>CM020514.1:3370965-4085965 GCA_009823395.1 Thamnaconus septentrionalis | reverse complement strand
AACGTAAATTGTGTTTGAGTAAATATCAAGTTCAGAGCCTGCTTGCATGGTAAAGAGTGCAGCAGAAAAACAGAGTTGCATCACTACATGAGGATGCATTCGTAGAGAGCAGCGTCCTCGGTGGCGCACTTCATGCAATAAGTGGGCCTGGGCCGAGCTCAGGCACGGTCGCATCGCATCACTATTAAAAACTTCCGCAATGCCCTGCGGAGCTTTTCCAATTTACTGCCATATCATCACAACCCCAGTGTCAAAACAATGTAGCTGAATTGATTTTTAAACTGCGGAGAGAAGATTCAAAGATAGCTTTCAGTCCCTACACGGGCTCTTCTGTATGTAGCACACGAGCTCCACTTCACTGTCACACGTGGAAACTCAAGTCACTCCTGAGAAGAATTTCTACGAAGCGGAGCGCAAACGGAAAAAAAATAACTACTGAAATAACTACTTAATAATCATGCTTTGCGATTCAATGGAGAAAAAAAGAGAGGAGAATTTCATGCAGGGAGAAGAGGCAGGGGAAAGGAGGAGAGAATAAACAGTGTGTCACCTTGGTCAGCAGGTGGACGGGTTTCCCTGCTATGTTTTTCAGAATCAGAGAGGTTTCTCTGTCCAGGTAGGAGTGCTTCACAGACGGCGAAGAGAGAGAAAGATAGAGAGAAAGAGCAAGTCTGGTGAATCTTCTGCTTTTGATTAGGGTTGAAAGTGGCAGTTTCTGTTTGGTTTTTCAGCAGGAAGCTGTGCGGCGATGCAGGGCTCAGTGGCAGAGAAACAAACCTGTGAAGCAGCGACTGGATAAACAAGAAGGATTCAAAAAAAAACGCATCTAGCTTGGAATTTCCCCCCCCCACGTACCTCTGTGCTGTGATGAGAGTGACCGGCTCCAGCTGATTGGATGGCCGAGGGCTGCGGAGCATCGGGTTCACTCGGGTAGGAGACACTGTCCAGCGAGTCCATGGAGGAAGCAGAGTTGACAGAAATCCCAGAAGCGGAGGTGATGGAGGAGCGAGAGGAGTGAACGACCGAGCGCACCTTGACGCGGGAAAGGAAACAAAAAAACAAACAAACACAGAGCTCAGAAAATACGTGGGCTTTAATTAAAAACTGCAAGAAGCACTCTGGCTCGAAAGCTTTTCGGCTCACTCGCTCGACAATCGCAGCTGACAGTAAATACAGCATTGTCAGTCTGTTTTAACCCTTTTAAGCGCCAGAAGAAAATACTCAATTTTGATATCAAGATTTCAAATGGCTGTGACTTGAAATTGGTTAGAGATAAAGCCATACTGCAATTGAGAAAAATCTTCAGTATGACCCAAAAATCCCTCAGGAGTACATTTTTTTTGTTTGTTTGTTTGTTTTTGTATTATGTCAGATGTCAGCGATCTGTATGTCAGATCCCTGTCTCCACAATACCCCACAGGATCATCAAAATGTTTTATCCACTTTTGATAATTTTCCACATATCTCAAACAGACTCAGCCATCATCACTGTAATTTACAGGGTGACCGCGAACATCCCTGCTGCCTCCACCAGCACTGGCTGGGCGTTTCCTCCCACAGCTTCTACCACCTTGATCACTACCTCCCCGTCACCATTAGCGGTGTTTAAGCACTACTGCTTCCCCCACCACCACGTCCCCTCATCCTCATTCGCCGATTACTCCCACTACACCCCGGCCACGCTGAGGCGAAGCATGCGCTGCTTGGTGACTGTCGTGGCGCATGGACTTCGCTCTCACCGGACGACTGAACATCATCGTCAGAGTGCGAATATTCCTCTTCGGAATCTGAGTCAGACATTACTTGACGAAGTACTTCGTCAACGAACAAACCTGTCGGCGATGTATTCTCGGCAAAATTCGCCGTCTTTCTCTCTCTGCTCCCACTACAAGCACTTCCTCGTCTCCTCGACTGAGGCGGGCTTTCTCTTTATACTCCAAAATCTGAATACAAACACCCCGACAAATGCTACTCAGATTGAAGCCACAGGTGTCTGCCATCTCCTGGTGTAGAGTGGTAACTACTTTTAGCACCATATTTTCCGCTATGGCCTGCTTAATTCAGCAACGACGCTTTTTTTTGCGACCATGGCGCCTAAAGGGTTAATAATATGCAACACTTAAAGCTGATAGAAACGAGCTGCACGAGTGACACGTGCTCTGAGCCAGCTGAGAGCTTCTGTTACCTCGTGCTCACTGACGGTGCCCACCGATCCGGTGCGTCGGTGCTGACGCTGGGACGAGCCGGGTCGGCGAACTGCGGCCGAAGAGGACGAGGCGGCGGAGCAGAGAGAGTGGGAGGAGGTCTGGCGCGCAGCTTCGTCCATACTGAGCGAGGCCTTTATGAGACAGGAGGTGATCAGGTGAGGCGAGCGGTCGAAAGGCAAAAGGATCACGGTTGTTGAGCGAAGAGCAGACGCGCACGCGGTGAACCGTGTGTTGGTAGGTGCGGCGGAGCGCCACAGACTGAGGGCATTTCAGTGAAGACTGTGAAGGCTCTCGCAAATTGATCTCTCCTCATTCTTTAGGGGCTGATGAGACGATACTGCAGTGTCTTATATTAGGCCTGTGGAGGTAAGTCACTCGCTGGGTCACATCCTGCAAGTCTGCAGTCATATTGACATCGCAACGGTGCGAGAGAGAGAAAAAAAAAAAGGCAGCCATATGTGATCTGCTATGAATCAGCTTTACTGGCAGAGAGGACAGAGGGTCATAGTTTAGCTTTACAGGTTGCTTCACAGTAATAATATCAGTCAGAGTATCTTCCACATGGAAGATGCATGTATTGAAATGAGCAAATAAATAACTTGGAGCTTCTTTGAGTACATGTTTACACTAACTAACGATGGAAATCCTAAAATAAGACTCGACCTTCATTTTAATGTGAATATTCAATATATAATATTAAAGGCTAAATTTCACATGCTTTGTTTCAAAAACTTTTTTGCAGCTCATGAACAGAGCCACATGTAACGTCTCATTATACAGCAATTAACCTAATGCTATTAATGGATAAATGACAGGCAAATGTTTGCAGGTGCCCGTGCTAATATGTGCTAATACATGAAAAGTAATTACTTCTATGAATAATGCCCTCCACCCCCCGTTCATTTTAGATCATCAAAAAGTTGAAAATTTAAAATAAAAACGTTAAAAAAAATAAAAATTAAAAATTAAAAAACCCACTGACTTTTTTATTAAATAAAAATTAAACAATCAAATATTTCACCTTCTCCATCTGGGCAGTGATGTCATCAAGACTGAAGTTGGAGGCCAGTGGTGGTCTCCCGTGTTGGCCAGAGGGGGCTCTCATAGTGCCCGCCGGTGACGCTCTGGCGCTGCTGCTGTTGCTGCTTGCACCGCTACTGCCACCACCACCACCACCACCACCACCGCCAGCAGCACCACTGCTGCTCCCTGCTGGCTGCTGTCTGCTACTGCGGCCTGCTGGAGGCTTCTGGCGGACCTGGAAATGAACAGGATAAAAAGAAGGAAGTAAGTCTGCGTTGATGTGAGGAAGAGTGACAAAACTGTTAGGTAGGGTCATGACAGAACAATGGTGACAATACACCTCAAAGTTTGATATATCAATGTAATATTTAATTGAACACGTAATCAATTTCCACCTAAAGATGAGTGTCTGAGATAAAACTTACTTTTCTTTTTTTTTCTTTTCATGTGTCAAACACTATTGAAACAATTCAATTGCAACAGTACAGTTTTCTCACAGTTTGGTATGCATCACTGTAACGTTTTGGTAAACAAAACTATTCTGACTAACAAAATTGTATTGTAAAAATAATTCAAACTTGCACAACATGCCCGGCTGTACAAAGTTTCATCACTGGCTGAAGCGTACCAAAATACTGTGGTTCAAACTGTGTATTGAACCGAACCAGGCGAACTGAACGTTTTGGTAAACAATACAGATTATTGTTACATCCCTGATAAATACTACACATCTCATTAATGTCTAGTCTTCAAATTGTTTATTTTCTATTTATGCTATTTATTCATAATTGCTATTATTTCCAGTCCACATGATCTACAATTGTGTGGTTTACCCTCTCACCTATAAATCATGGCTGTAATGGATCAAATAAGCCACCTGAGCTTCTCCGATGTCTTGCAAAATTCTTCATTCTTTTCATCAATTACCATTCACAATGTCAGGTGTTGACAGAAGGGGGAAATAGAAGGTGACAAACTGTGTTTAGTATGCAAGTGTGCACCTTGGTGTCAGTCAGCCCCAGTCGGGCCATGCAGCCGGCGCTGTTGGGTTTGGCGTTAACGCTGCCAAGTTCCTGTTCAATGGAGCAGAGGTCGGCCATGAGAGCATCGAGGTCCACGTTCTCCCCCTGGTTCAGTGCCTCTGTACAAACACAGACATCAGCATGAGATGCTGACCCTGAACATGGCCTGAAAAAATATTGGCCTAAATAGCAGTTTACAGAAAAAAAAAAAAAATACAGAGGGAATACCAATAAGGACATCTTGTTGCTCACAATGAAAAAAAAAACAAAACAAAAAAACTATCCAAACAAAGCCAAACTTTGACTTTGTGTCTGACCGTTGATGTTGTAGATGGAAAATCTGTAGGAGAAGTTGGCCATGTTTGTATCTTGTCTGAGCGGAGCTTTCTGCTGAGGCGGCTGTGCTGGACGTCCATCGTCTAGACTCTGCATGTGTAAGCAGAAAGAAGAACAGGTTCGTTTTTATTTGTGCTAAACCTTTCCTTATAAGAACAGTGAAGCTGAGCAGAAAGAGCCTGTTTTGCACTGAGCATGTCATAGATGTCATATTTGTTGCTGAAAAGTAATGGGCTCTATTGGAAAACCCATCAATGTGCAACATCTGAGAATTTGTGGATTACATTAAAGGTAAAAGCTTAATATACTGCGCATAAATACATTAATAAAAGTGTATATTCACAGTACAATATAGGTAATTTGGATTTCCTAACCTTAGAGTATTTCTCAAATGTATATATAATTTACATAGATCAAGAGTCTTGCTCCCAGTTAGCTGCCATTACACATTGCCATATTTCCAGCTGCCTGACAGCGTGTTCGGTATTTAGGGTGAACACTTTCAAATAAACCAACAAAGGAAAAGGTGGATGAAGTATCCAAGTTTGGGTGCACAGGCCACCGTAGTTCACGTAGTTAAACTCGGGGGAGGGAGGGAGGGAGAGTGAAAGACACTGCAATCTAAAATATAACCACTTGATGTCGCTGTTTCTTATTCAAAAGCTGCAAATATTACACACTTAACTTTTAATGTAAAGTTTAACACATTTAGAGATGTATTTATTTATTTGATAAACGCATGCATGTCTTCAGTATCTATACAGATAATGAGCTTCACTGCTCTGTGTACCTGTGTGAGTTTGTCCAGTTCTCCCAACCACGCTCCAAACATTTTATCCAGGTCTTGGTCCTCCTTATCACTGTCATCCTCTTCCTCCTCCTCTTCCTCCCTGACTTCCACCTCCTCATCTGAAAGCTGTTCCATCTGAAGGATACCCAGGAGGAAAAAGGAGAGAAGAGTAAAATTGAAAGTGAGACACACACAAAGAGCAGACAGAAATGTGACTTCACACCTCGCGGTTTAGGAGCAAGGAGTGACTTCACAGTTCTAACAAGTGACCAAAAGCCTGCGCCACACCTTCATCTCTAGTCATTTTTCCTTTTAAAAGGTCAACATACAAAAAAAAATCAGTTTGAGACAATTTAGGAGATAAGGACACAATAAAAAACAGATAAATAGACACTGCATGAGAGCTAGTAGCCATCTTTCCAGCTAGCTAGCACTAGCAGTGAAGCAGCCTGCGTCACACTTTCATCTCGAGTCATTTTTTTCCTTTCAAAAGGTCAACATACAAAAAAAAAATCAGTTTGAGACATTTTAGGAGATTAGAACAGAGTAAAAAAACAGACAAATAGACACTGAATGAGCGCTAGTAGCCATCTTTCCTGCTAGCTAGCACCAGCAATGAATGGCTGGCCAGTCACAAGGGAGTGAGCTGTTCCAAGGCGGAGCAGGTAGGAGAGGGGGAGAGGAGCCAAAACAGCCTCTTCAGTCTGGGTGAGAGAAACACTTGTTTTGTGAGGCCTGTACATCTCAAACTAGGAGTTTTTTCACCAAACAAACCTTGTTTGTTGTTAGAAGTAAACCACCATTAATGGATTAATTACACTTTGAATAGGAACACATTAATGAATCCCATCACACACACACACACACACACACACACACACACACACACACACACACACACACACACACACACACACACACACACACACATGCACATGCACACTCGCGCGTAAGCAATACACACAAAATAAATAACTTCCAAGTGAAAATAATCTCATTGATAATCTGAAAATAGTAAAATATCAATAATCCTCCCAGAGGGAACCCTGGCCTCCCCTTTTCACTCCAGCACTATTTTGGCGGCTTGTTTTATCTGCGTTAACTTTCTTCCTCTCAAACATTGATCAAAGACATTTGTCCAGGGTGCAGAGTGCTATTCCTGGTTTTGGCTGTTTTGTTGCCAAGCCCTTTGGCAATCTCTGGGGAGAAACAGCCAGCCGACATCCAAGAAAGATTAGAGAGCAGCGCGCCACATGCCTACATTCAAACACGTTGGAATCTCTCTCTCTCTCTCTCTCTCTCTCTCTCTCTCTCTGTCCTCTAGTCTAAATGACAGACATTGCTAACCACTAAGATCTAATTGTAGGATTGTGTGTGTGTGTGTGTGTGTGTGTGTGTGTGTTGTCGGACTGCAAAGGGACCAGAGGACTGGTCTAAAAACAACACAGCTGCACTGGACTACAACAATCTATCGGCAAATGAAGGATCCATCCAAACGACCTAAACTAAATGTACTGAATCTTCAAACGAGTCGACAGCGGCGCGCATATATATAATTGGGCGGAGTTTGCCGGGAAGAGGGGTGTGGGGGGATGAGATCATGCAGAAAAAATTGGAACTCCTCTCCTGATTTTTTTTTTTTTTTAATTAAAATTAAGGCTCATGTCTAAAGGCAAACATTTGTTTAGCTCAATAATCAAACTTAATGCAGTCGTCACCATTTGAATGCATTAAAGGCTCAGCAAAGTACAAATATTTAAATAACCTGTAATCTACTCGAAAGGAATCATATTTATGATGTCTAATTCTTGATTCTGGCACATTCCCCCTCAGCTTCCTCACATCAGGAGAGTATTTGGTTCTAAATTTAGTCACCATACAACCAAGTTGACGAGTCGATCTGCTTATTTTCATTTTCAGTCAGATGCATTTTCAGTTTTGCCCCCGGTAGCTCTATTTTTCTTTCTATTATCCAGTCTCTCCTTTCTTGGCATTATGCTGCATTTGGTGAAACACCAAACGCCACTGTTGCACCTGATATTTAGGGGCTAATAAGTAAATAATCAGTAAATAGACCAACAGTACAACATGATGTTTTTGGGGCAAGGCTGCTTGGTGAGTCAATTGTATATCTGCAACAAGTACAACTGAAACTCTTTCCTTTCAATCCAAGTAGCCGATGAGCTCGGTCTCTCCGAGCCAGCGATAACAGGTTTATACTGATTGTGTAATTATTCTGGTCAGACAAAAAAAAAAAAAAGTATAGGGCTACAGCACCACCTAGGGTCCATCTGTACACATCCATGCAACTCCAATACATTCTCGTTTGACAAAATGTGAACTGCACATTAACCAGGCTATGGAACAATAATTTATGATTTTAATATTGGTAAAAATACTGAAAACGATATAGGCCGGCTTAAAGTAGGTGTACATTAATTTATGAAATATTGGTAAAAACTGTATAATCACAGCACAATAAAACAATAAAAGTAATTTGGTTTTCCTACTCTAAGGATGGCTCTCATATATATATAGAAGGATATACAATAGAAGAAGAGTCTTGCTCTCAGTTAGCTGCAATCTTGCACCACCATATTTCTAAGGAAGCCTGGTGTGGACAATCCAGCTGCATGGCAGCGCGTTTCATAATTCCGGTGAACGCTGGAGTTCTCAAATAAACCAGCGAAGAAGAAGATGTGCAAGCTATCCAGGTTTGTGGGCACAAGCCACCGTAGCTCGCTGGCAAGGTCAGGAGGGGGGGAGAGAATGAAAGACGCAGCAATCTAAAACGTAACCACTTGATGTCGCTGTTTCGTCCTTAAAATCTCCAAATATTACAGTTAACCTTTAAATAAATACGGTTCTGGGTCATGGGTAGTAAAAAAAAAATATATATATATATATATATATATATATATATATATATATATATATATATATATCATTGCTATCCACTACAAAGTTGACCATGATCTGTGTGAAATGTAGTTCCAGCTATGCATTTTCCTGAAGAAAAAAAAACAACAACTATCATTTCATAGCATGATTTACCCTGAATTATCTCTTTTAACTAGAGGATGTTTTAGTGTTCAAAATTGACAAAAAAAAAAAATCTGAAAACAAACAAGCTTTGAAGGAACATCTGATTTTTCATTCCAACCGGCACACTGTAAACAGAGAGTCCAAAACAGGACAACAAAGATTGGGAGTACAGATAATTACAAAAACTGACAGAGGCTACAGAAACGGAACTCCGGTGAGGTTTTTGAAGGTTCATGCACGCACAAGAACGGTTTAATATACGCTGCGCTGTTTTTTTTTGCATGACCCCATAGAATTTAAACTTGCAAAGCTGCAGTCTCAGACAGAGGCGAAACGTAAGACGTAAAGATGAATGCGTGCCCAAAGAAAACAGTAATTACGCTGCAGCCACACTCCTCCCATCTGTTGGGCTGGAACCATGTAATCATCCTCCCGTCACTCATTCTTCCTACATTTTGGAGTAGCACCACATTTTGTCTCGTGTTCCCTGCATTACGCTCCTTACCGTCTCTGAATGCAGTTCAGTGTACACAGTACAGGAAGAACGAATTCTTTGAGGCCTTGTGCAACCAGCAAACATAAATCTAGATTTTGTATGAGGTACAAAAGTGCATGATGTAGTCCTGCTTTGTAAAAATAAATTATTTTGTCCGCTGAAAAGATTTTTTATTATGAAAAAACTGACGTTTTCAAGCCTTTTTGCGTTACTGACATGCCAAATAAAAACACCAAGTACAAAAAATAACTACTTGCGCATTTCTAGGTGGGAAGTTCTTTATCTGTGTTACTGTGCTGAAATTAGCCATTTTTGCACGACTTCCTACATCAACATCGACACCTACACGTTGAGCTGGTAGCTGATAGTAACACCTCTACAGACTCTTTTTTAAAAATTTTAATGTGGGCAAGGAATCACTTGGCAGCGGGGCCGGGCAAGAGGAGATGCTTGTTTTGTAAACCTGAACGGCTCAAATTAAGATTTTTATTTTTACCAAACAAACATGATTCATTTTTAGATCCACCAAAATTAATTTCTTAAATCTGGAAATGGCCATAAGCGGGCCCCTTTAAAACAAAAAACAAAAATGGAATAATGTATTTCAATGCAGAATTCAATGCTATGTCTGTCTGCTTGTTTTTTTTAGTGTGCAGATTGGTGCACAAAATGCCAAATACTACATCAGTGTGTTCTATATTTACTTCAAAAATTCCTTAAAGCCCGTCAAAATTCAACTCATTTTCTTTAAAGCTGGTTTATGATGTACGACTCAGCTATGTTTCCCTTATAACAGAATTCATTTGCAAACACCTGACTGGGAACCCTGCTGAATCGCAGATCCATTTTTAAAAGGCGTGGAATCTGAATCATTTCAATCCTATCGTCATGATTCTGTGAGAAGCGCACGACCAGGGTCGGGTTTTTAGCATAAAGACCAAAGTCTCTCGATAAACCCTCTCATACAAATACTGATGGGCAGCGGTTGCCAAACTTGCCATGCCAAGGTGCTGCCAGGACCAATGGGAGCAACGTACGGTACGGGGACTTGCCCAAAGACACTTGGACAGTCAGAGTCAGGACTCGAACCACTGACTCTTCCATCATTGTTCCGCCCAGCTCCGCTAACTGCGCCACAGTGACCACAAGCTTGAAAACAATGGCAACAAGGACACTGTAATGGCAGCAGTTTCACTTTTAACCGCACTACAGGACCGGCGTCGAAAGGCAAAAGTCTTTCCTCACACATTTCATCTGGCCACCAGATGGTGTTGCGAGTCAGAGGTGGTCCGTTTCAATAATGAGAGATGTTACCAACTTCCCAAAACCTGCTATTGAGGAGACATCTGACAAACCTGCTTTGAATGACAGACATGAAGCTCATCCATTCTCCTTTAAGCAACTTTTTGGAAGGACATCCACATTGCAAACATTTTTTCAATGAGCAAATTACCTCAATCTCTCTTCATGATGCCTTCAAATATGCCTCAGTGCTCTAAGAATTGAAAACAGTTGCAAGATGCTGCAGAAGACCTGCTTCTTGTTTAACTCCTGGCAAACAGATCGGCACTAGAATTCTTCTTTTGTCCGAAGGCTGAAAAGATCATCGTCACCCAAAATTCATAACAGCGCGTCCTTGCTGGGAGACAGACTGCGCATTGTGCAGTGGTTTTTATTTATCTTCCACATAATTTGTCTGGTGCGACAGTGATATTTACATATAGCAAAGGTGAAGAGGTGATCCGGTCAACCAAGGCAGCTCAGGGTCTATGTACATGTGGTCTTATGAGCGTGACAGAATAAACAGGTTAAACTTCTCCTCTCCTTTCTTCAGTTACCACCAGGATGTTGGCTTCAGTTCATCCCAACAGGACCACGTTTCACTCTGAGTGAGTATAAATAAATGGAGATACTGCATTGTCACAAAACAGACTGAACTGGGCGACGAGCGTCATCTTGCAACATTGTGGGTTGGTGGTGTGCCACAGGATTTACCGTTTACTAGAATATTAATTGAGTGACTGAAAACAATTTGGACAAATCCCATTTAAACAAACGGCAGGCAATCGAAAACAAAACGAAAAAAAAAAAAAAAAAAAAAAAAGCCACAGGACGGCCAACTGGTTAATGTTCTTGTTCCCGCTAACGGAACAAAATGTTTCAGCTCCAGCACACAGGAAGGGGAGAAGAGCGAGGTGGAGGAAGCTTGGGAGCAGGGAGAAGCTGCCTGCTGATCCAGCAACAATGTCACTTCCCCAGAGCATTACGTCACTTTCTTTTCGGCTTCCTGCCTCCCGTCAACATCTGTCCGGGCCTCCAAACAACGGCGAGGAAGACAAACACAGAGCGAGTGTGGGAGGCGGGCAGGCAGAGAGCGACTCCGCGCCTCACTTTTCCCCCCCGCGCGACGCTGCGTTGAGCTTTAATCTGCTGCTGCTGCTGCTGCCGCTACCTGCTGCACCTCCACTGCCGGTCTGATCTTTACGGGTGAACCCGGCAAACCCCAGGGGAGATTCAGCTGTCACGGTGTCAGATGACACACACACACACACACACACACACACACACACACACACACACACACACACACACACACACACACACACACACACACACACACACACACACACACACAATGGTGTAGTTTAGATTTAGAGACGGAGCAAATGAGTTCTATTTTGGCTTCCAGTGGAAATGAAGGCGGCAGGAAGTGGATTTTTTTTTATGGTGTTTGGAACTCTGAATGGATGTATGTTTTTTTTTCTCCGCGGCAGATTCAAAAACAAGTTGTTGAGGGGGAAGCTGTGTGTCAGGGAAATTGTTTACTTGTCTTAGAGAAAACAGTTTGACAAAGCCGTGTATTTATTAATAGTTCTTCTCAGATGTTCTGGGAGGGCTGCATGCCAAAGGACTGCAAAACAGTTAACTCAACAAGCTCTAAAAAGCCAGTATCTTTTTATAACTTCCGAAAAACCTGAGTGGTTGAAATTGTTGCTAACAGCTTTCTTGTGTAAAGCATAAAATTAGAATTAAAATTAAAATAAGCCTGTCATCACTGTGATGTGGTTGTTTTTGATATTTTTTAAATGTGCAACAGTATCCAATATGTTTTATATTTTATATTATATTATATTATATTATGATCCACAATAATCCACAATAACTGTGCAACAAGGTAAAGTTGCACAATCACATTGAGGTTTTTGCTACGTATAGAAACTTTAATTTCTAGACCTAAAAATATTATTCGATGGATTAGATAGATAACCGACTAACCTAAAGGCGTTAATTACCAACGCTCTTAGGTTGAAATGTGTCCCGTTAAGACTCCCTCAGAGCAGAGTGGAGTGTCCACATGCTGTTTGACATGCACAGAAAACCCACTGAGATTACTTTTGGATTGACTGTAATGTATTTTCCATATAACCGTGGTATCTTGGAGCAGTAACAGTGCCTTTAAGCGCTTTACCTTTGGTATATTGACGCTGATTGGTCCCTCCTCCAAACAGCACACAGCAAATCAATTCAATGTCCTTGAGGAGACACAGAAAAAGAAAAGATGACACATCAGCATCCTTGCTTTGGATATAAGACACATTTTTTTTTTCTCCCCATTTTAGGTTTAGGGTTAGGGGGCACTCTAAGAAAACACTTTGGAATTTATTCTAACACTTTAGTCCACACCTTAAAATGTAGAGATTCAAACTGGTTCAAATAGGTTCACATGTAAACTAAATGTTCATGGGTGCGTTACAGCACTGAAAGTAGAGCCTGGAGACAATAAATCAGGGTGGAAAAATCACAACACATGCAGACTGGTGCAACTTAACAGCCGTCTATATGCAAAATGTAGCGTCAGCAGGTGGTGCTGTGAGTGAGGCTGTTCACAAAGCTGAGTCGAACGCGTGTGACCTAAAAGAAACCGACAGGCCATCATTTTTTAAATACTGTTTTGTCTCCGTCTCCTTCCACCCACTGCTGTTCTTCACAGACGTTCTGTGCAGCAGCTGTACGGCCAGGCTAATTCTAGGTTCAGAATTGTGAATTTGGTTTGACACATTTTGATTCACACCCGTGCCCCCACTTGGTTGCAGGTGTTTCTATTGAGAGTCCACTTGCCCAGGGTGTACCTCGCCTTCACCACAATAACTTTTGCACCCAAGCAGCAGTGAGATATAGAGAGGTATTTGTAAAAATAAGTAACAAATAGATGGACGAATGACAAGTCCTGTCTTGATGTCTTGATGTTTTCATTTATGCTCCAGCAACAAAGTTGTCCAAAGTCTCTTTAAAAAGCCTAATAATGGCAATAATTGTTGAAGCAGAAATAAAACTAGCAGGAGACCATTAGTCTCTAACATACCTACCTAACATATCTTCTCCCTTATCCACTAGAGAGCCACTCGTGCTATACACTTATATTTGCTAAATATGCTAGATTTGCTTTTTAAAGTCAACAAGACTTTAACGATTGTGACATACAGCTTTATGTGTGTGTGTGTGTGTATATATATATATATATATATATATATATATATATATATATATATATATATATATATATATATATATATATATATATATATATATATATATATATATATCATTTTTTTTTTGTTCCATGAAAAAAAGTTCCCCATTCAGTTTCAACTGATTACTTAACAGGAAAGTATTAGGAGGAATTAGCTAGTAGTATTGTTCCAAAACAACTCACGGGGTCAAGCAGAGGCTTTCTCTGCATAACTCTGAAGCAATGCACATCCACATCCGCTTAGTGTTTTGGATATTTTGCTCTGGTAGGAAACTTTCTTAATCTCAACTTTTTCAATGACAAATTATATTTTCAAAGATGGTGCATGGGGTTGACAGACTTAGGCTACTATACACTTTACTTTTGCTTTTAACAAGTCTAAAGGATTTATTTTGAAAAATCAAAACAATAAAGAAGATCGATTGAAGCTCCACCAGAGCTTGTTCCTTTCACAGATGGTTAAAGCAAACCCTAAGTACATGCAACCCAAGAGCAGTTGATTAGAATAGAATGTTGTGAGCACAACACACAATACAAAAGTCAACTACAAATATTATACACTGCTAAAAAAAATAAATAAAAATAGAGGAACACTTTTTGATCAGAGTAGAGCAACCTATGAGTCAAACTTGTGGGATATTGATCTGGTCAGTTAAGTAGCGGAGGGGGTTGTTTATCAGTTTCAGCTGCCTTGTTGTTCATGAAGTAAACAACAGGTGCACTAGCCAGCAAAACAGGAAAAGTTGTTCCGGTTGGGACCACAAACGTTTGTTTCCCTTATTACCAGCTCAGTGGTCTAGTGGTAGAGTGTCTGCCCCGAGACTGGTAGGTTGTGGATTTAATCCCTCAAACCAAACACTGTAAAAATGGTGCCCATCGCCTCACTCCTTTCTCCTCCACTCAAATTTCGCATCCTTCGGGATATGACAATCACTGGGACTTAAACCTTCATTCATCTCTTTTGGCTGACTTTTTACGGCTGTGATTTTTCATTTGGCTTGGGTCAACATCTCTATCTATGGATAGCTTGGTGCTCAACCCAGACGCCTACATTGGTCGCATAAGTAGCCCAACTCCTCCAGGATTGTACATCAATATGTGCCGTTGAATGGTTTATCTGTGTCTCAAAGCGCTGGCTCAAGAGCACTGAGGGGATTCCAGGATGGAGGGAGTTACTCCAGGAGAGCTGGACTGGGCCGTAGAAGGTCCTTAACCTCTTCTACCCTGAGCCCTTTTTGAGGTCTCCCCACAAAAAAAAAAAAAAACAAAAAATAAATAAAAAATCTCCACAATTAAAAAGCCTATTTTGATTATCCATCAGGAACTGATTTATTCCGATTTGTCTATTCAATAACAGTAAACGACACATCAAAAACACAAAAATGCCGATGCTGTATGCCAGCAGAGGTATTTGAGATCTATTTAACGTCACATCACACCAGCCCCATTGTCCTCCATATTCATTGCCAGAGCCTCCTCTCGGGTCCAATACTGTTTATAAGTCGCAGGACGAGAGCTCCGTTTAATGTGGGTCAATTTGACCAATACGTCTCTGTAAGGGTCAAAGTTCGTGGAATCAAGCTTATGTGACTGTAATTATATTGAAAACCCCAATAGTAATCCAAGAGGAGAACAGCACACGTAGTGCAGACTGACAAACAAGCCACCTTCTCCCAGTTAAATCCCCCGAAATCCCCCTCAACGTGGTCGCAGGAAAACGGCATTGTTCCCAACGCATAATGGGAGGTGACGTCCTTTGATCGTAGCGTTCATGTTGGCGGGGGATAAAGGTTCTGCACACGATCAACAGGCCAACAAAAAAAAAAAAAAAAAAATTTGGTTGTGATTTTAGAAAGCGAGTTGTTTTTTTTTTTTTTGTCATCTCTGACAACTAGATCAGTGAATTTTTGGCTGAGTGTCTGAGCTTTCTGTGAGGATGCAACGTGGATATTCACAAAAGGCAAAAAAGGATTTATGGATGAAAATGCCGCCGCCGGAATCGCAGGCGTCAGGGAAGAATCGGTATCTGCTCTTTTGTGCAAGGCCTTGCACCTCCAGTCGGCCAGTTGGTGTGAAGGTTTCGGACCAAACAATCGGAAACAGACTCCACAAGGGTGGCACCGTGAACTCGATCTGCATTTGCCAAAGACCACCACAATTGGCAAGAGTGCCACTGGGGCCTTGAGCTCTTCAAAGATGAAAACACTTATGGTGATGCAGGGAGATCTGGGTTCCGGGTTGCACAACAATACCCGACCTGATGGGGCCCGAGTATGCGGGCAGTTCCTGGAGGATGAAGGAACTGATACCACTGACTGGCCCTCACATTCACCGGACCTAAACCCAATAGAGATCCTCTGGGACATTATGGCAGACTGTCCAAAAGCTCAGTGATGTCCTGATCCAGATCTGGGAGGAGATAACCCAGAACACCATCTGTCCTCTCATCAGGAGCATGCCCTGATGTTGTCATGCAGAAATACAAGCATGTGGGGGCAAAATAAACCACGGAATATCAAAACCCACAAAAGTTGTGTTGGTTTCTGAGCTATAATGAAAAAAAAACATGTCTAAGCCAGTATTTCCTTCCCAAACTACATGAATCAAAAGGTCCAGGAATTGTGAAACATGAAGACCATACAGAAAGCACCTGCAATTGTCTCTTGACTTAACTTTACGACACTATATGACAAAATAAGCAATGGCAGTTTTCTTCCCCTTCATAATGGCAGTTTTGCTGTACATTATAACCTACAATTCACGGAGAGGCGCTGCCAGCATAGCCAGCGAAATGGCTAGACAGAAAAATAAATAAATAGATTCTCTGAAAGCCCAGTTTAAAACCGACTTATTTCGAGGGTTTTCCTTCACTACGGACATAGAAACACTGAAACTAAAAGCCTCTCATGGTTACAAAAAGTGCCAAACTTTCCACTTTTTCTGACTGCTTGCAATGCCTCTGACCAGAAACATTTGTGGAGGGAACAAATTACAACATTTTCAACACAAGGGAGGGCGGTCGGGGGTGCAGAGCGTGCCGTCAGTGTGTTTTCAATGTGATGGCTGAAAGTCAAGGATTGCCTTGGAACTCTGCTGCGTAAGGAGGACAAAGTTGAACAAACAATAGCCCAGGGCTACATTAAAACCTGCTCTGACACATACAGAGATCCACAACGCACTTATGTGGAGGGCGGGAGCTTACCGCGGGATGACGGATACTGCAATGAGGCTGACTCAACAAAAATCTTTGCTAGTTCTTTCATGTTGACACTTGGAGGTTCAACTTTACACAGAAGGTGGACTATTTATATAGGTTTTGTTAATAGCGAAGAGGTCTGTGGACAGCCTGTTGCTTTCCAAGTCCCACCTGGGAAGTCAAAAGGGTCAAAAGGGTGCTTATATTCTCCATTTTTCTATGAACACTTTTTTTCCTAGGCGCAAGCCAACCACACCTTTCCAAAACTTTCCAACTGCAAATGAAGACATTTGGTGGTGCAGTAAGTACAACACAAAAATAAATATATAAATATAATGGATTTTTTTTAAAAATAATAAATATGGTTTAAATATAATGGATTTTTAAAAAAAAAAAAATATGGTTTAGTATAGTCAAACATATAATATCTCTAATTCAACCATTGTTTAGGAAATTTTAGATTAATTGGAATCAAAAACAAACAAAAATAACAGGATTTTTACCACTGTTACATCATATTATTATTATTATTATTATTATTACTACTACTACATCTTACTTACTATTAAAGTTCTCATAGAGAATTTCAGTCTAATTCACCTTCAAAATTTGACTCATGGTTTTTGTGTTCACTGACTGGTGCACGCAATTTCATGACAGCCTGTTGGTCTTGCACACTGGTCATAAAATTGAAATAGGTCAATCAATCAACTTTTATTCGTACAGCGCTAAATCATCTTTTAGTTTAGTGGACTATTTGAAAAAGAACTAAAATACAGGAAGACTATCCAGTACATCAATAAGGAGAAGTTTACCTAAAAAAACAAAATAAGATGCTCCTTTAATTTTATCACAGAGGACGTAACTTGGACTTTACTCCTGCTTTTTCATTCACTGCTCTTCTCACATGAACATGAAACGGGTAGCAAACACTACGTTGCCCCGACTTTTTGAATAATTCATCTCCAGCAGAAATAACAATGTATCTCATGGAGAAAACAGCAGAGTGGGAAAGAAGGAGCGCACACATTCCGGTACGTTTTTCTGTTTGTTTTTTTTCCGTTTGAAACTGATAGTTTTAAGAAGCTGAAGATTCACACATTTTATTGCAGTTATTGTTTTCCGAGCGTTCTGGTGGGGAACTGGGAAAGTCATAAATGATTCCCCCGTTCACAGAAAGAGGAGCGTCTCACAAGAAGCCATCCACATCTCCATCATTATGGTTTGCGCTGATACAGAAGCCGGCAGACAGAATGAGGACTTGCATTCTTTCCTTCGCTCGGGCCTAGCGCGCTCCATACACAAGATGGCTGTGGTTTTGGATGGAGTACGGAGTATGTTTTAGTTGAAAGAGTCAGCAAAAAAAAAATACTGACGAAGAAGCAGAGCCTTTTCTTCACTGTGCTGTGTTCATGCGCACGCACAAACTCACGCAGACGTGAGGGCTCGATGTCTGTACCTTTCCTTGTTCTTGCAGAATACCAAAGATACAGACTAACATAGAGTATTTTGTATTATTTAACAGTATGAAACACTATGGGAGTCACTGGTGGATATGAACTACACCTTAAAGGAGCAGTATAAGAAATGAGGTTACCACCAGATGTCATCGCTTTGCAGTTTGCACTGGATGAGCACCGCACAAACTGGTTCCTGGTCTGTCCTCTCCACCATCAGTCTATATTCTATTCTATTCTATTCTATTCTATTCTGAACAAGAGGATGCATCTCTATGCAATTTTTGTTTATAAATTGCTTTGGTTGCCATTTTTAATAGGCTATGCAATCATTTCTTAATTAGTCCTGTCAATTCGCCACTGTGACGTTTACTGATGCGTAACAATTTTGAGGGGATTCAGAAGATTCACATTCTTGAATATGAAGCCACCCAGGCCAGGCCAGTAAACAAGAAGCTGGAGAGGGACACGCACGGAGGATGTGAGACATCATTTCCAACTCTAGAAGGCATATGGAGCAACACAGACTTCCTGAAGCCTTCGAAACTTCCCTTTTAAACACTGAAAAGATGAGTGGATAAACTGTCATGTCATATTATGAAATCATCTGCAATTTTGCTGACTGCTGGTTGTGCTTCCTTTCCTTTTCGGATCAGCGCCGTGTAATTATTAACTCGGTACTAAACTGGTGCGTGTTCAAACAGGACCAGGTCAGAACAATTTCAAACAGACTCAAACTCATTTTCACACTGGCATCGCCCTTGTTTGAGAGTCTGTTTCCGAATGAGACGGAAACTTTTGTGATAAAATCAAAGCCGATTGGTCGCCGTTTCAGGAAGTTTGTTTTGCTTGTTTACAAACAGTTCTTTCAAAATTATCGACAAAAATGGTTGCACTATGACAACCTGAAGCCAATCAATTGCAAGACCAGAGAAAAGTTATTTTTGCTTTATCCAAAAAAAATGCTGAGTGGCTTTGATTTAGCTGTGGACAGGTAGTGTTATTTACAGATGTATTAGTTATTTCAGCCCAATACATCATAGTCATAAGTACAAAATTAAAACATAAAGTGGCCATTATTAAAACATATTAAAACAGTTAGAGTTACTTTTTATACAGACAGCTGACTTCATGCAAGATGCAAAGTCAGCGAGCGAAAGCTTTCAACTTTTCATAAGAACCTGAGAGAGCTACTAAATAAAAATCTGAACCACAATCGGATGGACAAAGCTCTCTCCCATTTAATCGCACATGAAATTTATGCTCCATCTACGACTCTGTATATGGACTCAATTTAATGAACTGTTAAAAAGAGGGGAAATCAATGGTGATTTCGAGCTGCGCAGCTCACCCCAGGCTGAATATCAAGAAGCAGAGTACAGACAGAGTCCAATAAAAGGAGGAATGGGGAAAATATTCAGTGAGAGTAGCGTAGCCGGAGAAAAACACACAAGTGGAAAAAAAATAAAAGTAGAGAAATAAAAACAGCGGAGAAGAAGTGAGGCTGGATTTTCCAAGGAGGGCTGTGAGCTGCCACGGCAGTAGCAGTGGCGGCCAGGACAATTCTCCATCTGTGGAGAATTAAAAACACAGACTTCTGCTGCTGGTCAAACACTCAGACTGAACCTTTGGAAGAAAGCTGCAGATGAAGGGGTCTCCACAAATGCATGTAACACAATAGCCACAACACTAAGATATTCAGCAATTGTATAAAATGATCTTGTTATTACTAATTTATTACTACATTATTACAAATTTAAGTATTATTACATTATTATTACTACAGTATTATTATTACAGGTGCACACACATACACCTCAAGTCAGATCCAGCTGAAAAATAGCAAAACAGTATGAGTCCAAAAGCTGTAACTTTAGAGGCACTAATTTTAAATATTGGATGAGATGCTTGATGGTTTTGGTTAAAGTTCTTTTAGAAATATGTCCGACTCACTCTCCTCGCACATTTGCAGAATACTTTTCTTTCCTTTTTTTTTTCCTGAAGCAGCAGCATCATCATCATCATCATCATCCAACAGCCAACTCAATTGGTCACAGCCAGCAAGACTTTTACTTTGAAAGTGCTCCTTCAACAAACTTTCCGCTGTGTCCTGGACATTTGAATTACGACAGTTAAGTATGATTACCTAATTCCGATACTCCATTACGAATACATTTGTTGCCACATATGGGAGCTAGCGTGTGTGTGTGTGTGTGTGTGTGTGTGACGGTCACAGCATTCAGCTGCCTGTTTCGATAACAAACAGCAGGAAAAAAACCCTCACTGTTATGACTGCAAACAATGCGTGCAGCCAAACTACCGACACATTTCATCTACACAGAACTAGCGTGACGCTACTCCGCAAGTGAAGTAAACTATATCAAGAGGTACTGCATGTTTCCACAGTGCCAAAATAAGCGCCCCAAGACTGTGAACTACTCACGCCAGCAGTGCTCGCTGCAGCCGATCTGCCCTGATGCTGTCAGCCTCTCCTCTGAGACAGGAAGCATTTCCTGAGAAGAGCAGCAATGACTTTTCCATAAACTTGGCGTTAAAACATCGCAGATCTTTTTTTCTCTTCTTTGGGGGCGGAGGAGTAGGAGGAGGAGGGGATTCAGCAAGCTTCTGCAGCTGATCCGGGGTCGACCTCCTGCAGCCACCAGCCGAGAATGTTTTTACAATCTGCAGTCGGGCTGCTGATACAGATGTAAGCGATGCACTGTGTCCCACACGGCTTCCAGAGGAAGCACAACAAGACTTTGGAGGTTTTTTGGGGGGGGAGAAATTGAACACGGCAGGTGTTCAGTATAATAACCAAGACAGGAACTTTTGTGCATTTTGCTTTTTTTTTTGTTTTTGAGTCTAATTGCAAAAATGTGAAAAAAAAAAAACTTGTTAAATTAGTTGGATTAACATAGATAACATTAGATGCCATAATCAAATGAAAAGACTTTGGTTGCATGCTGTCAATTTTCGTATGTTGCCAAAAAAAAATTGTATTGTCTGTTTGTCTGTCTTCAATTTTCTATTTCTCCCCTGGTAAACGGAAATGCAGAATTACTACCAGCTGAAAGCTACCAATAACTGCAGATACCAACGATACCCTGTGCACAAATGGAGAACAAGAATTGAGCTAGTTTGATGCATCTCATGCATCAGTGACGCTCTCTTTGAACGCTCTTCTTCATCCAAAGTAGTTTCCATTCCTATCTTTAACAGGATTTTTTTTTATGAAACAAGTCAACTTTGGAGATAACAGTTTATCATGGGATGTTGTGTTCACAGCAGCGCCTCAGTTATTAGTTAGCAAAGCCAGGGAGCATGACTTTGATTGGTGGCCTTCAGTCGTTTTGATTGGAATTCGATTAGAAAGTCATGAAATTATTGGTGCTGAAATCAAATTGTATTCATTTCATCGTCTAGTTGCCACATTATTATATTTTGAGGCAATGCATTTAAAAGCGTGCATTGTGCTTTACCAGCGGACTCCCTTTCCCGTCTTATAATCACCTCCTTGCAAGGAAGGGATTTAGTCTAGGACGCAGCTTTGAGTGACGGCAGATGAGTCTCTGGAAGCAGCAAACAACAAGACATCATAATCATAGCAAGACATCATAAGACTTCCACAGCAGTAGCAGATACTATGCAAGATAAGAGGAGCAAGGATCCTATGTGGATGCATGACCCGGGCTGACTGGCTGCTTCAAGCCAGCGAGTGCAGCAACGAGTTGAAGTAGGGCAGCAGGGATTTTTATACTCCAGTTAACCCTCGACATACCCGGGGAGACCAAGTTGTGGCCTACTTTGCAACACGCAAGAGTGTCAGAAAGGTAGGACGTCTCACAGCTGACTGGATAATTATGTTGCGACTCTGACGGGCCTCGTTTCAGACGGCCGTCCAGAGGCAGTGCATCCCAGCACTTGGGATTGTGGTCCAAAGCTGGAGGAGGCATTTGGAGAAGCTTCGAAACTACGACTGAAATGGCAGTTAGATAATTCCCAGATGAATATTCACACTGTCGTAACGCAACAAAGGCACATTCAAAATAATGTAGTCCACCTACACCTTGTCATTTTTTTTTTTTTTTTTTTTAATATTGGATGGGTGTTGAGAGCCACTTCTCACCAGTATGACATCATTTGCTTTTATGTTTATCAATCCGGATAACAATTCCTTCCATTTTATTCTGCATGGATGAGAGAAGGCTTTTGCAGGCGCTCTGTGTCCACAGCACAATCTAGTCGTTTCTCAACTGATGAACAAATCACTCCCAACTACTTTGCCGACACGTCCAAATCACACACGTAATAAGTGCACGCTTAATGCTTGCAGCACTCAGACGATTTGGACGGGCTTCTCCTGTCCGTGATGTTGCACCTTGAACGTTTTTATAATCGTTGCAGGCACAACATGCAGTACGAAACAAAGGTATGCGATTCAGAAGGAAGGTAAACTGTGATGTAAGCCCATGTCACATGGTCACTCCTGCAGGGGATTGTGGCTCTGGCATACTAAATAGTACGGCAGTATGGCTATTGGAACATAGACCTTTTTATTGTTCAAGCACCTGGACGCAGGACATTGACAAGAATTGGACTGTGGGGATAATCAATGACGGCACTGTTTCATTTTTTCATGATTCAAATTTTCGTTTTGATTCGTTGCAGTTCTAAAAACCCAACCGTTGTACTTGAATAAGAAAACTAAGTGCTATGTTTTTGCTATTTTCAAGTCTGTTAAAATATACAGTTGTGAGCAGACAATCCCATCGAAAACAACAGAGCGACAACAAGAATCATATTTTGGGGTGCCACATTTAAATTTTTGTTTTCTTTGCACAACAACCGAAGAGAACGGAGTTACATTTTGAAATAAAATCACAAATACATTTTCAGTTTCATGTCTGACGAAAGCCGGTTAGTTAAACCAACTAACCACCAAACTAAGCATCAGTTTATAGTAACAACTGATGGCGAGATGCCAAGTCTATGCACTCTCAAATAAACATGTCAGTCACAGGAGGTACATGACTGATATGTCCAATATGATATAAAGTACAGTTTTAAAGACAGTTTTTGTATTTTAAGACAATTGAGAATATATTGCATGTGTCATACTAATGCAAATTTTGCATTACATTGGACCAGATTTTTAAAAAAAAAAAAAACATCACTGTAATGAGCCTCAGACAGCGAAAAGCACTCTGACTTTGTGTTTCTATAAAACATGAAGACAGACTTGAAATGGCACTTCTGGGTTTGTCATATGTCTCAGCACATGCAACGCTGCTCCCAGACAGAGAGCTTCTCTGCTGACTGCGCTCACACAGGGACTTTTGTACTCCGTGACACAAATATATAAACTCAATTTCAAGGTTTAAACCATACTGATTAAAAAAAAAAAAAAAAAAAAAAGACAGATGCGTCGTTTCACGAGTAAATTCTAAATATCTATGGCAAACAAATACCGTGTTCTGTGACCTATAGTTTGATTGTTAACCCTACTGTCTGCATGACTAGTTCCACCCAAGTTCAATTTGAGATGGGCTGTCCGATGGGTTTATCCTCTAAATAATAGGCTCACTGGAATAATTCTTTCACAGTTTTGAAGCACTATTTTCAAATATCATGATCGATTTCTTCATAAATACACAGTCTGACTATCAAATGGTGGTGAATTGGTGGTGGAGGGGGGGGGGGGGGGGGCAATTATGGCTGCAAAATATCTGAATTATCGATCCAAACAATAAAATAAAAATAGTTTGATTGTTAACCCTACTGTCTGCATGACTAGATTCACCCAAGTTCAATTTGAGATGGGCTGTGCGATGGGTTTATCCTCTAAATAATAGGCTCACTGGAATAATTCTTTCACAGTTTTGAAGCACTATTTTCAAATATCATGATCGATTTCTTCATAAATACAGTCCGACTATCAAATGGTGGTGAATTGGTGGTGGAAACGGGAGGGGGGGCAATTATGGCTGCAAAATATCTGAATTATCGACCCAAAGAATAAAATAAAAATAAAATACAAACAAAAACAACAACAATCGCAGTCGCAGCAGCGCGCAGTGACGCATCAGGACGGGCCAGGCCGCATCAAACGGCGCTAATAAAGTCAAGTGAACATTTCAGAAGTCAGATGTGCGGCAGCTGCGGGGGGAACACGCCCATGGCTGTGTAATGCTATATGAATGCCACGCCTTGCTTGTGTCAGCTAACCATGCCTAGCCTGCGAAGCTGCAGTATCCAAGGGCTGGGGAGGCGCTGTCAGCCGGCTGCAGGATCCGATGCGACCCCCCCCCTCCCACCACCACCACCACCGCCGCCGCCGCCGCCGCTGCGAATTGAGGCCAGCCGGTCGCTCGCTCGCTCGCTCGCTCGCTCGGTCGCTCGGCAGTCTGGGGCTCCCGCAAGGCCCCTGCGACGTTTCAACGCAGCGGTCAAATGGCGTGTGCGTGTGTGTGTGTGTCTCGGGCGAGGGACACCCATCATCCGCACGTGTTCCTACCTATGTCGTCTCATCATTGCACATTGTACATTTAAGCAGCCCTAAAATGAATCAGGCACCCCCTCCTCTCCACCACCACCACCACCCCCTCCTCCTCGTCTCCCCTGTGAAGCTGGTCGTGTTCTGGGCCACCCCCCTCCCTCCACCTTCTCGCCTTTATCTGCATACACATGAATCCGCTGCCGGGATTAATTGGCTTCATTCCAGCGGATGTTACAAACACGGTGGGCACGCTTAAACGCGCGAGCGAGGTCCGAAGACGGTGTGTTTAAAAAAAAAAAAAAAAAAAAAAAACAGGAGGAGAGGTTTGCGTGCAATATGAGAGAGGAGAGAGAAGGGGAGAAAAATGACCACACAGAGACGCATTTATGGGAAGGAGAATGGGCGACTTACTATCTGAATCCGGGGAGATTGGTGGAGAGGAGCCGCAATAACAGAGCCGGGAGACGGAGGCAAGGTGTGTCCCGGTCCCCCTGCAACGGTTCGGAGCGTCTTCGGCTTCGAGCCCGTCAGGTCCCGCTTTTCGCCGACTCCCCTTCGCCAGTTCTCGAAAATTTCCCCCCTATTTCCCTTCCTGCCGCACTGGATCCCAGCACCGCTACCAACGACGTCAAGTAAAGAGTAGGGAGGGGGGAGGGCAGCAGGCATCCGGGACTGACTTTCACAATAAGACCGCCGAGTTGCGTCAGGAAAACCGACCAGGAAAAAGGAAAATGTAAATGTTTATACCGGAAACCGTGACACACAAATATATATGACAAGCACTCCACTGATTGATTGAACTCCGAGCTGTATTTATTTGCATTATTTTATTTTGTTTTTGATTTTCAAAAATTATTATAGATTCTGAATTACTCGCAGGTGTGAATGTGGATATTTGTTTGTCATCTGTGGCCTGCGTTAAACTGGTGATGTGACTTTGCACCATGACCATGCAGGAAAAGTGGTGATAATAGAAACTTGATGTATGGAAAATGTTTATTCTGAAACAGAAAATTTCCCGGTAATTCTAGGTAATTCTCACTGCCTGTCATTCACTGAAACTCGGACACAAACAAACAGGCGGACAACATCCCAGGTGCCGTCTGTCTGTCTGTCTGATTGCGTGCAATGGCTGTGTATACATTTTGAAGCGCTTGTGTTCGCCAGTCTTCATTTATAAGGTCATTTATACGAGCTAAATACTACCTGCTATTTCTGCTCTAACTAGGAGTTGCCCCCTTCTTTTTTCTTAATACGGACTGTTTCAGTTCCCCTCTAACACTGCAAAAACAGGAAACAGGCATGATAAGAATCCTTTTTTTTTTTTTTTTTTTAAATATCATTGGTTACGTATTTTAAGTATTATCTATGATAAGTAACTCAAATGACCACTGGCTACACCCAAGGTATACACGATTTCTGAACAAATAACATGTCAAATCTAAAAGCGATGGGCATCTAGTGTGATATCTTGATGAACCACCTGCTTGTACATCTGAAACCATTGAAGCAATCATGAAAGACCCAGCTGAAAGGTATCAAAATGCCTGTCGCATCCGACCAATGGAAATGCTAAAAAGCAAGTGTGCAGTGAAGGCTCACTGACTGCAGCAAAGATATTACTAACTGACACAATCTTAAAGAATACTCATGAGGTTAGCATGCCCCTGGTTTAATGTATTTTTTTTGCCTTCAGTTGAATGAAGACATCTGCTGTAAAAACCAGGACCAGGATGAGCCTTCCTCCAAAATCCAAAATCTGCCCAGACAAGAGTGGTTCCACTGCCTGGATTAACGAACTGTTAGGAGCATAGCAGAAGCTCAAGCATTCAAATGATGAAGAGAAGACATTAAGATGTACTTATTTACAAATAAGAGCATGAGGATGCAATATAACAGTGCTAGAAAAGCGCAAAAGCAAACTGGGTGCAAGAAGGATACACAGATAGAGCGTGGAGGTCCGTTCACCTGCTTTGCAGAATGGAGGAAAATTGTAATTTTGTATGAATGAAGCTGAAACTCAATTGGCTCAAAAAAAAGAGAAGATCCTATTGGGTTAACCAGTGGTTACTAACCTGCAGAATCTTTATAAGTGACACCCACTGCACTATCCACTGCACTGCTAGCCATCCTCTGCGCCTCTCTGAAGTTTCTTCGTTGAGGATCTAAGGGTAGAGCAAGTTGCATCTGTAAGAATGTAAAACCATTTGAGGCCATTTGTTTTTGCAAACCTCTGCAATACAAATAAAAACGGATTGACGTTAAACCCTTTGGGAAACAAATGGCAGAGGGTGATCACTCAAGGCCACATACCGTACCCAAGCCAACACGACAGGCAGATTTCGTTGCCAAGTCTTCTTTGGCATCTACCAGTTTCCCTCCCTCCCCGAAGGAATGCAAAAATATCCACAATTGGGAAATTATACGATTTGGTACTTTCCAAACCTTACACCACTGCGCAAACGATCGTATAAATTTTAATTGGTCGATGATACTCTTGCACTTTGGACGGTTACCACAACACTTCAGGGTAGACCCTTGAAAATCACACTGGGACGAAGCAGCTGCCACAGCTCTACCGGGGGCATGGCGTGTCTTGATCTGCCACAGGGGGGGAAGACCCAAAAGCAACTGGGGCTTCTCCAACAGTGTGCCTTCCAGCTACTGCCCTCTGGGAGGCGCTACAGGTCAAATGCCCCCAAAACTACAGCCTTCATAAACAGGTTCATCCCAGTTGCTAGTAATATTCTAAACACTGAATGTGTTTGTCTATCTTTGTTTGTGTTTAAAAGTTGGAACCCCTACTAGCTGTACTGTCAACAAATTCCACCAGCTTGTCTGGGTGGTTATTAAAGAATCAATCAATCAACCAATTGAAGATAAACAATTTGTTCCAGAGGTTTTTCTTGGATACAGGAATTCTGGCTGACTGAGAGCAAACCGTTCCGGTTGCTGGGATCACATCCTGGTCTTCCGCCACCAAAGGGCAAGACAGGTTCGAGATGAGGTTCAGACAGGGTCGGTACCCAAGCATATTCCAGCGGCGGGACAAGTAGAATCAGAGACGGAGAGCCTTGCACGACTGGCAGAGGGTTATGTAGTGGCGCACCGTTGGTGACTCATAGTAGAAGTGCTGACACGTGCTTACCACAAACTTCCAGTACAAAAGATGATTTTCACACAGCAATTACAGATACCGTCATGTCTAACAACCACAAGAAGTAGCAAAGCGCCGGCGAAATGCTGACAATATGCGTTAAAAGACGAGCTTGGCCTTTCGGTGAATTTGCGTAAAAAGTCACACCGCCGCTCGAACGTGTGACGGGTGTGTTTCTGCTTGTTCCGTCGTGTTCATCACCAGGCTCTGATCATCCAGGTAGGCTGGATGATTGGCCTTTGTCCCAGAGGGGTGTTAGTTCTGCCTCAACAAAATTTTGGAAAGGGTTTTGGGGCAACCTGTAACTATATTGCAGTGGGTTGATGGTGCTAAGCCCCCCCAAAAAAAACCAGACTGCTCTACACTTTGTAAGGTTGTGTTTGTACAATGTATTTTGTCTTTAGTAAAAAAAATAAATAAATAAATAATAATAATATTAATAAAATAAATAAAATAAAATACTAAAAATTGGAAAATTTGCATAGCTAAATGGAAAAATGATCTATAAAGCTGGCTTATCTTCAAACAAAGAATACTTTAAGCATAAACTCTTAATAGAACCTTGTTCAAAGCCTCCCTGACCTTTGACAAGAAGAAGTCATACAAGCAAAAATAATAATAGCCATGGTGTGCAACAAATTTTGCTTAAAGCAGAAGTCAACTTGTTCTTCTGCCTCTGAAGATGATCAAGTGACCGAGCAACATGTCCAGATACCACTGTTTATTACAGCTACTCCTTTGGTCTCGAACAAAACAGTAAAATCACCAAGACACCAAAATAAACAAACGAACGGCAACAACAAAGTGTTGTTATTCATGTTATTTTTAACTGCCATCAGATACAAAAAGAGTTAAAAAAAATAAAATAAAAACATGTTGATTCAGGACCACAATCTACTACAATCGTCATTGTCACATTGTCATCATGTCAGACAGCAGATAAACCTTCCAAATTACATAATATAAGAAATTAGAAAACAGTGCAGACTAAAAATGTAGTCTTATTTTTTTCAAGTCCTGGAAAAAACAGAAATAAATAAATATCCCATTTAGAAATAAGAACACACATTTAGTCAGAAGAGTGACTACTGACATATTTGCCATTAACCCTCCACACTCAATAAAACAATCACATACGCTAAAATATAACTTCTACAGTGTTTACTCAGGCTAAATGACAGTTTCCACACACAGCTCCTCTCCCCTCTAAGAGTTTTTTCTCTTCTAGATAAATTATAAGATGACAAAATTCTAAAAATCAAATTCTAAGAATTTTTCTTTTTCATTTTGCACCCTGGAACATTCATTATGAGTAACTTGTCGAGTCAAACAGTAAATTATACAGGGCACAAACAACTTCAGGAAGTGGCTGCATGGAGCCAGGTTAGCGAAGGGAATTAATTCTCCTCATGCAAACGTGAGCAAGAAAACACCTGTTGTGGTTAGATTTGAAATGCTGATAGCCGCTTGTGCTTACCTTGTGCTTTTGTTAAAAAAAAAAAAAGAAAGAAAGAAAGAAACTTTGACTTTGATTGATTTGGATTTTTGTGCTTACTTTTAGAAATGTGATTTTGCCTTAATCAAGGCAGAACGATGAACTATCAACATCAACCAATGACATTTTTGACCTTTATTTTTACAAGCATGATTTAATTTCTTGTACGGCTTTGAATTCTTTCTTTTCGCGGTTTTGGTTTTAATCGCTCTGTTGAATTGACTGAGTTCCTGTGATGCTGTTTCGCACTGCAGCTTCTGAACATGTGGAAACACTGACAGCAGTTTGAAGAAACCACTGAAAGAAGTTGTTCTCAGCAGCCTCAGAGAGCCAGCGCTGCAAAAACAAAGGGGTTATACCCGACAAGATGTTTCCATGCAAAACAGAGTTGACGTCAGGATGTCACTTAATTTCACTGTGTCAGCTTTTTCAGTAGCGACAGACAAGACGGTAGGATTTTGTGCACTCATTTAGGACAAATTCAATTGTATCAACTTCCATCACGGTGTCATTCAAGAAGTGCGCAACAAAATTAAACGCAATCGCCTTGTTAGAAATGAGTAAAGGAAATTCTCGTGAAAAGGGACTGAGACAGGTCACGCATCCACAGCCATCACAAACGACAGTCAAAATCAGGACAAATCAAATCTAGCAGCAATCCAAAGGCCTAGAAAAGCCGATTTGAACCGTATATATTTCCCCCTCCTCTATTTTCTCCGAGCCACTTTAACCCGCACTTACTCTTTACTGGCAAACAGTAGACACATCCACTGCATCATTTCCTGTCAAGTTTCCATGACAGCAGTGGAGGAAACACCACTATAAAGGTGAGTTCTGCCGCTTTGGTGTGTTTTTTAACCGAAAAAGGGATTCTCTGTGCGTGTGGATCTTCACTGGTTGCTGCTCAATTTGAAGTCTTGTGTGTCTCTCCTGTTTTTGTTTGCGTCAAAAGACTTTTTCAAGATGCCCCTGGCTGACTGTACGAGGAGATGGATTATCCTGACACTTGTCCTCCTGCCTGTATGCAATGGTAAGCAAGGCTCCTTTATGCCAGGGAATTTACAAGACAAGGGCCCATATTGGCAAACCGGTGACAAACGACGGTAACAATTTGCAAAAGCTGCACAGTCGTTTTGTGTAATAGTCTGTTGCCTTCAACCTTTGATGGCTTTTGTAAAAAAAAAAAAAAAAAGGGTACCCTGTCAAATTGCCCTTCAACTTCATGTGGTTGTTATTGCTGTTATTGCTGAACTGAACCTCGGTCTCATTTGTTCAGAGCTTCCTCTGTCCATCATCTGTCCATCTGATCAAATCATACAGAGATGCCTTATCACTTGCAGTGAACTTGTATAGTTGAAAAGTGATCGTTGAAGATTACATGTTGGAACCCGTTATACTCAAATATACTCAAATACTCAAATATTTCGGGGAAATGTATGCTCATGTATGCCTTTTTAAAAGCATACATGATAAATAATAACTAAATATAATCAATTAATGAATTAATTAATGGATTTATTAATTGATTTATTTTGTATTGCTGCTATTCCAAATTATAGTACAGACACAGTACAGCATCCCAATTAGAAAATAAAATAGATTTTAAAAAAAAACTTCTTTCTCCTTCCCTCTAAACAAGCTTTGTCAACTCAAGCTGTTCTTCTCCCCCTCACAGCTGTGACACCAAGTCACTCCTATAAAGTGCTGAGCATGGATGGCACAGCGACAGTCCCGTGCCACATCACGGCGTCCTCCTCTTTCCCAGAGGAGATCCGTGTGACTGTGCTGAAGGGCTTCCACTCCCCCCAGAAGATCTGCTCGTCCATCCTCAACCTCACCGAGAATAAAGAGAAAAGCGTCACCAATCCGGAAGGTGGAAATGTAAGCCGTTTGAAATGTTTCCACGTCCTGTTCTTGTGGTTGCCGCACCTTTCTGTCGTTTTGTATTCACTTGACATAAAAGACAATTACTCAAATTGTTGCCAAACAAGCATGATAGCACTGACTAAAGAGCAGGCGTGGGCAAACTACGGCCCTGGGGCCATACGCGGCCCTCAGAACATGAAGAAATTATATTAATAGTAAGTAAGTTATAATATAGCAGCATTTCATTCACTTTTTCAGTGTTTTAAGAGTCATTTCAATAAAGAGCTAAATATGGTGGGGCCTGTCCTATGAGGTGGGTCACCAAAATATCCCATCCATCTACTCCTGCTTTGGCCAGCCCTGGAATAGAGAACACTCACAGAGGAACATTGGACAGTGACATTTATTTATTTATTTATTTTGAACATGTAAACAATAATAATTAAAAAAAATACAAAAGACTAAACAAAAACAGAAAATAAAAAACAAAGTCAAGCACACAACGAAAGAAACAGCCACGCTTCTCATGTTGGAAAGGCTAAATGAAATATATATCAGAAAAATTAAAAGCTATAATAGATGAATATCATATATAGATGCAACAGATGCAGCCATACTCATACTCATCAGCAATAAAAAAAAATATATCTATATATGTAGAAAGTATAGATATATACAGTATAGATATAATAGCTACTTATTAAGTTCATCAGGTGGACACGATACATGATACACATATATTAGTGAAAGTGGATTCAAATCCACTTTGAATCCACTTGAATCCACTGGATTCAAATCTGCCCTTTGTAACGCCTTGAATGAAAATACTTGGAAGTTTAAATTTAAAATTCTCTGTTTTGCCAAAGAGGCTCAAACAACAAGAAAACCATTTTTCGTTTTCTGCTTGGGCGAAAAGGCATTCATTTCTTTCACACGCTGACGTGGATAAACGCTAATAACTCTTTCCCAGACTACTGCAAAACACTTTGACACAGCTGCACGCATTCGACAACTTCTGCCGTTATTTGTGCTTGCGCTGCAGTGCACATCTCAGGTGAATGTGGACGTTCTGGAGGTCACCATGTCTGGACTGGCAGCCGCAGACACGGACGTCTACCGCTGTGTGACCGAGATCCTCTTCCCACCGCCCTACGTTCGCTTCCGTGCCAATGCCACACTCGTTCATGTCATAGGTAAGAAGGTCACGATAGGGGCACTTGCGCGTGTGCCGCTGCCGCCAACTTCTACAATCCGCGCCCTTCTCCTTTCCCCCCAGAGAAGTCAGAGTGTTTTGTCGAGCAGCCTCACACGCAGCTGGCACAGTCAGATGATCAAGAAAAAGAAAAGACGCCAGCAATCAGTGCTCCCGTGGGCATACTGGCGGTTCTGGTCCTACTGGTTCTCCTCACAATCATCTTTTTGCAGGTCAGAGCTTTATTTTTATTTTTTTTAACACTTGTATCATTATATATGATCATTATTATGTTATTTCTATGCTATTACACATCAATGGCGTTATTACAACAGACCATCAAATTGAAAATCATATAATCTAGTGAGTAAAAGTCGTGTTTTAATGACTTTATACTTTATCTGCAACGAACATCATTGTGCCTCCAGGCACTTCCTTCCATACAAGTTCAGCTCTCTTCCTTACTGACTGTTTTCCATTTGCAGGTCAGAAAGGGGAAGCGTGAGACAGTCCATGTACTGTCTGCTATGGCCCAGAAGCGAATTTCTGCCGTTTCATGTGATATTGCATGAAGAACTCCGAAGCAACCGAGAACGTCCCAATGAACTTTGTGTCTCATACCATCCAAGGTTACGTCAACACCTTGCTACTTTCCTGTTTCATGATTGCTGAATCACAAAGAGTGTTTTTTTTTGTTTTGTTTTTTAAAGAGTTGAATGATTCCGATTGAAAATGTGTTGTTTTAGTTCTCCTAATAATGGGGCACGTTTAAGATGCTACCCATCTTTACTGCAGCTCAGAATTCTTGTATAGTTTAGCGAAAACTTCTTTGGCTTCTGTTGCTAGCTTTGCTTAAAAAGCCAAGCACAACATTTCGGCAAATTCCTCTTTTGTCGTAATCACAGCAGTTTAAAGTTTCTTTTGCTTGTCCGCTTGTTTGCCATGAAAACAACTCTGCCTCATGACGTCACCTTATTATTTCATAGCGCTATGAAAGTGCAGCTCACACCTCAGTTAATATGAATATGTATGTTCTCATATGGCAACAGCCATTTAGCAGCAGAACTTGTTTTTATTTTAAGATGCTGTTAAATTTTTGTCATTATTCTTCAGCGTAAATGAAGACTTTTTACAGTGTTCAACAAAACACGCCCACACACACACACACACACACACACACACTAGATACCAATAAAGCACCTTGTCACAAGTCGGTTGCTGTGTTTTTGCGTTGTTCTTTATTTGACGGTGTCTGAAGATGATGGAACAATGAAAATATATTCCGTGATATGTTGACTGTTAGTTGAAGTAACGTTTCTTGAGATGACACTCGCTTTGAATCATATTTTAAATGACATTGTTTCATTTCTGACTCAAGTGGGAGAATTTCCTGTGTCGGCTGGTTTCATATTCTCTCACCAGTGCTTGCATATGAATATGAGAGTGCACCTTATTACCTTATTACCTAATATATCTCCAATAGATGACCTACAGAGATTCATAAATGTTTTTTTAATACCTCGGATATGATCCTCAATTTATTTTCATAATTTCTTTCTTTCTTTTTTGATGTAGTTGACTGTGGCGGAGAACTGAAAAATGACTTAAAATGAACAGCAGATGGAGACAAATATCATATAATAGGTCATCTGCTTGCGTCACCAAATTCTTATTTTCAGCAGGGTGAGGTGCAGCCGCATAGAAATTTGGAGTTAATGTGATAAAAAGAAGAGTTGGAGAAAAAAAAACAAACAGTTTAGTGAACAAACTTTAACTACTTACGTCAAGTTACAGTTTTGATGAAAGCCTTTTAGTCTCGGCTCCGCGCATTTTTTTTTTTGGGTGTGTCTGGGGAATCATATGATGTACTGCTGCACTTCCTAAACCACAAGGCCAGGAATAATAAAAGCTGCTTTCCAGAGACCAGTGGAAAGAAAACAATGCGAGCATTTATACACTAACACTTGGAAGCAGGGCCTGCTTTATGGTTTAGCACATCTGTTGTACATCTTTGTCACAAAGTGCTCGTCTGAGGGTTAAATGCTAGGTGTCTATGGATATAACTGCTGATGTCAAAGGGTGCTGTAGTCATTTTTAAGTTGTGTGTAATTGTACTGATCAGGGAAATGTCCCTCTTAATACATAAATACACAAATATTATATTTCAGCATGGATTCAATGAAGTAAAAACCTGCTGATTTTGAAGAGAAAAACTAAGCAAAAAGGCTTAAAATGTTGATAATTTACACCTTTGTCAGAAGGTATTAAATGTGAGAAAAGTGTGTTTGAATTCCTAAACCACTTTTGAAATGCTTCTTTATTATAGATGTTCAGGATCATTAGCCCTCCAGCATTTTAACGTGATTCTTACATATTTGTTCTTCAAAACTGTTTGACTTATGATCACTTACTTAACCATGTGACTGTCTACTAATGACTTTCTTGATAGATATTTGAAGTTCTTATTTGCTGGGGCTTGAAGACTGAGTTGAAATGACTGAGAAGGACCAAGAACCTTGACTGACTTATTTGCTGATGTTTTTTTTCTAATTATAGAATAATTTCTTAGAGTTCAGATAGTTGTTGTAATAATTTGTCACGTGTAAAAAGTGAAATACAAGCAAACCCACTACTCCTGTTATACGTCAAGGTCTAATGATCATATTTTGGATATAAAAATACTGATTGATTTTATAGTCAGACATGGTTCGGTTCACAGAAAGCCATCAGATCGAAGTTGATATGGGGGGAGAAATGGAGAGAAAGAAGGGTGAAGAATATAACCACTCTTCGACCTGTCGTAATTTTCAAGGTCACTGCTGACAGAGGGCTGGTGCTTACGTTGGGGAAAACTGACTGGTATCTGGTTTAAAACCAATCCAATCCAATCCACTTTATGTGTAAAGCACAATTTAAATAAACACAAAGGCTACCAAAGTGTTTGTACAGCAAAAGACAGGATACTAAACACAGTACATAACGGATATAAATGTCTGTGCACTCAAAATAAACCACCTAAGTGGACCTAACCACTGAAAACAAAGGCTGTAATGTGGAAGTGAATAAAAAAGAAGCTCCGGCAAACCTGTGTTCCGGGATTTGGCTGAACACACACCAGCCAGATGAACGTTTTGTCCAGGTGATGAATGACTGTTTGGTTTTACTGATAAGCGACAAAGTCTCCTTTAGCGGCCAATGGCTACAGTTTATCCCCAGATAAGCGCCATTGACATTTTTGTACCGATTTAATTTTCTACCAAGCGATGAACTGACGTCTTTTAGAAGTGGGTCTAAGTTGAATGGGTGTCTGCGGGGACAGGTGGAGGGGTGGCGGTGGTGCTCAGGTTTTGAGCCAACAGTGGCATTTACTCTGGTTCAGTGGATTGCCGGGAGGAAGTCGAGAGCACAACGACTCACACTGTTTCTCCCTCAGTCCAAAAGGTTCACAGGTTCGTCACGTTACTCGAGCACACAGGCCCCCGGCCTGCACCAGGCTGTTTGTTCACTGGCGTGATTAGATCTTGAGGCGGCTGAGACTCGTCGCGCCAAAGAGATCGCGTTAGGTTTTTATTAATTTGCCTATAAACCATCCATCCATTTTCCATCACTGGGCGTCGCAGGTGTTGCGGGAGCCTATTCCAGCTGTCCTTTGGAGCCAGGTCATTGCAGGGCCATGCAGAATGATTTGTTCTCACACCTATGGCCAGTACAGAGTTTCCAAGGTGCCTCTTGTGATTGTGATTGAGGCCTGGTGATTGAGCCTGTAACCTTCCTGCAGTGAGGTGACAGCGCTTGTGTGCTTCACCTGTTCCCCTTTAGCTTGTGTGTTTACTGTAGTCTGCATTTCCCTTCGCTCTGCGCCAGTTTGCATGGACCGAAATACCAGAGACCCAGCGAGTACTTCCTGTCTTTTGTCAAATCAGTGTTTGTATTTTCTTTGATGGCTACAATTTCATTGTCACAGTCTAGATGTTGTTTTATTTTGATGCTTTTCCTTCTTAACAGTGATTTTTGGGTTTTCCTCCTTGTGAGTTTGAATTGCGATGCAGCTGTTGCTTTTGTGTCAGCAAAAGTATTTTTTTTTGTGTAAAACAGCAAAGTGCTTTAAAGCGTCCCCTGTTATGATACTGATAACATTTGGACAGCAGAGTATTTTTTTCACCATCAATGTGTTAATGTGTGAACTAACATGACAGTTTATTTCTATATTTGACTTGTGAACTTACCACAGATAATTTGGCACATACATTGTCTGTGTTAGACCAGCAGTCTCTATCACAGCATAACTTAGCATACATTTTCTTTGTCTTAGTAAGAAACCGCAAACAGACTGGACTATTGCATTTCAAAGAAAGTTTCTCTAAACATACGTAGTCTGAGCAGTGTTGTTGGGATTACTCCATAAAAGTAGTCCAACTACCGATTACTCCTTTAAAAAGTAATCTAATTACTTCTTCAACTACTTTGTTTCATGAGTAATCAATTACTAAATACTAATTACTTAGGTTAAAAAAAAAAGATAAAGTAACAGTTGAGAACGTCTTGTCTCCTGCACATAATGTACAACGAACCACAATATTCTTTGATTTAGACGCGGTGAACTCAAAATAATGTTTGTATTTCCAGCTACAAACGCAATCGCTGTTTTTTTTCTTTTGCCGTCGCCATGTTTGCATAGGTGCGTCATCGCATATCAGTGACGTTGCATGCATGGCTGCTTCATCAATCTGCGACGTCATTTTTTTCAGTTGTTTTTTCTAAATTTCGCACATTTTGTGGATAATATAATTATCCGCAAAAAATATATACAAGATATTTTATAGCTTGCAAAATACTTCAGAAAAGTAGTAGAATCGTTACTTGATAAAGTAATCATGACACAATAACCAGTTTTGCCACAGTAAGCCAGTTACATTACTCCGTTACTATAAAAAAGTAGTTCAATTACAGTAATGGATTACTTAGTAATCGATTACTTGCGAACACTGAGACCTTTCCCATATTCCTTCAATTCGCAACCTTCCTTTAGGGTTTTCTACAAAAAACAATACAAACAAAAAAAAACCCATCGCGTATAGGCAGGCATTTCCTTAATTGTGCGGTTATTACCTTTTCATCTCATTGGCCAATTTCTTTCTGAACCTCAGTAAAGGGGTGCATGGTACGCGTGAGTAGTGAAGTGACGTCATGTATCCCACCGAGGCCCCGCCCTGTCCCCGTGACAACAGCCGGAGCTGCTGCTGCTTTCCTCCAGGATACCGCGGTGATCCCCGCACGTAGCGCCAGCTGCACAAGTGGACGGAAACTACCGCTTCTCCTCGCCCATTCTTTCCTCCACTTCTTTCGCTGTAACGAAAAAAAAGGCCTTATTTCGCGCAAGGTAAGCTACCGTTACGTTGCGGCGTTTGTTTTTAGCCTCTCGGTGATGAAAAACGCGTTATTCTACGCCGTAGAAAAAGTCTTTCGGCTGGAGAAAATGTTTCGCACCACCTGGGAGGGGGAAAAAAATCCAGAATTCCCAACTTTCCATGTCAGGAAATCGGGTTGAAGAAGCAAAAATTCTTATTCCACCATAGAAGAAGAAACAACGACTGTGAAGCTTCGCCAATTTGGATTCCCGGCCACCCTTTATATACATACACAGACACTGAACGGTTAGGCGATATTTTTTTTTTGTTTGTTTGTTTTATGTCGTGTCGTCGCTTCGTTTATGCAGCGTTTTAACTCTTCAGAAACATCGCAGCAGCGTTTTTAAACCGCGCTGGAGCTCGTTGCTCCGGCTGCCGGGAACGGCGAGTGTCAGTCTTAAGTTTTCAAGCTTTATTCGGAAGGAGACACGCTGCCGTGTAACGCTACCGCTGAAATAACGGCAGCGTTACAGGCCGTAACCCGGCAGGTCCGTGCAGTGGCACAGACAGTCATGTTAATGAACCGGGAGCCTCGAACCAAGTGGCGACGGCAGGGGAACAGTGGTTGCCATGGCGATAAAAACACAACTTCACTGATTTCACTTTGACACGATCACCTTATCATCTCCATGCCAGTGAAGCACACGACACGTCTCCACGCTGCTGGAATATTCACTGGATCATGGAGGCGAGGAGGGAATAAATCAAGGCGAAACCAACGTGTTAAAAAAAAAAAATAAAAATGTTTGGAGATTTGATCGACCTCGCACTGTTTTGTGCTCTCAGGAAGGCGTTTCCCGTGGAATCTGAATTGTTAGTGATATTGTTAATTAACTTTTTTTTCAGACGTTTTAACAAAACCAAAGTCATTGTACGTTTAACAAATGTAACATATTTTAGACTCACAAAATTGTGGCTGATCTGGATATAGTCATTTTTTCCCCCAATTGTTTCTATCTTTGTGCTCCTATTCAGAAAGTTTAATCTAGAAATGTTCAAGTTTGAAAAGATGCAACATGGGCAAAAAATATTACAAACAATCTTCCTGCATCAGTGTCACATGACCAGTGAAGTATGTGTGTGTGTGTGTGTGTGCGTGTGTGTGTTCACAATCATCAATTGTTACATTCAAAATCAGATTTGATCTTAATCTTAAGCAGTGCTTCAATTTTTTTATGTCTCGCTTATCTTAACACATACTTAAGTATAATACTTAGTTATTTGTTCCCTTATTTAACACGTTACATAGATTGTCCAGGCATTTAGTACCATGTAATTATTTTGCACAAGGGTAAAATCAGTGAAGAAGAATACAGTGCTGTTGCACTGACCTGAAAGAGATTTTAACACCCTGATAAACAACAACTCTCAAGTTATTTACAGATTCCAATTCACTTGATTTTGTTTTTACAACCACAATCCATCATTTATGTCCAATGCAGTTTTTGAGTGACATAATACGTTTACAGTTTTTTTACGTTTAAAGTTGTCAGACATTAGCAGTGAGTAAATATCCATAAAGCTTAATTGAGTGTATGTTGCCCGTGATCTATTTATTTTCATATTTTCAACATATAAAAGCAAGTACACTTTTATGCACTTTTATAAAGGGAAGTAATTGCCACGTCAGCGCTGAGCCTTGTCACAAGATTACTGTTTGTTGTTCATCTTGGGAAACACAAGATTTAAAGTTGTTTTGCCAGTGCAGTAGACTGCTAACTTTTTTATGCATTGCACTTATCAACAAAATCAGATTTAGGAGCCTTTGAACTGTGTTGTCACAACAGCTTTCGGCCTGCCTGTAGTAACCTGCTGTGAGGAACTTATTAAACTGTAAGCTTCCAATGCATCCATATAATGTGAATATGCAATATAGCTTGCGCTCCATCTCGCCTCGGCCGTAAATTGCCGTGTATTTGCAAGTGCGCTCGCTGCAACGAGTGACCGTAATGTAGAAAACCACCACTCAGCCTTGACCTCCGGGTCAACGTGCACTGACCACAATGGCTGCTGCACGATGGCATCACTTGCAGCTGGTATCTGGCAGCAGGTAGCTGGTACTCCCCGTCCCCGCTGCTCCGGCCTGCAGCTGAGGCTCTGCCATTGTCAGCCGTCTTTGTCAGGGACAGAAGCCTGCGATGATCCCATCATGCTTGAGTCATCTTTGCACTGAGTTTGATGCAACCCCTCCTCCCCACATCCACTGCTATACTCTGCACGTATCTTGTCTTCACTTGCAGGGAAGTTGTTTTCCCACGTGGTCAGGCATAGAAATGAATATTTTTACATCTGGTTTAGGTTTGAATAAGAACCCAGTCTTAGTGGATATAGACCAGAGGCCAGGCTTGGCACCATTTAAAGGGTGATGGCTGTGAATGAAATGGGATCGTTTTCAGACGGTGTAAAGAAGGGAAGCAGCAACCGCCTGCATTTCCTCGTAAAAGCTTCGAATGACAGGTGAGGAGGAACTTTGGCTGGTTTTTGTTCCGAAAGGAGAAGTCGTGTCTTCTCCTCCGACTTCCTCTCTTGAATAACGCGTTTAATTTTGAACTCAACATTCCTCACATTCCTTCCCATGTTATCCCTGCAGCCATTTCACGATGGAATGTTTATATAGCGAAGTAAAGGAATGAATGACGGCTGCGATGTCGGCGCACTATGAAAGAAAAAAAATCTCACGTGTCTATATCGGATTCTCCAAAACGAAATCCAACGCAACTGGTCTCTGACTCTACTGAGGATGTGCGAACGTGGGCATTTCCTGGAGAAAAAAACAAGTCTCTCACTCTTCAAGACTTGGGGACTTTCACAACAATGCATCAAAGGAATTTCTCTCTTAGTTTTAAAAATACGGCTTTGCATATTTGTTGCAGATCAGATGTTTGCTTAATCTCATTTCATCCGAAGCGGCTCAGGACTGTTGACAGCTTCTTTTTTTTTTTGTTTGCCGTCTGCTAGGTTCACGGAGCAGTCTCGCCATGTTTGTTTGGGTTCCTACTTAGTGGGAAAGCATTTGAATAGTTTCAGCTTCTGTAATGTTGGGCAATTAACTGGTAATTTTCTATTTCATAACCCTCCCTGTGCAATATTCACTTGTCTAGCAGAACATCTGCGTATGACTGACTTCCATTGCTTCATCTCTGAAATTTGATTTAATATAGTAGAGAGATGAATCACAAACTCAGTGCAGGAAAACTCTCGGCGTAGTTCCGCATGCAGATCTCCAACCTGTAAACTAAAGCTAAAATTATCACAGAATAATTATTGTTGGATGTTAAATTATAATTTTCCAATTGTTTTTTTATAGCTTTTCTTCTTATAGTGTAGATAGCTTAACATTGGGGTTAAACTTGTTGTATATGTTGTATATTCATTATTTATAAAATTATTATTATTACCGATCTGCAAGTGACACAGTGATTTGATGTGAATTAATAAGGCCACCTGAAGTTAGTTGGTAACTACCAGGAGAAGTCGAGGTAAACACAATCACCACAGACGTGCAGAGAGGAGTTGATTCATTAAGTTGTAATTCTTGAAGGTCAGCGATCAGCCGCCATGATGAACGCTGCCCTTAGCTTTAACAGCAGAAATAGCTCGGCGCTCCACCCTCGCCTTTGCCCGGAGACACCGTGGAAGCCGGACTAGCTGTTTTTTTGGATTAGACTTGCTAGTACAGAAATCTGTGAAAACAGCAGCGAATTGTGGCTTTATTTCCATGAGATATTTTGTACATTCAAGCAGATTAAAAATGCCACTTGGCTGCGTACAAACTTTACTGCTGCTGAAGTTGCTTCGAATTCTGCTGTTTCCATAAATGTATTAGGTCTTATTGAAAGATCTTATTGTATGCATGATGACTGCTCACTAAAAGATGAGCTGAGACTCTATTGTAGGATGTGACGCAGAGATTTTGTGCATGTGACGCGCTGCAACACAGCACGCGGAGTCTGCAGTGTGGCTCTGCCTGGTTCAAGGACAGTAAATAGTGAAGCTTTGTTCCTGCAGCCCTCAGCAGTAGTCACTCAGTAAGGGCCCTTTAAAAAAAATGAACCAGACTACTTGTACACAATCAGCATTTTCAGGTCGCGGTCTTATAAATGTGCGGCACGCAGCTCGGGGATTTTTAAAGTCAGAGCTGTTCTACCTTCCCTGGTAAAATTCATTTTGATTGAAAGTGAAAAAAAAAAAGGCATCTAGAATAGTAGGCTTAAGGTGGAGCATGATGGGGTGATATTAGCAAACACCATGAGGCTGGAGGCACACAGAGACTGGGCAGAGTCAACGGTCACACCACAATGAGGAGGAGCTTGAGAGTGCTTCTCTCTTTTGAACTTAGTTTGGGAACTATTATGGAACTAGTTATGAAAACTCAGACAAAGAAAGTAAACTGTTATCTGCATATTGTTCCTCTGGTATTGTGCTAACAAGTGCTAATGCTAAAGGGAGTTTTTCTACCTGTTTCAATCAATACCTAAATATATTTTTGTTTCTATAGATGCTGTTTGGTTTTGGAAATAGCACCCGAGATGTCTTGGCAGTGATATTAAGGGAAATGGCTCACGTAAATAAATTGAGTTGAATGTTGTCTGTTTTTATGGATTGCCTGTTATGCAAAACATACAAGGAACTGAACCTCCTGTTGACGTTGCTTCCTAAAAGTGACTTTTTTGTTGTTTTCCTCTTTCGAGCCAGAATAAACTACATTGGCCGAGTAATTTGACTGTATTAGCTCTCTGTGAACCAGAGATGATAAAACAATTAGTTCGCATTCAAAGACAGATTAAGAAAGTAAAAAAAAAAACTAAACTCCAATTCCAGGCATCTGGCATCTTTTTGTTAACGAAAAAAAAAAATCGTATTTATTATTTCTTGTAATTGTTACAAGATGTTAAATGGGCCGCAAACATTCTGGCTGACGGGAGCGTTCCCAGTATGAGTATCTATCTACAGTATCTACAGTATCTTGTTTACTGTATGTTTTGTGTAAACATAATCGCACAACATTGCCCATGCATTTTGGCCATCACAAGCAATAAGAGAAAAAAACCTCTGTCAGCGATTGAGATTACTTAGATTACTTAGATTATAATAGATTATAATTGAGATTACTGGGATTACTTAGTGTGTATGCATTTATGGTGCGGTCCACTGCTGAACACTGTATTTTTACCAATCCTATAGTAAGTGTAATAATGTATATCACTATTTGTAGTAGTCATTTTTTTTTCCTAATAGTAAATGTATTATTGATATTTACCTTTTCTCCATGATGTCTCAAGATTTCACAAAATGATTTTGCTAAAACTGCTAAGCATGAACTTCCATGTGAGTGGTGTCTTGACAGTTATCCAAGAGATGGTTTAGAAGCCATCACAACACATCAGACTCAATCTAAAAGCCTTGATCCCAATGAATAATGGAGACTTTATGGAAAGCAAACCATATTACTGGACTTGGAGCAAACGTGCGAGGCCTCTGAAACCGAACTGCGTGGGATTTAAACCTGGAAAGAGGAGATGGCAGCTTCTCAGCTGCAAGCGAAGGGAGAAATCACGGTGATCTGGGGAGACGGCGAGATTAAAGAGCCCCCCCCCTGCCAGTCGAGGATAACGTCAACCGGTCATTTCCAGGGACGGTAAAAAAGTTGATGGAAGAGCAGACGTCTCTCGGAGAGGTCGATGCCTTCGCCGTCACACATCTGGAAATGTCGGACCCAGATTGTCGCTTTGCTGTGAGTAATGACCCTGCGTGGCGATAGACCTTCTATTATTGGACGACCTTTTTGTTGTTATGTGTCTAATACAGAACCTCTTTGTGGAGGTGACCTTTGACAAGGCACATTAGGGGCTGTTTTTCACTATTTGCTTAGATTTGAATAAAGCTTTGCATAATATTTATATTGCACCTTTTCCATTGTCAACGGCAATCTCTGCTAACGCGCTTAGCTACAAGACTTAGAAGACTGCTCTTAACATGATCAAATTATATACTGGTCATTGATAACAGTTGATATTGATAGGTAGTGCCAAATAGTGGACAAGTATTAAATACAAGACATTGACAATATCATAGTTTATCAGATATTTGTCTCATACAGAACCTAAAAATTTGAATTTGAATTCGATTGTGTGTCTGACACAACACACTGTATAACCAGATCGTCAAATGTAATTTAGCTGTTTTGTTAATTCCGATTAACCCACCTCCCTGTTTACCAAAACAATTACTGTACACACAACTAACAAAATCAATAAGCACACATGCAGGACAAATTCAAGTGTGGGGAACTTTGTACTGCAGCGCGATAGCATGGAAACATTTGTTTTCACTCCACGCCGTCCGACAAGTCGTTACATCGCGCTCTCAGGCTCCGGGTTCTTGAGGACTGTAGCAGACGGGAACAATGAAGTGGGAGCTAGCTGTGCTTTGAAGGAAGTGTAGCAGGCGGGGAGAGTCTGCCGAGATCTGGCTGCCTCTCATCACAAAGGCATTTCCTCCTCAACCACTTCCTGCTCAGGAGCACTCATCCTTAGACCCACGGCAGGGACCGAGCCGGCAGCAAGGGGTTGGATTAAGCTTATTGCTTGGCCATCGGAATGCTCTTCTTGCCAGTGGTGGCAATAGTGAAGTAAATATGAGTGGGTGGACAGGCTGGTGCGGTGGTTGGCGCTGCCGCCTCACAGAAAGGTGGTGAGCTGGGGCGTTACTGCGTGGAGTTTGCATGTCCTCCCCGTGTCTGCGTGGGTTCTCTTTGTACTCCCGACTTCCTCCCGCAGTGCAAAAACATACACGTGAGGTGAACTGGGAACTCTAAATTGTCTGTAGATGCGTGGGAGAATGTGAATGGGCGTATGTTTGTTTGTCTTTCTACGCGGCCCTGCTATGAACTGGCGACTGGTCCAGCGCGCACCCTTGCCTCCGCCCCGTGACAGCTGAGATTGGCTGCAGCAGACGAGTTAGTGGTAGCGGTAGTAGAGCCGCAGCTCTCCGTTATTTTCGTAATCGATTACTCTGTCAGTTACTTCCTATAATTCAATTCAATCTGTGGCGAGCCCTCAGGGCGTTCGAGGCCTTCAGAGAAGGCTTAGAATTTTTTTTTACAATTTAAAATCACAGGACTAGAAATGGAAACTGTAATTTCCCCTAAGCTCCACTTTCACCTGATCCATGTCTCTCGTCATTTGTTGCTCAGAATCGTCCAACTTTTCCCGACCTCAAATATTGTTGCACAGCTATAATCCTATTTTTTTCATTTTTATTTTAGGTGTCAAGCAGCTTAGAAGGGCACATACACTACCAGTCAAAAGTTTGGACACACCTTCTCATGCATTTTTTTTTTCTTTCCAACTTTCTACACTGTCGATAGACACTGAAGACATCAAATATATGAGCAAGATATATGTAATTATGCAGTACAGAAAAACAAGTTAAATAACTATATGCTTTTTATGAAAGGTGGCCATTTTGAAAAATTTAAATATAAAACGTGTTTGAGTTGTTTTACACTTTTACGTTTCCGACATAATTCCATGTGTTTATGCGTAGTTTTGATGCCTTCGGTGAGAAACTGCAACGTCAATACTCATGACAATGAAAGAAAAGTGCAACGCTATGCTATTCTGCTAACTGCAAAATAAAAGTGCATGGGCTCACTGGCTGGTCAGCAAGAACAGAAGATGTCTGAAATCTCTCTGCTTTGCTACCACGGCTTCTCCTCGGACCTTCAACAGGAGAAGTTGCTTGGAGTCAACTGTCTCCTTCATACGATCTTTTAGCATGAACTAGCAGAGATAGGTTGTAGCTCCTCTTTGGGGCCCAAACAACATATAATGATGGTGATCATGTATAACAGATCTGTCTTATTTTAACTTCTTGAGTCTGGCCAGCTCCCCTCTCCTGCTTTGGCCATGCAATAGAGTAGCAGACTTATTTAGTGTATCTTAGTCTCTTCCTTCATCTGTAACTTGAAAATTGTGGGCCAACAAAGTCAAGGCTTGGATTTGCATTACTCAGCCAGGTGATGCATCCACAGATAACAGTTATTAGATCAAGCAAACACAGAAGTTAACATGAGGTGGAAATCGCAGAGTTCTGAACTTCAACATAAGGCTATAAATCTAGCTTGTATTATTTAGAACGTGAGCTTATGTGGATATCTGCTTTAGAATGAAGTAGTGAGATGAAATGTTTTCTATTGACATATGTTGTAATATAATGTATATTTATATATGTTTGCCTTTCAGAAATAATGGGGGGCTGTTGACATCAGGTGAAGCCACGATCAAGAATCACCCATCGGAGGAGTCTGAATGCACTAGCGGGGGCACAGCAAGCGAGTCCGAACATGGCGTCCCATCGAATCAGAGCCAGCATCACCACCAACAACTCCTCTCTTCCACGCTGCAAATCAGAGGGAACGCTCATTGATCTGAGTGAATCAGTTTCAGAAGCAAGCCTCACTGATGTTAAAGGTATGGTTCAATAGAACCTAGATATGTTGTTTTGTGGTATTCACCAATTCAACTTCTTACCTCTATAACCAGCTGAAAACATTGTTGGTTTTGTAAAGTCTATTCAACATGAAAGTTCCTTTTATGTTGAGAGAATCCCTTGTTGTAAGGAAGGACCTAAAATTGTTCTTGGAATAAATGTTGCAGGAGAAAATAGTTTCCAAGAACTTAGACCGGCTGCTTTGTGCCATTTCTAACTCTTACACCTGCACATCTACCATTGGTCATCTACATATTTTAAGAAAGGTGGGAATTCAACTTTAAGAAATGTCCAGTTGAAATTGGAAATACAAACAAGGAGTAGAGCATTAAAGCAAGTCGTCCAATGACTGAAGGGTCGGCTTTTTCGAATCCTGGGTGAAGATGTCCGCATGTCCACAAGACACTGATTTTGAATTGTTCCCAATGGGCCTGGCAGTGCCTTGCATTGCTGACACCCGCTGGTGTTTTAATATGCGTGTCAATGGGGGAATGTGCAGCCTGTGTTAAGCACTTTGCGCTCTGTGAAGGAAAGCGCTGTAAGTGCAGTCCACTTTTTGATCACAGCATACATTTATTGGATAATTCCAAAGCATACAGTAAATCTGATACAAAAGCTACAACTGAGAAATGGAATGATCCTAAGCTGTTTTTTCCCACTTGTGCTTTTTACAGTGCCTTCTCCTAGTGCCTTGCGGCTAGATGCCACTGCCTCCTTTGGCACTGCCAGGGAAGTCATTGCCATTAAAGACTACTGTCCATCTAGCTTCAGGACCTTAAAGTTCTCAAAAGGAGATCTCCTCTATGTGTTGGACTCGTCAGGAGGAGAGTGGTGGTATGCCCACAACAACACAGAGATGGGTTACATACCTGCAGCCTATGTACAGCCCGTCAATTACAGGGACTCATCCTTCAGTGACAGCGGGATGATAGATACTGTGGAAGAAGCGAGTGAGGAGGCGGCGAAGGAAATTGATCTTCTTGAAGAGTGGACTGGAGTAATTCTCAAAACAACCACTTGCCAGAATGGAAATCCTTTTGTGGGAACACGAACGTCAACAAACCCTTTCCTAAACGGGAGTTCTCAGGGCCCGCTGGATCAAAACAGTAACGAGAAACCAGTTGACCTCCTTTTGTTTGATACATTGGCTCCATCAGAGGCCCGATCCGCCAGGAGCACCACCAACATGAATGGTCATGGCAGTGGATTATTTAACTTGGACACTACTACTCCCGCCGAAGGAATTGGACAAACGTTTTGCCGGGACAATCCGTTTTTAAGAAGCAAACGGTCCTACAGTTTGTCTGAGCTGTCCACCCTGCAGGCTCAGAATGACGCCACAGCATCTTCCACCAATTTCTTCAGGGGCCTCAAAGCACCGGTGCCAGAACAGTTTCAAAGCAGGGAAGATTTCCGGACAGCGTGGCTGAACCATCGCAAGCTAACCAGATCCTGCCATGACCTAGATTCACTGGGTCAGAATCCCGGTTGGGGCCAAACGCAGCCAGTGGAAACTAGTATTGTCTGTCGATTGGACAGCTCTGGAGGGGCTGTCCAGCTTCCAGATACCAGCATAAGCATTCATATACCGGAAGGCCACGTGGCGGCAGGGGACACCCAACAGATTTCCATTAAAGCGCTGCTTGATCCTCCACTGGAGCTAAACAATGACCGCTGCACAACAGTTAGCCCTGTGGTTGAGATTAAACTCAGCAACATGGAGACAAAAACAACGATAACACTGGAGATGAAAGTGTCTGTTGTGGTAAAAATGGAGAGCAGAAAAAGCACAAAGATATTGTGTGTCAGAAGCGACTGTAAAGAAGGACCTTACACTCCCATCCCTCATGCTTACCTGTATGGGGACACCGTTCAAGTGTGCCTGGATAATCTAGAGCCTTGTATGTACGTGTGTATTGTGGCTCAGTCTCAGTCTTTATTGATCGGTTCAACAGTTTGGGAACATATCGTCAAAAAGATTACCTTAGGAGTGTATGGCCCCAAACATATTCACCCATCCTTCAAGACGGTCGTTGCCATGTTTGGCCACGATTGTGTCCCCAAGACATTACTGGTAAATGAGTTTGGCAAACAGGTGCATGCTGCACCATCAGTTGTGCTGCAACTCTGGGGTAAACACCATTTTGTTCTATCCAAACCCCAGGATCTCCATGTTGGAGTTTACTCCAACATGGCCAACTATGAGGTGAAGTCCAGCGAACAGGCTGAAGTTATCCGGGGTTTCCAGATAAAACTCGGAAAGGTCAGCAGGATCCTGTATGTCATCGCCTTACGCAACTCCGAAGATCTATCTGATTTTACCCTTAGGATCCAGGTCAAGGATGACCAAGACTGCATACTGGCTCAATTTTGTGTCCAAACACCAACTCCGCCACCCAAAGCAGGCCCCAAGACATCCATGCAGAGACGCTTCCTAAAAAAGAAGGAAGTGGGGAAGATCGTCCTCTCGCCTCTCGCCATTGTCACCAAGTACCCTGTTTTTCAGGACAGGCAAATAAAAAATTTGAAGTTTGGAAAATTAATCAAAACTGTCATCCGACAAACAAAAAATCAGTACTTGCTGGAGTACAAAAAAGGAGACTTTGTCGCTCTGTTGAGTGAAGAAAAGATCAGGCTGAAGGGCCAGCTATGGACTAAAGAGTGGTACATTGGATATTACCAGGGCAAAATGGGATTCGTTCATGTCAAGAATGTGCTGGTGGTTGGCAAAGTTAAGCCTATTTACTTCACCGGGCCCGACCTTATGACTTCATCGTTGCTGGAACAGATCCTGAAGCCCAGCAAATTCCTCACGTACATCTATGCCTCTGTAAGAACTATACTGATGGAGAACATTGGCAACTGGCGAGCGTTTGCGGACGCCCTGGGATACGTCAACCTGCCCCTCACCCATTTTTGCCGCACGGAGTTGGACAGCGAACCGGAGCGAGTTGCATCCGTGCTGGAGAAGTTGAAAGAGGACTGCAACAACGCGGAGAGCAAAGAGCGGAAGTCCTTTCAAAAAGAACTCCTCATGGTATGTTACAATCTTCTGCAATATTAAGCTACTATTTTCTTTCCAGCGAGACGACTGTAAAAAGAAGAGAGTGGCCAGAGAGGCAGGTCTTCATAGGTCGTATTGTTTGGTTACTGTTTCTTTTATTGTCATTATGTATGTTGCCTAACCCCGATGCCATTGTTAGCATTGTTTGCAGTGGAGTGGAAGGTGGAAGTTGTTTTGTACTTGTGCTGCATGGTTTCTTCTTTACTTATTCGCCTGCTGTTCTTCTTCTTTAAATTGCATAAGCATGACGACACTTCGACCAACCTCAGACCAATCATATTTCATGATTGTGTGTGTGTGTGTGTGTGTGTGTGTGTGTGTGTGTGTGTGTGTGTGTGTGTGTGTGTGTGTGTGTGTGTGTGTGAGAACTGCAAAGTTTTGGGAGTGCTGTTGTTGCCTGTTGGGCTTTAGAGTCTTTGGAGATGTTGGATGATCTGCCAGGCTTTGGTTTAAGTTTTTGTGTACATCGGGGAGGCATGCTGATTTTCGATTTGAAATGAAATGAAATGTATATATTACGTACATATTTTACGTACAAATATTTTAGCAAAACTTAAGCCTGTGAAATCCCAAAGAATTTACAAAGAAAATGAAAATGTACTGAACACTGTAATGTTTAAAATAAGGAATTGATAATGTACCTTTGAGTATATGTAATGTTAACACATACATAATGTACATTTGGGAAATATTTTTCTATCTATAGTTCCACAGCTTTAAACGTTATTGGAAAAAAAAAAAAAGACAAACTAGGGCAACACACTGGTTCAGTGGTTAGGCCTGGGCTTTTCTGTGTGGAGTTTGTTCTGGTGTAGTTGTGTGTGTATGTGTGTGAGTGTGTGTGCGTGTGAATGGTTGTTGGTCTTTCAATGTGGTCCTGCGATTAACTCGCGCGTTGCTTTCGCAGGAGAACGCAGGTGTAGAAGGTGGATGGATGGATTTTGACAAACTCTTTCAGAATAATGCTCCATTTGAATATTCTACATTTTAGTATTTATTCAAGCAATTTAAGTATTTTCAAAGCCCAATAAATACACACTCGTTTTAGACCGTGCAACCGTGTTTGCACATTCTCTTACTTGTAGTCAGAGGTCGTAGACATATTACCACCAAAGTAACACAGAGCTGGGACACTGTAATTTAAGCAAGGATGTAAATACTAGTTAAAGCCATTTATAGACGGAGACGCTGCCGTATGGAAAAGAACATAATAAAAGGTGGCGGCTGAAAATAAACCCTTTGATGGTGTATTGTGCTGGACATTTCTAAAGAAGGGCCTGTTTTTGTGGTTTTTCACTCCGCATAAAACTAACATTGTGGGACAATTGAAATAAGTAACTGAACAAAGACAAACAAAGAAATCATAAACAATTTGTGTTCCTGAAATTCAATTTTCTGAAAGTATGAAAAGTATCTTATTTTTTCCTCAGCGTAAAAGCAAGCACGAAGCGGATTAGACTAAGTCAGCATCCGTCACTCTTTCTCCACAAAGGAAAAGCTGTTATTTGCTTGTGGGTCGAGACATACACCAGTTTAAATGAGAGAGAGAACCAAATCAAAAGCACTGAATTATTTTTGGTAGTCCGTCTGCTTTGTGATTTGCTTACGGACTAAACTTTACCATCCTGGGACGTTTGACTTGATTGATGACCAAATAAATTAACAAATCTAATATTATTCCTAAGCATTAACATGTAAAAAAAAAACATGTACGTGTACATGTCTTCAAACGTGTACAATATATAGTGTCGCTGTCAAATTTGAAGGGTCCAAACAGCCTTGAAGGCCTTATCTCTTCCAACTCTCTTCCAACTCTGTTCAACGATCTTCTGTCAGCAACTCTTCTCAATGGGGCTGTGTACAGCTGTGCATTGTGCTGCGAGTCCCACTGCCAAGTAGATAACGGCATGGACTATATGTCCGTTGTGTTCCGACTTTAAACTTTAGATCTACATGGATCTTGGAACATTCCAAACGGATGCAGTTTGGCAATGCCGCTTCGGCTTCTAATCCAGAGCCTCAAAGCCAAAAGGAGCACGTCTTTATTTTTAAACTATTGCGGAAATATGGCGCTCAAAAGACAACATTGATAACGCGGTATTCCAGAGATTGCAAAGCCGTGTCTTTCAGACGCTGTTAAACATAAACCAGGCTGCAAGGCTGTGTGAACACAGGCAGCTGTGGTTTCAGTTTTGCTCATGACTTAGTTTCATCCTTTGATTTTCTTTTTTTTTTTTCCATGTCTTTCTGCATGCTTTACTTGTGCTGACTGACCATTTTGGTAATGGGAAAAAAAACACATGCTAAATAATAGTTTACTTTTACAGCATTAAAACTGATGATCATTTTTTAAGTGGCAGTCAGTGTATTTAAAATCAGCTTGTGAGGCCAATCTTTGCTAGCAGTTAGCTTTTCTCCCTGCTGGCCTATGCAGAGCTTTACCATGTTGCGCTACATTCATTCATTAAACGAAGCCTACCTGTCAGGGCAGCATTGTGATGTGTCCTCCCCATTCAATGTGGGAGAGTGGTGTAAATGTTGTCTATGCAGTCGCAACAGGAAACGAGAAATAATTAACAAACATTTTGTCGTTGCTTTTTGCTTTAGCTGCATAATATAAAATCATCAATCACTACAAATAAAACACAGGACCGCTGAGTGTAGTTGGACAATGTAGTTGTGAGAGCAGTTTCGCTTCAGTTTGTTTGGATACTGCAAACTGAGTGAGAGCACGCATCTTGCTTGTTTGTAGCACGGTTGTATTGTCAGTGGACGCTGGAAACGTTGTCTGTCTTGGATCTCAGGGCTGCAGCTGTTTCCTGCCTCATTGTTCACAAATTAAACAGATGCTCCATTTATGGACTTGTAGGCGCCTACAGTCAATACAACTTCCATGCCCTACCCGTTATGGTCTGTGACCCGCACCCGCTTTGCACATGCAACCACTATCAATCAGCGGTGACAAAAACAAACACCTTTTCTGCTGCATCTTTAATGTTATTAACTGACATCAACGTAAGTTCGAGGCATGCACACGCACGCACACACACACACACACACACACACACACACACACACACACACACACACACACACACACACACACACACAGACTTTACTCTGCTTTAGATAAGCTAACAATGGGCACAGGATTTCCAATCCACATTCTTTTAGGTAAAAAGGTAAATAGAAATCAGACAATGGAATTATTAATCATTCAAATCACTATTTATTTGAAAACATTCGGCTATTGTGAAATTGACAGCAGCTAGCGTGAGACTGCTATTTTTACGTGTGGGCTAATACTTTAAACCATGTCAGACAGTCATCAGTGAAGTCTGAAGCTTGGGTAGATACCCGTAATTACAAGGCAAGTGGGAAGAGCAGCAAAAGTGCCGCAGACAAGAGTGTCATCAGAAGGGATCATGTCGGCCAAAGCAGCTAAGAGAAGAGTTTAGCTACCCAGTGAAATCCTACTGTTAAGCCGAACAACTGGCCTAAAGGTAGGATAAAGCGTACAACGTGTACATTTGGGATGACCCTGAGACAGTTATGGAATGGTGGCTCTTTAAAAGAAAAACGTAATAAGTTGCAATAAGCTGTCTGGAATACAACTGGACACTAAACAACTGTCTGAACAATACAAAATAAAGGGCTTCAGAATCACTTCTGCTCATGAGTGTTGTGCTAGAGGAAGGTGATCTGCTTTAGATCTGCAAGCTGCAACACTGAACGAGTGCGGATGGAAACATGCACCGTACCACTCTGCATTGGTTATGAGGTCGTTGGCATGCTCTTTTCAAGTGCGAAGTCCTTGGTGTTGCTGTTGAAGCAACGTGAGGGTCTCCTTTCCATATTCATGAGAAAGCATCTAAAAAATGCTCAAAGCTGAGATTTGCAGGGGATTGGGTGGTAGGCTGTGGAAAATAACAGGATCAAGTTAGAGTTTAAACAGTGCAGTGTAGCGCAACATTACACTTTTATTGGTCATCCTCTAGCGTGTGGTTTCAGTCGACGAGACAGCGAGATAGCTTTTATTATTTTATTATTATTTTTAAAAAAAAACAACCAAAAAAACACATCACACAGGTTTTGTTAAACATTGCTTTCACATGTTTATTTATTTATTTATTTATCTTGTATTTTACCAGCCAGTCAGGTGCTAAATAAACAAGCTCCGTACAATTGATTTGAAACAGTCACTGAATCAACTATGTTGCAGCAGTTGACTTTCAATTAACAATAGGCTTCATATCTGACAGTTTGCAGAGTGTTCTGATCATGCGCTGCAGCTTCACTGCAGCCAGCTGGTCCAAAAATAAATGTGGACTTTGGGTTAAGATGGAGAACTTTGGCAAACTGCAAGCTGTAATCACTGTTTACAGAGCGCAGTACGGAGGAGAGGTATAACAATGCTTTACAAGTATGCACTTGTAGAGGAACTGAATTCAGTTGTGCAAGCATCTAGTGTGAAGTCTGGTGGTGAGTTCTGAAGGGAAGCGCCAGTGGCAGAATCTGCAAGTGCACTGGGATTGCTGAGTTTGCACACGTGATTCTTGAGATGATATTGCTGCAGCCAGATATGAGTAGGATGGCTTTTGTGATGAGGGTATGACTTTGACTTTATTCTGAAGGAAGACAGAAATGAGTCGTGAAACAGGGGGGTGAATCAAATCACGTTCAAGGTATTTGTAAATCGTGACAAATTGTGATTCTATCCCATCAGAGCATGAGCTCGTAAAAAAAAGAGTGATCTTTGACTACATTGCTGAAGTGAATGTAAATGGGATTTGAACAGCATTATGCCCAAGATGGAGCTTTGTGGAACTCCCTTGTTAATAGTAAGTTCATCAGACGAGACGTGTTTGTCTTCACTTGCTGGATCCCGTCAGGTTGCACTCACTCATGGCCAGTTCTTCCATACCATGCTGAAGGACGAATGTCTCCCTCTCTTCTCCCCTGCTGCACTCACGCTATCCCAACCCAACCGTGCTGAAGAAGCGCGTTAGCCTGCACTACGTAAAGCATCACGTTTAACTGTGGCATACCCACCCATCCATCCGTCTTCTACCGCTTTACCCGGAGTTGGGTTGCGGGGGCAACAATCTCAGCAGAGATGTCCAGACTTCCCTGGCCCCAGTCACCTCCTCTAGCTCACCCGGCGGGACCCCAAGGCGTTCCCAGGCCAGCCGGGAGACGTAGTCCCTCCAGCATGTCCTGGGCCTTCCTCGGGGTCTCCTCCCGGTGGGACGTACCAGGAATACCCATGGTTTGATAAAAAAAAAATCAAAAATGACAAATGTTCATTAATCTATCAGTCAATCAGCAAACCTTTATTTATAGATAGACAGCGCTTCAAAGTGCTTTCACAGTCAAAGTAAAATCAACACGCTGCTGAAGCAGTTCATACGTGGACGCAGGACTGAGATGGAGTACAACTCAGAAAACATGGCATACTCGAATCACTATGTTGGGTTTTTTGGATTATTTGTCAAAATAGTTGTGCTGCACTCTGCTTCAGGTGTTGTGGACATGAACGTGCTTGTGCTCATGCATGAACTGTACTGAGTTGAAGTCCACGGCCAAATCATACCATGCTTAAGGTATGATTTGGGCCTACGTTGATGAGCATGTGCACTTGGAGGTCAATATTGCTGAGCCAAAGTCAAATCTAAAAAGGCAGTGAAATAAACCTACTCATTGTGTAACACAACAGCATTGTTGTCAAGGGTGGCTGTGTGACGCAGCTCAGGCCTTTTTGAAACCCAGATTGGATACCAGAGAGGACATTGTTTGAAACAAGGAAGTGGAACAATCACTCAGGATTTCGGCCAAGAAGGAGCAAAAGGGAAATTGGGGTCTGAACTGGTGTCACCCTTAGAGAGGAATTTATCACCGCAGATTTCCAGCCTGGATGGACAATTGGCAGCTTGAGAGAGAGATTGCATAGGTATGTGATAGGGAAGCAGTGACACTTGCACCTGCTTTTGCAAAAATAGGTTGGAGCTCAACTGTGGCAGCATGTTTGAATCACCTTGTCGAGTTCCTCCAGAATTCAGGCTGAAGTGTGTCAAATGAGCATGAAAGGCGTATCTGGACCTCAAAGTAGAATTTACAAGACTGCTACCCACCATCAGCACTCTCTGTAGTCTAAGTTGTTCTTGCGTCCTCTTTTGCAGGCTCTGTTGAAGATGGATTGTCAGGGTCTCGTGGCCAGACTGGTCATGGACTTTGTTCTTCTGACTACGGCTGTGGAAGTTGCGGGACGATGGAGGGAACTCGCGGAGAGGCTCACCAAGGTTTCACGCTTGCAGATGGATGCTTATGAGGCGCCGCATCGCGACAAGAATGGCGTGGTGGATAGTGAGGTAAGTGCTGCTCTCCAATATGTATGGGTATGAGAGAAGTCAAAGAGAAGCTTAAAAAGTATTTTTCAACTCAGTTGTCCCAAATTACCGGCTTATTCTATTTCAAGAAAAACAAAGACTTGGGACTCTTGGCTACATGTTTATATACGGAGCCAAGACCCTTAAGTCTTTGGTTTCATGGACATTACCCAGGTGGTTTAACAATGTTTAAGGTTGGAAATAGGACTGTGTTTGATTGTCTTTGAACCTTCAACTGTCATCGTCGCTTGTTTCAAGAATTTCGCTTCTAGCATCGCAATACCATTGTCTGTCTTAACCATAAAAATACTGATTCCCTGGTTTATGGTGTCAAATTACTCGCCATCCACGGGGTTCAAGAAGATATAACCTGCTGCGCCATTTGGGGATTGCTCATGCGCCAGAGACAAAGTCTGCTGGCAGCGTTGAGGTGGATAATTGCCGTTGAGCACTGTGGGATGTTAATTGTCCACGTCTCTATCTGCCCACAGGCCATGTGGAAGCCGGCGTACGACTTTCTGGTGACGTGGGCGGCTCAGATTGGGGACAGTTACAGAGATGTGATCCAGGAGCTACATTTGGGTTTAGACAAGATGAAGAACCCAATAACCAAACGATGGAAGCACCTGACTGGTACCCTGATCCTGGTGAACTGCTTGGACGCCCTGCGGAGCTCTGCCTTCAGCCCTGCTCAGGATGACTGCGTTATCTAGGCTCTCCCCCATATTTCTTGCTGTTAATCCTGCCAGAATAGCCCTGCGTTATTTCAAGTCACTCTTCCAAAGCACAAGCTGTCTGCTTAAAATACTGCATATGAGCTGTTTACTCCCTCTCAGCTGCTGTTTTTAAGTTTGTGTTTTGTTTTTGCGCAACTCTGCCTTCAGCAGCAAAACTGCCCCTCCAACAGCGTGATTACAAGCCAAATCACAAATTGTTCTCTGGCGCACAAAGTATTCTCAAGGACTCTTTAAATAGATCCTGTCTTGCATAGTTATGTATTTTTGTACTCTTATTATGCCACAGCATTTTGTAACACAACACTTAAAAATCCTTTGGTTAAAACCTGTGGTATGAACACTATAAGACACTTTTTTTTAAGAGTAGGATCCTCTTGTTATCTTAGCCTTTTTAAATGTGTGTCAAAGCTGTTCTATTTATTCCCGCATAAAAAAAAAGTGTTTTCCTTCTACAGGTCCCCCAGTAGACACACCAAATTTCTTTTGTCAGTTTGTTTATTTTTTAAGACATGTAACGGAAGAATGATCTAATTTATGAGGCTTTAATTTAGCTCTATGTGCCAAAATATATTATATATTATATAAGTTACAATTCCAGCTAAAAGAAAATCTCAAATTCGAGTTGCTTGGTCTAGCAAATTGTTAGAATTTGTTGATTTCAGACTGTCTGAGGATGCCTTTTTATCCATCTAGTCTTTAAGCAAGTGCAAATGTGACCATGTGATATGAGTAGATGGTATAGAAAAGTTTAGTCAGCATGCTTAAAGCTGATGCTATGGTTCACTAAAGCAATGACTGTGGGCCAGATCCACAAAGAATGGAGCGCAGTGGTCAATTATGCTTTGGCGCCCTGATCGGCGCCACTTAAGCATCGTATCCACAAAGGGTTTTGCCATAAAGATGTGCAAGCACGCCCAGAAATACGGCACCTGAAAAGCCAGGAGCACAAATTACATTCCGGTAACCTCGCTGCAGTTTGCGCCCTTTAGATAATTTGATAGGAATATGGGTGTGGTTGGTTGCGTTACGATCCCGGCAACTTGTGCCTTTGTAGAATTTCCATTTCTTTGATTTCAAAAAGGAAAACTCTGCTCCAATGCATGTGCTCCTGTGCACACCTGGCAATACGATGCCTCCGTCTTAGCATGACTGCTGTCAGTCTTGTATAGTATACATTTGACAGTTACCACCACCTGAGTGTGATTTGTGTGGCTAGGATGCATTTTTTGGTCCGACTCGCACAGGTTTTCTGCCGCAAAAGCTGGCCAGTTGCTTAGTGGATCAGGCCTTCTGTCTCGTATCAATTGAAATTTCCATACCCTTGCCACAAATAACTATTTTTTACAACCGTTTGTTTGTTACTGTCTTCGTAGCATTTCTTGTTATTTACTTAATTACCTTATTCATCACCCCTGGTGTGATGACCCAATCCCTGTTGAGACCACTGTTGTTTAAACTGGCTGTCAAAGCTTTATGTTGGGTTATGTCTCAGTGCTGTTTGTTTGTTCAAGTGTAGTAACACACACAAGTGGTGTCTTAACATTTTTTTGTGAATGCATAATTTTGCTAAAAGCGAATAAAAAATGTATATACTGTATATACTTGAGAATGTGGCTGCTCTTTCTGCAGTGCATTGTGTTTTTTTTATCAAGCCAAGCAAGTCATTCATTCTAAGCCTAAATTACCAAGACTTTCTAATCAAATAAAGTATATACAGGGCTTCTCTATGCTGCAAAGACAACTTAGTATGGAACACAGAATTATTTCCACCACCATTTGAAGCGTAATTCGCTTCAAGTACTGTAAATGTAGGCAACACATGGTCATCACTGTCTCGTGACTATCAACCTGTAATTAGTCACTGAGAGGGAGAGTGCACAAACAGATCCCCATGCAGGTGCAGATGATATCAATCAGTCAACCACTCTGGAGCAGTGACACACCCACACACACACACACACACACACACACACACACACACACAGACACACCTACACACAGACACCAACTACACAATGATGAAGATGAGAAGACACATTCTTGCTACTACATTTTAGCCCCTAATTATTATACTATAATAATTACATAATAACAATCGCAGCACACGATGCCCAATGCAAAAATACTTGCAGAAGAAATGAAAGAAAGAAACCGTTTTAGATCTTCTCAGATTTTTTTCGTTACAAATGTGTCAAGAGTTCATTTTCAATGTCCTTGACTAAGCAGGTTCTCCCAATATCTTCAAGTGTCTTTAGGCTTGAGGCTAGGGCCTCTAAGGTCGTTAGGATCTGTGAATGTCTGCTATTGAGATTAGCTTCAATTTCACACACAGTGTGAAGACATCATCATCCAGAGTTTGTACTCTGAGCGAATCTAGTCTTGTTACGACAAGACAGTTAATAGTTCCGCTCGTATTATTTCACCTAAGTCCGCCATTGGGCTCTTTCTGAGCTAGCTTGCTGTGAGGGGCAGTCTGTCGTCCGTGAGTTGTTGGAAGAGACGGACAAGAAGGAGGCAGTCTTGTCTTTGGCAAGACCGCCAAAGTTAACGGATTTCGTCATGTCTTTCACCTTACGAAATGAGTTTGACATACCTCCATTTTTCATTTGTCTTAGCTCCTATTTCCTGGTATTTTTAATCACTCTTTAGCTATTTCCAGTTAAGATCACTGGGTTGACAAGTTCAGCCACCAATGGCGTGACGTCACGTCCGCCCACACAATAGCAATGGCGCCGCCATGTTGGTTTAACAGCTAACCTTAAACGGCCGTATTTTGAAATACATTTTGCCATCAGTGTTCAAACATGCGGAATCGTTTTAGGGTGGGAGAACTTTTTAAAATTATGACAACTATGTTTTGTGTGTTTCATGTCTCCTCTAAGCACCACTGGCACTAGCAGTCGATCCTGGATTGAAACCTTGAACTTGAATCTGATTTGACACACCACTGCACACCCAGTACTCTCTCAGCAGGGAGTGTGTCATAGTCCAGATCCATCCCCTTTACATTCCACTGAACTCTCCTCTTCAGGGATTGCACCCACATTTAGGTGTAATCCACTTTTTATTTTTAATGTCCTTATACTCAGATGGCACTGAGACAAGACACTCAAGGCACTTTCCACGATGATGAGGTCTAGCACAGACACTTGTAGCCAACTGCTCCCAATGAGAGCAAGCATTGAGGCGACATTAGCAGGGGCAAACTGTCTTATTAAAAAGGCCCAAAACTTGAGCAGACCATGAATCTCAATTTAAGAGTGGGAAGCCAGCAACAATTACAGCTGCTGTGCAGCAATGTTTGGGCCAAGTTAAGCAATTCTGAGCAACAGCAGAAAATGGTATAGACGAGAAGAATTTCTCAATTTATTAAGCAGGTTGTTTTTTCCCTTCATTTGAGGAAGAGCCACAGAAGGCAAACGTGGACATGGTAAATCGACATGGTTAATGAGAAGCACCAAAGACATCTCTTTGGATATATTGTGCCTGGATGTATTCAAAGTATAGAGTTGTGTGTTGTTCTGTAGGCGCCGTCATCCTTGAGCTCTCACATGAAGCTGGAATTTGATTCTGTTCGCCTGCTCCAGCTGTAATGAATTCTACTTCTTTGGGCTCCTTTTTATCCTCTTTTAATCTATTTAATGAATTAAGGCCTATCTGCTTGCTTCATAAAAAGAATGAGAAGAGGCAGAACAGGAATAAGAAAAATGTTTAAAAAAGAGAGAGTGAGGAAAGGAAGACATAGCATTTGAAGTTTTTTCACAGAAGGAAATGTCTTCTAATGAGGGGATTTTATGTTCATTTGGTGCCAAAAAAAAATAAGAGATGAGAAACAAGCACAAGCTTGATGCTTGTTTTGTGATTTCTTTTTCATCCCTGGTGCCTACCTAGCTGCTTAGTGCCTGCCTTTTCATCATTAAACCACTTCCTTAATATCAATATCATTTATTGTGTTGATCACTCATCTCTGTCTTGCTGTGGTGATCTACACCCACTGCTACCTTCCTGTCTTCGAGAGAAGAAGCCCCCCTGCTGTGGGACTCTCTGAGGTCTCCTCTTTTTCCAAGTTGAGTTTTTCCTCACCTCGTTTGAAGATCTATGCAGTGGGGCACCAGACTTGCAGCACCGGTTCCAACTTTTCAGAAATGAAAACATTCAGAATAAGGACAAAAAGGAATCGTCTCAGCAAATGTTGCATTATTTGTTTGTCTTGACGACGAAATCAACTCTCCGGATACATTTATATTGGATGCTTGGTAAATATGAGAGGGTTCATGCATAAAAGTATTTTAACATTTTATATTTTGTGCATTTTCTCTCTGGAGCGCCCTGATTTGGCCTCGACATGATGATGGTGCGCAATGTAAGTGACAATAAACTGAATTGCTAACTGAATGATGGCACAAGTGCCACTACGACCCACATCCTGGTGCGAAATCCCCTCCGTCCTTATGATGCATGATTAACACCTGCCGGTAACATTTCAGCTCTTGGCTCTGCAACTGTCAGATGTTTAATAAAATTGTGACGCTGTTGTCGGCAGGGCAGCAATCAAAACAGAGCACTCTGCTCGAGAGGAGACAGTTGTTGCCATGGTGACCTCGAGAGCAAAGCATAGCAGCCTTATGTTGAGAGACGTGGGGGAAGACAATGAAATTAAAATTGGTAGCACGAGCCATGTGTCCCTTACCTCAGCGAACCTCGCTGAAGCAATTAATACATTAATCGAGTCAAAATATAAAAATATTAGACTTGATTTGTCTTTGTTGTTTGAGCTCCGGAATGAATTTCGGAATGAAATGATTGTTTTCTGTATCTTTTTCGAGTAGGACTTGCCAAATGGGGGGGGAGCCATGCGTCGAGATGCAGAACCACAAAGTGTTTGGCTTATTTCAATTCAAAGACCCGCGTTGCATCACCGCCTCATGTCTTCCAATTGCTGCGGTTGAGGGTCTTACGGTCTTGTCTTTTCATGAGTAAAAGCACCACATTCAAGCATTCGAGTGTATGTAAGCACTGAAGTACCGCTGTGAGTTTCTGGATGAAATATTAGCATCATAGGATTCTGTAGACCTTCAGTATTTTCTGTTTTCCAGAACATCTAGAGTCACAATGTGTTGCCCAAGCTCCTCTCGACACAACAGAACTTCACCGCAGGTGAAAAAAATGGTTCCAGTTGCTATGGCATTTGTCCTGATGTGGCCTACTTTCAAGCATGTAGTTTTTGAACATGTTTTTAGCTCAAACGCACTTGAAGCATGACAAATGCACCGGCTGTAATAACTTCCGTGACTCATTTTACCCCTTTTCTTTCAAGCAACCCTTTAGGAATACACTTTATTTTCCTTGTAGCTGGTTTTAATGAAAAAAAAAAAAAAGTCCAACTGTGCTTATCACCATTCCTCCCTGACTTCCCGTTTCAGTCACCATCTCCTGATGCATTATCCATGCTTTTCTGTTACCAACCGCTGAGAACGCTATCATGACTGCGGAGGCATCGCCCTCAGTTTCATATAGCATTGATATGGATTTAGGGGCACGTTTCAAACATCAAAAATCAACACACTAAGTTATTTTTCAGAAAGTGCATTGCTGAAATGTTGATAATAATAATAAGGTTCTGGGTGAAGAACTGCCATCCATCGTCATAATATAATAATAATAATAATAAATAGTATGGTTCATGCTGTAATGCACAACTTATATTGATGCAACAGTTATTTACCTATTAATAGGGACATTGAATTAAACGAGCACACAATTACATAAAATGTAGACTAACTGATAGCGTGTATGTGTGTGTGTGTGTGTGTGTGTGTCATTGGTATTCTGCTAGCTACTCTGTGTTCACCGCAGAGAAAATGGGGAACTCGTGCTATTTCTGCTTGTGTGTGTGTGTGTGTGTGTGTGTGTGTGTGTGTGTGTGTGTGTGTGTGTGGGTGGGGGGGGGGGGTTAAATGGAGCTTATTTACAGTCACCCTCCACCGCACCTCTGGTAATGGCGTCCCTCGAAACGAGTCCGGTATGTTCCTCCTTCATGGGGCAGTTGAGCTCTACGTATGATGTCTATTTCTACTCATGTCACAGCATCATCTTGCTTCTGCTTCTGTTTTTTTTTTTTTTTTTTTCCAGGCAAGCTAAACGGATGTCGTTCTTTTGTCCAATTCTTCTATCTAGTGGACTTAAGTGGTACTGCATTTAAGTGTCGCCAAACTCATGTGTTTGTATCAACAGCACAACTGGTTGTTTTCCCTTGCACAATTATATATCCGTATAAATGCATCTAATTCATTTATGGAATTGTGTTGTTCTTTAACAGATTTGTTTGTCTGTTTATCTATAATAAGGACTTTTCAACTAGACTTTCAGGACTGTAAAACTACTTTGTTAAACCATCGTCATGTCATAAAAATAGTACTGACCAATTTCATTCCTATAAAGCAGATCCATCATATATACTTTATTTTTATACAGCATAAGGAAAGGTTACTATGTTGTCTGTGGGAGGTTTCAGGCTGGATTACAATAAACGTATCTGTCATAGATTTTCAACCACCTGCTTTGTGCATTTATTTCCTACTAATACTTATTTTTGCTGCTGTCATCCAATAGACTCGATAGCTTCAGTCTAATTATTTCACTTTCACTTTTACTCTTAATTTTATACTGTTTTTTGTCTTATAATGTGGCATTTGTATTGTTGTTGTTTCAATGTTGAGTATTCTATTTTATTTGTTATTTTATCTTTATTTTTGGGGAGGTTTCCTTGAATAAGCCCACTTTAGTTGTTGTTTGTTTGATTCTTTTTTTTTTCCCTTTTACCTCTACAGCACTTTCTGTACATATATTATCTATGTATTGTCTCTATATTATGGTGCAAAAAAAAAAAAAAAAAAGGTCTTGTCCAGTCGCTTTGCAACGGCAGGTGGCGCTGTTCACGTTTCGCGAACGCCGACCGGGGGCTTTGTGTCTCCGTTTCTTTCCTGCAGCGACAGGAAAACGCATCGTGTGATGCTCCTGCACGACGAGAAACGCATATCGTTGGGTTTTGTGCGCGGGTGAAATCGTCGTGCGAAAGTCTTGCACGGATGCACGTTGTCTGAATTGCACAAAACACCCACCGCAGATTCGGCTGTAACGGTTTCAACCTCGCGAGTCGGGTGCGCTCGCTGCCTCATTGGCACATGTCACGGCGGGGGGGTGGAGCGATGCCTCCTTGTTTTGCGGTCTTGTTTTTGTCAGCGGCCAGAGAGGGAGGGGACGGGGGGCGGGGACGGGGGTTGGGTCGCTTGAACGACGTCGACACACGCAGTCAGTCGGTGGCCGCGCGCCTGGCGGAGCGCATGCGAGGAAGCGAGATCGCGCGGCAACGGGGGACGGGGGATGACACGGTCCTTGTGGTGTTTTTTTTTTTTTTTGCTTTTTTTTTTTTGCTTTCGTTTCTGCGTGCGCGAGTGATCGACTGAGAGCTCCTGCACTCGCCGAGGATGTTGCCTCCTCCCGCCGCTGCGACCGTTGCGCACGGGGCTCCCTAGTCGTCACATGGACGCAGGAGCACGAGGGGAATATTAACGAAGCGCAACGTTGCTCGCTCGGTCCAGCCGAGTTCATCCTCCAGCTCGCGCCTTAGGGGGGGCGGGGAGGTCAGCCTCCAACTTCCTCCACCTGAGGAATCGCCGCTTATTACGGACACATCCAGCGGACTCGAGGGTCGCTTTTTGTTCCCAGGGAGGGGGGTGACCGAAGCCCTCGACCAGGTTTTTTTTTTTTTTTGTAGGACGCTGAAACATGGGCAACGGTCTGTCCAACATCTCCGCCTTCCAGTCTCTGCACATCGTCATGCTGGGCTTGGACTCCGCCGGCAAGACCACGGTGCTCTACAGGCTGAAATTCAACGAGTTCGTCAACACGGTGCCCACCATCGGCTTCAACACCGAGAAGATCAAGCTGAGCAACGGCACGGCGAAGGGCATCAGCTGCCACTTCTGGGACGTCGGAGGCCAGGAGAAGCTGCGGCCCCTGTGGAAGTCGTACAGCCGCTGCACCGACGGCATCATCTACGTGGTGGACTCGGTGGACGTGGACCGGCTGGAGGAGGCCAAGACGGAGCTGCACAAAGTCACCAAGTTCGCGGAGAACCAGGGCACGCCGCTGCTGGTCATCGCCAACAAGCAGGACCTGCCCAGGTCGCTGCCGGTGGCGGACATCGAGAAGCAGCTGGCGCTGCACGAGCTCAGCCCGTCCACCTCCTACCACGTCCAGCCGGCGTGCGCGATCATCGGCGAGGGGCTCCACGAGGGCATGGACAAGCTGTACGAAATGATACTGAAGAGGAGGAAATCCCTCAAGCAGAAGAAGAAGCAGCAGCAGCATCATCATCATCAGCAGCAGCAGCAGCAGCAGCAGCAGCAGCAGCAGCAGCGGTAATAACCGCGGATCGTGTTGAAACGGACGGACTGATGGACGAGTCCAGGTCGGTCCGGTGTCGGTCGCCCCCCACTGGGATGGATGCTCACTTTGTAGGGATCTGGATCGAAGCTGCTCAGCGATGTGAGGGTGCGAGTGATGCCTTTTGCACACTGGAGGCCTCCTCGGAGCGGCCTGTTCAAGATGCGGTTCACCCAAAGGACGAATCAAAAACGATAAGGAAAATAAATAAATAAATAAATGAACAGATAAATTAATGTAACGCCGATAATTACGTGAGATCTTCTAGAAACTGGTATGATTTTGCACGTGACTCAAGTCACCTGTTTTTGGACAGCTTTAGCACCAGTTTTGTTGTTTTGTTTTGTTTTGTTTTTTTTCATGATGGATGACTTGCTTACTGTTTCATGGGACGATGAAGTAGCCTTTTGTCCGCAGGGTGGACAGAGGACAGATAGTCCACTTTCAAGCACTTTTATTTTCCTAACAGAACGACACTGTACTGATGAGGAAGTAGATTCGGGTGGATGATGTACCTAAAAGTAAAAGTTGATGTATTTTTTCAATATTAAAATGTAAAAAAAAAACAAACAACAACAGACAAACCAAAACGTGATTTTCGAGCCTGTTCTTCATTGCCATGTGGCGACGCCGGTGATGTGAAGGTTTCACTGAGCGCAGGGGGGGCAACTCAGTGAGGCGACACAGTGGAGGAGCTGTAAACTGCAATATACTAACTCGTACACAAAAACAAGAAGAAGGTAACGCAAGTGTCACAAGAGGCTCCGTTCAGCCTTTGACGTTCAAAAGGCCTTCGGCAAAGGCTTTTCGTGTCGCGCTAAAGCAAACCTTTTCCAAAACCAGGCTGGGTCTTGTTTGTGAAATTTATGGATCTGCATTGCGGTGCTCTGTGTTCTGCCTCACCAAAACTGTTTGCAGCAGCAACTCCGAAGCACTCAGTATGCCGGACGCCGAAGGAAGGCGCCTGTTTTGCATTTACCGTTAAATGTGAGGCTTATTTTATTATCTTAATTTAGTTTTCGTGTGGCCTTATTCAGGCCCAGTGTTGACTATACATCATTTAGTATTTGTATTCAAGAGATGTTTCAAATGAAGTTGATGATTTGACAGTAAAATGAAAATAAATACCATGTACTAATTTTAAATACCTTCCCAGATCTAAACTCCGGAGTGCAACTGAGCATGAGAGTAAACAAGCAAGAGCAGTTTTATACTTCAGTGGCTTTAAACAAAGGTTTGTTGTTTTGACTGATTCATTTATTTGATAGTTAAACATGTATATATTCATTTTCAACCCACTGGTGTGAATCATTTGAGGTCAGCGCTGTTGCAGCTTCGACGCCTGGGGGGGGGGGGCATTTCCGTGTGGAGTTTGCGTCCTCTCCCTGCAGCTCTTCTTCAGGTAGAAGAAGACATTGCACATCAGAATAATTGTCAAGTCTAAAATGGGCGGTGGGTGGGAATATGGGTGGTTGGTGACGCATCCAGGGCAGGGTGTACACCACCCTCACATCAAGACTGCTGGGATTGGCTGCGGCAAACCCCACTACTCTGAATGCAAGATTAGCAGTGATGGAAAATGGATGGGTGGATGTTTGTTTTATTCAATTATTTGAGCCTTGATTTTCACTATTACCAAAAAAATGCGTCAAATGAGCTCACAGTTTAATTCCTGAGAGTGATCAGATAAAGTAATTTACTGTAAAGTACATCAGTGTGAAAATAATTTGTGAGTACTTTTAACATCCAAGAATTTGAGAAGAAACAGCGTTTAATTCATAATCAATGCTTAAATTTGGTTTAAGGTTAAATTAGTTCAGTGAAAATTTGTCTGGTGCAAGTTTGTGAGGCCAGCTGAACAGAGTGTTAATGTTCTCCAGGGAGCCTCTGGTGGTTGCTGTTGATTCAATAGTGGTTACAGTTTAGCATTCCTCCCCATCTATTCAGCTGCTCCCTTCAGGGGTCGCCAATGCCAATCACATAGAATTGATTCACTAGTTTTTGGCATAGATTTTAACCATTTTTGTTTTCTTTAACTTAGTGGCAGAAAGAGGCCTGGCACGTTTCCAACAATCAAACAGAAGAAGGACCACCAGCTGATGTCCACCCGCAAAAACACATGCAGTGTCACATCTTTTGCGGTGTGACTTCAGCCGTGATAATGGTTGTATTGTGTGTGTTTGTGTCGCTCTGAAAAGGTTGAGGCACGTGAAAAAGTGTCTAACTGTGGTAACACGCTTTAAACCCCATGAATAGATTGATGATAGATATATTGTCCGCAGCAAGTTCAGCACGATGCGCTGTTTCTCTCCTCTCTATCTCTCTTTCCACATTAATCATCATTAATCATCATTAATCATATTAATCAAACAGACGACTCAAGAGGAAAGCGCTGAACCTCTTCCGCTAACCGGCATACAGTTGTTCATGTTCTTTATTTGACTAATTCCAAGGTAACGAGAGATGAGTGGAAGTGGAACCAGTGTTACTCATCCTTGACTGGGTTGCTGAGCTGAGCTGTTTCCGTCTTCTCTTTTTGATGCTGCTCGGAACAAGAGGGGAGTCAATCTGGTTTCTTTAGAATTGCTGTATGCCACACGTCTCTGCGGTCTGAAACCAAAACAAACAGCTTGGCACCGTGTGCGCGGGAGAATCGGTTTCGAAGCCTCCTAAATAGCAGCGGTGCGAAATAAAATTACCTCCAACTTCCCTTTAAAAAGCAGGGTGACTGGCTCATGCCTTTGAGGTTAGTTGTCCTCCCTTGAATGTTTTTGGAACACAAAGAGCGGCTCGAAAGGTGGCTGCGCTCAGGTTCACCACAAGCACTTGAAAAATACCTGCGGTGTGTTTAAGAAGCTCTTTTATCTGACGACTCAACTGCTTACACATTGGTGCTGTTAGAAGAAAGAAGGAAGAACGATACATTTCTGTCACACACTTAGTCCTGCTGCCACCCAACTGCTCCAAACGCGGCCTTTGTTAAGGCTTTCCGTGAGAGACTGCAGACTGCCCAGCTGCCAGGTGGATGGGCTGGATCTGAAAGAAACAGCAGCAACGTGAGTAAAACACATGCAGTGCAGCTGCCAACTATCACATCCACCTGCGTTTTTAGGAGGTCTCGATGCGTTCCCGGTAGACAGTGCGGTCACACAAAGGACTTTACTACACCAGACCAAGTCCTTTTCATACTCTAGTTTTGTTCGTTTTGGATTTTTCTAAGAAAACTTCAAACTTCTTGAAACTGGCTAAATGAAATATCAGCAGTAAGCAGGTGCTTACCACAAAAGCTACTAAAAATGTGAACTACTAAAAACAAAACAAAAATCTTCCCTTTGTGTCTTTTTTCATTTGACTGTGTTTTGATCCTTTTAAAAGAATCAATTGTAGTTTGCTGTTTGTAAAAGTCTGTGTCATGTGCCACTTGTGAGCTCAGTCCGTTAACGGCCAGTACACAACCTCTGTGCCGTTCTATCGCATCATCCTGTTTGTCTCTCTGTTCAGCATCTAGGATATGAAAGGGGTAAAAAAAAAACAACCTGAAAGTTAGATGATTGATTAATGGATTGGCACCAGATAGAACTCTGATGGGAAACAAGCTTTGGCTGAGCCTTGCGTGAAGACTTTAACTCTGCCTCTGCTGTGTGTGCGAGAGGCGAAGTGGATTAAAGGGCCACCCGGTCAGCCACCGTCAATTGTTTGGGGATAAAAGCAGAGAAGCACTTTCTCATAGCAACTGGTCAGCTGGTTCCCATCCAGCTGTCTGTTGGGCTGTTTTGGAATGTCATGGTGGCCCCTAACCCTTTCCAAACAAACCCAACCCCCACACAGAGTGGCTGCTTGGCAGCTTGCCACTCCTCCCCTCCCCCAATCACGGTCACATGTCAAAAAAGCTCTTTCAGACATAGTTAACACAAAACAACACACTCCCAGACAGCTCGCTGCACAACCACCACAAACTTTAGGGTAGAATAGAATAGAATAGCCCTAGTCGTCAATGCATTAAGCCTGTGCCAACTTTACAGTTTTATACCGAACAGGGTGAAGAAGCAAGTGTGGGTTCTGATGTGATTCTATTCCTGATGCCATTAACAATTCCAGATAAAAACCTTTTGACATATACACAGTACATGAGTAAATCCCTCAGAAATTAATGATCTGACATCTTCTGCATTTCATTTCTCTATTATGTCAATCTTTTCAACTTATATATTTAAAGATAATTATTCAGAGGTAAGAATATCTTCTCCCGCAAAGACAGAATTGAATCAGCTGCTCGCGACTTATAAATTGCTATGTGTGCTTTTTAACCTTTGCACTTTCACTCAGCTGAGTGCACGCATGCAGCACTATCATTCAACCTTTAGAAGACTGCAGCGACTGCCTCTCAGTGGAAATGGGTGGAAAGTCTATGGACAAAGTAACAATCTAAAAACCTGAATGAATGAATGAATGAATGAATGAATGAATAATGACCATTTGGACTCAAAATGTCACTACTACTGATCAGACTGTTATTTAAAGATATTTAACCAGACAAAGACACTTAACAAGTGATGCTGCCCTATAAAGCACTGCTACCTACAAAGATAATTAGTAGGTTTATTTCAGAAGTGACACTGAAGTAGTCTATGTTCTCATGCATTGCCTGCTTTTCTGGTTCGCTCTTGACCTACAGGGTCTATGTGGATGATATGATCTACTTTCAAACAAAAGCTTGTACATCCAGACCCCTCAAACGACTGGAGGAGCTTCTAGCGGGGCCCGTGTGAAGATCAAGCTTGCGATCTGGAAGGGGACCACTGACCCCTCGGACAAGAGCATAGCTCCAATTGTCACGACCCAACTCCAAGGCAGCCAGTGTACGATCAACCAGTCCGTCCTGCCAGGGAAATTCAAAGTCTGGTGTTACCAGTTTGCACTGTATCAAAGCCTCATGTGGCCTCTGAAACTGAGGGGCATCACATGGACAACCATCCTGAAGCTGGAGATAAAAAGCCAACAGCTTCATCCGTAAATGGCTCGGCCTAGCTTGATGCTTCTCCACCACAACACTCTTACAGCTTCCAGTGCAGTCAATCAGCATGAGGCACAAAAAGAAAAAGGTAAGGCTGTTATTTGAGCTTTGAGACTCACCAGAAGATTGAACAGGACACAGCTGGATTGCAACCCAAGCAGTAGACCAGGCCATCAACCAGCTAACTAGCTTTTACACACCATGGCATAGCTTATCCTGGATTGGGAGCAGTGCCAAATGGATGGTCCAATGCCACCTAGACGAAGAGGAAGGATGTTGTCATTGCTACAGCTGTCAGGATGGATGGAGGCTATGAGTTCACATGCCGAAAGCCAGAACCAGCAAGGTTGGTGGACCACTTGGGAGGCCGTGAGCAACAGGCCCATAACTTGGGCTGATATGTGTAGGACAACCCAGGTAAGACTGAGGTTCTGGATCAGGGCCACTTACAAATGTACTGTCTTGCCTCCGGAATCTTTCCATCTAGTATGGCCCAGAGAAAACCCTGCCAGCTCAGCAACATCCCAAATCCAACCGCGAAGGGTTGGATTTAGGCCGAAGGATAAGGTGTGGGGGAAAAGAAGGATCCTCGGCAGGCCGCAGGGAGTGGTTGGGAGACGTCCCTGATGCTGCCCCACCAACCCAGAGATGTTCTAGGAATAATGAGGTGAAGCATTTGAAAAGGGTGGCTCTCAACTGATGACCCTGCAGCCTGCACAAAGCAAGGGGACTTACTTGTGCTTTGTACCTGTATTAAACCAAAGGCTTAGTTTCTGTTTAAGTGAATAACAAGAGATGGAGAGTAGCTTAGTGACACGGCAAAATTCTGATAATGAATCCCAATTCAGTACTCATTTTATTTTGTTTTATTTTATTTTTTTTTATTAGGTATATTTATTTGTTCTCCTTGTATCTGCGTGGGTTCACTCTGGGTACTCCAGCTTCCCAACATGCATGCGAGGCAAATTGGGAACTCTCCGTAGATGTGTGTGAGAATGTGAATGGGCGTATGTTTTTTTTTTTTTTTTTTTTTAATGTATGTTTATTGACATTTTGAATTAGCATACAGAGTAAACATTAACATATGACTGGGCGTATGTTTGTTTGTCTTTCCATGTGGCCCTGCGATGAACTGACAACTTGTTCTGGGTGGAACCCTGCCTTCGCCCTATGACAGCTGGGATAGGCTCCAGCAGACCCCCGCGACCCTGACTGCAGGAGGAAGCGGGTATAGAAGATGGATGGGTGAATGAATGAAAAATAAACACTTTTGCAAGATGAGAAGTTGTGTTTTTACCCCTCCCAAACCTAGAACCAATACCATCAAAGATCTGTTCCTACTACCGGTGAAGGATGAAATCATTTTACGACTGGACCACTAGAAGGAGGAGGTGTGGTCAGTGCACTAAATGGGAATAAAGCAGTTCCACAAAGGATCTATTGTCTTTTCACACTGCACCGAAGGTTTCCCAGGAACACATTACTATGCAGGCTCAGGTCTGAGATGAGAAAGTGCCCCCGTCATTGTGGTGTGTCAGTGGGGAGGTCAGAGGAGCGTGGGGGAAGGAAAAGCAAGAGGTGGTGGGCGGGAGTTAAAGGGACTCCTGTGTCTCCAGCTGGAGGACGTAAATCTGCTCCTCCAACATGTAGCTGCAGAGCGTCAAAGCAAAGAAGTTTGCATTTCAGTCGATCAAAAGACACATAGGATGACGACTGAGAGCTAAAAGACAACATGACAACCTACTCATCCAAATTTTACTTCATACGGATGTTTTTTTTTTGTTTCAACCCAAGAAGGCTTGCAATGACTGAATGATAGAAGAAGGGGATAGGAACAAAGCATGAGTTCATGGATTCGTGACACCAGCATCTGGTGTGAATTCACAAAAACCTCAAAGCACTTCAAAGGTACATCGCGTGATGAAGTACAATTTGCTCAACAGATAAGACACAGCTAAGGATTTGGTAGTATTTGCCCTCCTTCCTTCCCGCGTGGTGTTTTACCCACGCGAAGGTTCCGTTGTGACACGTATGGCTGCTGTACTGCACTAATAACCGACGAAGGACGGACGAGACACCTGAGGTCCCGGCCACGTCACCGAAATGACGTGCACGTGTTTGTGTAATCGCACGCGAGTCCTGGCTCGTTCCGTCACGTCACTGTGGAGGTAGACGCACCAGTTGGCCTGAACTTTTCTCCCCCCTAATTTGGACATGTGCTATTCTGAATATTTTTTTTAATTTAAAAAAAAAAAGACAAAAAGAAAAAAAGGAAAAAGACCTGAGTCAAATACTTCGGTGTGATGTCTGATTAGATCCTTGCCAGCTAAATTCTGCTGCCTACACGTACAGCTCATCATTTCCTGCCATCGATTTGCACCGTTTACTGGAAGATCTACCCACAAGCCAAGAGTGAAACTCTCCTTTATAAGGCAATCCTTCCTGTTTATTTAGGAGAAATATGCTGCAGCAAGTTTTCATTAGTTTGGCCTGGACTCAGTTGGAGTTTCTTGCTCCTTTAAATGGCCTGCCCGGCTTCACAGGCAGGCTTCGCTGTGATGAAACGCTGCTCAGCCCAAACCGGACAATGGCGGGGTATTCAGTTTCGAAATCCAGGACTAACCTGCCCTGGTTCTTCAGAATCATTTGGAGGATGGAAGCCATAAGAAGAGTCTTTGAGAATGCGGCACCAGGACACTTGGAGCAAGGAGTTTGTTTCAGAAAAATGTTTTTTTAACCACTACTAACTTCAGCTGTTATAAATAGCCAACAAAACTGCATGAATATTCAGTAAAGATGATTATTGACCGTCTCTGCTCGTTTTCTGTACTGATACATGGATTTAGTGATCAGTACAGTATATATATATACATATATATATATATATACATATATAAAACAACAACCACAATTAAAATAAAAATAATTTAGCAAAAAATACTAAATTGTAAATAGTTTTGTATTTTGTTGTATTTTATCACTGCTGTAAATCACTTTGTGATTTTATCTATGAAAAGTGCTCTGTAACTAAAATTCACTTACTTTTTTTTACTTAGTCAAGGCATAGTATGTATGTATTCAATACTTGGCCTTTTGAGGGTCATTAATGGCTTCAAAAGCAAATGTCTTTATAGCTGTACGTCTCTTCTCAATGCAACTCCTCTCACCTCAGCTGTTTATCTAAATTAGCACATATTTGCCTTCTCAAAATGTCATGTGGAAAGACTGCAAAACTTATTTTAATCAATAAAAGGTTTTCAATAATTTCAATAAGTTGTGTCAAGACCAAAATGAGAGGGTGCCAAAACACAAATAATGGTGTCCGTCCTAGTAAGTCTTGGGCAAACTTAAATCTTGGCCTCTTCCATCATCATGCCGCCATCATACCAGCATTCTATGCCTGCTCCTTCATCCATGACAAAGCAGATCTAGTGTGGTGAATAGATGCAATCCTGAGATACCGCCACCAACGTCAGAGCACACTTTAGGTATGGGTGGCTCCACCTTCATGATAGATTGACAGGAAGTAGAGAGACAGAAGTCTGGTCGAAGGATAGCAGCACGTGCATATGCACGTCAATGACTAAATTAACAATAACCCAACAGTTAAAGGTATCTGTTAGTCTTGGCTTGCCTACAGAGGGTCAACCTCCTTCCTGAAGCTGGAAGAGGGGCCTCAGTTGTGCAGTGGGTGCCGCAAAGTAAACAGATATATTTGTGAGCGCTTTGGATTATACGATTGACATGCCTGGTGGGACACGAGGAAATTGGAGGGGGCGAGGAGGATTTCCGAGCTGGAAGTGGGCTGCAAATTCCCTCGACTTGGCTGCTGGTAGCACATGTTCAGCACCAGGAGCTGCACAGATTTCTGCCATGTCGCAAATCCATGACATCCTCACCCAAATACTTGGTAATCTCCGTTCAGCTAGTTCATAAATTCAGCTGAAATTACTGAAGTATTATATTTGCACGGCATTCAGCTCAAGCAACTTGAAGCACTTGAACAGTATTAAAAAGTATTTTTCATTTCAACATGAAATTCTACTTTTGATGGACAAGCTGCCGGATTATCTCCAACAAACTCAAGATATTTTCTGGAGAAGAAGTGCGTTCCCCGCTCCCGAAACAGAGCAAACAAACAGTTAAGTGTCTCCGCACTCTGTGCACACGCGCACGCAGAGGTTTTGGTCAGACCTTTGAAGGTGTTCCGCAGGCACAAACACCTGGCTCTCTCAGAGGCCCAGCATGTTCCCACATGTTCTTCTGTGAAGCAACTGCCTCTCCAGGTGTACACGGCACATTTCCCCCACTTCCCTCTGTTTTCTTCTTCTTTAATTGAGGGGCTTACCTGGGGACAAGGGTGTTTCTGGGAGCCAGAGGCACAGGATTTGCCGCCACACCGTCTATCAAGCCGATTCAACCCCCGTTCTCCACGCACCACCCCCACGACTTCAGACACACGGACACAAAGCCAGAGGCGTTAACCATTAATCCACCCTCATGAATAACAATACTGGCAATACAAACTCTTTATTTTAAACATTTTGTGTGTAAGGAAATAATTACAGTGCTATAAAATTAGCGCGGAGTTCAGGGTGTGTCATAGTTTCTTCTAGGAGTCCCATCAAAAAAAAAAATTTAATGCCTCTAGGTTAAGAAATTCTGAAAATGAACCGTGGCTTTGCTCTGACACTTTCGTCAATGAAATGAAATGATAAAATGAAACGGAAAATGAAAATGTGGTCAATCAATGTAAAAATGTCTAGCTGGGGAGCAATTTGATTTAAACTCTATACGACTTAAATTACATTGCTAATTTGCTCATTTTGTTAGCATAATTGGCACAACAATGGCGCTGTCACTGATAAGTATCTGTGTGTGTGTGTGTGTGTGTGATAAAACAAAACTTTCAACTATTATGGCTCCTAAAATATCATTGTAATCTATGTTTTGCAAATGCAATATCTATGGAACTCTTCAGTAGAATAATTCCACAGTGCTTTGGTATCTAATCTGGGAGGCCTAGTAGTCAACAACAACAGGCAAATTGTGTCCCAGATATTGTACAGCCCAAGGAAAGAAAGTGTTTTGGAGTCTGTTTGACTGTCATTTATTGGACCTGAAGGGTCTACTAGAGGTCAGCGGTGCAACAGATGGTGTCCACAGCGAGATGGGTTATTCACCATGTTGGCTTGTCTGCCGTGGCTGTGGTGGCGTGGCAGCCTGGTGATGTCATTAGCAACTTCCTCTTGGTTTACGTGGCTGGTTTGGCAATACAATACGCTTAGCCAATGAAGACAAAAAATAAAGGATACTGGTAGATATTTTGGACGCTAAGAAATTATAATAAGCCTATACTAAAAACAAAAACATTTTTAAATTAGAAATCTCAATAATTGCATTCCAGTTTGTCCTAGGAAAGTGTCACCAATGTCCCTTTACTTCAAATCACATGTATCATCAATCAATTACTGACATCTGCAACTCACACGCTTAACCGCAAGTTCATCAATCAGTCAATTAATCAGTCTCGAGAAATAATTGGATCATTGAATTGGAAAGCCGACATTCAGGTTTGTCTCTGCACAGATTCTCATCCTCCCAGCGTGTGCGTGTGTGTGTGTGTGTGTGTCTGCTTGATATTTAGCCAGGAAAGAGGAAAGAGGGATTTCCTCTCATCTCTCTGTCTCCACCAGTCTGCAACCTGAACCGATATACTGTGATACTGTCATGCTCCGGCGGCGTTGCTAGGCAACCCGTTCTTGTCACACGCACACACAAAAAAAATGCATGCAGGTTTACATCTGTATGCATGTACAAGTGTGCATGAAGGATATATTCATGTGGGAGGATTTTAATCCTTGCATTGAGACTGCACAATGCAGTGTGCGTGTTTGTCTGTGTGTGTGTATGTGTGTGTGTGTGTGTGTTACACTTCAGTTTAAATTTAGAAGAAATAGGTGGAAATAAAACGTTTTCAGATATGCAGTGGTTGTTTTAGTGCAGATACATGGAGCCACAAAGTACTGATCTATGCAAAAATCAAACAGTAAACGTCCCATCAATGAGGTCCAAAGAGCCAATAAAATGTGGAGGAAATTCTGCAGAAAAGGGGAGGTCACGCCCTGCAATTTCTGTCAGCTTTATTTGTAGCAGCTGCCGAATCTTTACTTTCTGACTTGTGAAAATTGCGAAAATGTTTTGTTAATACAAGACTTTTTCAAGTCAATTCGGTTCAATTTTAGAAAAATATATTCGTCCCAGAGAAGCAATTTAAAAGCACATAGAACAGTAAGCTGAAGTTTAAGGAAAATACAAAATATAAATCCATCCATCCATCCATCTTCTATACCCGCTTTTTCCAATTCAGGGTCACAGGGGTCTGCTGGAGCCTATCCCAGCTGTCTTAGGGCGAAGGCAGGGTGACACCCTGGACAAGTCGCCAGTTCATCGCAGCAAAATATAAATATTTGAATTAAATAAATGAATGTATAAAACATCGTAGTCTGGGTCTCCACCTACAGTAGTTTGGGATGTCTGTCAATTCATGTGAAGAGTGCGGGATGTGGGATGTATGTTTATGTGTCAGGAATTGGCTTGATGGCCCCGGCAGTCAAAGGTCACCCTCCTCCTCCGGGTCTCGCCAACGGGCCAGCAGGGCCGACGTCCAGAAGGGAACCATTCAAACGCTGGGTGGAGGACATGTGAAGGGTCGTGTGTAAAATGCGGCCTGCTGGCCTGCTGGCCTGCTGCTAGTAGATAGATGTTCAAGTCCTGACAGGCTGTATGTGCTCGAGCTCGCAGTCACAACAGACCTCTGCGGTCGCCTCCCATTCTGAAGGCCGACCGAGTGGAACCAGCGAGAGAATAGAAAAAGAGTGTGATAATGAAGGAGAAGTTAAAAAGTCAGCAAATCATTCCTGTGCACCAGTGTTGTTGGGATTACTCCATAAAAGTAGCCCAACTACTGATTACTGATTACTTCTTAAAAAGTAATCTAATTACTTATTTTACTACTTTGTTTCATAAGTAATCAATTACTAAATACTAATTACTTTAGTTAAAAAAAAGATAAAGTAAGTTGAGAACGTCTTGTTTCCTGCACATAACGCACAACGAACCACAATATCCTTTCATTTAGACGAGATTCACTCAAAATAATGTTTGCATTTCCAGCTATCAAACGCAATCGCTGTTTTTTTCTTTTGCCGCCGCCATGCTTGTTTCGGTGCGTCGTCGCATATCAATGACGTTGCATGCGCGGCTGCATCATCAATCTGCGACAGAATTGTTTTCCGTTGTTTTTCTAAATGTCAGACATTTCGTGGCTAATAAGACATTTTTAGCTTGCAAACTATTTCAGAAAAGTAATGGAATTGTTAAGTACTTATGATATAACTACCAATTTTGCCACAGTAATCCCATTAAATTTCTCTATTACTGAAAAAGTAGTGTAATTACAGTAGTGGATTACTTAGCAATAGATTACTCGCCAACACTGCTGTGCACTCCAGGGAGTCGGGCTTCCCCAGGAGATGTGGCACTGCTGACTTTTCCTGAGAATCTCTTCTTTATTGGAGGAGAATTTCAGCTGGATTCCAATGACAGTACTCAGATATTTCTACTCTTCTTCTTTTTGCTAACCCCTGAATTCGAAAGTGTTCTGTTCTTTATGTGGCTCCTCTATAAAATTCACCACCCCCCTCCCTAAAATAAATAAATCCATGCAACCAGTTGCAATTGTTTTTTCTCTTGAACGCAGTGAATCTTTAGTTCCAGTTTATTCAATGATGGTTTCTAACCACCCAATTTTGCCTCGGAGCCAACATATTCACGACAACGCCTTGTACCGTGGAGCTCTTTCCTACCAAACAGCCTTCATTCGTTCTAATGAACAACAAGGCCGACAACACAACTTGAGACAAAAACCATGTGTCCCTTGTAAATGTTGCAGTAATGAAGCCGGCATTGCTGGAGGCTGTTTGCTCGTAAATCCTGCTTTGAAATCCTCTCTGTTTTTCAACATCTGCAAAAGTGAAAATGGTTCGGCACTTCAGTAATTGGTTGCATATTATTACAGGGTAGTAAAGCAGTTACCCGGAACACCAAATGGAAGGTTGCTTTTTTTCATTTTTTTTTTTAAAGATTTGTTTTATAAAAAAAGCATCGCTCAAGTGAATACAAACCTTCAAAAGTGGGGAACTCTCTGCTCCTATCTATTTTCTACTATTGTCTATCAATCCGTTTCTTACTGCAGCTTGGAGTTGTCACTCTTTGCTCTTGCACTTGGCTCCATCTTTTTCATGATGGAAGCAGACTGGAATCAACTGGAATTTTAAGGCTGACGTCAAACTGCAGCGTTTGTTGGATCTTGGCGACACCGATGAGCTACATCTCAGCTGAATCACTATGTTTATGCAGCTGCTATTAGATAAACTCAGTAACACTTAGACACACTTTGTAGCATTAGTCATAATAATATAATATAATATAATATAAGAGAAATAATAATGTGTTTTCATACTATATAACTTATGAATTGGGGTTAGGATAGGCTAACATAATAGATATACATTAAAACAGTGTTAATTCTGACAGCAAATTTGGATTTAGTCTTAGTCTTTTGATTAACACTCATTTGTTTATAGCCATATATTTCTTTCTTTGAGTCTGCTAAGAGTTTTAGTTTTGGTGTTTATTTCATATTTTATCATATTATATTTTATTTAAGATTTTAATCAAGTGAAGGGCTAGAGCAGCCTGCTTGCAAACCAAGAAAAAAAAGAGCTTTTGTAATTGCTACAAGTGTAGTCTTACCAACTCTTTTCATTATTTAAAATGGAAAAAAATGAATCCAGAGGGAAGTGTACATAACCGGACACAATCAGCATCTACTCCCAGTGCCCCTCCCCCACCCCGTTCCCTCCAACAACAGAAACACAAAATCCCCTCTCTTCTTAAAATCCCTCCCAACCCACCCATAGGACCACTATGAAAATAATATCACTCAACTGATAATTTTCACAAAACTCAAGAAAGAATACGCAGAGGTGGAATATGTACTCAAATAAAAATACAGCCAATAATAGAACATCCAAAGAGAAGTGGCACACGTGGTGTTAAATGATTGAAAAAAAAAGTTGAAATTTGCAATGCGGTGCAGTCACCGCAGGAGGCAGGGGTCGGTGCAGGGTTAAATGGTCTGAGGGCCAAAACACGCTGGCATGAGGACAATCTGCCCGTCAGCTGACATGTCCCCATGTTGGATGATGAGACTTTGATGCAGGCCGTCTGATCAGCGCAAAGGATTATTTCGGCGGGATTTTAATCCCTTCACCAGTATGTCGTCAACACGACCTCATCTGAACATCCGAGAGCAAGATATCCAGAAATCTCCAGCAGGTCAAAACAATTTTGTCATCTGTCTTTTATTTTTCCTCCAGCTTTGAATTTGATTTGTGGATCACGCCAGTTGGTACTTTGGTAAGTACCAAGTTACCAAAGTTAACATTGTTTTTAATGAGGAAACTGAGGCCACGGAACGCTGAAATTTTACCAATAAAAGGCAATTTTAAAAGATTCCTCCACATTGTTTTAATAAGTCCCCCGAAAGTACACAGAGAGCTTCAACACTTGTCAAAACTTGTCCAATGAACTTTGCATTGTCGCCGTTTCATATATGACACAAACGAGATGATAACGCAACATGAACCGCTAAACTATTAAACAACTGCTGCTGTGCCAAAGCGGCATGTTATTTACATTATACGTTGGGTTCGTTGTGGTGGCAGCCGGACCTCCGGGTTGAGTTCAGTCTTTCAGGTTCTCAGAGCTCATCCAGTGTGTAGTTCTGCGTAAGGCAGCTAGCTGGTCTTGGCATCGCATATTCGAGATCTGATTGGCTATCGCAACGGACTGTGTCCAGCCGCTCGCGGCGTACAGGGGTCAGCAATGTCGATTCTGAAGCCCTCAGGCAGATTTTATTCAACCTGACAACACAAGCTAGCTTAAATATGATTGGATAAAAACTCTACCGCGATAGATGTAACACAGGAAGCAACACAACCAAGTGGATATAACATGATGTGAAAAGAACAGACTATGAGGAGAGTAACTTTATTATCATATTTGCAGGTAAATGTACTGTTCTAAGTATGTTCAGGCCAGCAGAGGAGGCCCTGCTGCACATCACATTTCACACTTTTCTCTGCCTGTTCCAATCTGCTTGTATGCGGTTCATCACCTCTTTCCACACTTCAGCACCATAGCTGAGCCTTCACCTCAGCAGAGGGTGAGGGGGAGGTGTTGCATCATCCACATGATCACGAAAACTGCAAATACAGACACGGACATCGATGTCATGGCCTCTAACTCCCTCTCTCAGTCTCTCAACACAAAGGCCTAAAATATTCTTTTTGTCCCGCCCACCTAAACTCAAGCAGTGATTGGTCAAAGGACAACACAGCTTGGCCTTCTCCTGAACTTGTGAAGTCCAAACCAATGATTGAGCCAGCTAACTGTGTCTTCATAAACTCTGAAGATTCTGATTTGATGTCGTGTTTTCAGGGCAGTAAAGCTTTCATTACTGATGTGAACTTGACAGTAGGCACATTGGGATGAGAGAAAATGTCTTATGTTATATGAAAAGAAATGATATTTTAAAAAATAATAATTATGTTTTATTTAAGACTCCTATTATTTTGGTTCAAAAATATTTGTAGGCCGCCTCTGAAGGCATAGAAGACCGAGGGTTCCCCACTGATCTCGACCAGCCCATAACCTCACCAATCTAATTGGGTGGGCTCACAAAGACGTTTCCCTTTCACCCAAGGGAAAATATTTGGATAATATTTTGTTTTGCAAAGGACTGGTGGCTTCTAATGAAATGGGTAAATTAAAGATGAGCCTTGCTTTGAAAACATATTAGAGTGCAAAAAATGTGAGATGTTTGTGTCCTGCTTTCGAATTCAAGGTCAGTTGGTCAGACCTGTTACGTTGATTCACATGTTTAAGTACAAGATCCTGCCTCCTTTCTGTCCACTGGACTATTTCATATGTACCCAGGAGTACCGAGAGGATCCCGCAAAGGCAATTTGCTGCGCTGGGCCTGAGCCAGATTTTAAGTTGAATGAACAATTATGTTTGAGAAATTGACTTACACCAGCGTTTCATCCGATCCAACCAATCAAAACTCCTCCCCGCGGGGTCACTGCCGAGTCCGCCCACTCCCCTTTTGCCTCCCCTGCTTGTTGCCAGGGTTGTTTTTGCCTTGCAGGGTGCAACGGCAAGTGGAGCAGAAAATGCAAACGGAGAATCGGTTGGCTGTTGATCCGCCACCTGAACGCAAACATCAATGAGACACACAACTTGCTGCACAGAAATAATGATAGACTGAGAAGTTAGATGTGTTAAATGTGCTTTAAAAAAAAAAACTGAGAGATACTGTGTTCATTTCCAAGAGAAATTATATATATTAAGCTTTTAAGCTTTCAATCATACCCCTCATTGTACCAGACCTAAGGCTGAAGACCCTATGAAGTCAATAACAAGAGATGTAAAAACTCCAGGTGGTATTTCCCTAGGGAGGATATTTGGCACTTCTCGCAATGACATTGTAATAATGATAAAATCCAACTCAATGCGTCCCTACGTATGGTTACTCAGCTTCCAGTTTGGATCTGGAAGGAAGGCATGCTCTCCTTATTTTAAAGTAACTTTATAGAATAAGGTTACTTTTACATGTAATCTATTTGTTTTTGACTTTAACCTCTACAAAGTGACAACTCTGACCCGGGACCTTGGCGCAGCGGGAAGAGGAAGGTTTATATGACCCAAGTTCAGTCAGGGTGTACAGAGGAATCTACTGTTTCCTCTGACTCAGCAGGGCTACTTTCTAATTAGAGTCTCCAGCTGTTTTTAATCCCCTTGGCCACTTTTTTGAAGCCGCTGTTAACACTTTATAGTCTTTAAAGCAGCCCAGGAAGGAGAAGGTAAAACCTATATAATAATCACAGACAGCTTCTACTAACCAGGCCTGTATGGCTTGTGACCACTTTGTGTTTCTCCAAAACAACCCAGCAGAGACAGCACATTGAATGGACATAATGGTTTTAGGATAACAAAAACAAAACAGGAAAAGACAAAAATATTTTGGGGTATATTTGTGTGTGTGTGTGTGTGTGTGTGTGTGTGTGTGTGTGTTTAGTGGTTTATCTAGCAGCTTGCCTTGGGTGTGTTCTTGCTCTTACCCACAGACATCTAGGGCCTCAAACCCTCATGAAGCTAAGCAGTGCTATATAATCTGTTCATACCAAGGCTGATGAAAACTGCACTTAGCGTTTGTTTAGTTTTGTTAGTATTAGATGGACGGTAGCAATCACACTGTGTAATTCATACATTTAGTTGCAGCCGATCTAGTTGTTGAAAATAGTGATTTTAACGTTCATACTTCTGTTTAGCTTGAGTTTTTAACACAAACAAGAAGGGAATTAAAGTGGTTAGATATTTTGGAGTCAAATGTCTGGCTGGTAGTCGTGAGCTCATAAGCATCAGACTTAAAAAAGTTAACTTTCGTTAGTTTAGGGTTATAGTGAGTTCATGATTTCCTTTAGTCAACGTGACGCCCGATTCATGTTTTGTTAAACAAATAACGAACTCAATCGTTCCATTACCAAATAAGGGGTGTGTGGATGTATAGTTTATTGTAATATTGTATTAAATAGTTCCACTGTTTCGCGAGAGGACTACCATTTGGTTTCCATAGCCATGTTTCACTTATACTGCTGAAAAGAAATTAAAATATAAGTTAGAAAATCAAGTGTGAGAAAACAGATGAATTGTAGATGACAAGTCAGATGTTGCTCCAAGTGATGCTCTTATTTAGCATAACAATCTGTTCCTCTCTCAGTGTTTGTGAATACATCCTTGGCGCGAACACCAAATGATACCGGTGAGGTGAAAACTAAGCACAAACAGTAAGTGCACTGGGCTATACCCTATGTGACGCTTTGCAGGCGAAGGAATGCGCAACAGCAATTCCAGACATGTCAAATTATACACAACTACAGACACTGAAGTCGTGGCCCCTGTGCGAGGAGCCACAACTAGGGTGGCACGAGGTGTTGCACTAACCAGCAGTGGGAACAGATTTATTTGCTCATAGTAGCAGAACAAACAAAACGTGTGCCCAAAACATTGTCTCAAGACTTTTTGTGTTTTAATAGGCGTCGACCACACTCTTTATTATCATCGCTTCTCCATTAAACATTTATAATGAGCCAGTATTTCAAGTGACGGCCACGAAAAAGGTGCCGTTACTGACTCCAGTTGGGTCGTCCAATCATTATTCGTTAGACTGAAAAGAAAATGAAACGTTTTATTATTGATAGTTGTAGTTCATTCAATTCATTGTATGAAATATGACATACACTGTGCTAGTGTCCACATGCTAAACTACAAATGTCCAACTGAAAAAGTGCTGTACATTATTCATTCAAATGCATGTAGTAGTTGCTCTTTTAAAGTGCGGCGGAAATACAGTTGAGTTGAGAGCTGAGAACAAATGACATACATCGAACTTAATTAGAAAGACAAAAGAAGCCAGTGAATGACTGGTGTCAGCTCAATGCCCTCTTTGAGCTGACGACACTGGGTTGTTTCCAACTTGCTCAGACCTGTGGTAAAGTGTGAACGGGGTGGGGAAGGGGTTTTAAAAGATATGTTTAGACAGGAGACATGTCCCAGAGTCAACCTTCAAATCATCAAATCACTTCTTTTGTGCTTTGTTTTTACACAACATCAAGTTTCGGAGAACACTGTTCCCATCCAAGAAAAACACAGCTGTGGGGGGAAAAAAACATTGTGAAACATTATAAGTCTAAATGTACCAGTGGCAATAAATCTATTGTACCAGCAATAAACAAAACCTTCACTAGAGTCTTCAGTATTGCTGTTTTTGATTCTGCCTGCTTTTTACTGCTTTCGTAGGAATCAAATTTAATTCTGTTGATTTTATTGTGAAGTAGCGCTGTTATTTACAAACATTAACCACTGTATTTTTCTCTATTTTCATGTCAAAGGGAATGTGAAGCGAATGACTGATTACTCTTGGAACGTGTAGCGAAAGTCCTCATTAAGCAGAAGTTGGCAAATCAACACCTCCATCTTCTGGCAACATGTGTACATGCAAGAAAGACAAGACAGGCAAAAGACGAAAAAAGAAAGGTGGGAAATTTTTTTTCTCACCAATAGCTCTAACAATGTGTTAATAATAATAATAATAAAAAAATACAAGAATGAACTATTAAATTTTAATAGTTGCAAAGGGTGTTGATTAAAAAAAAATCCGTGTGACAGACACACTAAAAGTTAGGTTCGCCGTAAAAAAGGACTTATTGGATACCCACACGTACACCTTGCAATGATTGGTGGCTACATACGCTAACCTTTCCTCATATTCTACACACATTGTTCAATAAAGTTGAATCAAATGTTCGTTTGCGCCACTACTCCGCTCTCCCATTGACTGAGCTGCCAACCACCACAACAACCAGCAGATGTCGCTAAAGTCTCTGTCATAGTGTTTTCTTTACTCGACGTTTTTCCTGCTCTCTCCTAGTCGCACAAGTGCGCAGAAGCAAACTAGCTTTGTTGTTCTACGAGAGAGAGCGAAAGCTTTGTCTTCAAAATAAAACCTGCGGAACATACAGCTAAATTACGACAAACACACGGGCAAAGATTTACAAACCAACCGGTGTCGGTTTTAACCGCCCTCCCTGCCAAAACAAATAAATTAAATTAAATTTCCACCGATAATTGCACGCAGTGCTTCAATTTTGAAATGTGCCAAACCGGATACGGCACTGCGGTTTTATTCGTGCCGCTCAACGGACGGATGGGCAGGGGTTGGCGGTAGCAGCGGCGGCAGGATCGTGTGTACGCAGGCAGGCAGGCACGGCACGGCACGACAGTAGCGAGCCAGCTCGACCAGCCCGTCCAGCCCAGCTGCCCCGGATAACACAGAGAGCCCTCATCCCTCGGATTATAATAACGGGACACATTTTTTAAAAAAAAAAAAAAAAGGTGCGGAGTGCGGCGGAGCGCGAAGGGGGTGGGAATATTATGGCGACGTTGGGACCGGAGTCGGCTCGCCCCCTCGGTACCCAGCTCGGTTCTTCCCCGTCGATACAGAGTCACATCGGCGGCGCCAGCCTGCCTCCAAACCGGGGCTTGGAGCGGGCGCTGGAGGAGGCGGTGGCCAATGGCGTCCTCAACCTCAGCTCCAGGAAACTAAAGGACTTTCCCAGGACTGCCAGTAACCACGACCTAACCGACACGGTGGATGCAGGTATGGATTTTTTAGTTCATTATTATTATTTTTTAACAGGCGGTGCTGGTAGGTGTGGAGACTCACTGGGCTTCCCGGCGAGTTTTTTTTTTTTTTTTGGGAGGGTGGGAGGTGTTGGCCGTTTAGTGTTGAGACTTTGATCTCGGTTATCCCCATCATCCCCTGGAACACAGACCACACTTGGTGCAGAATAGTGTGGTGGTCAGACAGACAACCTCTTGGTGTAGAATGGGGTTTTATTTTATTTTATTTTATTTTTCTTTAGGTGGGCGACGGTGCACATGTGATTCTCACGTTTCCAGTTTCTAGCTGCTAAACTCGGCGTTGAGCGGCCCTGCAGTGGAATTCCCCACCACTTCCTTTATCCCATCCAGAGTTGTAAACAGGCATGGAGCCCAGGCTACTCCCAGTCAGACTGATACTGCAATGGTGTTAGTAATAATAGAGCTTAAAACGATTAAAAAACAAACAAACACACACACACACACAAAAAAAACCACCCACACAAACCTTGTATAAGTCATAGTCACTAGTTAATGTTTTGTCAAAGAAAACAGCTTTATTGTTTTAATGGACGATGAGCAGGCGGTTGTTTACTTCAGTTTTAAAGCCATAAAAGAGGCCGTTGATGGCTCGTCTCCTGTTTGAAGTATCCGTTGCAGTTGCAATGCAGTGTGATATATCACATTTTCAGTTCAACATTTACACCTTGTTTGTTGTTTCTGTTTTCTGCCTTTGCTCATTCAACCATCAGCACTCTCTGTTCCCCAGCTCTTTAAAGGCATATGCTGCTGTCGGTGTGTGCAACAACTGAGCAAGATCATAATCGCAACCCCCCCCCCCAACCCCAGAAAAAACTAAGCTAAATGAAACATACGTGCAAAAGTCCTCTGTTAAAAATACTGCAGTCCCTATATGTAGGCAAACCCACCCAAGTAAAGTATATGTTTGAGAAACAAACATGGTCATGTGACCGTGGCAGAGAGAGAACCAGGGTAAGGGTGGTGCTCGGCGTCAAAAATAGAAAATAGATAGGTGTCAGAAATGTGGATGTGGGTTGTGGCCACAAACACATGAATATTGAAGAAACTCCTGAGTGTGCTGTCTGCCTGCTGCCGTCTCAACTGCAAGGCATTACATGCTACCACTGTAAATTCACTTTGAATAAGTGCTGAGATCTCAATATTGGATTTAGAACGACACTCAAAACCACATGGCGAGGCTAGATTAGGATCGATCATCTTGTTATAAGACGTGTCGCGCCCAATTCACTCCCGCCACATGAAAATGACATTTCAATACCACGTGCTAATGGAAGTAATGCTGCTTTGTTCAGAATAGGCATGACTGAGCCCTCAGCGGGAGGTTCACTTGTTCGCTGCGTTGCGTTGATAGCAGAATGCCGATACGCTGGATTAGCAGCTGCTGCGTGTTGTGGACTGTGGGCAGAAAAAGTTGAGCCGAGCTTGTACTGCTGTCACACGGCCACTAGGGATCTCATTGAAGATTGGCTGAAATATTGACGTGGAGGTGGCGAGTTTTGCCACAGAATCAGCTTGAAACTGGAACCTGTGTAAACGGGAAGCGTGGAGTGGCTGGGAACTGATGCTAATGCCCTGTTACCTCCATTCACATTACGATTTTAGGCAAATAGCTATGCACACTCAGAATAAATGCAAAAGTGACGGTATATTACCAAGCTGTGTTTGGTATTGGAGAATATTCTTAGGCTTAAGGTTTATGTAGCCCATTGGTTAATAAGTGAGACAGTTTTCCCTCACACCTGCTGATGCTGACTGCTGTTCTCTGTTTGAGTACTATCACTTGGTCACTAATATTCCACACCACAAGATATCAATAAATGTTATAGGTATTATTCGTACCGCTATCACATCGATATCGGTATTGGTCAATATTCAGTCCTGCAAGATCGGTATCGTATTCAAAGTGAAATAGTTGTATCGGGGCAACGGCTAGCATAGATGCCACCAGCGGATGATATCACCTCATTCAGAGTCAGACACCTCCTCTCACGCTAAATGTCTCTCGCGCTGACTAGCTTGACTGTCTATAGACGGACTCTCGCGGCAGTTGGCTGTTGCATTACCAGTTCTCTGAGCAATAAGAGTGAGATGTCCCACCAGACAACCCTTCTTGCTTGGGGCTAAATTTGAATGAGGTGGTGTCGTCTGCAGGTGGCAGGTGCGGTAGGCGGGACCAACCTTTTGCGGAGGGATACGTTTCACCAGCCAATCAGGATTGGCGTAACGCCATTGATGCCTCTGAGGACTGCAGCAGTGCAGCAGCAGGGGCTGCATCCTATAGTGAGAGTGCGACGTCTCACTCATATTCCTCAGAGAACCGGGGTTATGTAAATAACCTTAATATCTCCAGTGTCTGTAGCTGTTCTGGTTTGTTCCGATGGTATTACACCCACTAGCCTGGCATGAATTATAGTGTGTGTGTGTGTGTGTGTGTGTGTGTGTGTGTATGTGAGTGCAAGGATGCCAAGAAAAGGCTCCTCTGTGTTTTGTAGCTTCTATCTAAAGATGGCCTTAAACTCGTCTTCCCTCTCATAAAGGTCACACGGCGTTCATTCAGTTAAAGTTGAAGGTTCTCAAAGTAAGGGACTTCCTCATCGTGACAGTTTTGTACTGTTGATAATCTTGCTTTCAATTTTGGTCCAAGGTCCCGAAAATGTTGTAGTTATATATACATTCATATCTTGTTGATTCTCTACTCTTATGCTGGGGATGTGAAAGAGGTTTGCAGCACCTGCTGGCTTAAGAGGAAGTCATAGAAATTGAAATGTATCTTTTTGTACTTTATATAGACCTGGCATTATTGCTTGTTTGTTTTTTTTTAACATGTAACGTAACGGCATTTATTTTGCACTTGCCTCAGCCAGAGTGTTTGTGCTCCATTCAGGCCAAGGCCAGGTCTTGCATGAAGACAAAGGAATCCAATTGGAGAAAAAGAACGGAGGAATTAATAGATCTTGCCAAACGTGTGATTTATATTTGGAACATGAAACTGAATCAGCCTCGTATGACTCGAGTCTCAGCCCAAACAGATAGATAAAGTCCTCTAATGCTGCCGTTCAACTTGAGCGTGCTCAGCATGCAGAACGTTATCGTCTAGCATTCTGTGATTCATAGTATTAGAGTGGGCTTCTGGAAGCATAACACCAGCGTTCTTCCCCTTCTATTGTTTCTGTCATGGCGAGAACTGTGATCAACCCTCCATGCAATGATTTCAAATGTCGCAGCTTGAACGCCAGATCACACCTTGAACCAAACATGAGCGCACACCCTGAAGCACGTCGGGGAGACTAATCTCACACCAGACTTCATTTTGATCTCAGGCAGAGTGCTATCAGCGCTACACGCAGATGTTGGCAGTTGGCGGTGTGTACACAGATGTCATTTACGGCCTGAAAAACTGACAAAGAAATGGGAAGCGTCGGCACGGCTCAGCCTTTAAACAATACGGGAAACTGCTTTTGAAACCTCGATTACGCGAATGCGAAAACGCTCTGACACAGACAAAGACGCGCTGTGAGAGTGGCGTCATATCAGCAATCGCACAAGCCCAAACACGTCGAGAACCACAAGCCAAAACCTTCACTTGGAGGTGGAGGTCTCGTCTGAAAGGTAGTGAGAAATTTCCCTGAAAGGGTTTCAACCAAATGCTTGGTGTCCTCCTGAAATGTCCCTTTTGTAGCATCACATAGGTAAGATAATATAGATCATTCATGTTAATAAATCAAAGACATGACATATATGTATATATATATATTACTTAACGTGACAAATATGTTTCCCTTTTTGGTTTTCAGATTAAGGCCATCAGGATGAGATCAGGACTTTATTTGCCAAAGTTTCCATAGTGAGTCGCATTGAACAGTCATAGGTCAGATGTAGCGCTATATTTGGTCCCATCCTCAATGAAAACAAACCTGTGGACGATATAAGTTGTCTATAGTCTTATGGATGTTATGTTAAGTACCTTTCATTAGCCGCGTTCAGACTGCCAGCCACAATCCGATTTTTTGCCAATCCAGATTGAAACCGGATGGCTCTTTAGTAGTCTGTGAACAGTCACAAATCACTTGAAATATGATTTTTTGCAAAATGGATTGAAACCACCTTCGGGAGGTAGTTTCAAATCGCATTTGGACAGATGGCGTCTCAGTGTGAACAGCTCAACACATGGATCGATATGACTCTACGTGACGCAAGACCCAATGCGCCTGACCAGAGAGCGCCATTCCAGGTGCGGAGCTGTAACGTAATGTAATGGAACGTAACGTAAGGTAAAGTCCCTCGACAGAGGAGGAAACTCATTGCCTCATCAGTCTGTGGGGAGCGTGTGTATCGCAACAAGTCGATTTTGCCGCTGTTGCAATTATATGACATCACACACTACACGCGCTGGACGGCGCCTCCTCTCCGATGTCGTTGCTACAGCAACCTGTCAGATGGGTCAATAATGTGGCCCAGTCTGAACAGAGCCAGATCCCATTTGGACAGTTGCTAACAACAGTGTGGATAGTCAGCCCTAAAAAATGTCGGATTTTGAGAAGGAATCTGATTTGAATCCGATTCGCCTGCAGTCTGAACTCAGCCACTGTGGATCGTGAAATACCTCAAATGAAAAGCAAAATAAACAGGTTATAATACTTAGAAGACCTTATTAAATTCTCACCAGCTCAGTGGCCTAGTCATGGTGTCTGCCACCGTCACTTTTCTTTCTTGGTGCAGTTCAAGAGTCACAGATGGACAGATAACAGAGTTTGCTTCCATTTGACTTCACTACATTTCGCTTTGCTTCTTCAACAGCAGCAGTTGCCAAAAAGCGCAATGGCAGCTTCAGCTTTTGTTTGTTTCTCTTCAGTTTCGACGCTCATGACTTCTGAGTATCTTTCTGTTTGTTTGTTTGTTTTTTTAGTCAATAAAAAACACAGGGCTCCCTGAGGCCTTTTAGCTGCAGGTGCTGCTTCCTTTTTTTTTTTTCCCACAGCTCTGCACAGGCAGCAGTGTAATGGAGAAGATCCCACCATGTGACGATGATCTGCTCTGTTCTTGCTTCCCTCGGTGATGTCTGCTGCGACATCAGTGTTGCACGTGTGGAGCAGATATTTCTCCTCAGGCCCCACTGCAGATGCTACTCTGCACCTGAGGAACGCAGCACAGATGGCTCGTTCGTCACAAAGCAAATGCCTGTTGGTTGCACCGCAGCAAGTGTTCAGTAATTACGCCTGGTCTGATCCCAAACTGACATCCTTTACTGCTGGTGTCTCCAGGTCGTATTCATTTCACTCTGCCCTCTTTTGCCAGCTCCTGACCTCTTCATCAGTCATTTTTTAAATATTTTTGCCACCATTTGTGGCAGTTTCTGAACCTTTTTTTTTTTTTTTTTTTACTCATTTTGAAAACAAACGCTCCTTATATATTTGTATCTAAGATTAGCTTTATAGATATGATAAGACTGCTGTAAAATGAGAAAAGCGAAGATTCATAGCCAAGCACTTCATTGGAACTGACATGTTACATAATGCTGTTTGACTTCTGGGTCAAATGCTGGGGCTGGACTAGAGACTGGAGAGCTTGTGCAGAGCACCAAGCCCAGTTTGAGTCCATCTGAGGTGTAAACGGTCACAGATGATTCAGTTTCCAGTGGCGATATCGGGGTGTTGTAAACAACCGAAGAAGTCTGACTAACTAGTACAGGGAAACTTCAACTCTGTTTTACGCTCCTACTGGGTTAGTCTAAGGTGGGAAAGGATAGGTCAACATTGATAAGAACAATAAAGCATCCTCAACGTGTGTGTGTGTGCACTCTAGTGGGAAGAGATTACAAAACAGCATTTTGAATAAATAACTAAACAGGAATTGATTGAGTTTTTTTGTAGTTACACTTTCAAGTAAATTCAGGATTTCAATAGCTGGCAATTGTTACTTAGTTTTTCTTTTTCTTTTTTTTCCTGTATAGATTGTGTGTTTTGATGGATGGATGTGCAATCTTTACCTCAGACGTTACACCTCCCATATTTGACCCCCTCCCCCGCCTCATTTCCTCCACCCCACTGCTCTTCCTTCCTTTTTCAGTTACAGGGTCCAGATAGACACGCATGCGTTTAGTTTTTTTTTTTTCCATCCAAGGCAAGGAGAAAGGAAATTAAACTAGTCACCTACACAAAACACCAAGGGATAACGCATTGATACAACTCAGTGGTATTTTTTCCTACTTTGGAAGCAAATGCACTGAATGCCAGTTTGTAGTGTGTTCCAGATATGTTCCAGGAGTGGTTTGACTCCAGTGAAGAATTTGTTACGAGTATTTAGGGACATGCAGGTCATGACCTTTGACACTGATCACCCATGGCAATACGTGCTGAGTTGGATAAAGATCAGTCGACTGGCTTATCGTCAGAATCTGACGTCGTCATTCAGGAAGTTGTGTTAATACAAGTCCTCCAGGTTGTTGTTTGCAGTTGCAGTTAAAACAACACAATGTGAGTTTTACATCTTGTTGTTATTAATGTCTTTTGCAGGGGTCACTAACAGCACCACGCCCCCCCCCAGTATGAATTGAGTCACCTGCGGCGGGCCTGTTCTAAAAATTGCACAACTCAGTGAGCTGCGTCTGAAATGTAATCGCTATTCGTTTGTAATCACAGTTGCATTTATATAGATTCAAAAAATGGCAATATATGAAAAGTAAAATGATTAGAAATATACATGAAGTCGAGAGAAGTTTAGGAGAACTAATGGAAATACAACGTTGAATATTGAAATTATCCATAGTATTGGTGAGAAATGAACGTGATCACAATGTGCGTTCACCTAGAATTGGACACTTGCTAGAATTGCGCAAAACCTAAATATTGCAATAAAAAACTGGTAATGGAAATGCGAAACCTCTCAAATATCGCTCAAAGGTTTTTACGCACTCATGAGGTGGTTTTTCAGACGTATCGATATAGAGCTATATCGTAAAAGTGTAACGGAATCTTTTTTCTTCGCATTTACACGTCACCGAACGTGACGTACTGTCACGTGACCAGTTCACTTCAATTTAAAATGGCGCGTAATGTTTGGGCGGAGGCGGAGATGGATTATTTCTTACAGGTAATCATATCACAACCAAGTAAACAAGTAAACGCAAACGTAATTCGAGATTTTACGAGAACTACGTCCTGCAAAAAACGAAATTTAACGAGAATTACGGCTGTTGCGCTTCACACCATTCAGTGGAAACACATGCAAATCGCAATTGTACTTAGTCGAAATCTTTAGAAATATCGCTTTTGTTTTGCGAAAAACTGTAATGGAAACGCAGCTAATGTCTTCACATGGATGTTTTTTCAGGAGACTGTCGCAAACTGGTTGCCCTTCGTATGACTCGGTAACCATCAAGTAGCTCTCAGGTTCAAAATGGTTGTTGACCCCTGGTCTAGACCAGGCATGGGCAAGCTACGGCCCGGGGTCCCTATGCGGCACGTTAGGTTTTTTAATCCGGTCCCTTAAACTTGAAGAAATGATATTGATAGTAAGTAAGTCATAAAATAGCTGTATTTCATTCCTGTTTTCAGTGTTTTAAGAGTCATTTCAATAAAGAGCCACTGCAGGGCCTGAAAGACAGAGATTTCGTTGTGTCCCAAATATACCATGATATGTTTTTTTCTCCTATGAGGTGGGTCACCAAAACACTCCATCTATCTGCTCCTGCTCCGGCGCCCCCCTCAGTCAAACCTTGGAATCCATTGTGGCCCAGCAGTCAAAAAGTTTGCCCACCCCTGGTCTAGACAACAGGACAAGACTGGCCACTGCATAACTGACTTCTCTGCCTTACATATTCTTAGAAGCTCCACAGTGTTGTTCTCTCAAATGGGGCGGTTGTTTGCCGCTGTGAAAGATTCAGCGTCTCCCACGCGGTTTCATTGAACTCTTAGTCGCAGTGGTTGTTGCCATCACAGACTTCGCCAGTGAGTAAATTTGAGCCCGGCTTTGTGATCGCTGTCGCTGTCTATTTCATGCTGCGGCTGCCAACCGAGCCTTTTAGCGGTCGATGTGAAGGTGAGCGCACCTTCATCGCAGTTTTTGCCATTCCTAAGACCACCTGCCGATCGCTGATACCGATCGGCAGTCGACAGATCAGAGCATCCCTGTAGAATAGAATAGAATAAAATAGCATAGAATGCCTTTTTTGATCCCACATTGGGGAAATTTGCATAATTACAGCAACATACATATGTATTTAAAAGAAATAAAGAACTAAAATATTTGTACATTATGAAAAAAAAACAATATTTACATCATAGACAATTATGTATATAGAGTGTATATAGAGTGTATGTGTAAATCGTGTGTTCACAGGTGTTCAGCCAAACCTGGAGTGTGCCGACTTTACACATGACAGATGGTCCGTGGTTTGGATGGTGGTGAACATACAGTATAGTAGTTGTGTTGTAGCAATGTCTCTGTAGTGGAGTGAGAGGTTTTATTTCTACTTTTGAAATTGATGTGGTAATAAATTTTTTTTTTTTTTTTATATGTCATGTGTCTGCAAAAGGCAGCACAGTGGTGCAGTTGCACTGTTGCATAACAGCCAGAAGGTTGCGGGTGGATTCTCAGGCCTGGGTCTTCCTGGGTGGAGCTTGCATGTTCTTCCTGCGTCTAGGTCAGGCGTGGGCACACTACGGCCTGGGGCCCGTTTTACAGCCTGTCGAACTTGAAGAAATTATATGAATAGTAAGTAAGTCTTCAAATAGCTGCATTTCAATAAAAAGCTAAATACAATGTAGCCCCAAACACACATTTTTGTTGTAATACGTTGTTTATCTTGAATAGACATTAAAGTGAATGTTTTCTACATATCCCACCATATATTTTTTCTTACTATGAGATGGGTCACCGAAACACTCCATCCATCTGCTTCTGCTCTGGCTCCTCCGTCAAATTTTAGAACCTATTGTGGCCCCACCAGTCAAAAAGTTTGCCCACCCCTGTTCAAGGTTCTCCAGCTTCCTCACTCATTCCAAAGATGTGCACACTGGGCTAATAAGCAACTACATTCATAGATGTGAGTTTGAATGCTCATGGTTGGTTGTGTCTCTTTCTGTAAACTTGCTGACCATCTGTGTTTCATCTCAATTCTCTAATAGTAAAGAAATACATATGTTTTCTCTGATATTTGTCAATCCAAATGACCTTTGGCCCATCCAAATGTTGCTGGGATGTGACAGATTATTATTTTTTTTGGTCAAGGAACTAAAGCTGAGATCAACTGTAAGTGCTTCCAGAGTATTCTCCATCAACAATCTGTTGAAGGACATCCTTTGTAACAGCTCAAGTGTTTCTTTCCTTTTTATTCGTATCTCATGGCAACTAATACAATGTTGTTCTTAAGTGACCTTAAGGTCCTGAGGCAAGGCATTGTGTCCAGGTAGATGTGCAGGGATTGTGCTACAGAAGTGTTGTGTTTTACAAAATGTTAAAAACCACATGTTGAAAAAAAAGGACAATTTTGCAAGTCAGATAGAAAAATTATATACACTTTCTTATAATTCCTTCTTTATAATACACTCTCTCTATCGGTGACCAGTTTGCATAAATACACAAACTGTCTCTGAAAAGGTTGTGATTATCTGTTTAATGTTAGATATGCTCTAAGATACTAGTGTGTGTCTTAAAGTAGCATCTTTATGGCAGGGGGTTGTATTTATTCATTTGTTATTAAGTACAGAATTAAGTAATTAATGGAGCGGATCATTTGTAGCCTTGAACCCAATTTTAATATGCATGATTTTGCCCATGTTAATGGCCATGTTGTAACAAGAACATCATCAAGAGTTTGATACTTCTCCGTTTTGCACTTCTGTAACGTCATTACCTGAGTTAGTGGCTAGTTTGTGCATAGCAATAGCTCCCTGTATTGAGTTCAACTGCCATTACAAAATAAAAGTGTATTAATTAGATATGGGCTAGAGAAACACTAAATAATTCTGTGTTCCACGGTGTGAGATGGATAGAAAGGCCATTCATGTTTTTAATACTGCTACTGGGTGCAGTATAGCGGCGCTAGAAACCTACACAGTGCAGCATTTATGCTTGCCTGTGCAGAGTTACAGGTAATCCAATACAGCTGTGGTGTCCAAGGAATGTAGTAAATGTTATAGTACCATTAACATTATGTTGGGTTTGAGTTGCTTTTCTCTCTAATGGATCCAACAGAAGAAGGACGATGATGCAAAAGCTAATACAAGACAGCGGCGCGGGAGATTCTCCGAAGCGACTCTTTGAAGTGGGCGAGTGGCAGCAGAGATGTTGGTCCTCGTAGCGCTACAGCAACAGGAATTGACAACTCCCCACACATTGTTTTCAGGAGGCACCAGCAATGACCTTTTCCTCCTTCTCTTCCTTCAACCAACAAAATTGTTCGGCTACGGCTGACACCCTTCCACCCACCACTCCTCTTCATTACCTCAGTCAGTAGGATGTTCTGTTAGGATTAGGATGCTCTTCTCTCTATCATCAAACCCCCACTACTACTACTACTACGACTACGACTACTACTAATGATAATAATAACTTTATAATACTATTTTTCTACATCTTAAAACTAAAAACTAAAAAAACAAAGTCACCCTTAACAAGAAACATAGAAAACACAACAAGTTCCAATTCTAAGTATGTATATGTATACACACACACACACACACACACACACATGTATGTGTACATATATGTATATACATATATATGTAAAAATATATAAATATATATGTATATATGTGTATATATACATATATACACGTGTGTGTATATATATATATATATATATGTGTGTGTGTGTATACATATATATATGTGTGTGTGTATATATATATATATGTGTATATATATATATATATATATATATATGTGTATGTGTATATATATATATATATATATGTGTGTGTATATATATGTGTGTGTGTATATATATATGTGTATATATACATATATATACATATATGTGTATATATGTATACACATATGTGCTATATACACATATAGCACATATATGGCTGGCGATGACTGATGAAGGATTCTCTTGAGTGTGTATACCAGCCTGGTAGGAATTATTTCTTATTTAATGACAAAGTCCTAATTTTTTAGGCTCCAGGTCTCTAGAATTTGAAATGTACAGTTTGAGGTTGTCTTGACAGCAGCTGAATCCCTTTGAATAAATAAATAGGCTCATCCCTCCAAATATAGGCCAAACATGCACGCACACACACGCACGCGCGCACACGCATGCACACATAACTGGTTCACAATGAAATGCACAGAGACTTGCCTTACCAATCTCCCACAGGCTTACCCTGATTCACCATGAAGCACACACACGGTAGCGTAGTGTGTGTGTGTGTGTGTGTGTGTCACATGGCCGTAAGGAAACGCCATCACTCACACACACACACACACACACACACACGCAGGTTCAAACAAAGCAAATTAAGTCTGTAATCAGCACCAAGGTAAATTACAGCTGCTACTTTGGATCTCAAATTTGACCTGCTCAGATTGAGCCGCAGCGTTCCGTCACACTTGTAATGAGTGTGTATGAATGCGAGTGTGTGGCGTTGAAAATTCTCCTCCATATTCATGTGGAGGAGGGAGGACGGTGCCGCAGTATTGGGCTGCAATGGCCGCGGACTTTGTGTTAAAATTGATATAAAACATGCATTACTGGAAGACCACACACCTACTGATCTGATGATGCGCTGAGGAAGATGTGGGTCAGTGGTGGGGGGGTCTTGTATGCTGCTGTGTAGGTGTTGTGTTTTTTTGAGTAAACAACAGGGTGGTGTGTGTTGACAGTGACGCCAGTTTGAGAACCCCCCCCACCCTCACCCCCACCCCCTTCCTAATCCTGGTGCCATTGCCTGCCAGCTTTCTCCTTTTTGGTCTATTTTTTGCCTCCCTATTTTTAATCTGACATTTCCTCACTATCTCTCCTGCTATTTTGCTCTTTCTCTGCGATTGCTTTATACATTTTCAACGTATTCACTCTCGCTAACTGCCAAATAAAACTGCCTGGCAAATTGCATCGAATAAAAATGCAATACTTAAATACTTAATACAAATTTGTTTTTGTTCAACTCTGATTATTAACAATCAGATTTAGTAACACATGCAAATAATGGCATATTTATTTATTTATTTTCAATTCCTCATAATAAACGGACATCTGTGTGGGCAGCTTTGTAACCTCTTACTGAGTCTAACATTAACTCAAAACAACTATCCAACAACAGACCTAGAGTACTGAAAATTGCCTGTGCACATTAATTCTCGCAGAAACAGCAGAGAACAGAGAATGGTTTCAGCTGCTTACAAAAGATGGGGAGATATTTCTCCTCATTGCGCAGCATTTGAAACCCAGCTCAATATAAATGTCACTTGCCTTGGTGATCTAATACCAACACCAACAGCGCACAACCTGATTCGTCCTTGATTTTAGGCCCTGCCTGGAGCCTGTGTGGAGCCTCGGTGGGTTCTGTCCGGGTTCTCCAACTTCCTCCCACAGTCCAAAAAACTTTCCCGTAGGTTTGAGTCCGAGTGCGGATGGTTGGTTGTCTCTCTGCGTGGCCCTGCGATGAACTGGCAACTTGTCCGTGGTATAACCCCGCCATCTGGTCAGGATGCCTCCTGGACGCCTCCCTGTGGAGGTGTTTCAGGCAAGCCCAACCAGGAGGAGGGGGAGCATGGCTTCGGATTCGCTGTTCTGAATCACATTGTACACTGTTGCATTGTCATTTGCGGAGTGAGAAAGTAGCTTCTTTTCTTACAGCTGATGTCGTGAATGAACGAAATGTGGCAGAATCGTCGATACTGAGGCCGCGTTCAGACTGCAGGCGAATCGGATTCAAATCAGATTCCTTCTCAAATCCGATTTTTAGGACTGGCTGTTCACACTGTTTTTTAGCAAGTGTCCAAATGGGATGTGGCTCTGTTCAGACTGGGCCACATTATTGACCCGTCTGACAGGTTGCTGTTGCAATGACGTCGGAGCGGAGACGTCATCCAGTGTGTGTAATGTGTGACGTCATATAATTGCGACAGCGGCACTTGTTGCGATACATGTCCAGGAGCTTGGCTTGTATGGAGCTACTGTATCTTCCCACACACTGATGAGCCAACGGGTTTCCTCCTCATTCCAGGGACTGCTGTTTTCTACTTCTTCTGTCTGCTCCATTACGTTACAGCTCCACACCTGGAATGGCGCTCTCTGGTCAGGCGCATTGGGTCTTGCGTCGCGTGGAGTGACGTCACGGACAGTCAAAACCGATCCGTGTGTTTGGAGCTGTTCACACTGAGACGCATCTATCCAAATGCCATTTGAAACTACCTTCCGAAGGTGGTTTCAATCCGTTTTACAAAAATCGGATTTGATGTGATTTGTGACTGTTCAGACTACTAAAGAGCCATCCGGTTTCAATCTGGATGGGCTAAAAATTGGATTTTGGCTGGCAGTCTGAACGCGGCTTTAGAAATGAGATCACGGCAAGTATGTAAGTATTTTTTTTAACGATTAATCATGCAGCCCTAATTTAACGCCGTCCACGAGAGCTTTTCCCCTCGTCTATTTCAGTCGTCAGCCTCGCAGTGATTGACAGGCAGTATTTCTAGATCCAATTGGCTCTCCCTCAGATCTGTCTGTCTCGCTGCTGTGTGTTTTGCACGCGTGTAGGTGTTGTCCTACTTTTCCCACTGAGGAGCCAATGAAGTGGGATGATGAAAGCAACGAAGCGGCGGAAGGATTAAATTGTTTCCACAGTGTTCAGAATAAATTATGAGACCATGAAAGTGCGCACAATTATTTCCCCTCGGTCTGTTGTGTCTGACGCTCAGCAGTCGCTACATCGGGGTCCAGCCCGGAGGCTTTGCTGTACGAGAGAGTGTTGCTGTAGCAGGATGTTCTCTTGAAGTGCTCACTCGCTGTTACGTAACAGACCATTGTGCATGAAGTGGAAACAAAAAACTCAACAAATGGGTTGAGGAGAAGCAAAAGGTGTTGGATGGGAAGCGTTGAGGTGCAATGTGTCAAAGATAAATATATATATATATATATTTTAAATGTTTATTGAAATAGATATTTTTTTAGTTTGTTTTAGAGAAACTCCAAGATTTCAAGATTTTTGTTCTCCAAGAGCAACAGCATTGGGCTAGCGTTCATGTAGTAACACATTATGTAGTTCAATGTGTGTGTTCGCCTCTCAAACACACGATATAAATCATTCCTCCCGGTTATAAAATGACTCTCCCACAGGAATCTTTTGTGACCTATTTCTCGACCCACGTCCATCTGCTGTGACTCTGCTTCCTCCCGTCTTTGTTTTTACATTGACACACATCGAGGCACAGACAAAGAAATGCACTGCATCTATTTTTAAATCACAACAAAATAAATTCCATCTAAACCCAAAGAGCAACACCGAGGAAGCATCCAAACACGTACTTGACTCTGTCTTCTGAGGATTTACTAATTCATTTTCTCACACTCTAACCCTCCCAATTCAGACCTTGCCTCTGAATTTGTGATTTAAGCACTAGGGATGAGCAATATATCGGCGCTTGCGATATATCGTCAAAAAAATTCACCGCGGTAAGAATACGTCATCTCGCGGTAGTAACTATAAACTCCTGTTGATGACGTAATTACATGCGCAACGCACTTGCTGCTGCAGCCGACAGCTCGTGTGTAGCACAATAACGCAGGGCTGATAGCGTACCCACCGTGCGCCAGAATCGACCGTGGATTGTGTGCAAAGTGAAAATAAACACCACGAAAACGATTTGCAAACATCCTGTTTTACTTTTCATTTATTTTCTTTTGGGTCGGCGGACCGGGATGTTGAGGCAGGAAACGCAAAAATGTTGGCGAACGTTTACTGGCACGACTCCGAGTCAATTTTAGCATTAGCATGGACCTTTTCAGGCTTTGTGTTCTAAAGTAACTCGAAGCAGACGTTGAACTCTGTCGTTTATCCACACCGTCTTTTCAAGAGCGACCTTTCTTTCTGTTCGCTGTGGCGCTTGTTTTTAGCGAGCTACTGCTTCTGCAAACACTGCGCGCTTCAGGCGTTCTTCTTCTTCCGCCTTCAGGGAGTAAACTTGCAGCGCCACACCAGGCCGGACATAGGCACTACATCGTTTTCAGTCGTTTCCAGCGTATCCACGTAAACAGGATTTTTTTTTTTTTTTTTTCCTAAATACGGATTCTTATAAACATGTTGTTTTTTTTCGAGGGGTTTCCAGAATGTGCAGTTTCAAAAAAAAATCCCAAAATGGATTTGAATTGTTTTATATTTTTTATCGTCACTTTTATCGTTATCGCAATAAATGCCAGAAATTATCGTGATAAAGTTTTTAGTCCATATCGCCCATCCCTACCGTCCACAAGATTCTCACTTGAAATACCCACTCACTCTGTTTATTAAAAAAACATGTTCCAGCCCTCACAGTGGCGTCTTTACAAGAACACACACTCAGACATACCTAGATATATATATATATAGAAGCACACCCTTCATGCCAACACACTAGTAGTTGCTGACGCATAGAGAATCACACACATGCATGGAGACTCTGCATCCATGCAGAAAGTCAACGCGGTAGCCATGGTGACTTCCGCTCTCGTCTTCATCACTTTGCTTTCAGTCAGTCTGGCGTCTTTCTCATTCGGCCGCGTTGTGAACCCGACTTTTTTTTGCTGACGTGCACAGCTGCGTGTCGCCGTGTGAGAGCGCGTGCGCCAGAGGAAGGGGCTTTCTTGGCAGTTTCAGTCAGCCAGCGAGGGACTTGCTGACTGCAGGGGAAGCTGCGGGTTCTCAGATGGTTGTCGTCAGTCCGGGCAGGGGAACGCTGCCAGCCAGCCGCTGGGAGAACCAAAGCTGCTGCCTCAGACTTTTCACACTGCTGCTGCTGATGATAATCTACAGTGGTCGAAACATCAGGCAATCAATCTCCGATTTCACATCAAATTACTATAACCGGAGCTGAGATTATTATTATGATTTAGCTGTTGCCTTGTGATTACTAACAATATTAGTAACTCTTTATTTTATTGAGGGCATAGATTTTTGGTTGAGAATTCCTTTATATGACAGTCAGAAAGTGCCAAAAGTTGACGCAGCTCGATTCTCTGTCTGAAAATGACTCCACTGGGCTGGCTTTGATCGCTAAAGACTTTGGAAGGTCAGTTTCCAACTTTGACAGCCGACACTCATTAACCGTTAACCAGCAACCCCGAATGTTGCCCGTGATTTGATTTATTACCAGTATATGTAGCTGCGAGTTTGCCGTCGTTAGCCGAGGGTGCAGGGATAGTGGCGGTTCCGTTGCGTAACTTCATTCCTTTCAGACAAACACCAGGCAAAAGAGACAGAACAGATCTCTGCCAATGGAGTTGGCCGTTAGAATATGAAGTGGATGAGAACGGCGCCACCAGAAGCAACACAGAGCTCACTGTTGTTTTTATGTTGTTGAATTTAAAATGTTGTCATTACACGGATGAATAAGAACACAGCCATTCTCAATGAATTTACTTAGTAACTGCTCCAGTTGATTGATGCATTAAGTTCTTCTTTTTTAGTGCTTGTATTGTATATTTGATCATTGTCATTTTCACACTATATTTAAGGTACCAATAAAGTTTGTGATGGACGTTTCAGCGAAAAACCTCGGATTTAGTGCATGACAGTGTTTCACCTGGAAGTACAGTGTTTAGTGGAATTGAGCAAATAAATGACACCATGAATAGATCCTGACAACAATGAGAGGTTCTCAGCATGAGCCAATACTACCTCAACTGTGGAATATAATAACAGGATTATTGTCTCAAATCACCTCAGTCGATTTTTTTCCCTCTTTTTTTTTTTTATTTTTACTTGTCGTATCTAAATATCAGTGCCGACTGGGGTTGAAGGGAGTGCAAAGCCTTTCATTACTGTTGTGCAGGGAGGAGTACCACCTTTTCCTGCCCAACCAGAGGATGCAGCTGCTACATAAACACACAGAAAGCGGTGGTGGACACGTCTTATTATAGAGCTTAACCACATGAACTTGCTGCTGCACATCTTAGATTTTAAAGTATTTGAAGCTCTCACCAACAGTAACTCCGAAGTTGGATAGTTGGATAAAATAACAAGCCGGAAAGCAGCATTTCACAATGTCCAGTGTGTAATAGGACTTGTTGTGGACTAGAATGGAAAACGTGTGTGTGTGTGTGTGTGTGTGTGTGTGTGTGTGTGTGTGTGTGTGTATACAGTATATATGTATATAAATATATATGTATATATATATATATATATATATATATATATATATATATGTGTGTATATATATATGTATGTATGTATGTATGTATGTGTGTATATATGTGTATATATGTGTGTATATATATATATATGTGTATATATGTGTGTGTGTATATGTGTATATATATATATATATATATATATACACACACACACACATATGTATATATGTATATATATATATATATATATATATATATATATATATATATATATATATATATATATGTATATATATATTTACATAATGTACACATACATATGATATGAATGTTTAATTAAGCTTGTTGAGGTAATCTTAGCTATACTGCATGTTAGTTCCATGCATAGTCCTTGTGGAGTTTGTTCACTGTTCAGTAAATCATGTTAAAGCCAAAACAGGTTCCAGACACTGGACTTACACATACATGGCTTGGGCATCACATATGTTCTTTGACCTGTCGACCTATTTTCGAATGTCCCTCATTCCAGTGCCACCATGTGCAACCATGTTTTGGGAGAGAACCTGGCCAAAAATCTGGCCTGATCTGTTTAGAGTATCTAATCTTACTCTTTTTTTTAAAATAATTAACACTTCCGATCCGCATGTCGATTTTCCTGTTGCACCAAAATGGTTTGTTATATTTTGTCTTATCCATATTAGATCCCATACCACCAAATCATTTTTAGCTGGGCACAGTAATAGGTTACTTTAGGATAGTTGAAACTGTTCTTCGGGATGCTTTCAGGATTGGGATTGACATTATACTGGAGCTCACCGAAACCTGTGTCGTGTCTGTAGTTGAGGTCTGTGCATAATGGGATTTTTTTTTTTTTTTTTTTACTTCAAATTAGCCTGGTGTCATGCAGATGTTTGGCTCGAGTTGACAAGAAAGGTGTTGCATTTTTATCACAGCACTGATGAAATTGGATGACTAAAAGTGAAGGATTTATCGGTCTCTCTGGCCATTCCCTGCATCCTCCTCTTCCTGCTGTCGTGTTGTCGCCTGAGAGAGCTCTGTGTTGATGAGTGGGTAGGAAACATTCTTGTGTCAGAACTTCTCAGCCTCCAAATTCCTGCACTCTGAGCTTTTGTACAGTTCACTTCTTTGTCCAGGTCTGGGGTCACTCAGTTCACATATTTGTTCAAATGTTGTTCTTATGCATACCACCAAGTCACTTCTCACAATAAACTCTTGCTTTTAGAATATTTAAGAAAAAAAAAGAAGAAAGAAAAAAAGGAAGCTGGGCTGGAAACAATTCTCATTGACGGGAAATGTTGCAGAAACACTGGGATTTTATGTGATTCGTGATTATGTGAAATCTTTTGTGAAAAGTACAATGATTCGTTAGAGAAATGTAGTCTTTACAAAGAGAGAATTACGCTCACTTGCCTCAAAGTCTGTTTCTTGTGTGTGTTGGCTCAATAGGGAGTGATCAGTAAATAATTATTTTGTTAAGGAGTGTTACTGATCCTACAATTATTAGGGGGAAACAACACAAAATCAACCTGATGTTTTGGTTTGATTACAAAAGTATTTTAGTTAGATGGTTAGAAAACAACAAATTGTCAAAAATTAACAGAAAGGGCCAGTGTGTGCTGTCAAAACCAAGAAAGAAATGTAACAAAAACAGGATACCTTAAAACAAATGGAGCTAATTTCCTTAATTTAGTTGGTAAAACAACAATAACTTAAATTGACTTAAAACTGGCGCTCTACATTTCCGAAATTTGGCGATGATTGATCGCTGTTTTCGGTCATTAAGCTACGTTAAACTTTTTACGTAAAGCGATTTAGAATGTCCCCTGAGTATCACTACTAACACTATGTCTAAAAAGCTAAATAATTGAAGTAACGACAACTTGTTCAATTCTAATTTCGTTGCAGTGACAATAAATACGTTCAATTCAATTCCGTCACGTTATAACTTGAAAATTATCACGTAAAAACGTGATAGTTTCGTGTTATAACGTGAAACTATCACATTTTTACGTGATAGTTTCACGTTATAACGTGATACTGTGTCCTCAGTAGGGCTACTACGTTTTCCCACAACCAACACAAGACGCTGTGTCTGCCTTGCTGTCTTGTTGCCTGGGATTTTGTAATGACATTTCCCTGATTTTTTCCCCCTGCCTATATTTTGCCAATAAACAAAAAAAGGGGGCACTTGTTGCCTGTTGCCCTTCGATATTTTATGTTAACAAAAGCTGCACTGGCCGCTGTGAGACCTTCACACTGCCATGACTTGTCTGTGGTTTCCAATTAAGACAGGTGCTCTTCTTTGTGGTTCAAAACACAAATTCAGAACTTTTCAAAAAGGCCATGATTTTTCTGTGCGTGTTGAGTAGCCCTAAACACTTCATTGAAAGACTTTCGTAACATTTAGTGACTCGATTTTTATCGGCACACTCTGGCCTTTTATTGCGCGATCTGTGTTGGTGACGTGTGAAAATTACTCAAAGGAAGCTAAAAAATACATTTTGCACATACTGTTGATTCTAATGTTCTATTGTGAAATTGACCTGTGGTGACCGTGGCTGCCCTTGGAAGACGTGGCTGATGACGCTGCTTACTGACCCGCAGACTGACTGGAAGCTAATGAAGCTAATGAAGCTAACCCAGTCAGTCGTGGAGATATTTACATATTTATATATAGCAATGTTCCTACTGCGTTTAGAAGCGTTTCTAGCTCAGACTGGCTGAAGTTTTTCTTTTCTATGGAGAGATTGATTGTAAAATGAAATCAATTCCAACCTGCAAAACTTTATATACATAGATCTGCATATGTATATGTATTATATCTCTATAGGCGGATCATTTAAGACACAAGGATCCCACTCAAGTGTATTTTCGGAATTCTCTGCTCATGTTTTTAACCGTTCTTTATGTTGTAAATGCCTGCAATAGCGTATTTGTACTTAGAAAAATAGAAATCCATGCGTGGGTGCTAATTTTAACTTAAAAGATATAAACAACATCTGCGCTTCCTCCTTTTGTAAACATCGAGGCTTTACTGGAAACACTGAAACTGAATAAATTCTGACTGATCTGGTGTCTGTGAGAAGCTCTGTTGGAAAGAAAAAACAACGTCTGCGCCTGGTGAAGGCTTGAGACGAGGCTGTTTACTGCACCATTAATTACATTTTTATTTCACCCGTTCATGCTAGGCTATCTTGTGACACTACAGAAGGCCTTGACCGCACTTTTTTTATTTTTATTTTTTTAACCCTAAACGACTCCTTTCTGAGCCATCGCTCACTAACAGCCCCCAACACTCGCACACACACGCAGCAATAGCACTGCGCCGTCCGCTGAGTCAGACTGCTACCGGCTGCCTTAAATAAAAAAGCTAGACTGACTTAAATAGCACTTCCTGTCAACATGTGGCCCGACACTTTAGTTGCAGTTGATGCAGCTGCAGCTGTGACTGAGTGCAGGGTTGACTGTGCTTCTCCACTGCAGTTTGAGAAGAAAATGTGGCTTTTTAACGCAGCTTTTAAGTTGCTCATTTTGTGTAAATACTAAATGTGCACATGGTGATTAGTCGTCTATAAGCTTGGTCAGTCGACAGTTGTAAAGGTAAGATGGACTTTTCTCATGCCCAAAGGGGGAAATTCATTTGTCACTGCAAAGATAATAAATACATAAATAACAAAAACTGTACACTGCCTGCAAGTCAAGGAAAAATATATTAAAATTATGTGAAAAACAAAACAAAATGGAAAAAAAGTCAATGGTGGATCAAAAGAGTGAAACAATAATTAACCTGCTCGGGGTTGAAGTGCAACAATGGACAGCGGGGGGGTAACTAATGTCCTGCCCTGTGACTGCCATTTAATAATGACGGCAGCAGACGAAGCAGACAACAACAGCAAGTCAACCTCAGTGGCAACAGTATGGTTTTACAGTATGGACCCGTTGACAAAAGAACTTCTGTAAACAGCACTCTGAAACACGGAGTTGGTTGGGAGGCGGTTTCCCACTGTGGACGTCAGTTTTGCGCAGTTCTCCTCTCACCCAACTGACTCAGTCGAGCTGAGCACAACAGGACTGGCCTGACGGAATAAAGCAGACCTGGGCAAAGTACGGCCCGCGGGCCACATCCGGCCCGCTGCTTGTCTCTGTCCGGCCCGCGTGAGGCCAGTCACAAATCGACGAAAGTTTGCCGGCACGTTAGCGTAGCGCGATAGTGCGCTACGCTAACGCTACCCGACGAAAGTATGCCGGGACGATAGCGCGGTTTCCAGCCTACCCCCCCGCGGGTCGTTGAAGGCGCCGCTCTCTTGGAAGTCCACGGCTCTCTTCTTTTGGTTTGCTGCCAGTCAAGCGCAGGTGGTTGAATTCACACCTGTCGACAGCGTCCTGGATGACCTGCCGATACCCCAGTGGCGTGAAGTGAATATCAATTTTAGTCCGACACGTCAGGCCAAATTTCCCTTGAGTCTTTGCTTCGTTAAGCTCAACCCAGACAGACTTTGTTCAGTGGAGACTGATCAACAAAGCCTGGAGCCCTCATCAAAGATGAGTAGCACCACCGCAATGGTTTGACGCCAGCTTTGTCAGGCCAAGTTTGCCACGTTTCAGGAAAATCTGATTGTTGTTGAGTGTCATTTAAGGCTTCATGGATTTTTCTTGTGGGGGGTTTAATTAGCGTGTGGAGTTAGGAGGTTCACACATCTGCACTGAAGCTCGGAGTCACGAGACTCTGGTCCAGCCGAGTGGTTTCAGAGTATTTGCGATCGCAGCAATTACAATGGATATGGGGTTTATAAAAGGAAGAAATAACAATTTTTCATTGAAAACATCCATCGGCGCCGCTCTACAAAGACCTCCTCAACCCGTGGAAATGTAATCGGTTTGTTTTTGTTGTGTTTCATCTGACTTTTCATCAAATTAGATTTCTCATCTGCTGAAAAGCACAGTCATTACCAGATTTATGGAGGGGATAAAATCGTGATTAGTGCAGCGCTTGGGGATCAATAGATCCTTCCAGAAGACTAGTTGAGTGTTCCCAGACTCCACTTTTAAAAACCAACGTCTCATGTGACGCGTCACAGAAAAAATTTGCGCGTTGTTGCTTTTCCTTGTTTTCTTTTTTTTTTAACCACATTGAGTTCCGAATAAGGCAAATAAATACATGTGTACTAAAATGCGGGGGTTTGTTTTCTCTCTGTGTCTTTTCTCTCAACAGACCTATCAAAGAACAGATTGGCTGACGTTCCCACAGAAGTCTGCCACCTTGTGGCCTTGGAAACACTAAACCTATATCACAACTGCATCAGGACCATCCCAGACAGCATCATAGGCCTGCAGTCACTTACCTCCTTAAACCTAAGGTACATTTACTCACAGATGCACTTGGTTACACAAATTCTTTTAATTTATCTAAATTCATTAACCCAAAGTGATGTTGTGAGTTTGTTGGGTTTTCCTGGCTCGGCCCGTGCATGTTGAGCAGCATTCATGCATATTTTTCCTGCCGATGTCACAATTAATAATAATGCTTTTTATTTGTAAAGCGCTTTTTACAGGTGCTCAAAGTCACTTTTACGGGTAAAACAATTCCAACCCTCTCCATAAAATGGAATCCAGCCTTTGATTAGCAAAGCAAAAAGATGCTAACATTTTCAAGAAAAGTAAAATAAGAGAAAAATAGCTGCGGCTAAATATATTGACTTGTGGCTAATGTACTTCACTAGGCAGATGTGTTCATAGTGCTCCATTCTATGTGCGTATAGAGTTTGGTGAAAATTGCACAACGTAATACAATTTGTCTTCCAAAGCTACTACTGCACGAGGAACATTACTAGATGCCAAAAAAACAGGAAACTGGGGTTGCACTTTGGGGTCACTTTGGGGTCACCAGAATTATAAACAATAGAAAATTGAATAACATTTTCTGCTGCGACATTCACATAATTATTTATAGTTGGTTAATATGACTTATTTTTGTACATTTTTGTTTTAAGGTCGAGGACACACGAGCACGCACACACCCACACACACACACAGACTAAAATAACGCAGGCTTGTCTGAACAGTAGAGGGGACAATCGCATTGCTTTCTTCGAAGGAAACACAGTCCTATTTTTAGCGCGAATGTCAAGCAGGTCATCGATATATCTGAAACTGAAGTCGCATCTGTATTATTATTATTATTATTATTTTTTCACGACAAGAAGCAACAGCAAATCAAAGTCACGTATGCTAAAATAAAGAGAACACGCATCTCGACGGCAGATCACATTTAGTTTTACAAGCATGTAACTGATATATGATGAGCAGGTCATTCAGTTTTACGGTATATATATTTTTTACCTTCTTCTCAGTGGCGCATCTTTTTTTTTTTTCCATCCATATTGCGAATGACCTCTACTGTTTTTTTCCCCTTTCGACAATTTCGACTGCTGGCTCTGTTGATAAGCTTTTTTTTTTTTTTTTCAGTTGCTGCCTTTTTACCACTCGCTAAACAACATCTGCAGTAAATACCTCTCCCCTCTTTAATCTCCACCTGGAATCTTTCCCAAATGCACCACATCAAAAGTAAAATTAATCTCGGTCCTAACAGTAGATCTGTAGTGCACTAACGATGCCCCCCCCCACCACCATTACAATGAGATCACAGGACGGTTCCAGAAAGTATGGCAATGACTTGCTGTGGTTTCGCCACACAGTCTTGTATTTGTGCTTTAGCATCGACACAAACGCTGCGTAGACATTTTTACTTGGCAGCGCTCGCCTTCACACGCGTCCACAAAGCACTGTTAACACAAAGTGCTCAAAGTTAAAGAGGTCAAGTTTACAGTAGTACAGGTTATTTTTATTTTTTTTTTCCAGTTATGTGTTCTTTCCACTTGTACTGTTCTTCACTGCAGTGGCCGCAAACGGCTTCAGTGGGTGCAGAAACTGTGATCTCAGCGGCCAAACTATTTCATTCATGTATCGCGTGTCCAAACAATCTCTCGTTTGCTCTCTTACACTGGTTCTGTACTTTCAGCAACTAGACAGGCCTATCAACAGTGACGGCCCTGTCTCATTGTTCACATCAGTGGCAAAACACATGCATTTAATGGGAAGTGATCTGATACTAAAATGAAGGCTTGCGATCTTGTATGAGTGAGTGACCACGGGCCCCGGATCACTGTTTGTCCCATTGAGACGGACATCGTTGCTGTAGTTCATGTCACTGACATGTTTTCTTTGAAAGGGAAAGGAAACTTTTATTTTATACCTTAAAATAAATGTAGGACTGATTAAAGCCTCATTTGCGCCTTCAACTCAACAACAATAGTGTGTGATGTTTTTTGTTTTTTTGAATCACATCTTTTTATTGTTTTTTTTTCCTTTCTCTTAAACAGAATACAAGATACAACTGTTCATCTGTATACAGTATTAATTGCTAGAAGAAATAAGAAAAATAAAAAATAAAAAAACGAACAAAACAAAACAACAACAACAACAACAACAACAACAACAAAACAGAGCATAGACCCGAGCCCCCTCCCTCCTATCAAGCCCTTCTTGTACACACAAATACACAACCTTTAATAATATACATACCTTCATACCGGCACACCCATATGTAACTTTAAGTATACATATTCATTCATTAGATTATATCAGAGCCCACCTGGAACCAGTTGTTACATCCTTGCGAGAAGTAAAGGGTATTGTTTACACTGAAGGTTAGGGAGAGGGGGAAGTGTGTGACGTTTAACAGGGAAAGTGTTGATGTCAACACCTTGCACGGACTTGCACCTTAGACTTTATATCATGAATTTGGGAGATCGTGCAAGATCGTTGACGGTCCGTTTTTTTGCAAACCCGCAAATGCTCCGATACCCTTGTTTTATTCATTAAAAAAAAATGAATTTGTGTTTAAGTTTCCACCTTAAAGACAGCATGTACACTCCGGACAAGTCGCCAGTTCATCGCAGGGCCACACAGAAAGACAAACAGTCATTGGCAGGGAGACACACACCTACGGACAGTTTAGAGATTCCAGATTCTCCTCACATGCATGGTTTTGGACTGTGGGAGAACCCGGAGAGAACCCAGGCAGACACAGGGAGAACATGCAAACTCCACACAGAAAGGCCCCCAGGCCTGGAATCGAACTCAGCGCTAACCACTGCGCCACCGTGTCGCCCTAAATTAAAAAATGAATTCGTCAGTTCGAATATTTCCATGTTTGTGAGCTAAAGCAGCATCTATGCAATCTCTGCATGCATTTCAGTTTACGCCCCATGAACCGTTTTGCCGGTTTATCGCCGGGCGACATCGAGACCGACAAAAATTCACAATCACGGCTACGCACAATTTAGACTTGCACAGCCTCTGGTGCATGTCTTTGGTCAGTGGGAAGAAGCCAAACTACTGCAGAGCAACCACGCAAACTTCACACAGAAAGGCCCCAGGATGGATTTGAACCCCAAACCTTCTTTTGTTTGTTTGTTTGTTTGTTTGTTTGTTCGCTTGTTTGTTGTGTAAACAAGAGACACAACAGCCTTTGAGACAACCAGATTTTTGTAGTTTTCATTTGGCATGTGATTTTTTTTTTTCTCAAAACCAAGACATCAGTGACATACCTGCAGTAGGCCACCACTTCCAATTTGTGATCCGTTCTAATTTCAAATTGTCTCGCTTTCAGCCGTAACCAGCTCGGCTCCCTTCCAGCCTGTCTGTGTAGTTTACCTCTGAGGGTACTAAATGCCAGCAACAACAAGCTAGCCAGCCTGCCAGAGACCATTGGCCGGCTGCAGGGCCTCATGGAGCTGGTAAGAATGCAAATGCTCACTCAAGAGAAATGTATCTTTGTTTTGTTTAAAACTTAGCTGCGTAGCATTAAGAATATCTTGAATCGATGTCCGAAGTATAATATTAATGACTTCGCGGTTCGTAATGACAGTCACTGTAATTTATTTTTATATACGTACGGTTACTCTAAAGATCAGCACTGCATCCCGTGGGTCTAATGTTAATACGATATGCTGTGCTATGCTCTCAATGCCCTTTCTAACCCTGCGCGTCTTACAAAACAGTTGTTTTGTTTCCCTCCTGTGCAGGATGTCAGTTGCAATGAAATCACGGCTCTCCCCCAGCACATAGGCAGACTCAAAGCTCTGCGAGAGCTAAACGTTCGGCGAAACCTCCTCTTCGTCCTGCCAGAGGGTGAGTTTGGTCAAAAGAACAACCTAAAGTCACAGTTTAAAGCTTTAAAATCCAGAATGATATTTTGAACCTTTTTTTTTTTTTTTTTTTGCAGAGAGCAGTTTAGATATACAATACATGTATATGTACATATGGTTCTCAGCCGGTGGAGTCTCAGGACCCACATTTTTCCCCCTATGATGAAGTCATGACCCAAATTCATTCCACAGAAATAAAAGCATTAGCCCACTTTCTATTATGTCTAGTCTATAAATTGTTCAAATTATTAAATTGAATTGTGTGTCCTGCAAAATAAATGCCCAACATTTTTTTTTTAATATAAATATGTATAATTTAAAATCCCTTCTTTTAATTGAAAAAAGGGAAACTGCCCAAACAAAACAGCGCTGTGACCCACTTTTGGGTCGCGACCCACCAGTTGAGAAACGCTGCTCTATAGAGCATATATATGCATACATACAGTATATACACAGTATATACAGGGTTGGAATAAAAACCTACTTGTTCATCTCATCAAGACGTACAATTCATACACTGACACGTCTGACCTAAAACAAAGTTATTGTGCGCAACAAGAACGTCTGTGTCGTCGGCCTCACGTTGAAGATCAAACGATACAGACTTTAACCATTTTTATTTTATGAACCTTTAAAGTCGGAGTACATGCATGAGTGCGACCCACAAACACATAAACAGTCACGCTGTAGCCACAAAAAAAGTCCCAGAGTAATGACACACAACTCACTCGTTTGGCTCATCAAGGCCCACAACTTCTGCACTCACACTCCTGTTCATTGCCCTGACAGGCGACCTCCTTTAAAAGCAGCTTTAATTATTATTTTCATTTAAGGAAAAAAACAAAAAACAGTTGTATTGAATAAGAAGTGTTAAATTGCCTTTGTGTTTGTGTGTTTGGAACGCAGATCTTGCTGAACTTCCCCTGGTGAAGTTTGACTTCTCCTGCAACAAGATCTCCACCATCCCTGTTTGCTTCAGGAAGATGAAACAGCTGCAGTCCCTTCAGTTAGAAAACAACCCACTACAAAGTCCACCTGCACAGGTGCGCACGCAAACTCTTTGATCCTTTCAACCGTGAACTGCGCCTTAACGTACTGTCAGGGGATCATAAGTGAACGGTGAACTTCTCCACTTGCTACGCATTTTATAATTGTTCCACAGAAACAGTTTAATTCCCATTACGGATGCTGATCCTATCACTTGTTTTGCACGTTCACTTCTAGGTGTAGGGTGTAAAATTACCCGGCTAGCAGTAGCTGCTTAGCTGCCCCGGCTAGCAGTAGCTGCTTAGCTGCCCCGGCTAGCACTAGCTGCTTAGCTGCCCCGGCTAGCAGTCCCGCTAGCTGCTCAGCTGCCCCGGCTAGCAGTAGCTGCTTAGCTGTGGTTCAATGTTAAGGGAAGTTAACATTAGCCGATGTAACAGTTACGTGTTTATTAATTTTGGGTATGACAGTCCTGTATTTTTTGCACTTTCTAATGTGATTTTTCAACACAAAATAATATACAACAAAGAGAAGCCAATAGCCCACTCAACAACAACAACTACACAGCGAATCTCTTGTAAAAACACAACTAAGTTAAAAGGCTACATGTGACATAGCATGTTCAAGAAAGGTTGACTCAATGAATGAATCACTCGGGGAGGCAGCAATTCTCAGGAAGGTTAATTCATCTAAGCAACCGCTCAGTGTGTTAACCGAATCTCTCTTTTCCTTATTAGATCTGTATAAAAGGTAAAGTTCACATATTCAAGTATCTGAGCATTGAGGCGTGTCGGAGTGAGAAGGTGCCTGAGTCGCTCTACTTGCCAGTCATGGAGCGACTGTCACGACCCAAACCTGGCAGGTCTGTTGCTTCAGTTCTCTTGCACTATTACAAATAATAACAATAATGAAAAAATCTTTTTAAAAAAAATTGTCTTCCAGGTCCAGTGTTTAAAATGTTTAAAGAAGCCTTGTATTTAAGGAAGCCCACCTGACGTTTTGTATTTAGTTAACTGTCAGGCGGGCTTCCCTGGCAGCTAACTAGGAGTAAGAGCCTTATTGATCTATGTATAGTCTTATATATATGAGAGGGTAGGAAAACCAAATGACTTTTATTGTACTGCGAGTCTACACTTTTGTTAATGTATTTATGGGCAGTATGTTAAGCTTTTACCAATATAAAAATCATAAATCAAGCCAAATCTTTACACACTGGACCTTTGAGAAATAGACCTCGAGAGACCTTTAGTCAAAGGGATTGTTTGTTTTGACTCTTCTACATAGCTAGCCTCTCTTCAAGGAGCAGTAAGGCTTGAAAGATGGATTTTGTGTACTTAACAGATCAACCTTTCAAGTCTCATGTAAAATATGACACACTTTTATGATATTTTAAAAACTGTAAAAAAAAAAAAATATATATGTTTCTTCTTACCTCTGCTCTATACCTTCAACAAATATATTATCAGGTATATGAGCTGGTAGTTTCATCAGACTCCAGAAATAGAGTCAACATAGATACACTGTGCACGCTCTCATTCTCTGCCTGCCTGCCTCTCTCTTCCTTACACACTCCTCCTCCTCCTTCTCCTCCTCCTCCTCCCGTTGCCCACCGCTTGTGTTTGCAGTGTGGAGGACATCGAGCAACAGAAGAAGCAGGACAGCGACTCAGGAGTTGGCAGCGACAATGGAGACAAGAGGCTCGAGGTACTGACAAACTTTCTTTCTAACCATAGTTTTTAATTCTCCAGGCTTGATTTTAGTGTGCAGGTTGATCTTCACTTCTGATTTTTACTATTAAATGTCTCTAAATCTAAATCGCTCTGGTTACCTTGGGAGAAAATAAAATATTTAAAACACGATAATTTCCATCCATATTCACTATTTGAAAATGGATGAATGACTGAACGAAACACATTCTGGATAATTTGCACAAGGGCTTGATCGTTGATTCAGTTCCATATTGTGTGATACCTATGCAGTGGAGCAAAGAGTGGCACAGTTAACAATGACACGGTGACATGGTGCCACTTACATTTAATTTGACTTAATTAGACTACCTTGTGACCAACAGTTTTCTATTGACCCTCATTTTTAAGGTGTTTTTTGAACCCTGCCCCCATTTGAATGTATGACATATTGCAAATAATAGAAAATAAGAGAGCTGTGAGCCAAGCATTAGGCTTTCTGTGGGGAGATTTTCAGGATTTCTTCATGTGCGGGAAGGTTTTTTTTTTTGGCTCCTTCTGCTTCCCCCATCATCCTTAAGACGTGCATATTAGGATGAACTGATGCTGATTGCTCGGCGTCAGTTACATTTGGTAACATATGGTCCTGTCGCGCATGGCAGCCTTCAGACGAAGACAGTCTCAGTCTCAATGTCGCGATGAGTCACATCACAGAGGAGGGGGGAATCTTCAAAGACGACTCGAGTGAACAAATCAGCTCGCTAACAGGTACGTGTGTACTCGCAAATACACAGACATGTAAACACGTGCAGCGGTGGTGAAAGTTGTCCTTCAGATGTCCACAGTAGCACTGGATTTCAGTGTTGTTCGTTTCAAAGGCATGGTAATGGATGATAGGTATGCTCCACCTGCAGCGTGCAGCAGGAAAACCTCTCTACTCTCATCTTTAACAGAAAACTGAACAGACGCTTTTATTGCTTGCTTTCATAAATTCACGTTTGTAACAATCGATTGAGGTTCTTCACTTGCTTTGCATGTTCAAGATTTAAAAAATGTGAATGCTTTCAAAATCCAGTGAAGTGTCTCTCATATCCCTCTGGTCAATAAACTGTCAAAAAAAGAGGGAGGCTAAACTTCTAAGATGACAACTGAAACTAACAGCATGAAACTAATCGTCTGCCCCCTTATCACTACTCTGCTTTTATTTTGAAACTTGATTACCCTCAGTGCTCTGCTTTTTATGACCTCTTGCCAAGGCCTAGTTGACAGTGAAGCAACATCGTGTTATCCATTGAGAAAAATTAAATTCAGTGCAATTCAATTCCAGTTCCGATGAAATTTTAGCTGGATTAGCATCCATGCTAATCATGTTAGCCGGAACCTGACTGCTGTTCGCACCCTGCACTTTTTCCTGCTACTTCCTCTGTCTCCTTCTGCTTTCATGGCTTTTCAGTGCAACTTGGAACAGCTGCATCTGTGTTAGTACCTTTATTGGAAAAAAAAAAAAAAAAAAAAAAGTTTAGTTAGGACTTTACCTTAAACAGCTGAAATTGTAAAACTTTTTCGTGTTTGCAGCATATCACTGAGATTTTAGATCAGATTAGATTAGATAAAATTAGATTAGATTCAACTTCACTGTAATTGCACATGTCACAAGTACAGAGCAACGGAATGCATTTAGCGTCCAGCCAGAAGCGCTTAGCAGTGAATTAAATACAGTGTGCAGTATAAACACATTTTAGAGTTGTAATCTGTGCAGTCTAGGAGCTGTGAATATTAACACCTAATGTGTAAATATTAAAATGTACAACTGTGATCATTCAAGCCATAAACAGTGACACACAATCATTTGGGAAACGGTTTTCAGTCTTTTTGAAGCTTTTCTTCCCTCCCTAAAATTCTGCAAATCTTTGCATATGGCCGTTTGGTCTGTTTTTGTAATTTGCTCCTGTAACTTTCCCCGATAGGGTTTACAAGGCTGCTGTAAAGCCGAGGCTAATACGCTCAGTTTTACAACGGCGCGTCGGCTTTTGACCCATATTATAGAACGGCAGCAGATCTCTTGGCACAACATTTAAATAGAACTCAATCAAGCTCAATCAGGTCAGGGCTTGAAGGAGGATCACTCGACTGAGCTGCTGCGGCCTGTTTGATTTTGTGCCAGGCACACATGCGCAGCTTTTTCTTAATGGAACATCAAAGACCCTTGGCAGTATGTTTGTTTTTGTGTAGTGTTTCAGAAAATGTGTCTCACTCTTTTGGCAAGTCACCTGTTATTTGCTAAATTACCTGATCCTTGCATGTCATTTGTTTTAACATATTGGCAGAGAGCAGTTTAGCTATATATGTGCATATACATGTGTACATATATGTACATGTATGTTCTACAGCAGTGGTTCTCAACTGCTGGAGTCTCAGGAGCCACATTTTTTTCCTTATCATGCAGTCACCACCCACAGAATTCCACAAAAATAAACACGCCAGTCCACTTTCTATCACCGTTAGTAAATAAAGTATTGAAATGATTGAATAGTGTCCTACAAATTAAATGCCCAACATTTTCTCTGTAAATGTACACTACCAGTCAAAAGTTTGGACACATGTTTAATTATGCAGCAAAGAAAATCATGTCAAATAACTCTGAATGTGCTTTTTATGAAAGGTGGCTATTTTGAAAAATTTAAATACAAAACGTGTTTGAGTTATTTTACACCTTTAATTGTTTTTCCTACATAATTCCATGTGATATTTCGAAAACATTTTTTTTTAAATTTCTTTTTTTTTTTTTAAAATGGGGAAACTACCCATGGAACCCAATCAAAACAGCTGGGTGACCCACTTTTTTGATTCGCGACCCTCCAGTTGAGAAACGCTGCTGTAACCTCTATAGTAAACCTACCATTCGAATGTTGACATTTCGCCTTTCTGTCCAGACCCAAACTCTGAGCCGGTCCATCTGATTGAGGAGAGCCCTACAGAAGCCCTGAGGGATCAGTTCTACCGAGACCCTGCTCTCAGCACCCAGTTCATCAACTTCATCAAGGTAAGACCGTCCGTCCGCGCGCTCCCTGCGCTCTTGCGCCGCGTCGAACCCCAAATTTCGCTCGGTAACAAAAATGCTGGCCGCAGCCATCTGATATTTTTAGCGAGAGAAAATGCCCGAGAAATTCCAAGTTGTTTTGCTGTGGCATTTTTTTTTCCCTCCTCTTTTAAAACACGGAAGCGAAATATGCGGACGATGCGGCGACGTGATGCTGCGCTCCAAATTCTGACGATTTTGTCGCACGGCTGCTGCGACTCCTCGCGCAGGTTTTAAGTTCTGTGCTGCAAAAAAAAAAAAAAAGCCGGACGCGCCGCGTTCCAGGAAATTCGTCGGCAAGGAGAGCCCGTTAAAACTGCTGCTGCTGCCCGCAGAAATGCTCAGCAATTACGCCGGCTGGGCTTCAGCTGGAGGAGCATTACTTGCAGACTCATTCAGGAACGGCGCCTGCTTTATGTGAGAAGGTGAAAACGTGTCGAGCTGAATTTCCGCTCTTGACGTCCAGATTTGTCACTTCAGGTTCGGGAACTCTTGCGTTCAGTTGCAAGGAGTTCGCAGTCTGAAATCGGCCGTCGGTGTCAGTTTGTCTATATTTAGAGTTAGAATTATGATTGATTCTGAGTAAAAGAAGTCCTGTCGTCAGAGAGGCTTTACTGTTTCAAATGATTCCACCGCAGTGGCTCGCTTTCAAGCCTCAGCCGTGACCAAATAAGGACACGATCTAAAAGTGAAAAGCACAAAGTGATGTGACGATGCGGATTTGCTTACGGGAGAAGGATACCAAACTCTAGTGCCATTATATTTAATAATTCGCGTAATTCTCTACTCAGTATGGCTTAAAAACACAACCGTGTATAGAATTTTGTGTTTAAATTGATATGTGTGTAATTAGAAGTAATGAAAATGTCCTTATTGTGTTTATACTCCATGACGTGAATATAATACTTGTGTTTTTGCACGCACCTGCCTGTTTGTGTTTGTCAGCAGGGTCGAGCAGCGACAGATTTAGATGAGCCCCTCAGAATAGAGGAAGATTCTCATTGGCCGACAGATCAATTGTAAGTGCGTCGCCCGATGTTTCTTAATGTTTACGCTCTTTTTTTTTTGGAATTTTTCCCCTTTGGTGTCAGATTTTGTTGTAGATAATTTACTGTAGACTAAAACAATAAACAAACAAACAAAAAGTGACAATATGTGTTTACTCTTAGAATTTTAATTCATAACACTGGTGTTGAGATGATTGTTTGTTGTTCTTTTCTGGGTTCTAAAAAGAAGTTCAGGCCATGTTTTCATGGTGAACAAGAGCCCCTGTGCACCTCATGGTATAAAGAGCAAAATAGCATAAGTGGCGTTTACAATTCACAATACGTATTTTTTCCAGGTCAAGAGTAACCGAGGGAACTGAACTACACATTGACATGATCAACCAACTGAAGGAAGCGGTGGAACTGTTGCAGGACCCGAACAGGTAACATCATTTTCACACAGGCCTCATCTTTGCACTGTTCAGTGCCAAAAAAAAAACACTCAACTCAATTTTCCATTGGTAGGTGATGGCAAGACAAGCTGTCTTTTGCACTGAAGTTTGCCTATTATTACTAGAAGATGAAAAAGTGGTTGGAAAAAGTCATTTCTCAACTAAAGTCATTGAATAGAAGCTCAAGTCAGGAAATCTCGATGAGTTTTTGTGTGTAATTTCAGTTTAGCACGCTGGAGTTGTATGCAGCTGTAAGTGAAGAATTCCACCGTCTAACCCTGAACATCGTAATAATGCATTTCTATTGTGCGTCAGAGTAAAGACCGAGCCGGAAGTTCAGCTATTCCCAGTGGAGGTGGTCAACGTGGAGGAGCCCCTCAAGTAAGTCCGTCTGTGCCGCCGTCTGTCTTAACTCAACATCCTCGTTTAACTTGACATTTAAGCTCAGGTGGCAGGTTTCTTCCTCCTGTCTACCTTGACTGTAGCCTTGGAGACAAATTATCCCTGTCTGTTCAAGTAAACGTAACGTAAATGTGAGAAATAAAATTCTGCCATCCCGTGGTCAGATTTTAGATTGCAGCGCTCATTTGCTTATCCTCCCTCTCCCGAGCTTGCCAGTCAGCTACAGTGGCCTGCGCACCCAAACCTGGATATCTCGTCCACCTTCTTCTATGTTGGTTTATTTGAGGACCCGAACGTTTAATGCTAAATACAAAACGAGCTGTCAGGCAGCTGGATTGTCCACACCGGGCTTCCTTAGAAATATGGTCTTATTTATATACAAGAACCGTTCTAAGGGTAGGAAAATCAAATTGCTTTTATTGTACTGCGAATAAACACTGCTGTTCATGTAATTATGGGCAGTATGTTAAGCTTTTACAAATATAAAAAATAATAGATCAAGACAAAATTTTACTTAACTTAACGTCACCAGTAGTCCAGCTGCTCCTCCCCCTGTGTGTATACAGTCCTGGATCAGGTCCATCTCATACAGAGAGCCGGGAGAGCTTTTGGTTGTGGCTTACGAGTTGGCATGGCCGATTTTAGACAAAAATAAAATCCAGATTTTTTTTTTTTTTTCCCTGAAAACTCGATTTTCGATTTAGATTTTTTGGTAAAACTACAAAAGAAAATGGAATAAATTTCAAATATTTTATCTTTATTTTAAAAGAAAACTAGCAAACAGATTTTCCTATTATGAAGTGCAACAGTGAAATCCTTCTTGGGGTTAGTAAAGTGACAACATTTACAGTCTTCTTGACTTAACAAAGATGAATCCCTTGGGATTAATGAAGTAAGAATCTCACTTTCATCAAAGTTCACTTGAAAATCAACAGGTTCTTCATAAACAAAGATGAAGTTCCCTTATTTGGGAATAAAGTGAAAACTTAACTTTTTCTATCATCTTGAACAATGATGAATTAAATAAAGTGCAAAACTTTCACATTTTGTAAAAGAGGGGCATCCGGGAGGAAAATTGATGAGATTTTCCTTCTTTTTTTTTTTGCATCATCTTGACTAATAAATCTGATTTCGATTTAAAATCGATTAATCGCACAGGCCAAATTGTTTTTGACTCTGGGAGTCGAGGCTTCCTTCAGGTGACTCATCATCACCATCATTTTTTTTTTTTTTACCAAGTCTTCTCAAGTTAATGACGTCCTTCTTTTCTCACCAGCGGACAAGACGACGATAATGACGATGTCACCCCATCCAAGGTACAGTCTCCAACATATTGCTGTTTTTCTTTGTCATTATAGATGAAGAGACACATCAAAAGTGATAGAAATCGGTCGTAAGGTGCATTTTAAAGTTGTTTTTGGTCCTAGTTGCACATCAGTAAGACTTTTGAGATGGACAGTTGAGTGTTGCGGGGTGTTTTTCATTTTTTGGATGGAATTGCCTGGGCCTTGCAATTTTTTTTATGTTCATTTTTTTAAAGTTTTTTTTATTCGAGGGTGCGTGTTTCGATCTATTTTCTACAATGTATAGTTGCTCCCTTCGATGTAGGTACAACAGGTTGCCAGGGGTAAGACAAATTGTTCCGTTCCCTAACAGGCAAAATAGATTCTTCACTACAGGATAATGACTTTCAATTCATAGGAAAAGTACAGAACAGGATTAGGGACACAAGAAGAAAAAAAATTAACAAAGAATTTTTTTTCAAGTTTCCAATTTGAGAATGAAGTTGAAATTTTGAGATTAAAGTCGAAATTTTGACAATAAAGTTGATGGAAAAAAGACGAAATTTCGTGAATAAAATCGAAATTTACATTGACTTTATTCATTTTTTTGAATTGATTCATTTTTTTTTCCATTTTTTTAAATTTCAACTTTATTAACGAAATTTCGCCTTTTTTCTTTTTTCTCCTTTTTTCCTTTTTTCCTTTTTACGTTGACTTTTTCCCCCTGAAATTTCAACTTAAAACTCGAAATTAAAACTTAAATAAAAAATTTCCCTCTTGTAATCTTTTTTTTTAATCTTATTTTGGCCCTAATCCTCTCTCGTAGGAAAGAGCTATGTGTGATTAGTGTATGTTAAAGTTAAGAACCATCAAAGTAGTGTCTCTTACTGAAGATAACTTAAAGCCCAAGCCAAACGATATGTGATGCGTTCCATAGCAGCGCCTGGAAGAAGGTGGCTATGAGTTCCAGAGGAAGAGAAAGATGATTCTAGACAAGGCCCGGTTTGAGGCCCAGCTTGCATGCCGGGAGTATGAATGGCACATGTTGATCAAGGTAAACTCAGAGCACAAGGCGAGCGTCTTGGTGTCTCAGATATGTGCTTTCTTTTTTTTAGAATCCTTTTCAAACAGCGCATGCAGAGCAGCTCATAATTCGGTGGCAGCAGGTCACATGTTGATATGATGAGAAGATGCTCATTATCCAAATGTGTCCCCAGCCATTCTGCTTCAATGGGTTTATTTCTATGAAGTGTAAAAGCTTGAAACGACTCGACAGCTTCCTGTCCTGCATGCCAGTGTGTGAAGTGTTGGTCTGTACATTTGGCTGATATGTCTGTTTATCAGTCTGGCTCCCTTTTGTCCTATTTTTCTCATAAGTGTCAATATTCACAGTAACTACAGAAGTTCCCACGACCAGCTTTTCAAGTAAATACATTAAAATACTCAAGAAGATATGTGAGAGTCCTCCAAAAGCAGGTTTAGCCTCAAATTGAACCTTCTTGGAAGATTTTTGACATTCACTTTTCTCTACACAACTTGTAGAGACAACTCTACACAATACAACTTATTTGCTTTCGCCTTGGCCGTGAATTTCTAGTCAGACCAACATGGAGGAAAAGCGAAGCCACTTTACGACTCTGAAATCCCAGAAGGAACCCTGAAATTACCTCGCCGGCCTCCGACTGCTTGGCTCCGGATGACAGGCGGCCCGGCTTTGAAGAGAAACCGCTCTGTTCTATTTAAGAGACTCCTCAGAATCTTGTCAAGAATTTCATCAAGTGACTCGGCGCCGTCAAAGTGGGCCACAGCGAAATCCGATTAACCGTTGAGTTGACTCTTTCTCTTCAGCGGCCGACCCTTGGTTCCCCTCAGGTGTGGTGACCAGGCCTCGTTATCGTGTTGATAGCGATCCAGTCTGGAAGTTCAACACAGCGAGCAGCTGGTCAAAACACAAAAATCTTAAAAATCTTGTCCCTCTGTCACCACGCACCTTCGTGTCCCTCTTTAATTCCAAGCAATGTGCCACTCGGCTCGTGGTGTATCCAACTGTGCAGCTAAATCACCAGTGTACTTTGTGCCTCATTTGTGCTTCAGTCTTCTGTAGTGAAGCTCTGTTGTCTTTGCAAGCTGCTCCCAGCATTGTTTGCACGCATTTGAACTTATTTAATCGTGCGACTTCTAAAACGCACTGCTTGTGTTTTAATACAGGATGACAGATCTCCAGTGGGTGGACACCCGTCCTACAGCCCAGTGTATGGTTTGAAACCACGTTCAGGTGAGCGACTTCAGGGGCTACTTGTTGCTTTTGACAATGTTGTTGTGCACACAATTGGGATTTTCAAGAGCAGAGGAGCTCTTTTTTTTGTGTGTGTGTGTCTGCACTTTGAACGAACTTCGATGTGCATTTTCCAAAAAGTCAATCCCAGACCACCTCAGACTATTTGCTCTTTATTAGGATCATAAAGTCACTGGGTGTCAACTATGGTATTTGCAAAGTAGTCGCCATGTTGATCGGAGCGCCGTGGTCCCAGCTTCTGTGCTTTATGTGTTAAAAAAAATATATATATATATATATATATATTTATATATACATAACACAACTTGGTCCCAGCCAGTCTTTTTGTGCTTTCGGCTGCGTTTAGCGTCTGACATGTTGCTAACGACTAATAAAGCTAACATCAGTGCCACTAACTTGTATTTGTTTTGTGCTGTTTTGTTTATGTCTTGTCATCTCTGGCTCTCCCTTGTTTTGTTTTTGTTTTTTTTTTATTACATTTTCATTTTCTTTTCTTTTAACATTTTTCACCGATCACGTCTTTGTGGGTTCCCTGGTCTCTGGCATGATTTCTGTGTGCAAATCTGCCCGCATGCATTTTCTTTTGAATCAATATTTGACTTTGGTTTGAATTCATGACCAAACCAACTTATCCCTGGTGATATTTTCTGGGTGCGTGATGATTGTGTTTTGTCTTTTGCTTTATTTTGGGGTGGCATGACCCCACTGCACTTTTGACTTATTGTGGCGCCCCCTCCAAATCTCTGCACTATGTACTACCTCCACTCCTCTGGCCACTGCCATATTGTGGGTTGCAGCTCCACCCTCACTGCCCTGCTCGCCCCCGTCCTCCTGTCTCGACTACTTTCTCCTCTCACAGGCTTCACCTCTTCATAGAGATAGACTTCGTAGCCATGGTGATGGAGGCATGCATAGCTGCGGTAGGTCTCTCTTTAAACTAACCAAAGGTGCGAAGGCTTCAATCTTTTTCTCACAAACTTTCTTCCACCTGGATCTTCGGGTACAAGAGTTGGCTGGTTCACAGCACATCAGGTATCTCAACACCTCGAGAGGTTTTTTTATTTTGCAAGCACCAGTTAGCGAAACAAAAATGAATTCTTCCATCACTGAGAGCATGAATTCACTGCTAATATTGCAACAAATGAGATGAAAAAGCAGGGACACAGCGAGTCTCAACCTCTGAAATCTGCCTGCTGAAGATGGAAGATACACACAGTTCATTAAATACGAGAGGAACCAGCTCCTTTGTCAACAAGTGTGTAGGTGTGACTCATCTCATCTGGTGAGGTTGCAATGCCCTCTCGTAAGTTTGTGTAAAGCACTTTTATCTGAGTGCCAAATAAGCAGTGGCATTGGCTAGGAGAGAAGTGCGGACAAGTAGATAACTGAAGCAGATGGGAGATGAATAAAAATGAAGATGAGTTGTGAAGGTCTGGTGCCAATGAGACAGCGGTTGAACCCCGTCCTTGAAGTCAGGCCTGCTGTGGATTTGCAGTGGTTGACGGACGCTAAACAGTTCACATCATGACCGTTTTGCTAATATATAAGTAATATTTTGAGATTTTGAGAAGAAACAGTGACATCAAGGGGTTACATTTTAGATTGCAGTGTTCCTTCTCTCACCCTCCCTCTCACAAGCCTACCGGTGAACTACAGTGGCCTGCGCGTACAAACCTTGATACCTCGTCCACTTTCTTCTTCGTTGGTTTGTTTGAGGATGTATGCATTCCAGCTGCTAGGCAGCTGGATTGTCCACACCAGGCTTCCATAGTAATATGGCGGCGCGAGTTAGCAGCTAACTTGTAGCAAGACCTCAAGACCTTTCATCTATGTATTTTCTTATATATAAATGGCCTTTATTGTACTGCGAGTATAGATTTTTCTTGAAATGTATTTATAGGCAGTATATTAAGCTTTTACCAATATAAAAACTGTAAATAAGACCACATTTTACAAAATGGACCTTTAATGTGGAAACTTGGTGTCACAGCTGTAAGATTTGTTCTGCTGCCTCTGCTCTGCAAAAATGTAGTTTTGTAGTCTTTCTGTGTGTGTGTGTGTGCGTGTGTGTGTGTGTGTGTGTGCGTGTGCGCGCGCACGCGTATAAAGTCTTCTGCGTAAAGGGGAAAACAGGTCTGCTTCATCAAAGAGAATGGTGTATAAGAGTCCTCTTACATTTTAAGAACCTTGTGAACCCAGATTGGAAGCTGATGTCAGAGCTGCTGAGCGGTTATGTTACTTTGAGCTCTTACACCTAAGATGGTTCCTGCCCATTTCAGGTTTTGTATGTGAGAAGACTGATTTTATATCCTATTCTAAATTTTACAACAAGGCAGGTCAGGAACACTAATACAGGAGAAGTGTTATCTCTTACAAAATTCAGTCAGCTAGTGCAGTAACCATAGTAAGAACAAATTTTGGTAGGGACTGTGTACAAGCCAGCGACGGTGCAGTGCCAGTAGTAAGCGTACAAACCCAACTGTACAACAAAGCTGTTTGCTAGTTTTGGATGCGCTCTATGGTGGTAAAAATGAAAACACAACCACAACGGAAATCAACATACTGTGGAAAGCCACAGTGTTCTAAACTAACTGCAGGATAAACTGAATGACAATGAAGAGGAATTTCCAATAACTGCACTGATTTTATGCCCATGGTTCTGTTGATTCTAACAGTTGTTCCAGTCTTGGTCTCGATATGGTCTGTCAAGGTCTTGGTCTTGGTTCAAGCGGAGTTCACTAGCTCACTACAGCCTGAGCATGCACTAGTGGCAGTTAATTAGAATACAACCACATGTCCAAATAAACTTAGATTCAGAAGGGAATCTTGTTGCTAAAAGCTCTGAACACCATGGAACTGTGAAGAGCTGCTCAGCACAGGCAGGGTCATCATGAGTCGAGTTACATTGTTTCTAGCAGTGAACCCAACTGGCAAAGAACAAATCTGATTGCCTTTTCTGTGACTCACAAAAGGTTTGTCGACTCACTTTCCCACAGCTTTTTGCTTGTTTATTTCCACTCCCCGTCCCTTCCACACAGATATGTGAATCAGGTGACATAGCAATGAAAGAAGGATTTTTATTTTTTTTTAATGGAAAAATTCCATGTTGCATCAGGGTATGTTTATCAGTCTGGTATTGAGTTGATGCTGGTTGGTTTCTCTCTCAGACAAACGGTTCAACAGTTAGACAGGCCTTGCTGCTATAAAGCATTACATCACACTGAGTCACTGTGGAGACTCGGCTGTGACCAAATATGGACTGAACCTGAAAGGGAGCAGCCAAAAAAACAAAACAAAACAGAAAGAATACAAAAGCTGGTGATGTGGATTTATTCCTTGAATCAGTTCTGCTATACTTTGGTGTGTATTTGAGTTTTTACATTTATCCTATGCAAGTTTCAGGGAAAAGGCAGATGTTTCCATTTAACCCGATAAAATATGATTCAATCATGCAACAGCATCTGCAAGTTGTGTGTGTACAAATGTGTTTAGTCACGGATCATTACCGTGGGCCCTGTGTGTGTGTGAACTTCATTATAAATAAAATGAATGAGACTGTATGAGCACTTATGTGCTATTTTTAGCTGCTGTGTGTCCTGAATGTTAGATAATGCTCCCTGAAGAGTTATCCCACTTTCACTAGAGCGAGTCCAGGACGTGTGCGTGCACGCACACACACACACACACAGCCACGTATGTTTTTGAATTCAAGAATGTAGATTCATAAAAGTGTCTGGATATTACATAAGAAACTATCATTGGGACTTCATGTGATTTAATATATGTGGGTGTGCCATTCTGTTCACTTTCAGTAATTTTAGGAACGATTCAATTTGATAAGCTGTGACACTAGTGTCATGTGTTGAATTGAAAAAAAACAACAACAACTTTGTTCATCAAAAAAAATATCTGAGTTTCTAGGTAATTCTAACAGTTGCACATCATCTTGTTTGTAATGTATTCTATTTATTAGCAAGTCACAGGTTACAAATCCCATATTTCAAGTAGAGCCCCACAGTTTTCAGTGAAACACCTCAGTCAGTTGCTGCAGTCATGACGTTTACTATCCGCACAGCTGCGAGCTTCTTCTGCGGTCTTCAAATTAAAGGACGTGAGACGAGCAAAGGTGCCACAAATGACGGCATTCATTGAAAATGCAACCATTTTTAATTGTTTGGATTGACCTTGCTAGCTTTTAAACATTTTTTCGGCCAATTTTCCCGTCGTTCTTTGAGGGACGTTGACGTTCTTGCCACCCGCAGGCCCTTTCTGTGTGGAGTTTGCATGTTCTCCCTGTGACCGTGTGGGTTTCCTCCAGGTACTCTAGCTTCCTCCCGCAGCCCAAGACACGCAACTTTAGGCTAATTAAAAACTTTAAATTGGCCACAGATGTTTGTCTCAATGTGGCCCTGCATTAAACTGCAGACTTGTTCAGTTTATTGCAGAAACTTGCTGCAACACCGCTGTGACCCTGAAAGCAGGTAAAACGGTGATAGGAAATGCATGGAAGCTAACGCTCTGCAGGCTCCATATCATGAACACTTTTGAGGCCCTATAGCTCCCTCTTGTGGTTCTTGGTAGAGCTGTACGTACATCATATTTTGTCAAGAGTGTTTTATAAAGCTGCCGAAACGCAAATTTAACAAACTAAAGTAGAGGCTGATAAACGTTTGGACAGAAAACGGACAGTTACAACAGTCATAAAACAGGACGTGCTAATTGAAGCTGCAAGCAACGATGGGCGGGACTTTACACCTTGGCCCTTAATCGGGCTCTGTCTTGTCCCTCTTGTTCATCTAGTGTTGATAAAAGGCGGTTGTTTTTTTTTTGTTTTTTTGTGTAGCCTTCCCCAGTCTGAGAGTGTAAACGGGTAGAGATTCCAGCTATTAAAGGTTTGAAAGTGCTGCCATTAACGGTTTCTGGGACGAAGATTGAGGTGACGACGTAAATATGCCGCGCTCCAATTCCCTGGCAGGCTGCTCCTTTGGCGACACCTACTGGAGACTTTTGAAACTGTTAAATTGTGGAAACAATCGTCCACATACAAGAAACATGTATGGAAGATCAGAGGGCTTTATGCACACTGCTCACATTTGATTTGGATCCTACACCAGATCAGATCAGATCAGATGTCTTATTATTTAAGGGGTCCTATAATGAGAAAATTACTTTTTCAGCTCTTTAATGTGTCTGTTGGTGTTACTAGCATCCCAACTAATACTCCTAATATGAAAAAGGACAACTTGTGCATTTCTAGATTGGGATCCTGACTTTCCTGCTGCTGCACTGAAACAAGCCGTTCACATTGTGCCCCACTTTCTAGATCACAAGTCGACCTGATTCTCAATAGTAACACCTCTGCAGACACACTGGCTTTCTAATTTGGCCATGTGTTGAAGCACCAGGCATCAGAGATCCGGACAGCTACACTAACAACAGTATCATCCAAACAACGTTGTACCATGCAATCTTTTTCTGAATTCTTCAGTTATCGCGGGACTTTGCTGGTGTCGTGTCTTCAGCAGTCTGGGATGCACTCCACAAGAATTTGGAGAGTTTCTGCATGGAACAGTTGTGCAGTGCAAACATACCAAAGCATAATGTGGATCCAGAGTAATTTTGAGGAAAGAAAAAGTCAAACCTATGCTGCTTAAAATTCTTCATAGACTATAAACTACATGTACTACAATGTATGTTGATTTTGTGACCCACGAAGTGACAACCACTAGATTCTGTTGTTTCCACATAAGCATCTCGACCACCAAAAACTGCAGTTGAGACACACCCATAACTATCCTATAATTAATAAAATGTCAAAGATGAGAATCGTTGATACAGAGGGAAGGCAACGCAAGAATTTATTTACTTGAAAAATCTGACCTTTTATTATTGGAGCAATGTGCAACGTTTTCTAACCTGCTAAACTAAAAATGATTTCTATCATAATAAGACAACTGTGTGGTTACATGTATGTTCCATCCGTGCAAATTAATTTGCAACATTGGTAACTTCAGTAGATAATAATCAAATACAGAGACACTGGTGCATTGCAATTTTACCGTTTAAGGTGTGACTGCGTTCATCCCCAGTCACACCTGGCCCTTCGACGGCAACTATAATTTTGTGTGTGCGTGCAAAAACGAGCCACAAGCTATTATTGTCATCGCCCGTGTTAGAGCCCATTTAAACATTGTGCCCGTCTTCCTGTCGTATTCCTTGCAGTGTTCCTGAGGAGCCACAAGAGTCTGGAGTCTGTTGATCCTCAGTTCACGATGAGAAGAAAGATGGAGCAGCTGAGGGAGGAGCTGGAGCTCATGGAGCAGCTCAAAGAGGTACATTCAGCAGGTCTCACAATCGCTCTGGAGGGCAAACGAGTGCAGGACACGGATGAGTCGGTCATCGCTGCAGTGGCTGCATTGCTTATTCATTCATTTATTCATTTTCCATACCTGTTTGTCCTGCACTCAGGGGTTTAGCTGGAGTCTTTGGATAGGTTGCCAGTTTATCACAGGGGGCCTGTCGTGTTTCATTCTGGGGGAAAATTCAGTTGACAGGTTGTTTTGAACAGTGAGCAAGTCGTTTTGTTCCATTGACCTCAAGAGCTGCATTGTTTGTTTTTGCTTTTCCTTCCCCAGAGCATTGAGAGCAGGTTGAAAGTTGTGCTTCCCGAGGACCTTGGGTCGTCGCTAATGGACGGCGTCGTGCTGTGTCACCTGGCCAATCACATTCGCCCGCGCTCCGTCGCCAGCATCCATGTTCCCTCACCTGCTGTGGTATAATTCAGACTGTTTCATCATGCGACTCCTGATTCTCAATACTGCAAATCATTTTTGTACTTACTCTACTTTCGATAAATGGTAAATGGACTGCACTTATGTAGCGCTTTCCAGCACCTTCACGGTACCCCAAAGTGCTTTCCAATGGCCTCTCATTCACCCAGTCACGCACACATTCATACCCCAATGGGTGGCTGCTGCCATGCAAGGCGCTGCCTCGGCCCATTGCTGAACTTTTTTTATTTTTTGAATATTTTATTTTCAGTTTTTACATTTATCACACAAACAAAAAAAAGGTCAATATACCAACAGTATGTAGACAGAATTAATCAAGAAACCTATCACTTCACCCCCAAAAAAAATGAAATAAAATAAAATAAAATAAAACAAAATAAAATAAAATACAAACAGGTCAGTGTATGACACTATTACCGATTTCGACACTTGGTATAACAGATAAATGATTATAGTGCAGATATGGTTGCCATATTTTCAAAAAAGTGTTGTACTGATTTCAACTTGGACGATTGAAAGAAGAAGAAGATACGTGATCGTGTTACTTGTGTTTGACTCATAAAAATTGAAATCCCTCTTTGTGTTCCTCTGGTGTTTCAGCCCAAGCTAAGCATGGCCAAGTGTCGTAGGAATGTGGAAAACTTCCTGGATGCATGCAGGAAAATCGGTGTGCCAGAGGTAAGAGGTGCCGCCTCGCACTAATAACCTCCCTGCCCTTCCCCTCCCCGCCCCCCCCCAACCCCTCGTCCATCATGCTCTGACAAGCGTAGCTGCCTCTCTGAACTGGGTCGTTTTCAAGTTTCCGCTCATGTCTTTTCCAAAACCTTGCCTGCCTCACGAAATAAAGCAAAGCATTTTGCGTAGTGTGCGAAAACTGTCACGAGAATAATTAATTCTGACCCTAAATGTACAATTGATTAAATCATAATTGAGAAGCCTTAATGCAAAATAAAAAATTCAGTTTCCAAAGGGGAACCTCACAGTAAAGGCCTACTATTAAAAGAGCAACCACAGAAACTTGCAATCTGCAGTTGAACAGAAAAAGAATGCTGCTGAACAGCCTGATTACTGCTTGCTGTGCTTTGCTCTTTAAGCAGCTGGTGAAAGATTTAATTAAATAATTAATAAAATTAGGATTTAATATACAGCCTTGATGGTTCAAAATTACACTGTCCTTTCCACAGAACTCGATAGCTCAACAAGGACCAAATTTATGGCCTAAGCCGATCCTTAAGTCTTAATGATGTCAAAAAGGCAACAGTCTTTTTTACATAAAAATAAAAAAAACAAAAAGCTATTGGACAGATCCACGAAGCAATTTCCCGGCTTTTGCAGTTGAAAACCTGTGCAAATACCCACGTTTAGGTAAAAAGCGGCAGAAAATGCGACAATGTAAATGTATGAGATCACTGGTGATTAAAAAGTAAAAAAAAAAAAAATAGAAATCTTTCTTCTTGTTTAAAACAAAACTATTGTTATTTATTTGGCAAATTAAAAAAAAAATAGCCAATTCACTATATTTCAGCTTTAAAAGTGTAATTTCAGTTAAAGAAAAACATGAAAATATAGTTTTGGTCATGACCAGTGCAGTTAATTTAGGGCATAAACCTCACATTGGTGGTATAATAACTGCTGCACATACAACAGAAAGTGTCAGTGCCTCTTCTTCTTTCTCATGTTTGACTGGGCAACTAACTTGATTCCATTGTGGACTCTCACTTCCATGCCCCACACATAAAACTCTTCCATAAAGCCTCATATGACTTGGTGGAAAAACACCATGCTTTTATTTTCTAATCAGATACTGAATACTAATCATTGAGTTGATTGATTTTAATGCCAGTCATGTCAGGAGTGGTTAGTAGTGCGTGGAGGAATAATGAACTCGCTGTGAAAATACATGGAAGATTAAAATCCTCCAAAATAACCAGAATAACCCGCAGTGGCAACCTGCTATCAAGGAAATATGTAAATATGTAAATCGAGACTGAACCTGAAAACAATTCCAGTTCACAAGAGAACCTTCTCGGAAACACATTTTGAGCAGCTCTCTCTGGCTTCGGCTTGGCTGACTGTCAGTTCAACCTTTTCAAAGGAGCTGCGCGTGTTCGTCAAAAAGCCTCCATTTCCGTGAAGGAAATTTAGGTTTTGCTGAAGAACACTGATCACTCTAAACCAGATCTGGGATTAACACGGACTATTCCAAGATCTCAAAATATTTTCTTAAAAAACATTCCACTTTCAAATGAATTCTCAGCATTGCTCATTATAAAATAACCAAAATCCAATTTCTCTTTTTGGTCTTGATGCTACTTGACCTCTGACCTTTTTTGCCCCAGCACTGGTTTAATGTTCCTCCTCCTTCTTTGAAAGCAGTTGTTGGCTCTGAGTCATTGCCGCTGTCATTGCTGCTTGTAGCTTCCAGCTTCTGCCTTCCCGACAGCTGAACCCAATAGCAGCTTCGCTGTGTGCTGTGTTTGCATCGTGTATGTCAGTGCGTGAGTGAGCACTTCTTTTTTTTTTTTTTTGTATAAGTGACTTTTTCTCCAAGGAAAATTTATCGAAGCCTGATTTTTAGTAACAGCCACAGTAGGAAAGTGAAGAGGAAGGTACAATTTACTCTTTTTTTTTCTTCTTTTTTTGAAATCAAACTTACATGCGGAACACATTGAAAAGCTTTATTAGACTGTTGCAGCCATTTGTTCAGGGCCATACAAACAAGTGACTGACTGTGGCTACCAAAATTGTGTTTTTGATCAGCTCATGTGCCAGTGGAGGGCGAATGCACAGAGACTATAAAGGCACAAAGACACAATTTATGTTGATTGACAGAAATATTTGATGATTTTGTTTGGATACAAAATGTGTGAATATACCTATAGACAAACATTTCACTTTCTCACTGGCGGCGTCTACAAATTAAAACATTTTTTTTTTTCCCCCTCTGTGATTTTAGGGACTATTCAGGGAGAATTGCTATAATCACTCGTTTCCTGTTGTCCTTATTTTTAATTTTATATATTACATAAAAATGGCTACAGGCAGTATGGCAATAGGCAAATTTGAAAACGGTGAACTGTCCCTTTAAACTGTTTTTACCAGGAGGAGAAGGTGTGTGGTAAAATTAGAGTGGTGCAGAAGCAGAGAGGGAGAGAGAGACAGAGACAGAGACAGAGACAGAGACAGAGACAGAGAGAGAGTGGGATGGATCAGGGCAGTCAGTGGATGTCGAGCTGCTGTGAGCGCTGCAGCCAAATCTCCGCTTTACCACCTCCAGCTTCTCCGAGTGCTAACTAAAGTGCTAATATGCATCTCCACCGTCAAGATCAGCATACGGTTGCTGTCACATGTTCTGTGATTGTGGGATTCCAGGTCCAACAGACACCTTCAGTCGGCCCTGGGGTGTGATGGTGCACAACTGGTACACACCCCTGTGTTTCGGTACAATAAGGGGGACAAAAAAAAATGCAAATACTTCTGTGAACAACCATTTTTTTTGACTTGCATTTTTGTCTAATACAAAATAAAATGAAACAGAGATTTAAATTAACAAAAGTAGAAGGCAAGTCTGCTCAGAGTTCTTAAATGGGCCCTATTTTGAAAAACTAACTTTTAAGGACAACCCTAACCATAACCTGCAACCTTGCAAGTGGGGTCTTTTTAAATAAGTTAGTGCTGAGATGGTTCAATACAAGTACGTGCACCATTACACCTCGGGTATTTACGGCATTGCAATGCAATCACGTGGGACATATTTTAATGCCGGCCATAAAGGAGGCCTGACAAATGCTCATAGGAAGTGGCTGAACTTACCTTGATGTAATCTAGAAGCAACCAGTTTGACCATAATGAAAACCACAAAAGAATAATCCATTTCTGATGAACTCTCATTTTGGCCTGCTAAATAACATATATATAACATATACACACTATGCATGTGTATATGTATATATGTATAAATATTTTTCCTTATTTGTTTTGTATTAGTATTCTATCTTTTTAGGTTGTTTTTTTTTTTAGTCTCATCTAGAAGTTGAGCATTCATATCCTCTTAGCCAAGTGTTTTTGATCGCTCTCAGTGAAGTTATTCCGAATCTGCGATGCTTTTTTTTTTTTTTTTTTTTTTTTTTTTTTTTTTGGAGCGACTAGTTGAACTTTGACTCTCATCCATGCTGACGCTTGCTGGTTGCTGCCCCAGCCTGTGTGTGGTGGTTAGATTTCTAGTCCAAAACGGCAGCGCTTTACCGATCATGCTTCCATAAGCTAATCCGCTGACAGAGCCCCTCCTGTGCTGAGCTCATGGCTTGCTCCGGAACCCCGCCGGCTGCCTCTAGTGTTGCCTTGCTGTTGCTGTGCTGTTGGCTAACTGCGATGGCTCTCCCATCAGTCACCCTGGTCTGCTTACTGGGACAGGAGACGCAGCTCTTCTTCATCCCTCTCAGTAAACAGTCCTCCTCGCTGACATGACTGTCACTCCCACTCGTTCCCATCCAACACTCCTGCCTATGACCTTTGACCTATGTGTTCATTGGTTAACCTGCTGCCTTTTCCTTCTCTTTTTTTACTTTCCGGCTGGATCGCAACATATCCTCCAACTATGTATCTTGTTATTTTTATGCCCATTTTATACATGGTTTGTGCATTTTTTCCAACTTCCTCTTCTCTTCATCCCACTTTTCCCTCTTAATATTTTCTTCATCTACATCATCTATGTCTCCGTCATCTCACGTCTTTTCTCCTTTGGTTTTGCTTCTGTACAAACTCTTCCTTCTGTCTTTGCTCGAAAACTCTCAATAACTTACCTCACCCCTTTGCATCCGACTCTATTCCGCCTTACATTCCCTCTTCTTTTGCTCCCCTTGTTTTTTTTGGGTTTTTTTGTCTCCCTGGGACACCAGTCTTCCCTCTGTTCCCCCTATGACATCATCCAGTGCCGCCTACAGCCAGTTTATGCCACCGTTCAGGTGCTGGTTGCCTTGGATTCAGCCTCTCTGGACAGGAAGCAGCGAGAGACAGTTTCGACTTCAAACGCCGCCTCCTCGAGGGGCTCGAAGTGCCGCTCGCTGGTGTCCGTTACCACTCAAACCCCGCCCCCCGCGTGGCAAATCTGGGACCTCATTGGCTCAAGTCTGCTTCACATCCTTTGCCTAACTCTGCTCTTTGTGGCCTATAGCTGGATTGAACTAACATAAGACGACTACTGCCTGTCCGTCTGTCACCTCCTAGCCCCGCCCTCTTTCTCTTAGACTAGAGTCTTTTTTTGTTTGTTTTTTTTTGCTATATTTAAGCATTTATGGGAAAAATAGTGCACAGAAATCACTCATGAGGCTGGCCACAAACACACAGAGACAATCTTAACCCCACTATTAACCCAATTTGCCCCTGGGTCCTGCACTTGCTCATAAATGCAATGTCAGTAAGGGTTGCTTTGCTTTTTTTTAACTGCTGTGACAAAGTCAAAGTCTCCCTGATTTTGAATTATCACAATTTCCAAGCCCTAGATTTCTTCAATGGAAGCCTGTAATAGCCAATGAGAGAGCAGGTACCGCAAAGCATTAAAGAACTTTATGCTGATTACTTCTATAGCGTTGGAAACATCTTATGAGCCAAAGCTTCATCTGTTTTCTGAATCCACTCCATCATTACTGTTGAACACCAAACAAGCCAGAACAGCCAGCCGGCAGCGTTTATGGTTTGTTTTTTTTTTTATTAGTATTGATAACAGAGCTAATCACTCAAGTCTCTGTGAGATGTGGTATAATCATTACCACTGTGTGATCTCACATCCTGGATTCTAATGTTAAAAAAATACTCATTATCATGTGTGTGGTTTCCCCATGTCTCTCATGGCCAGCCTCATCAGGACAAGTCCAAAAGTAGAAACATTTGTCAAACGTTTTTATTTCAATGTTTGACAACAAAAAAGATCCACCTCAACCTTCTGATTTCAAAAAACGTATTTTTAGCAAATGTATAATTCCAAAATAACGGCCCATCATTTGCTGTCAGTTTTGGACTGCGATCCCGAGCCCGTATTTAATAGTTATGGATCGGATCGCGTCTTTGACTGACAATATAGTGAACTTGAGCAACAGATTCCTATTTGGTAAACACGCACAACATGAAACTTGTTGCCAGTGAACCTGTGAAATGGTCCACTTGGGTTTCGAAAAGCTCAACCTTTACTTTCCTTAAGAGTTTTTTGCTTCCATTGTGGGTTGGTGTAACAATGTGTTGTTTGCCATTTATTTTGAAATTTGGTTTATACAAAAACAGGAAACCAATTGAAGTTAATGCAGGTCTAATATATATGCGAGAGAATTAGGGCCACAAGAAGATAAAAAAATATAGAACAGGAAGGAGATTTTTATTTAAGGCATTTTGAGTTTTAAGTTGCAAATTTCGTGAGTAAGTCAAAATTACGTGAAAAAAGTCTACGTAAAAAAGACAATTTCGTGCATAAAGTCGACGATAAAAAAAAAGACCAAATTTCGTGAATAAAGTTGACGCAAATAAAGTGGACATTGGCGAGTAGACTGTATGGATGGTGGATTAACCCAGTTACCCACAGTTAAAAGTAAACTGCCAAAAACGGGTGTATCCCACAAGGTTCACCCACAGTATTCAGGAAACTGGCGAATTTCTGAAGTACTCCACTAAGCTTGCGCGCAGAGCCTGTCGACTTTATTCTCGACATTTTGACTTCACATTGACATTAATTGCAAAATTTCAATATTCACGAAATTTCGTCCTTTTTTACGTCAACTTTTTTTCTTGAAATTTCAACTTTACTCTTGAAATTGGAAACTTCAAAAAAAAAAATCCAATTTTTTTTTCTCTTTTTGTGGCCCTGATCCTCTTCCATAAACATAACCATTGTTCCTGCATCATCCTCAGTTCACACAACCAGCTGCCACATCGGTTTGCAACACAGTTGGATTGAATTTTCGGAATCACTTTTTTTTTTAAAGTGACAGAAAAAGAATATAGCAGAATTTGCTATTTTCTTAGTAATTATCTGAATATCACTTAAGTTGCACCTTCATGAATACTGATGACGCTTCTTTACATTGGTGCATTTTTGCATGTAGTCAGAGTGGGACACATCATTTTTGGAAAAAAAAAAAATAAAGTTAAAGGATGTTCAGCAGAACTCAAACGACTTATTGAAGCAGAAGATAAAAACGAGTTCATGCCTCGCAGCAGCATCATCAGCTCCAACTGTCATGTTTCCAACCCCAAACCCTCACATCTCCCAGTCCGCCAGTTGAGCGGCTGTGTCCGCTGGAGGAACACGTGTCTAGCGTGTTCATGTGGACCAGGCACAGTGAAGTTATCTTCACTCTGATCACAATCAGTGTACAAGTTCTTTAGGACGCTTTGATGTCCGTGACGCCGCGTGGCTGACGGCCACTCGGCCTTCAGCGCTTCTCTAACCCTGCTCACTGGTGGAGTGTAGATAGAGTTCTATTGCTTTATTTTGTTGCGTGCCAGTGGTTTAGCTCGTACTACCCGAAATATTCATTTGAACAACATTAATGTGGTAATGTTGTTTGTCGTATAATTCCGGTTTTTCACTTCAATGGGGGATTTCTTGCTTTCAAGTTTAGTCGTGCACATGCATATATTTTGCCTTTATATATACAGTATATATACTTTCTTTCACGAGACCCACAGCTCCGTCTCGTTTGGTTCTTAATTCCATTCATTTGAAAGGTTAAGGTTTATAGTTTGCAGTTGAAGAGAGTGACAACAGCGCCACATCAGGCTGCAGGGACGCAGAGCTTTGAATGAAATTCAGGCAAAGAACATTTTATTGTGGATGTGTTTTATTTATTTTTTGAGTTTTGGGTGAAAACAATCAGTTCAGCACTGAAGCTTCCATCCGCTCCAGTTGTGGACGACCTGGTGGTTGCTGTTTAACTGGCACTATTTGCTGAGAAGACTTCTAAGGTTTTCCAGAGAGGCTCAGAAAAATATATGATACAATCATGTGCTATATGTTTACTGGTGGTTTTGCACCGAGAGGGGAGGCAAATGTATTTTCATAGGCGTTGTATTCTAGAATGTGTGCGATGCGTGAGCACAGAAGCCCTGAATGGCGGGAAACAACCAACTGAAGCCATATTCCACATTTACTATTAAACAGATGCAAATTTGTGGGTGGGGGTTGGTGGTGGGGGTGGGGGGCTAGTAGAGCAAAGCTTTATGTTATATTGTTATTATATTATCAGCAGCTGAATATGAGAGTTTTGAAGTATATTGACTGAAATCACTGAATTCTGAGACACTGAAGGGCTACTGATGCTTGCATGAGTGGACGTCATTCTGTATCTGGAGGTGTAAATTAGGGCAGATCAGATCGGAATGTTGCCCTGTTTGTACTGTTGACTCGATATATGCATATTTTCCATTCGATTCCTTTTATTTATTTCATGATAAAGTCAAAAGCACAGTGTTACTTTGTCCAGTATCTGACTATCAGAGAGACAAGAGACATGTCTTTTTATTGATGATGTGAAATGACAGTGACCATTAAAACAAACAGTACCAACTTGACCTGCATCTCTTAAATTGTTCTTTTCCGCTGCTGTGGTTTCAACACAGTACTTCTATCTATCCATCTATCTATCTATCTATCTATCTATCTATCTATCTATCTATCTATCTATCTATCTACCTACCTACCTACCTACCTACCTACCTATCTATCTATCTATCTATCTATCTATCTATCTATCTATCTATCTATCTATCTATATCTATCTATCTATCTATCTATCTATCTATCTATCTATGTATATATATCTATCTATATATATATATATGCCTGTCTATCTGCCTATCTGCGATAGATATATCTATCTATCTATCTATCTATCTGTCTGTCTGTCTGTCTGTCTGAAAGGTGGGGGTGGGGAGCCCAAAATCCAATGTTGGATTTGTTATGAAACCATTTTGTCCCGTTTAAAAAATCTTTGATTGCGAAATGTCCAAGTCGCAAGCTTTTATTTTGAAAGTGCAACACAAAGGCATCACTGTCCCCCACCTCCCGACTCTGAAACCGGCTGAGGTGGAGCGACAATGGGGCCTGAAATCAACAGTCGGTCCAATTAAAAGAGCGCGAAACTAAATGGAAGTAGCTTCCTAACTACCGGTAGTTTAATACACTTTACTTTCTCCCTCTCAGAGTTTCACCATGATATTGTCTCAGGTGTGACTACAGATGAATGCCGGGGTGTGGCTGTGTCTTGGCGCGTCAGTGTTAGATGTCATAATGTGTGAACGTTATGTTGCAGGTGCTTTAGGCACGACTGGCCCGCGGAGTTGAGTTGTTGACAAAAGTCTTTATTTTTAGACCAAGTTTAAACAAATGAAGAGCAGCTTAGAGCGACTCCTCTCTAAACTTGAGCCTCGGCTGCAGCGTCACACTGAAAGTCGTGTTCAAAGTCCCGCCGCACAAAACACTGTGAGGTGTTGAGGACCAACCAGCACATTACTGAGTTTAGCATACTATATTAAAGATAGCGGTGGAAGATGAAGCACTCAGATGCTTTGCTTAAGTCAACAACACCACTAACAAATTAAAAGTCCTACATCTGAGGACTTTATACCTGTTTTGGCTGCAAATACTGTTTAATTTAATTTTTTCTACGGACTCGGTACCCAAACGGTTTGGGAAGCATTGTTTAACAGTAAAGAGTTGTGTATGAGGTTATTGAAGTAATATAAAGCGGTCAAATAGATGCAGTGGAGTAGACTGTGCAGTATTTCCCGCTGAAATGTAGTGGAGCAGAACTATAAAGTTTTTAATGTAAATACTCAAAGGACAAAAACAACACAAACATAAAAGTGTACCACCACAGAATATAGCATAAAGTATTCAATTGTAATATTGTTTTCAGTGGTTGGTTAGTTAAGATTTTTCCTTTTCCCCTATTAGCTTATGTAACAGGTCCTGCCTTATGTATACAGTATACTGTATAGTATTTACTCAAGTATACTTGACTTTAATCTGGTTGGCTAGTTGGACAACTAAAATCCATGTGCACTGAATGCTGATTAATTAGTTCAGATGGATCACTGCGTTATTTTACTAATATTAGATTTCATTCACATCATGAATGTGGACGTCGGCTCTGTCAGCTGACGTCGTTATTGTCAGACCGTTTACATCCAAATCATTTTTCTTTTATAATTGAAATGCTGCTACACAAGTCGTTAGCCTGATAGCATAATTACCTAAGTCATTTTAGGCCAAAATTGTGAAATGTGCCTAACTTTACCAACGTGCTTGCTAAGAAAAAAAAAAAAAAATGTTTTTTCTTGTTTTCCGAAAACATCCAAAATGTGACTTAGGCGGCTATGCTATTAGGCTAATGAAATGCCGCTTTGCTGGAGAGATGAGCGAAACAAACACAAACCAATTAAGATTAAAAAAAAAAAACTAGCGGGTGTAGACCAGACAGAGTCAGAGCGCTTTTCCCAGCGTTTATGGCCAAAAGTATACGGACGCTCAGTGATTGAAATGGGTCTAAATCTGGTGTTGTTCTTCTGTCAAATCTCCCTCTGCACCTCTCGCCCTCCTCCTCGTCCTCTCCGCCCTCACTCTGTCCCGACTCTCCGCTCCCAGGACAAACTGTGTCTGCCCCACCACATCCTGGAGGAGAAGGGCCTCGTCAAGGTGAGCGCCACCGTGCACGCCCTGGTGGAGGTGCCCTCGTCCAGGATCGCCCCGCTCACGTGAGCGCCCGCCCGCCCGCCCGCCCGCCGGGCCGACGCGCCGCCTTGATTTGAACCCCCACCCCCCACACACACACTACGGCACAAACACCGCTTTTTTCATGCGTCTCAGCGTTTTTGTGTTGTTGTTTTATTTTATGATCATTTGAGAGGATTGCAGACGGCGTGAGCGGGAACAGCGTGCGTGCGAGTTGTGGTTGGGTCGAGGCAACGAGTCAGTGGACACTTTAATTTGGTAAAGACAGGGAAGATTCAATTCGTTTTATAATGGGTTTTTTTTGTTTTGTTTATTTTTAGATTCACCAAAAGTATTAGGCGTTTTAGGCTTTGCAGATTTTAAAAAGCTAAAAAAAAAAAAAAAAAAAAAAAAAAAACAATGACAAGAATGTTTTGTTCTGTTTTGACCAGAAGATAGATAATATAATATAAAAGTGATATAATATAACAGCTCCAGTGGTGAAAGCATAAATGCAGCTTTGTTGTTGATATTCCAGACCATTGACTATATATACAGATGGATCACATTGGTTGTTTTTTTTTTTTTTTCTGGTCTTTCAAACTGATTTAAATGCAATAAAATGTAGGGCGCACTTGTAAAAGTGACGGCTGACCTCCTGATGTTGGGTCAAATGATGTGAAACTGTGGAGTCACAATCATGTAGCAACAGAGAGGATCACAAGGAGTATTACTAAAAATTTCAAATTCAAATTTTAATATTTATTTTCCTGTTGTTTTGCAAGCTCGAAAATGGCCTGTTTTGATATCAGAATGTGATCAGTTTGATTCGTTCTTCTAGTTCAAAATCTCTGTGGGCGTGACTATTTAAACTATGCACAGGGTTTCATTCATCCAACAGGAAATTCAGCTTCGCGGTCTTCTTCTCACACACAAAACCCGCCAACGTCATGACACAGGTGTTAGGACGCCGAGGATCACTTCAAAATAAGAGACCTGCTAATCAATGATAATGATAGAAAAATGATACGTTTGCCATTCAGCCAAGCGGAGCTGACCAGTGATGCTGCTGATTGGTGGTCTCGTAAAAAGGGAAGATTCTTTGGAATTGTAGCTGAATGGCGCCAGTTGAAAGAGCAGTTGCTCAGCTTTTTGCACAAAAGAACAAACACGCCACCCTTGGCGTTTTCCCCGAGCACTAAATCCATCTTTATTTATGTCAATGGTCAAGACTTACTTAAACTGAAACACTGTGAGATAAATGATTTTTTTTGTTTAGTCTTTTTTTTTTTTTTACATTATAATAAAGTTGCCAAAATTCACTTTTTTTATGATAACAAACCATTTTTAATGAGGTTATTGTAAGTTGACTTACAAAAAAGTTGTTTTTTTCCCTTGAACTAAAGTTGTTTTGTTTTGTATTATTTCTACATGTACAATGTACAGTGTATTTTTTTGTTGTGAAAACTTTGACCTGACAAAACAAGAGAGTCTTTTTTTCTTTATTAGCGACCCGAACACTGGAAAAGAGAAGGAAACTAAAACGATCATTCATATTATTATTTGAAGTCGGATTTGGAGTTGCTGAAATGAGTTCAGTCTGGACTTCCCTCAGGTTTTTAACGACACCTGCTGAAATCATGCCATTCATCTGAAGGTTGTTTTCATATTAAGATTCGGGTGGTGCGACTGTATGAACTTTGCTTTCGTTTTTGTTTTTTTTTCTATTCATGTCGTAAAGGGAGAACAACTTTTAACCACAATTTGTATTTGCGTATAAAAAAAAAAAAGCTATAATATCAAGAAAAGTTAAGATGAGATGTTGTGTACATTCGATGGAAATATCTCAAAAAAAAAAAATTTTCTCTAATATATTTTAGGTATAATTTGTACGTTTTCTAAAGGTTTTGCTGGTGACGTTCAGCGGCGCTCTTCGCAATAACGCGCTCCTGGGGAGGAACTTTCTGTCTACACACTCGTGTTTGGGAGCTTTTCCTTCCCGATGCTTCTCACGTCTACGGCAGAAAAACACAAAGTGAACGACTGTCACACTCCACGCACTGTCACTGACAACTGACGAAATCCTTTTCACCCCATTGTTCCCGCGTAAACGCAGCAGAGGCTGAATCTGTTCTTGTTCCTGTAAATAATAACCTATCGACAGGTAACAGATTACTATAATTATAATTATTATCGTTATTTTGCTTCAGGATTGGGATAAAGCGGGGGTCAGTCTGTAAGAATTCAATGCATTCCATGCATCGTAAGATCTCAGTTTCTCAATTGGTTTTTTTGGGCCTTTTGTCAAATTCTTTAAAAAAAAAAAACACAAAAACTTCTGCGTGCTCTTTCCAGCGTTCTAGGTTCCAGCGTGTGTATATTTCAGTTTTCGTGTCCTGCATTTTTACCAAAACCATCGTGGTGTTCTGTTTTTCCTAGCCATCACCAAAGACTAGTTAATAAGAAGGCCACTCGCCGCAAGTCACGAATGCTTCGAAGCGCTCTAATTTACATAGTGTACATACATTCCTGCACCAGAATCGCACCGGGCGAGTTGATGGCTCACAAATGGACCTGGTGCTGTGTGACGCTCTGTGACTCAGGATCGGTTTGGACGAGATTTCTTAAGTTTAACTAACTTAAGTTCAACTAAGTTTAACTCAATTCCACCAATTGGAGGCTTTGCGCCCAAACGAGCTGCTTGGCCAGAATCAGTGTGAAATTGTTTCACCCTACGTTGATGCACACTTTAGAAGTGTTACATTTTTGGGAAGCCTGAACTGAAGTTAGCCTACATCCCAGTCACAGCAGATCACTGCCAGCCTTCCAAAACCAAAGTATTGTATATTTTTTACACCTTACGCTCCTGTGTGCTCACTGCAACCGTCAGGCCTCAGCTCTCCTCACTGTCTGCTGAAGAAAGAACAAGCACAGAGTACAGAGTGTTCATCAGGTTACCTCGCAATAGAATAATAGAATAATGACAGTCGGCGTTGAGTTCATGTTAGAATTTACTGTTGCTTTACATGCATGGACAATCATTAACCATCACAAATATTAAGACAACAGTGCAATGTTCATCAAATGACATTAACTCTACTCTTCATTTAAGTACTGTACAGAGTGAAGGCTGGCAGGATAGTACTGCGGTAGTACTGTGCATTGAAATGTACACTGACTGGGATGTCTTCCTTCTATTTGCGGCTTCTCGCTCACGATATACAGCAGAGATGCAGCCAGAAATCCCATTGTCCCCAATTCATAACAGACTAATATGTGCTGTTTAAAGGGGTCTGCAGTATATCTGATATAATCTGGGACACCTGCTATATCTGCTCCTCAGTGGCAGGACAACAGGGATGATCCATGATATATGGAGCAGGAACCTGATGTGTTCAGGTTCGTTTTTTAATAAAGTTTCAATTTGAATGCTTCTCCTTTATATTTGGTTCATTGCAACAAATAGGCCCCCTAACTCTCGATTTCAATGAAAACTTCCTGCATCTCAATGTATTTTTATATAAATGATGTACAGCAACGTGTGACATCCAGTCATTTCTCCACCCATCCTGATGCACAGAGAAACACATCCAAGCCAGAGTGTAGATGTTTGTAGTTAAGCTGCAGGATGAATAACGACATCTGGTCATTTCTACCACTTTGCATCACTTTTTTTTTTTTTAAATAAATAAATACAAACTTAGATGTCAGTTCTCCACAGCTCTTCCATCATCTCATCATAACAGTGTTTTTGCTGTAGGCCTGAGGTTTCAAACCAAACTGGCTGCTTCCCAATCAACGTGCACTTTAAAAAATCTCAACAAAAAAAACTTTGTTTTAAAAAAAACAGAGATTATTTGAATAATCTGAAACGACAGCAGAGTTGAAAACTTTGATGTAAATTGTGTAAATGTGCATTCACAGAACTTCCTGCTGAAGGTAAAGAGCTTATGTTTTTTGTCTATGTCTGGTCCACAAATGGCCTGTATTCACCTTTTTGCCAGTGCTTCTCTGGGAGTTTTCTTTTTTTTTTTTAATGTTACTTCTTTTTTTTTGGTTTGTCTTGTGTGTACAATACTTTATGTGTCTCTTTTGTGATAAAAAATGATATGCAATGTCATGATACATTTTAACTGCGTGGACTCTTTTTCAATCTCTGTGTGGTTTGTTTCATAGCGACCGCAAGCTATGCCAAGCGAGACCTCGACTGCACAAAAGGCAGCCAATTTTGGTGAACTTGAATGCTTCACTTAAATGACTCGCATTGCATTTTTAAAGTAGAACTTCAATCTTAACAGGAAAAAATATCCACTTCAACATTCAAGGGCATCATTGCAAAAGGTATCAGTGTTAAAAGGCAACAAAGTAACACAATTCCATAGTAATTATAAATCAGTATTATATTTAAAAATTGGTCAAAAGGGGCTCATGCAGTGACTCCTCATCTTTGCATGATTCAGAGTAAATTGTAGCCAGTGAACTATATGGGCCACAAGGTTGTAACGGCAGAGGCAGAATAAATAATTTCTGATGTTTTTCTCTTTTTATTTTACAGGAATTTCACTGTGATGTTGATATAAATAAACATCACATATTCAACACAAGATCAGTCATGGTTATTTCCAATGTAAATAATGGTGTTGTGGTTTTAAATTACGGAGAAGAGGCAGCGTTTCCAAGAGTGCCTCTTTCTCTGCAGGTTGCCCAGGTCATCTTGTCCCAGCCCCTCCCATCAACAGGTACTAGAGATACCAGCAATTTGTGAATTAATAATTAAAAAAAAAAAATGTAAATCATGCAATACACAAATCAACCATGGAGGATATTTGCTACTGTTGTCAGATTATCTACACATTCAAAAAAAAGGAGTAAGAGGAAGCTAAAGCTTTATTAGCTATCCAACCAGCAAAAATGGATCCAGAATTTAGAATGCATTGCAAGGGAGATGAGGGAGAAAAACAACTGGACACAACACTTCAGTCAAGACTGCTTTTATATTGAAATGACAGGACTCTGTAACACAAATGGGATGATGAAATGATTTGAACAGTCAAACCACAGGTAGATACTCAGGGCAGCTTAATCTCTTCAGGACAATGTTTGGTCCACCAGGCAGGCAACTGCAGGGGCTGTCGGAGAAATCAAGCTCACGGCTTGAATGAAGGCAACTCAGCAGGAGCAGGAAGTGTCCAGATGATGATCCAGTGACCTCGGTCCGTCCAGCCAGCACATGACGCAGCCAGTTTGTCGTAACAGTTTCATGTTAGAAGCCGTACTTCTCCTTCAGCTGCTCCACCAGTTTGATGTACTCGTTCATTGCGTCGTCGTTGCTCTTGCCTGATTAAGGTGGGGAAGAAAATCAGCAACACAGTCGATGAAGACACTTCAGACTGAAGGCGAATCGGATTCAAATCAGATTCCTTCTCAAATCTGATTTTTAGGGCTGACTGTCCACACTGTTTTCCAGAAGTGTCCAAATGGGATGTGGCTCTGTTCAGACTGGGCCACATTATTGACCCGTCTGACAGGTTGCTGGAGCAACGACGTCGTCCAGCGTAGCGTGTCGTGTGTGACGTCATATAATTGCGACAGCGGCAAAAACTAAATGGACGTGTTGCGATACATTTCCTGGAGCTTAGCTTGAATGGAGCCATGCGATTTGAAACTACTTTTCGAAGGTGGTTTCAATCCGTTGTGCAAAATCGGATTTCGTGTGATTTGTGACTGTTCAGACTACTAAAGGGCCATCCGGTTTCAATCTGGATTAGCTAAAAATCGGATTTCGGCTGGCAGTCTGAACGCACCCAAAGAGGCAGAGTGGCCTTTTTCTGATGTTCTTTGGGGAGATACCTCAATTTAATTCTGCTGGTGCTCACGATCCCTGAGCTGTCTTTAAAAACATCATAAATCATGTTGAATGGAGACTGCTGTGCGAAATAACACGACTGAGTCTCCTGTTGGGATGAAGCCTGCTCGCTCTCAATTAATTTTCAGCGTTTTTCAGTTATTGCAGCTGCCGGTTTCCCTTGGAGCCCCACGAGAGATAAACAAATAAAATTCTTTAGCCTCAATCTGCTCATGTCACCCAACAGGCTTAAATCCATTGCACTGCTGCCTTGCGATCGACTGATCAGAGGCCTGCGCTAACGGCACGTTCGAGTCACAATTTGACGGGAAATCGTACGTCCGTTTGGAAGGACGGCAAATAAAACAGAAGAACAGAGAACGCACCTTTCTGCTTCTCCCAGGCGTACCATTTAGCTTTCCCCGTGAAATCAAACATTCCAGGACAACCTGAACACAAAGAGAGAAAAGAATGTAGGTGAAAAACTCAAATCAAGCAACTCAAGTATGAAAAATAAGTGAAGTAAATCAAAAATGGTGTATTTGTAGAGATTGAATTCTGGATTATAAAAGTATTCTTGGTTGAATTATGTCATTTAACTGTTGTTGGTCAGTTGAAAGCAAGTCAGGGACCCCCATGTAGAAAATACCACCACAGCTGAACGGCAAGATCACACAAAAACATTAAGACCTCTCTTATCATGTCTATTGGAGATGATGAGTACAAAGTACTGCTTGCGTTTCAACATCACCTAGCGTTGATAAGACAACGAAATATAACTGGAATTCCTGACAAGTAGCATGGTTGTTTTTTTAATTTGCCATAAGAAACAATTTGTACACAATGGCAAAACTGAAGAATAATAATTATAGCCAATGAAGTATCCAAAAGCAGTTGTTGAGCCGAGCATACAGTAGTCTCCACGCTTGAGTGTTTCCCAAGCACCCAGTGCCGTGAGACCGTACACTTTTATTCCGTTCAACCTGAAGATTTGCGGTCGTTTTCTTGCGTTTTCCAATGATGTGCATTGAAAGGCTCAGACAACGCTCAACATTTGAGAGGAACGTCGTGCTGTGTTGGTACGGCGGGGGGTAACGTACTTGTGTTCACGTCACCCACATTGCCCTGCTTGAACAGGGCGTAGACCAGGAGCATCTCCTCATCGGACGGCTTCGCCTTCAGCTGCTTCACGTCAGCCGCTGCCTTATCAAAGTTAGCCTGAGATAAAACAAGCTCGGGTAAATATTCACAGCGTACACACGGTACCCGTCAACCGCAGTCAGTCGTGTCAATGCTCCTGCAGTACAAAAACAAAAGAAAATGTCTCACAGATTGTCTAATGTTCTGGTTTTCTGACCGTCTAGGCACACACAACACAGCCTTGATGAAGTAATTGAGTAAGGTGTCACGACATCTCAATGCAAGTCAGAAATACTTCCAATTAATTCTGGAGTATAAGTACATTGTGATTTTATTTGAGACTTGAAACCAGGAGGTTTATTTTGCAATTTCTGTAATTAAAACTCTCAAAGTTCTGAGATTATATTAATGTTGTCCGGTGTTTCCACTCTTTTTCATGAGCATAGCAACACGAACACTATAACCTGATTTACTCAACAGCTGATCACTAATGATACCATTATTATTGCCACAGCTTGCTGCAGCTTCAAAATAATTCGTCCATTTCCCCCACTTTAACATTGCAGCCCAGTGTATGTATGCATGTTTCTGACTTTGACCTTTGGCCACGATGCACAGAGTACCAATCTATATCTCATGAAGCCTTTATTATTATTATTTTTTTAGTTTGAGGACGAACCTCCGACCAATTCTGCCTAAAAAAAAAAAATAACGGCATTTTAATGCTTCAGAACGCCTGCGCACAAATGGCTACGATTAATAACGGTCGCTTAAAAAAAGGTAAGTCACGCCCACATGTCGTTGTGCGACAGAAAGACGCTGATTAACTGCAGAATTGAAGTCACAATGGAGTGAAGCCCCGATTTAGGACGCTTGACGCGATCACGTGACACAGGCCGTGACATCATCAATAATCGTCCATTTATTTACGTTTAGATATAAAGTGATAATCCGAACCGCAGCATGTACGAGGCATCAAAACGGAAGAAGCCGTGCAAGAGTTTCCAAAGTTCCAAACTCTTCTTAAAATGAGGTCATTGATTAGTTATCAACACACAGCTCTGGTTGTCCAGCAGGGAATTCCCAACAGAACTTTTTTTTTTTTTTTTTTTTTTTTTTTAATCGCCATGCGTTTCGCATTTCTTGTTCCGTTATCGGAAACAGTGAGGAAAAAACAAACAAACTAATGGCTAGAAGAAGAAGAAGAAGACGCGGCGTCTGACATAAAGTATATTTTAAGTACATGCATAAAAAGAAACAGTTACAGACCTTGAGGTCAGCCATATTCACTGCACCGTGGATTAGACACACTGGCCGATTGTCAGGAAGCGGTAGAACCAATAGATTTGGGGGGGAAGGATGTCCGAGGCTCCGCCCCCGGAACCGCAGACTGGGGTACATTTTTTCAGTTTGAATCTAATACAAATGAGACGGTGACACAAATAATGGAAAAGTGACAATACCCTTCAATTCCTTACCGACCTGTCGTTAATAAACATTCTTTTTTTTTTTCCCCTTTTGTACTTTTTCCTGTCAAAGCTTAAACTATGTCATGTTGGTATAATGTGTTCTGACATACACAAACTGTTTGCACTTTATGTGTGTATATTAAGAGTTTGAATAAAGATTTCTTTGGGGGAAAAACATCTAAAATTAATCTTTAGAATATTTAAAGTCTTCGCAACTACACGGTCCGTGTTGTTCGAATTCAACAGGTTTGGGATTTAGGGAACACTGGACCTCATACAGTGGGAGGCGTATATGCGAAAGGGGTCGTTGTCAACGCGTATCCTCACCCCAACTAGCAAGAATGCGGCGATAATCTTAATCTTAAAAGTATTACTTAACATATTCTTCTACTAATAGTGTAGGGGTTGGGGAGGATTTAGAAGTTTTCTTTTCTTTCATTTTGCTTTCTACCTGCAATGATTCCTTACAAAATAAAATGTTGGAACATTAAGCCACGAGAGCAGAACACTGCCAGTCGAGTAAATTCTCCACATTTACTATAAATTCGTTTCTATTTTTTTTCGCCGTTACACGTCTTATGTGAGTAGTACTGCGTTCACGCCAGCTCCTAAACCAATCAGAAGTAAGTAGGGTGGGTCTTAGCGGAACTTGTTGCAACAATAAAAAAAAAGAAAACAGGAAAACACGTAATTCCAGGTGTAGGTGAACGCCACGGACCGCGGACAAATGCAGCATCCCGGACCCATTTGGTACCTTACACCGGAAAAGCACGATGTGTCGCTGACCAATAGGAGAGCGCTGCCTGCAGACTCCTCCCATTTAAAAACCGAGACCGCTGGCTGTGTGTGCGCACCTGATTGGCTGTTGTGTGAACCGTCTCCCCGCCTATTGGTTCAAACCTTATCGAAGAATTTGGGAGGGGTCGAGGAAGAGGGAAGCCGGGTACCTGCTTTTACTCTCGCCCCAATCACTTTCAGCTCAAGTGAGGCTGTTTATTTAGACGCTACATCTCTGCACCGACTCGTCGTCGTTCGTGTCGTGGACGTTAAGGTTGGGAAAATCATTACCTCCTTTTTCTTTCTTTTTTTGACAACCGTAGGGAAGTGCGTGACTTTCTGGTTTCTCTTATCTGGGTAGAATATCTGCGTCAACCAGATTGTTTAGCTGCACAGCTGTGGGAAACGCAACATATCTGCATATCTTCGGCGTTCTTTTGGCGATGGTATTGACATCACTACTCAGTTACTCACTTAGTTTGTCAACGACTTTAACCTATCGTCACTTGGATGATCTAATATGAATTAGCTGGCATTGCATGTTGCTGTCACTACGTTCTTGATACTACCGTTAAAAGGACCACGACAACACTTCTCATGTATAAATATGTGCATGTATACGTCGTTGTACGCTTAGCAGACCTTTTGCGGTCCTCATCCACCGTTGTTGTTTTTTTTCTCAATGACTGGCTGTTCTCAGTCTCCTCCCCATCGGGCGACAGGAAGCTCCCCGCTTATGTAACCCCAGTGGAAACGCTCGAAAATGATGAAAATTCAGAGGTTCACGTTATGTCCGTACTGTTAAGTATGTACATGCCTGCTAGTGCACGGCTTTAAAAGCTATCAGAATGGAAATCAGTGGTGCTTAATCACATGCCTGATCTCTGCGAAAGTGTAACTTGTGCCAGTAGGTCCTGAATGAGATGGCAGCCTGAGAAACATACAACAAAAACAGAAAAACAACAGAAAAGACAAACATGAATGCATTCGTTGCTGGTGGTCTTGGGGGTGTCAGTGTTGCTCTTTTCCCCACCAAGAGATATATGCATAATCCACTCTAAACTAGATTTAAAATATAGATCATAGTCAACAGAACATAAGCTTAAATTTACAAATTGTTTTAATCAATACTTTTGTAATAAAGAAGCAAATCTAAAGACTTTTTTGTGTCCAAATGTCCAAATCATGATAGTTTTCGCCCTCACTTTTGAGACATAAAGTAATACTAAAGGTTATTATTAGTGTAACATGGCTTTAAGCCCGTTTCTAGTACACTACAGATCAATCAGTTAACAAAGCTCTTCCAGTGGTGCCACTGATCAGGTGGACAGAAGCAGAAACTGCCTCTTAAAGCTTCTCGACACCATCTTTACAACTGGTGCAGTGGCAGTAGAAACCCCCATTGTCCCTTTGTCAGGCGAGACGTGGCAGTTTAGGGTTTAGTACCATGTCGTCGATACTACTGGGTGTTGTTGCTACTACGACACATGCCTGCAGGTTGTGAGAGGCTGAACCTCGCTGGCTCTTGCCCTCTCTGAACACACCTCACTCACCAGTGGTCATTCTTGTATTACTTGAATGACTCAGCATTTCTCAGCGCTGTGGGAAAGAAATGCTTGGGACCTGGGCACTTCCTTGACAGAAGATTTATTTTTGTACGTGTTCATTTGCTGTTGCTGGTTTTGGGCACAGACGCTGCGTAAGATGCACTGTTCAGGGTTTGCAGTTTAACTTAAGGTATTTGATCAATAGCGTCATGCATTTCACAAACTCGAGAGACATCTGCCACGGCCCCTTAACTGAACTGGTGCAGTTGGTGTGCAGTGTTGTTGGGATTACTCCATAAAAGTAATCCAACTACTGATGACAGATTACTCCTTAAAAAGTAAACTAATTACTTCTTCAACTACTTTGCTTCATAACTAATCAATTACTAATTACTTTAGTGATAAAAAGATAAAGTAACAGTTGCTCAGTGCTTTTAAATGGACTTTATAAAGTGAAAGTACTTACTCACCAACACTGTGAGCAGTCAGCCCATACCAATGCATACACTTGTCGTAACCTTTAAGAGATATTCTTTTCCTGAGGCAGTCATGCTCATTATTACATGTGCATGTGTCCGTCGGCAGGCTTCACCATGTCTCAGAAGATCAACGCAGGTTCTGTGGTGGAGATGAAGGGCGACGAGATGACTCGGGTCATCTGGGAGCTCATCAAGGACAAACTCATCTTCCCATATCTGGAGATGGATCTGCACAGGTGAGGAAGAACCCTCTGTTGGGCGTGAGCGCCACTGTCATGTAACATTTTCCATTGTGTATAACTGGCAACAACATGTTTGTTGTTGTCATTATGGAAGAGTCAGAAAATTAAACATTTCGAGCAGCGTTCAGACTTTTAGTTTCTGTTAATTATTTCAGTTCCCGCTACATAACATGATTTGACTTGAATAAACATGCGAGTATTTGTTCACTACTTATGTAAATTGCCCGGGATCAGTGATACATATTAGAGGAGTCTTTCCTGATCCTCGTTCCTGGCTCTCCCTTGTTTTATTAAATTGCATAGTAAGCGCCTAGGAAGCTTCACCAGCTTGTCCGTTTGTAGTTGCGCAATGATAATACTCACAAAAAACAGATGTTCTTCAGTTTTGTCCCCATGCGTACACACAGCATATTGATATGTACTAGTATCAACCGCAGTGTATGTTGTGATATGGGGAAACTCTCATGTCTAGAGCCTGGACAATCATTTGGAGTTGTAGCAGATTTACTGTCATGATTGTTAGATTGCTGTTGCTGTTTGGTTAATTAATTGTCCTACTGTGTATGTTTTGGTAGGAACAACTATCCACAGTCAGGTTAGGTTGAGTCTGGAGACAACTGTCAAATATTTTCTGCTTTATGTGGACTTTGCTTTGGAGCTTGAATGATGATGCTTCTGTTGCTTTTACCTACAGAAATGTGTTTTTCTGACATTTAAACCAATGTCATTTTTTTAGAATGTAATTAGATTTTTTTTTTTTTTTTTTAAGATTTTTACAAGCATGATTCATGTCAATTTTTGCCTTTAAAAGTGGATTGGGCGAATCCTGGTGACTTAGAAATTTGACAATCGGCAAGGATGCCATTAGCCTCATAGCTAGAGAAATGAAAAAATAAACAAATCTGTTGTAATAAAAGATTGCAAATAAGTTATCAAAACATTTAAAAAAATAAAGTTGACATTAACTTTTCACAAAAGCTGCAGCTCATATTTAATCCAAGTGCTCTGTGTGAGAGAGAACTGCCGCAGCTCTGTTGAGTCAATAACTCTGACATAAATATGAATGAGCTAAAGGTTCTTGCCCAACCTGATAATGCGCCTTTAAGCCTTTTTTGTTTTTGTCTGCCGTTGTGAAGCAAGGCGTCGTGAGGTCATGGGGGTTGGGGGGGAAGGGAGTGATGAAAGTGGGTGAAAGGTCATGGGCGCTCGTGTATGCTGTTAAACAAAGCCACTGGGTGCACAACAAAGCACAAACGTTAATTCTTAAAGGGAACAAGTAGCACTTTAAACCAAGCGCAGGTATCAGAGAACACTACCAGGGCCAAGTGGTTCTGGCTGCTTGTTTGTCACCAGCGGCCCTTTCAGTCGTCTTGGAAGAGGCCGAGTTGTCATTGCACCACTCATTCCATTCCGCCTGCTGATTTTTCTCTTTAATGGTTGAGTTTGAGTGGTGAACGTATTAGCACAAGTGCGAGAGGCCTGGCATCGGTCCAGGTCACATTCTCAGCGGTAAACGATTTATGAGTTTTGCTCACGGGCTTTGACGGTGATATTTCACGACCTTTAAACTCGGCCATATAAAGAAGCAGATACAGAGTGCGTCTGTTCTCGTTGTCCCATGATGAGGCTTTTGCAATCTATATGGTCTATTTGTTTTTTTTTTTCCTCCCATTCAATTTTTCTTTTTCTGCCTACTCATAGGTAGACTAATAGAGTTATGTAGTACTGAGGTCTGGAGTTGGGGTTTAGGTTGTTGATGACTTCCATCGTACATTTCGATCATATTTAAATGAAAATGCGACACAGTTTTGCTCATTTTGCTTGATGATTTTGTTCATGTAATGTCTCACGAGGTCCAAAATTAAAAAAAATGCATCGACAGAAGTGAACTTAATTGATGCACAGTACAGCGTCATGTAGCTTGAAACTTGAAAATGAACTTTACCGATGTGTACTGCTAATGATGCTGTTTGTTGCTACCCTGTCAATGAACTCCCCAGAAAAAGAGATGTGATCATCCAATACTTTAGTAAAGGTCCAGTGTGTCAAATTTGGCTTCATTGATGATTTTTATATTGGTAAAACTTAAAAATCGTAAAACGTAAAACATGTAACATACTGCCCATAAATACATGAATAAAAATGTATAGTGTATTAGTGTATACTCGCAGTACATTAAAAGTCATATACATATATATATATATAGATATATGGATAGATATATAGATGGATGGATGGATGGATGGATGGATGGATAGATGGATAGATAGATAGATAGATATAAACAAACAACAAAACATGAAGACCTCATTCCGGGTGCAATATTAGACCTTGAACGTTTCATATCTGCTGTCTTCTGGAGCAGCTACGACCTGGGCATCGAGAACCGAGACGCCACAGACGACCAGGTCACCGTGGATGCAGCCAAAGCGGTGCAGAAATACAGCGTGGGCGTCAAGTGCGCCACCATCACGCCGGACGAGAAACGCGTGGAGGAGTTCAACCTCAAGCAGATGTGGCGGTCGCCCAACGGCACCATCCGTAACATCCTGGGAGGCACCGTGTTCCGGGAGGCCATCATCTGCAAGAACGTCCCCCGCCTGGTGCCGGGCTGGACCAAGCCCATCATCATCGGCAGGCACGCCCACGGAGACCAGGTACTGATGGTTGTCTTAAGCTAAAGACGTGAAGAAAAGTTTGTTTTTCCAAAGCATATTTTCAGTCACTGTTTAAAGATTAAGGAAGCCCGTCTGACCGTGTGTTGGGTATTTAGGGCAAGATGGCAGCTAACTAGGAGCAAGACCCTTATTACTCGATGTATATTCTTATATATATGAGAACCATTCATTCCCGAACTTCTGGGCAGTATATTAAGCTTTTACCAATATAAAAATCATAAATTGAGGCAAATTTTACGCACTGGACCTTTAAGACTTGAGAGAGAGAGAGAGAGAGAGAGAGAGATTCAGACTCGTTCTTGTTTTCTGTCTCTCATGCGTGCACACGAATGAGAAATGGTTGATTAACTTCAATGTATTGACTGTTCACGTGTTGCCAGTGCACACAAACGTATGGAAAGGTTACTGTTACCACCCAGTTCAAAGGGGGAACAAGGATGGAACCACAAACCCAGATAGAACAGGTTAAGCTAATATGTTTGACCAAAGTTAGGTTAATACTATTTACATACATACACACATACATATTTATATATATAAATATGTATATGTAAAATCCCACTGTTTGCTCATTTATAAGCCTACAACGACTAGATTTGTTTTGTTTTTTTTGACGCGTCCCATTACATTGTGAGCTTATCACAAAATAAAAGGCCTCTGTCAATAATTGTGTTCCATCTGCTGTCCTTTGGACCCGGCTACTGCGCCACCCCTGCAGCCCGGGCGGGCTTTTGTAATCTCACAGGCCTGAACATGTTAGCTCAACGTGCTTTGCCAATGTCAACTGTACGCAGGGGAGAAAGATCCAGGTGAAGTGTCAGGCCCCGGCGAGTGACATGACGTTCAACGAAATATGAAACTAGTCCCTCTTATAACAAACGCCTCTGCCATTTATAACTGTGCCGCCATGTGCATCTCAACAGTTTTTTCTCCCCCCCCTGTATTCCTGTTTTGTTATGCAAAATAATTAGTTAACGAAAAACATCCTTTCCTAAATCCCAATTAACGCAATAAATCCAATTCTTTTCCTTTTGGCCAAAAACGACATTTACTTGAAGTAAAGTCAGAGCAGCACCCTTGCCGAATTGGCCAGAATAAGAACAATCAGTGTTGGATGGAGATCCAGACAGACACCAACTACCAACTACCAAAATGCTTTTGCAGAACAGTGGATCTAACTTTCTTTCCCTCTACAACTTGCTTGCGTTCCCCACAGTACAAAGCCACAGACTTTGTCGTGCCTGGTCCTGGAACAGTGGAGATGACCTACACGCCCGCCAATGGAGAGCCAGTTAAATATGTCATCCACAAGTTTGAGGGTAAGGCTGCTTCCATGCCCTCAGATTGGGTGAATTAAGTATTTATGCACGCATCACTGGATTAGCTAGCAGGTAGATGAATAAACCTTTCCCTCTTCAATCTGCCCACTTATTGGGCCTGTTTAATGTTTCAACAAAGTCTTGGATGGGGAAAAAAAAAACATGAAAATATAAGAAATGATTTTTGTTTAGAGACACTTTGTCACATTGTGTCACTTGAAAAAAAAAAAAGACATCTACATCTAATCAAACAGAGCATTTAAAAGCACTCAAATTTCAACTCAAGTCTTGATTGAACTTCCAACACAAAGTTTTTAGAAGATTTTTTAAATCCCTGTGGATTCCAGACCCAGTTACCTTTATAGATAGAAAGAAATAAAAGCACTGAAATAAACAGAATCCATAATTTGTGCATGAAAGGGTTCAAAGAATATCGTGCAGCAGCACTAAAGGCCTTACTGTGTGGAAAATTAGCAGCGATGATGCACACCCTCACCACTGTGACAGACCCAGATTTGCCCTTTTCTTTCTGTCCCCATTGGCTTTTCACTGGTTTGACGCCCAGTTCAAATGATTCAGTCAGGGAACCTTCTGCCCGATGTCCCACGTCAGCAGCGGCGACTTCATGTCACAACGCTGCGCCCGTATTTTTGCGCGTCCCTCTAGGCACCGGCGGCGTTGCCATGGGCATGTACAACACGGACAAGTCCATCCGAGACTTTGCGCACAGCTCCTTCCAGATGGCCCTGGTCAAAGGCTGGCCGCTGTACCTCAGCACCAAGAACACCATCCTCAAGAAGTACGACGGCCGCTTCAAGGACATCTTCCAAGACATCTACAAGTGAGACAAGTCGCCCCGCTCTCTTTCACTCTGTCAGCATGCACCCGGTCAGAAGGCGGCAGTGCTGTAACGACGCGTGCCTGCGGCGGCTGTCGTTCTAGGGAATACCAAGCTCAGTTCGAGGCCAAAGGAATCTGGTACGAGCACCGTCTGATCGACGACATGGTGGCCCAGGCCATGAAGTCCGACGGCGGCTTCATCTGGGCCTGCAAGAACTACGACGGAGACGTGCAGTCGGACTCTGTGGCGCAAGGTTGGTGGAGCGAGTCGGACCTGACAACCTGTGCGCGCTTTTGCGTAGCAGCCTCGTCGAAATACACCTCTGTGAGCTACGCTAAAACCTGCGGACGCGCAAGCTCTGTGGGAAATGTGCGCGTGCAGCATCAGCACGATGCTGCTTGAAGAAGTTTCAACCATTTGTATTGATATGTTACACGCACATGCTTTCGGATTAATCTGAGTAGATTAATCAGATTGGAACACTTTCGGGTGCGGCATACACGTTTTTGATCTGAACAAGTTTCGTATGAGGCCAGCGCAGACTCTAAATGACTAACGTATGCAGACGATGGTGAGGTGTCATCTTCATCCAAAGATGTTTTTCAGTGGACGCACGTATTTTTCATACATATAAAGGTTAGCCCATAGACAGATTGAAAAAGGTTCACTAATGTGTTTCTAATGTACTCTTGAATGGTTCTTGTTTTTAATATATACATAAATACATATGTATGTGTATATATTGATATGTGTGTATATATACATACATGTAGTGTGTGAAATACAGGGGGGTCCGACCCTCAGAAAGCTTCAGAGCAAAATTTAATGGAGTCTCATATTTTTTCAAAAAGCTAAAATAATCCATATTATTGTCACTAAGATCACCCTGTCTAATATTTTTTTTTTTTTTTAAATGTCTTTCATTCATTTATTTTGGCCAAGCGGAGCTTGTGTGTGTGCATGTGCACACATACATGCATATAGTAAATACACACACTACCAGTCAAAAGTTTGGACACACCTTCTCATGCATTTTTTTTTTTTTTTCCTTACAACTTTCTACACTGCAGATAGACACTAAAGAAATCAAATATACAAGCAAGATATATGTAATTATGCAGCAAAGAAAAACATGTTCAATAACTCTGAATGTGCTTTTTATGACAGGTGGCTATTTTGAAGAATTTCAATATAAAACGTGTTTATTTTATTTTACACTTTTTATTGTTTCCTACATAACTCCATGTGTGTTCATACATAGTTTTGATGGCTTCAGTGAGAAACTGCAATGTTAATACTAATGAGAATGAAAGAAAAGACATTCATATTCATAGGGTGTGTCCAAACTTTTGACTGGTAGCATACATGCATACATACATACATGCATACATACATACATGCATACATGCATACATACGCACAGAAATCCGGGTTTACAACCCATTGAATCTCGTGAACTCATTCATGAAAGCATTTTTTTCTCCAACAAGTTTTGCCTGCAGCCAATCAGATGCCTCCATGCACCTCCCTCAAGATTGCGCTTGCCTTTCTCAACAACCTCACGACCTCAGTGCTCGTTGCCTTTTGAGTCAGAAGCACTGCCTCTGGCTGTGCTGATGTGTTCATGTGATCTGGTGTAGAGCAGCGAGTCATCAGATTGGCTCCACTCAATCTGATGACCCTTTCATAAAAAAAACAACAAAAACGTATTCGCGTTAGAGGAGGAGACAGGGCAGCGTTGGTAAAGCGGATTCAACAGTTCTCATATAAATGTCTCAACATTCACATCTTTCGGAGGACAACTGCAAAATCCCCCAAAGTCCCTACAGTTGTTGATTTGATTTGTTGTTACATAAATGTTTGGAGAAGACGAACTTTCAGTGTGTTCATCAGAAATGCATTTGCCAATAAGGAGCAGCAGACCAATGAAATGAAATGATGCGAGGCCTGCAGAGATCAGCTGATTGGTTTTGACCCTGGACTGGTTGCTGAGGTGGATCCCTCCCCGCTGCACCTTCCTTAGTGTATGTCAGACATGGGCAAACTACGGCTCAGGGGCCATATGCGGCCTGGTTAAGCTTTTTAATCCGGCCCGCCAAACTTGAAGAACTTATATTAATAGTAAGTAAGTTATAGAGGAGCTGTATTTCATCCATCTTTTCAGTGTTTTGAGAGTCATTTCAATAAAGAGCTAAATACCGTGGAGCTACAAAGACAAATTTGGTTAGAACTTTGCTTTTGTTCATTTTCAGTTGACATTAGAGCAATGTTTTCTACATATCCCATCATACATTTTTTCCTCCTATGAGGTGGGTCACCAAAACACTCCATCCATCTGCTCCTCCTCCGGCCCCTCTGTCAAATTTTACAACCCACTGTGGCCCAGAAGTCAAAACGTTTGCCCACCCCTGCTCTATGTGTTAATTAATCCTACTGGAACTGATGTGATTCTGTGTGTGTGTGTGTGTGTGTGTTTTCAGGCTACGGCTCTCTGGGCATGATGACCAGCGTGTTGATCTGTCCTGACGGCCGCACCGTGGAGTCGGAGGCTGCCCACGGCACCGTGACCCGCCACTTCAGGCAGCACCAAGAGGGCAAAGAGACGTCCACCAACCCCATCGGTTAGAACTTCCCAAACGAATGGCCTTGATTTACCAATTGCAGTGCGTCGCACATGGACTTGAAGTGGTCGTTCGTGGATGTTTTCCAGCATCCATCTTTGCCTGGACTCGCGGACTGCTGCACCGGGCGAAGCTGGACGACAACGCCAAGCTCCGCGGCTTCTGCGAAGCCCTGGAGGCGGTGTGCATCGAGACCATCGAGGCGGGTCACATGACCAAGGATTTGGCCATCTGTGTCAAAGGCCTTTCGAAGTAAGTCTGGGACGTTGCTCCTGCTCTAGCTGTGTTTTTCTGTCTTCACTGTGAGTGCGACCGCATCCGTGCCTTCAATCTAGCTGCATGGATTTTTTTTTCCTCCTTTGGGACACTGTGCAATGGTGCTGGTGGAAGCACATGAATAAAGGAGGAAACAAGGTTTTATTTAGGGATGCACCGATACCACCGCCAGAACGAGTAGGGTACGAGTCCTCGCTTTTCAGTACTCACCGATACCGATACTGAGAACTTGATAAGTCCATTGCACATCATATAATTACTTTGGTTTTTTTTCCCCCCCACAGATGTTCTTTTATTTGAACAACATTCCTCAGCGTGTTTTTCTAGGAGAGTGACTGTCACAAGTTTCACTGCAGTACAAACACAAATTTAGAAAAATGTCATATGCATACAAAAACAACTGGTATCAGTGTCATGGGATCGGCACATATATTACGAGTACGAGTAGAGTACTCAACCCTGGTATACTAGTATCACGTATCGGTACAGATACCTGATGCTGATATAACTACCGATACCTGATGCTGGTATCGATACCGATACCTTATAATGGTATCGATGCTGATACCTGATACTGGTATCGGTGCATCCCAAGTCAAAAATGAAAAAGCCCAAGTCAATCCGAAACGCATTTGCTTGCCCTCAATAATAGGAATTCATTATTATTATTATTATTATTATTATTATTATTATTATTATTATTATTACTGTTGTTATTATCATGAGTAGTAGTAGTAGTAGTATGTTCTATATTTGATTGGATGTTTTCTGCTGAAGTGCAAGCACTGGATTTAACATGCGGTCCCTCTCTCCTCTCTTGCAGCGTCAAGCGCTCCGACTACCTGAACACGTTTGAGTTCCTGGACAAGCTGGCGGAGAACCTGAAGATGAAGCTATCAAGCCAGCCCAAACTGTGATTTCGCCTTCGAGTTTGCCTTCTTTGGCCAGATAACCACAGTTTGACAAACACATCCTCACAAACTGACTGCTTAACTAATACTGACATAAAAAAAAACCCACAAAACTAAACTAGGCCAGAAGTTGAAGAGGTCCGCAAGACGTGTGGAAATAAAACCTCTCTACGTACAGATTGGCTGATAAATGGTCAGTGTATTCTGGTTATTCTGTCACCTGTGCTCAAGTGGAGGAAGAATCTTCCAGAGTCTCACTGCCGAAATGATTCAGTCTCATTTCATGTGTTCTGTTTTAGCACTTTGGTTAGTTACCATTAAAATAAAAAATACAGTCATTGTATCATGTGATCATCATGTGATCCTCATCAGAAGTGTATGGCCAGGCGTGCCATCTAATTTTATTCACCTCCAAACACATAATTATGATGACAGCTGTGAATTGTGAATGTGTGTTTACGTCATTTTAACAATTGTTCTGATTCATATTGAGACCGAAATATTTTGCTTTCAGATTTTTCGCCCTTGTTAACATGCTTGTGGTTTTTAAAACAGACTGATGACTCACATTAAATGTGGTTTTAAAGAACTTTGCCTTTCTCTCCTAAATCAGGGCAGGACTCATTTGCTGCTCTCGATTTTACAACTTGCAAGAGGTCGAGGTGTTGCTCAATGTTGTGTTTTGTCCGAGCAACACTCCAAAACCCCAACACCCCAAATTACATTCAATACATCTATATTACAAAGTTCAGTTCAAAGGTTGTCAAGGACAATTCCTTGGGGTTCCCTGTTCAGGTTGAACAAAATGTAGTGAAGGAATGACTTGACTTTGACTTGGCAGGGAACACAAGGTTGATCCAGGGGCAGCACAGCACAGAAGAAGGTTGTGAGTTTCAATCTGGCCTGCAGTGTTTCTATGTTGACTTTTCATGACCTCCATTCTGCCTACTGTCCACATTTAAAGTATCCATAGGTCTGTGGATGGTTGTTTTGTCTCTCTGTTATTCTTGTGATGAACTGAACTCGCAGTTGCCAGAGCTGTAATCAACGTGATTTAGCTTATAATTCACACAATAATGAATAATATATACATTTAAATAAAAAAGAAATACAAACAATTGTAAACTCATTCATTCATTCATTCATTCATCTTCTATACCACCTATTCAGGGTCACGGGGGTCTGCTGGAGCCTATCCCAGCTGTCTTAGGGCGAAGGCAGGGTGACACCCTGGACAAGTCGCCAGTTCATCGCAGGGCCACATAGAGACAGACAACCATTCACACTCACATGCACACCTACGGACAATTTAGAATGTTCAATTGACCTCACATGCATGTTTTTGGAGTGTGGGAGGAAGCCGGAGAACCCGGAGAGAACCCACGCAGACACGGGGGGAACATGCAAACTCCACACAGAAAGGTCCCAGGCCCGGGCCCGGGCCCCGGAATCGAACCCACAACCTTCTTGCTGTGAGGCGGCAGCGCTAACCACTGCGCCACCGTGTCAATACAAAGCAGTCTGGGATTTGGGGATTTTCAGCTAATCTCATATCCATATACAGTATGTGGCAGTCACTTATTTGATAACATGAAAGAAGACAGATTCAGCATGCTAACATGCCCAGGGATTATTCTTTGTGAAATGTCATAATATTAATCAATGAAAATACAAGTAATCCTCCTCCATACATTTTGAATATAAGCCATTTATTTTGTTATTTTGTTCTTTCAACGTTTAGTCTTTTTTTTTTTTTTTTTTTTTTTAAATGGCTTCACTGAATGCAGCTCATTCTGAAAGGACGGCTTCATTTCCGGGGTGGTAATTTACTAAAGACTAAAGACTCGCATTTACCATAGACTAGCAGTAGCTGCCAAAAGATACAAGAAGAGTTTATTGGATCACCATAATAACAATAACAAAAAACTTTTTGATGTCACGGTGCAGGACGTAAAAGTATTCAGTTATTTCAAATTAGTTTCATTGTTTTCTCGTGAATTACAGCTGTTGGTTTGTTGTTGTATATTAAGTCAATTTGTTGAGACGTGATTTGCCTTCCTACACAGTGAAAATCTCTCCCCGTCCACCGTGGTTGTGGCTCGTTCGTCTAAGATACGAAATTCTCGTTCACAGCCACAAGGTGTCAGTAGAGACAGGCGCACATTCGACCTGCTTCAAGAGAATAGTCAAAGTTAAACTTGGCCGCCGGAAGTGAAGTAAGCAGAAGGAATCTTCACTTGTTTCATCACCCGTTCTGAGATGGCAGGTGAACTACAGAGGCACAATTTAACTCAACAAATGCAACATTTACTCAATATTTCCCGGGAGGGTGGGAGGGGGGGGCGGAAACCCCCAAACGTCAGCCAAAAGATAAAACAAACATCAAAACAATCTTACAACATTTTGGCAATTGTGACCTCATTGTCAGGTAAGCAGATAATTAATTGTCAAGTGTTTCCTTTCGGCATTTGTGGCAATCGCCACTAGGTTTCTGCAAAGCTTTTGCTAGTTTAAGTTATCGAAGTAACTTCAAAATAATCATCCATCAGTCAGTTAACCTTTATTTGTCAAGCGCAAAGGCCACAACCAAAGGCATTTTAAAGCGCGTTCAGGGGAAAACCAACTGAAACCCTGCAGAGACGGCAAGGTGCGGGGGAACCTCCCCTGGAGGAAGAAACCTAGAACAGATCCGGACACCAGAGGGCGCTCTTCTACTTTGACCGATTAAATCATTACAGCGCTCTCGATTATACAGATGTAGATATGAATATGTATATAAATAAATATGGAAAGACGCACACACACACACACACACACACACACACACATAAAATCATATGCATATATTATGTATTTATATACATACAAGTAATATTGCAATTTACATATGTATGTATGTATGTATGTATGTATGTATGTATGTATGATGTATGTATACAAACATACATACATATATAACTTCTGAATACATGAGAGACTGCATGTAATTGCTTGAGATTGATTAATAATCAGAAAGGTGGATGCCGGATGTTCTCTAGTGCTGTGCTTTCTTCAACCGCTAAGACCAAAAGGAGACACCAAATTGTCGAGGGAGAGAACCATAACTTAAAGTGGTAAATTGTAGAATCAGCCACTCTAATTAAACACAACATGAAAACCAAGACAAAAAAAACCTCTGAAGCTTCGCCGCCACCACCAAACCAAATATTCTTTTATTTGCTTTTTTTAGATTTAAAAAAAAAAGAAGAAGAAAAAAGTATTCTTTGCGTATGTGGCCCTCCTTTCAGCATATCTCCATGTATATACAGTGTGTGTGTGTGTGCCTGGCATGTGCGAGAACCTACACACACTTCAAGGGTCCTCGGGTTCAGTGCCGAGTCTCACGTCTGTGGCTGTGTGGTCGGGCGTCCAGCTGTGTGGTATTTCACACCAAGATATCTGCAGTCGCGAGCTGTTTTCTCACTAAATACTCTTGTATGCAGACTTTTCAACATCCAAGACCGCGCGGGTATCAAAGTGGTATCGGCCACTGTCTGGGCGGTTTGGGGAACTGGATCTCCCTTTTTTTTTTTTTTTTTTTCTCCCCTGGTGGTAGCCAGGGCACACAGCACTCCAGCAAACTGATGGCTGAAGAGAAGAAAGAGCAAAATAATAATAATAATAATAATAATAATAGTACACAGATGATTTGGGCCACAACATATCCTCTCCCGTAACCTGTAATGCAGTCTGTCTGTCTGTCTGTCTGTCTGTCTGTCCGTCTGTCCGTCCGCCCGCCCGCCCGCCTGCTTGTTTCGCTCGCCCTGAATCCCGCCAGCGTCTCTTTCTCTTTCCAGCCTGTCCGCCTGTTGATTTTCCTGGGAGGGGATGTGTATGAAGCGGAGTTCAAGGGACTTCCCAGAGTTCAGTCTGAGCTGAGACACAGACACGCCGGGGCGGGAGGAGTCTGTTTCCAAACAGAGTGGAACAACCTGGAGCTCCTCAAGAATCGCTGTGCCTCTAATTCTCGCCAGCCAAATGAGACGCCGCGTGCGCTCCTCATAAATTTACATGTCAGGGTGGGAGACAGAGTGCAGGTTCAGCGTGTTTGGCGGCGGCACGGGCTGAAACGTGGGGGATTCGGTCACGTTGTTTTGGTTTTTTTTGCACTTTTTCTGAAATCATGAAATTATGTCTCGGGGGGAACCCAGAATATACTGGCGATTCTTTTTTTTGTCTTATGTATCTGATTTATGAGTAAAGGGTGAATTTTGTTTGAAAATGTGAAGTTGAAAATATACACCATCACCATCATATACACCATCAGAATATGCAAGGCAATGAGTTTGATCCCTGTGGTGGAAAAATGGACAGTAGTCCATTTTGCCATCGCGCATGCAGCCCTTCTAAGTCTCTCTCATCCCACCTTCAAACCTGTCAGAGTTGTGCTAATTGAAATCAGCCAGCTTGATAATTGGATGGAAAGGGGGAGGGGGGGGGGGACAAAGGCCATCTGTACACATCTCTAGTGACGACCCTGCAGTCAGGTGACTGACGTCTGGCGGAATGCTCATCTGTAGGCAGAAAAACACCAGCTCAAGCATCTTCACAGTGAAGACATTAATGCATGGAGAGTTTAACGGATCATTCTATGGCCATGGCAGCCTTATCACCGTACACCGTGCTCTTTGTGCACTCAGTTTGGAAGTTGCTTTAAGGAAAAATAAATGGGTGAAATAGCTGGAAGGAATGAGGGTCTCCATTAAAACTCCAGGTCGAAGAGGTTAGAAAGGTTGAAACCACATTTTGTTTTCTATCGATCTATCGAAACACATTATCACTGCACTTTTGAGTTTCCACTTCCAAGAAGGCCAGTGATGTGTCTGATCTTTAGCAGCAGGCAGCACTAAGCAACAAGGCAGCCCATCCCTCATATCAACGATGAGGAACTTCTGGGGCAACACCCAGGACCATCTTGGATTCTGCTGCTGGAAACACGACGGCCTTTGGTTATTCAAAAGCTCAGACATTACAGCATCACTTGTGCTAGTTAGGATCCAACAAGTTGGTAGCTGTGTGCAAAAGAGAGGAGAGAGAGGAAAAAAAAAACTTTGAAAAACTATATGCCAAATGTTGAATAAGGGCACAGATGAGTCCAGCTTTCCAGATCATGAGTGACTGACACCGAATGAACTATGCAACAAAAAAGCCACCCAAAAAATGACTAATGGTGAAGGGAAGCAGGTTTGTGCATCAAATGCATTGATGACTGGACCACACAAGCTGCCCACACGAGGCTGGCGTCTGACGAGGTCACCGAGCACTTGACAACTGCATATCTGATGATGAGAGACCTAAAGCTTTCAGTGACTCATGATGTTACCTTTTTCTTTAATCCTAGACGCACAGGATTGAGACTGTTTCACACTTTGACCAAAGTTTCAGTCTTAATCTTAATCCTGCGTCTGGGATAAAAAGAAAGATGTCATATCATCGTACGGCAAGACTTGAGGAATCAAACTGGACCATCTAGTGACGCAGGCTGCATGTGTCACTAAGCCACATGCTTTACGAAAAAGACTGTTGATCTGTTGAAAGAGATTAAGTCAATAAATGTGTATCATGGGGTGTTTTCTGATGAATTTGGCACAAAACAGCATTAAATACTAAAGGTATTTTATTTATTTTTTTATCATTCAGACTTTATGTTATTTGCACAACCTCATAAAATCCAATATAAAAGCTTGAAAAATGGTGGTTTATAGTTGCACAGCTTTGGTGTTCTTCATCATCGCTACATCTATAGTGTAGCAGTGGCTACAATAATATATATATGATAATATATTATTATCGGCAAAAAGGGCGATTTTGTCGGGTGAAGTTCACATATTGAGAATAATCATTATCAATAGTTTTAAGTATAAGTATTAGGTAGTACAATAGTAACACGTTGAGAGAGCTCCGTTGCAGAACTGCATTAAGAAAAAAAAAAAAACTGCTGACTTTGTCTCACTGAACTATGATGTTCCTACTGCTGCTGCTGCTCGCAGTGGTCAACTCCATTGGCCATTTACAACATCAGTTTTTCCTCCTCACTGTTCCCCTGTGAATTGGTCTGATATAATTCTGCTATGGGATTGTTATACAAATGATGCTGAACTGAATTCATTTTTAATTTAGGGAGACTTTTATCATTCGCTGTGTGAGAAATTTATGTTTCTGTGTACAACTGGGAGACACAGATATCAATCAGTCAATCAACTTGAATTTCTAAAGTCCTATATCACATCATGCAACAAGTGCTTTGCACAATCAAAGACAAAGCGACTGATCCCAAGCAGGCATTGAGCGACAGTAGCTGGGAAAAACTCCCCAGTGGTAAGAAATCTCAAGCAGGCCTGGTTTGACCTCTTTGCCTGGGCGGGGGGGATACACCAAAAAAAATGACACGATAGAGACGTAGCTTGAGCTAGTGTCAGACAGACAAGCGATAATGTTCCTTCAAAGGAAGCAGATGGTCTGCTTGAGGACGTCTGGAGCCAAAAGTGATGATTTCAGGAAAAACTATGTCAGGGTTCATGGGAATGATTTCGATGCGAACTTCGGTGGGGCTTCCAGAGCCAAAGAGTCGCTCTTGATTGACAACAGAACAAGCCCTGTTGGACTGAACTGTGTTCTCACAGATGTCTGCCTTCAACACTGCTCCAGCATGCTTCACGCTGTTGTGATTTATTACAGGTTGTCTTGTGTTTTTCTTGCCCCAGTCAGTAGTGATTACTGGAGCTTGTTAACGTGATTGAAAGAAAAATGTAAGTGATCAGAATGGAATAGAAATGACAAAGTGTTTTTAATGATTGTGGGGTTCATGACCTTGTTCTGTATTCTATATTAACACATGGCTCTGACCTTGATCCTTAGGAAGGTCAGGCATCTTGTTTAAATAATGTGAAATACTATGTGTGTACGTGTCAAGGGTTCACTGAAAGCAAGAACCTGAATCCAGATGGGCAAGGTTCCAACGTTGCTTTACACCTCATTGTCAAATGTGCCATAAAGGAAATATATGTTTTAAATAAATGTATTTTACTCAACCACATGAAGTGTATATTGATTAGTTGTAGTTTTTTTTGTTTTTTTTTTGTTGCTCAAGTTAATATAACACATACCTTGGAACAACTGGGAAGGAAAGTGGACACCACATTATGATCAGACTGTGATTAAAATCATATTTTGCTAGAAGAACTGAGTGTCAGATGTTGGTAGAGTTGCCAAGGAAAACGAGGGTCCCAGAGTTGGACCCGTGACCAGTGCTAACCACTCTGTCACCCCTGATTGTAACGGTCAAAGTTCAGTTGCAGTTTAATTTTAGGCAACAGCACATTTTCCAATTATTAACTTGTGATTTTATTTTGACTTGATGCCTTTATACTGTTGAATTCCAATGTTTTATTCCCACTCATTGTCACTTACTTGTGACTTACTTGTGTACTTCTTGTCATTTAAACTAGTGGTTTTGTATTGATTTGCAATTTCATATTTAAATTTTTTAATTTTAATTGAATTAGCTCACAACCCAGTGAACATTTCATGTTCCAAGTTGCAGAATGTGTGCTGCTGGCAGTCAAAAATCATTGAAGTCTGTTCAGAGTGGACACTTCTTACAGCAGGCAGTACGACTCAGCTTGGGAAGACATTTAATTTCTGGTTCGTTTTGAAAACTTTTTTTTTTTTTTTTTGCATTTGGCATTTTTTCTGCTCTCCTCAGATTGACGTCACAGATTAAGAGATGAAAGCGCTCAGTTGCAATGCTACAGAAGTCAAACTTCTTGATGTGGTTTCGACTGGGACCCTGGGATCTGTTGTTCTTTCACAATGGCTTCACAAAACAGTTTAATCTTTCTTTCCGTGTGCGCGCGCGCGAGTGTGTGTGAGCGAGCGCACGCGTGTGTGTTGTATGTGTGTGTGTGTGTGTGAGACGCATTCTGTGTTTCCGTATGTCTGAGTGGGAGGGTGAATGCTGGGCTTTGATGGAAAGAAAGAGGTTTCACAGGAGGGCTGTGTTCCGTCTTTTATCTTAACTGTGCTCTTGACCATCTGCTTCTGAATTAAGTTAATTCAAGATTGGGGTGGGGGGGGGTGGTGGGGGTCTTCATACTTCAAAATGAAAATCAGAAATATAAAATTGAAATATGGAAAAAAACAATATACCTGAAGGATAAAAGTGAATGAATTAATGAAAAAATGTATGTTTATCATATATGTATGTATGTATGTATGTTTGTATGTATGTATGTTTGTATGTATGTATGTATGTATGTATGTATGTATGTATGTATGTATGTTTGTATGTATGTATGTTTGTATGTATGTATGTATGTTTGTATGCATGTATGTATGTATGTTTGTATGTATGTATGTATGTATGTATGTATGTATGTATGTATGTATGTATGTATGTATGTATGTATGTATGTATGTATGTATGTATGTATGTATGTATGTATGTATGTATGTATGTATGTATGTATGTATGTATGCATGTGTCTATGTATACATACATACGTACATACATACATACATACATACGTACATACATACATACATACATACATAAGCACACAGTTCATTCATTCATTCATCTTCTATACCCGCTTATTCCTATTCAGGGTCACACAGTTAGTTACATAAAGTAATATTCAAGTGATAATACAAATGTGGAACTGTATGTTTTAAAACATGCTTAATTATTCAAGTCATGGAAGGCTATTGCTGATGTGTCCACCACTTTGACCTGAAACTGATTGTTTTGGAACATGGTAGCTCTGCCTTTTACTTCCTGCCTTTGACTTCCTGGCCCATATTGTAGCAAAGCACAGCAAAGGAATTCATGGAAGCTCTCGGAGATGTTTCTGTATTTCCTGACCAAGACACTGACCACAAAAAACAAAACGCGATATTTTGCACTTATTATATACTTACACTTCTATATACAGACCATGTTCACATTTGCTTGCAAAACTGAGACCCCTGAATTATACATTTGGTTGTTTGACAAGTTTATCCGAGACAGTTCCAGCTTGTTTGTACAGTGTACAAATTTAATCAGGCAGCACATAAAAGTGAAAGGCATTTTTAAATGGTATCAGTTCCATACGGGGTATACACAAGGGTTATATGCAGCCATTATCACATTTACATGTTTACAATATGAAATACAATTAACATAGTGAAAAAACTGACTCGAGACTCTCTTTGTACATAGAAAACATGACGAGAATATAGAGGATATATCTCCACAATTACAAAATCTATTGCCATTGCCATTGTCATCTTGGTATCAGAATAACGGTAACATTGTGAGATTGTATCAGAAGTGAAAACATCACAATTGATGCTGCTGTGGCAGAGTAAATGCTGATGGAGGACAACATAGATAAAGGACTTTTTTCTCTCATTGATTTTTTTTTTTCATTTTGTATTCTATACGCCCTTTGTAAATGTGATGAGTAAGCTTCTTGACTTCATCAAACCACAGAACAGCATCTGGACAACACCTGCACCAAGTTTGGTGATGCTGATGTGAAACATGGAAAAAATTGCAGAGGTTTTAATAAAGAGACGTCTAAGGGTCTATCATTTTGGCACAGCTTGGCACAATGTGAGACTGTTTGGCACAGTGTTTGCCATTTGAGATTCCTTAGGAGCCGAAGTGTAAAAACTTCAATCAATTAAATAAATAATAAATAATAATGATAAACAAAGCTTCCTAATAATTTAATTAGTCCCTAAGGATACTTTAAACAGCCGAAACTCAGTAAAATAACCGTCCTATGATAGTTTAATATGAGATGAAGTCGTAGAATGAAAATTCTCATGAAGTCCCAAAAATGAAAAATTGACACCCAGTATCCCATTTAGTTTGGGGTTTTTTTTGTGGTGGAAAAAATATCCTTTCAGCAGTGTATAATATTTGGAGATTTTGAGAAGAAACCGCTACATGAAGTGGTTTCATTTTAGATTGCAGTGCTCACCCTCTCACTCTCCCCCTCCCATGCCTGCCAGTGAACTACGGTGGCCTGCACACACAAACCTCATCCACCTTCTTCTTTGTTGGTTTATTTGAGGAAGTGAGCGTTCACCCTAAATAAGAAACTTGCTGTCAGGCAGCTGGATTGTCCACACCAGGCTTCCGTAGACATATTTATACATAGTAAAATCGTATTCTTTCACATACACTTACTTCTTTGGAATATAGAGATACTCCTGCCTCAATATACCTGAGAGGCAGGGAATGTGTGAAACCAATGTAATTCACAATCCAGAAAATAAGTCATCGGTAAGTTTGTGGAGTGTGACTGACTCAATCTGCCAGGCTGTTGCTCTCACCAGCAGTGGTAACCTCAAAGCATTTCACATCTGAAACCTCCACCACCAGTGGTTTTTGAAATCACAGCAAACATTAGACTGAAGCTTTGCAGGACATGACAGGGCTGCACGCGCCCAGCACGTTGGCTTAATTCATGCGTTAATGAATGAGAAAAGTTGAAAATGACGTTACTCTGAAAAAATATTATTTCTTGAATATTCAGTTCTCTGTCACGGAGTTATGCTTCAATGCAGCTTCAAAATCCATTCCCAGAACTGTTTCTTTAGCCCATGCAAGCAGCCAAAACTGCATCAAGAAATGGAGGCTCTTATTCAGCTGTGCATTACTTTTTTCAAAGGAAGTCCTAACTTAATATATTTATATGGATATATAAATGCATTACTGATATTTATCAAAAGTGTATTTTAGTCTGCAAAGAACTTATGCTTCTTTGAGCAAAGGACCAGTGAATCAATGGGATTAGTGAATGCAACAGTATGATTTTCAGGCCTTATAATTTGAGTTTCTGTGAATCAATCATTTCTGTCAATAATTTTCCCCCTTGTAAACATGACCAGATACCTGAACTTTTAAATATGGTTGTTTTATGTATATAAAAAAGTTTTAATTATGTTTCTGATTCCTTCTTACATATGGCTCTCACTGTTTGCTTGTAGGACGCAAGAGGAGAGATTTTCTTCTCATTATTCTTTAGTGCGTCAAAATGAAAAGGACTGTCAAAAAAAAAAAAAAACAGATCCATGGACCACATGCACGACCATGTCACAATGGAAGGCAAATTTCCCAGCATAATATGGGACAGTGATCTTTCCTGTCTGATCACCAGTGATTCATGCTATTATCTTTGGATTAACATCAGTGGAGGAACACTGCGGAGGAAGAACTGCCCTTGCACTTGGTGGTGCCTTCATTTCCTTCTGGTGGTCCCTAGGCGTGTCCTGTGTGTGCACGCGCGCATGCGTGTGTTTGAGTGCGTGAGTGTATAAGGGCCTGCATGGGAGATCTGGACTGCAGTGAGATCAAAAGAAAGTATTTTTCTATGAAGGTTGACATACAATTTCAATCAATCAATATGTATTTATAGAGAGCACTCCAGAGCACTACTGTCCAAGAAAAACTCTCCAGTGGGAAGAAACCTCCAGCAGACCCCAACTCTGGAGAGCAGCCATCTGCTTTGACAGGTTGGCGTGAAAAGGAAACACAAAAAAATTAGGAGACAGAGATAGAAACACAGATAAAGGTAAGTAGAGTTCGACTGCTACCAGTTTGAGTGTCAGCGAGAACATCAATATGCATTCTCTGGGCACACTGGTGCCAAATCTTACAGCTAAGCATCTCTGCAAGATACATGAATTAGTTTTTCCGAACCACAACCTGCTTTGGGGATTTTGTGCATTGTAGTTGTACAGCAACGGGAAGTAAAAGGAAGGAAAGTTTTGCTTTTTTTTTTTTTTCCCACTGACAAACAATTGTCAGTGTTTAAGCCAGCGGACCACCCGGTACGACAGTCTGAGGACAAACAGTCTCCATTAGAATGACCACTGCCTGAGCATATAGCAGCACACAGCGCAGGCAACTCAGTGACACACAGGAACAAATTTATGGATGAAAAGTTGTTGTGTGAGGGGATTCCCAGATGGCCGCTCACAGGCAGAATGATGTCACCTCTGGTATGTTCCAAACACAACAACACATCTGTGTGGCAGATACTGCAAAGTTTAACAGATTCGCTTGTGTCAAACATCATTCTTGTTGTAACTGTAACAAAACAGCTGGGATTGGGCATGCAGTGTGCGTGCGTGTGCGCTTAACTGCGCTGAGGAAAAAAATATGTATTAGCATGTGTTAGGAGACTCGAGGAAGGAGACGCAGGAAGAACTCGACTGCAGACACACAGTGAGCTTCAGACAAGTGGATTCATTTTAATTCGGCACAGAGCTCTCTGAGGATGACAGGATTGAGTTTTCTGGCTTGACTATCAGCTGGAACAAGATAGATGCGTAAGTTTGAGGACTGGACCCTAATGACGATCTTGCGCTAAAGGCAGAGTCAAGCAGGGTTGGACTGCGAAGGTATATAGGTACAAGGTACAAGGGACAAGGGACAAGGGACATCAGGTATATCAGGCAGGACTGGGTTCAGGAGAAGCTAGCAGGTTGAATGAGTTGGGCCAGACACGTGCTGCCGTCAGGCAACCTTAGGCTACGATCTGGCAAACCAGAGGTAAAAGTGCAGTGCTTTTTGTAGCAGAGCTGCAGCTGCTGAGTCCCATCCCCACCCACCCCACCCGGCGAACCTGTCTCCGCTCAGGCAGTCGACAGGGCCTCACAGAGGGACAGAGATAGAGACGCTTGGGTTATTAGACCTTGGAAGTGGAGGGCGTGGCGATTATTTAATAATCAACTAAATCACACCTAGAGGCATTTCAAAGAACTTTGCACCATCAAAACAGAAGACCAACAGATCCCTCCAGAGCAAGCATGAAGTGACAGTGGTGAAGAAAAACCCCAGCTCGAAGAAACCTCGAGCAGATCAGGACTCTGGAGGGCGGTCATCTGCTTTGACTGGTTGGGGTGAATCCCCAAAAATATTAGGCTCTGTGCTCAAAGCTTTCATCAAAAACGCTAGTTGTTTGTTTCCTTCTAAAACTGATCATTTATAACCGTCCACATGACTGGAAGGGAACAACAAAAAACAAACAGTCATGGCCAGGACTGTATTTTAGAACATTTTATGAGAAGTGTGTTCATTGAGTTCAACTTTTCCTTTGGACTGTTCTCTTCAGGAGTGGTCACAGTCCATCGTTGGCCACCATCGAACACTGTCCTCTGCATCCTCTTGTCCGACACCAACTAGGGCCCGAGTCTGATTCAATTGATCAGTGTCAAGGAGTGGTGTAGTGCAGGGTATATGTGCGTATAGAGAGTATACCCACTTATTTTTCAGTCAGCATTGCGAATACCCAATGTTTTTTTTTTATAAAAAGCGTGAAAGGGTATACCCTCCTCTCCAGGGACCATTACACCACTAGGCTGTCTCAATTCAGGGTCTGCATCCTTCGTCAGCCGGGTCCTCCGTCGGCCGGCAGGTCCTTAAGAGGACCCAGCCAATGGAGGACAAACCCAAAATGGGACGGTCTGGCCTTCCGCGTATTTCCTGGTTGTTTCACCGCCATCCCCTACTGCTGGCCAATCACGGAAGTCACGTCTTTACAGCATCAAGCTAACCATTGCTCAGCGTTAACAGTCACATATTTTAACTGAATTTTGGGGTTTTGGTTTCACATATATGGCGTTGGATGTTCAAATAAGTAAAAACCCTACAGTAAAAACGTAATATTTTATGTGAAATTTGCAGCAGCATGCAAAGCATCCTGGGATACGGGAGGCCGTGAAGGATAGTAGCGGTGCATCCTCCGAATCGGCTAAAAGTAGGGCGCATTTGAAGGGCAGATTTGGAGCATCCTTCGAATTTTAGTGAATTGGGACAAGCCTTTGCGCAGTGCTATGATGTAACCGGCCTTCAAAAGCATGCTTTCAAGGATGCAGACCCTGAATTGAGACACAGCCCTAGTGTCTCTCGCACTCCATGTAGCACTTCAACACAAGTACACTTTGTTGGCACCGGCACAGTTGGAAGAGCTGTGCTTTGGTCCAGTACGGCTCACGCATAAACACAAGTATGTCCATGCACGCAACACGCTCAGTGTGGACATGACGTAGCGGATGACTATCGCTACAAGATGCCGCAATCAATAAATCTTGACGTGTGGCAATGGCTGACTATTTATAAGAGGAATCCAAGTGCCTAGCCCATCCTAAGAACTGAACCGTGTGTTGGGATTGGTGACAAAGAGAATCAGAGGTGAAGGGACTAAGTCCACATGGTGGACTTAGTCCACAGGTGATTGTATTAAGCTCAAACCTCACTGCTCACCTGCTGTATTGACAACTTGCATTACATACACAGGAGGAGCTTCAGTGATCTTTACACAGACCCAAAAGACAGAAGGTCCAGTCAATCCGTGTAGATTTGCTTGTTTTTATTGAAGAAAGTCCAAAATGTTGTGACATGCCAGCTCTTGTCCATGCTTCCTGCCTCAGGTCTGGTGAAAACTTGTGTGCTCCCCACCTTCCTGTGCTCCACCCCTTCCTCTCACCTATGCCCTACAAATATCCTGTCTCTAATCACTGCCACCTTGTGTCAGAAATAATAATGAAAACTAAGTCTAAAGGTAAAAAAACAAAAACAAAAACAAAACTAAGCCAACACTAAATTAAACCGCTCCTACACTTGTTATCTGTGGAGTGAGAAAGATAGTGTGTGCCATTTTGGATGTAGGTTTTGTTTGTATGTGGAGATGTGCTGGGGGTTCACCGTATCTACTATGCCAGCCAAGGAAAGAGCCAAACCTTCTCATCGGCCATCAGCACCCATCACCTGCTGGATGGATCAACGGTGGTCCCATCTTCTCTGGGAGGAACAATCCTGGGACACCAGATGCTTGGCTGTGGACCCTGACTGACACCTTTATCAAATAATGTGAAACAAATGCTGTCATGTCAATTAGTGTTAGTCTTGTCTATGTTGTTTGGTGACTTCCTGTCAAATTTCCCTGTGACAGACAACTTCGCCCTTCATCTTATGTGTTCCCCAACAGTCTAATTGTTTTCATTGCCCTGATTTTTTCTCCTGTTCCCCATGGCCATTGTACATCTGTCGCCCATGCTTCTCTTTTTGTCGTTGCAGTTTGTCTTGATGTCAGAGTACCAACGTCATGTAACTTTCCAAGGTTTTACATTTCTCTGTGTCATTCTTATTCTTTCTCTTACCATGAATGATTTTTCCTTGAAAGAGGAACTTACTGTTTTTAGGTTGGGATTTTTTGAGTGAGTATTCATAGTTAGACGGCTTCTCCCCTGTAACAGCGATTTTTTTTTTCTTCATTTTTGTTTAGAGCTTGCTAGGTATGTCTTTGGGTTTCAAGTCCAACAACATTTTTCTGAGGTTACAACATTGTAGTATATCACATATAGAGTTCAAAAACCCATGAAGTTATTTTTGCTGTGAAAACTTGTGATTTACATTTGAATTGGATGTGGCTCCCAAATTGCAGCAACCCAGTAACAGAAACATACATCTCATGTCAACAAAACCTTTTTGGGATCACATGTTCACATGGTGTTGTAACTGTAACTGTTCTACTTCTATTCTTCTAGAATTCCACATTTAAAAGATAAGTTGCATGGTTTAATCTAATTTTCTAGCATCGACATAACCGTAACATGAGAAATTTTAAGAAATAACCACAGAAACACAACACACAAAGTTTAAGTGGTTCTGCGGTTTCTTCATTCTGTTACACATTTTACATTGTGCATTCTGGTTATCATTGCAACACGCATTGCTCTTACACCTTCCAAACAGGGTGAAGTGGTGTACACTGTATATATCTACAAGACCTAAAAAAAAAAAAAAAAAAAAGAAAAAATCCCACAAGGAGGAACGAGAAGCCTATTTCAGAACGGTCATGAACCTCTAACCATTCTAAATAAAGCACGTTATTCCTGACAAGCGTGTCAGGAATCACCTAAAAATGTCCGGCAGCACGGCCCTACATTACTCCATTAAAGATGGACAGGAATTTGAGTGTTTTGCAAACAGTGACATTCTATAGTTCCCTTATGCTTTGTAGTTCACTTCCCTAAAGAGAAAAAAAAAAACATATACAGTAAGTTCTACATATATACTGTTCTCAATTTTTGAAGCAGTTGCTTTTCTGAATTGTCTGAAAACGTGAAAAAAGAACTATAAGCGAAAATGAAACAAAAAAGGTTCTAACCGAAGCTGCCTGAGAGATGAAGTGCCCTGCTTCAAGGTCTGCGGACTCGCTCGTCTCATCATCCTTTGCTGGTTTCCTGTGTTGTCTACACTTTGAGTGTCACTTTACACAGATTGTGTTCCATCGTGCAACTACCGCACGGGCAAAGTAATTCTTAGAGTAACGCTATTACCATGTAATGATGATTTATGGGCTAATTTTTTTGCCATTTAAAAATACTTGGAAGACCACAAAATATACAGTCCATATACACATCATCAGTTGAACAAAACCCCTTTGGTTTTGGGAGCAGTGCCCACGCTGTCTCTTTCCAAGAGCACAGATTTTGCAACTCAACAGCGATATATATACATATATATTCTGATTTAGCTGTTTTGAAATATGAGTCATAATAGTACCTTCTACAAAAAGTGAAAAGTGTATGCCTGTTGCTCAGTGTTCATCAGTCTGGCCTCGGTCCAAACTGCACATCCATTTTAACCGTAGTGAGCATGACTCGCCATGTTTACCTTGGTTGACTGGAGTCTGGTCCTCAGTGTTGTCGCAGGTTACAAATTCAGCGGCTCCAAGGATACAGATCCTGGGGTGAAAACAAGGTGAAAGGCTGCTGGGTTCAGACAACACGCACACGTGCACACACACACACACACACACACACACACACACACGAACACACACTCAGTCACACAGCTCCGTCTGCTGATATTGGAGTATACACGTGTACTGGTAATTTAGCCTCATGCAAAAAAGCCAAAAAAAACAACTTTCCAGCTTAGCAACTGTCAACAGCGCAACCAAAGGCAATGTCATCATCGGACTGGTTCCGAGTTCTCTCCACCCACAGGATGGTTTGCCCGGTGCCCCCTCTCTATTTCATTGCTTATTCCCAGGCACAAACAAACACACTAACACACAGACGGTGGGATGAAAATGACTAGAACCACTAATTATTTCAGGGCCACTGTGTTGATCCCCATTCATCCATGGGCCCCGGAGGAAGAGGGGGGAAGCAGAGAGAGAGTTGTTTGTTACATCTGAGCAGCTTCCTTCTTTTCATCCTTCGCCCCGGACCCCAGGCCCAAACACAGGAGCGGTGGTCGTGGCCATTTCGCAACGTCCAGGCCAGAGCTTTGTCATCGGCTAGTTGGAAAGAGTGTGAATTTGTTCGCTTTTTTTTTTTTTTTTTATTCCCGCTTCTTTCCGAGCTCCTCAAAGAGGAAGAAGATTTGGGAAATGGCAAGAGGCCCGCTCACACAACGAGACAAATCAAAGGACGAGATGACAGCGTTTGGCCGCGGACGCGGACCTACACTGCAGTGTGGCTGGTTAGTGAAGCATACTGCATGTGGTCGAGTGGGAGTTGACTGGGAGTATAATTAGAGGCTTGTTTCAAGTGGAGCGGCCCTTACAGTAACAAGGCTGCGACGGTGACAGATTGATGGTGTGTAATGGGAGGTTAGGACAACACTGGAGGTCCTCCCCGTGAATGGATGGACATTCTATCTGCTACGCTGCAGCGGCGTGTAGCACCGGCGTCGTGCGCGAGTCTGGGAAAGAACTCTGGGAAAATCCCACGGGCCTATAAATCAGGACGAGAAGACATCGGGCTTGATGTTGCACCGACACGTTGTTTATTTATACAAATGTCATAACTTGCGATTTGCTTGTCCAAGTTATGCAATGCTGTTTAAATAAAAGAAATTACAAATTGTTGTAGCAAGTAACAACTAGAAAAATAGAATAATGACCGGTAATCTCGTGTGATCCTTCGGTAGGCAAGGTGGTGATAGGCAAGGTGGTGCAGCAACACCCTCCATCTCAAACAACACATGGAGAGGAACACTGTGAGAGAAAAACAATCTTCCTAAAAAGGGTAAAAAGCTGTAAAAACCACTTTTTAAGTTAAAGTGTTTGTGTTTTCCCCCCTTGTTTGAATACCATGGCCTGAACAACATCACGGTGAAGAACTGCTACCCCCTCCCAACTCATCACCTCCGCCTCTGAACGTCCTCAGCGGGCTCACGTGTTCGCCAAGTTGGATCATCGCAACGCCTACCGTCTGGTTCGGATCTGGGAAGCAGATGAGTGGAAGACGGCTTTCAACAACCCCCACCGGTGGCCACCACCAGTACCTTGTCATCGGTGGCGGCTGCTGGTGTTTGAAAGAGGGGAAGCTCATTTTCGACCATGTCTATTTATTTGTATTCATTTGCAGGTCTGTCGCTGGCTAGCTGCCTTCTTCCCCTGTTGCCAATCTAGCCTACAGTATGAATGAGCAAACAAGTTAACATTGTTAGCTCGTTAGCTCAGATTCATACTGTAGTGAGCCTAACACAACTATATTTAATTTGAACTGTAATACATACATAGCAAGCGTTACTACTGAAGTAAGCTTGTTTTTATTTACTATGCATTCATCGAAATCGAAAAGCAAATAGGACTAAATTTGCTTTTGCAGTCCATAGCAGGACTGCAACGAACTGTCAATCAAAAGGGGACTCAGACTATCCAATCATAAGGCGCAATCCCAGCGTCAAGGTTCACACCCTCCTCCATTGACTCAGAGAAGCTGAGCGTCCGGGGGCCGGCATTGACCCAAAGACTGTCTAGTTTCATTGCAGTGAAAAAAACTAATATAAGCTGCTCCTTTCAAGGTCCAGTGTGTAAAATTTGGCTTTATTTGCTATTTTTATATTGGTTAAAAACTTAATATACTGTCCATAAATACATAAATAAAAGTGTTTACTAGTTTGGGGTTCCTACCCTGAGGACGGCTCTTATGTGTATAGAAAAATATGCATAGATCAAGGGTCTTGCTCCCAGTTAGCTGCCATCTTGCACCGCCATATTTCTAAGGAAGCCTGGTGTGGACAATCCAGCCCATGTGACAGCGCATTTAGTATTTAGGGTGAACGCTCACGTCTTCAAATAAACCAACGAAGAAGGAGGAGGATGAGGTAGCCAAGTTTTTGGGTGCAGACCACCGTAGCTCACTGGCAAGCTCTGGAGAGGGAGGGTGTGGCGTCCCTAAGGGGACTTAAGTGAAAGACACTGCATTCTAAACCTGTTCTAAATCTGTAACCACTTGATATCGCTGTTTCCTTGTAAAACTCTCCAAATATTACACACTTAACCTTTAAAATCCTGCAGAAACACAAAAAAAACCCAAACATTTTTATTTGCGATGAGTTTCTGATTCTGAACAAACTCGCCTCAGAGTTGAACACATGCCGATGCATTTTTAGACTATGAAATTTAAATACAACAGTACATATTTGACCATTTATTTTTGGACACTTTTTTACGGGAAGCTGAGCTTCGCTGGCAGTCTTCCAGAAGTTGTCCCAGCTCGTCGCGCCATTCGGACATCACTCTCTTGTCTCCTTGTCGTGTCCGTTTTGCCTCTTGCCTTAATCCCCCGTCTGCTCTGTTTCAACCGAACTCTCCTCCTGCCTCGACTTTCTCCCTTCAGCTCCTGGCTCCGTTCATCTGGTCTGTCGCACAAACATTTTAAACAGCTTACATTTGCATTTGCGAGATCCTGCCATTTAATTTAGGAACATAACTGACAAAGAATAACAGAAACCACTTTCGCTACTACGAGTCTAAAAACATGGGTCAGCTTTTTTTCTTCTTTTTTTTCAAACTCCCTGAAAACATTTCCTGAAACACGCTCTGAGACTTATTATAACTTCTCTGCTGCGGACCCTGCCCTGACCTGCGCCTGGCCATGTCCTAAACAAAGCTGTGGTCACCCTGCATCTCACTGCAGCCCTCGCTGGCTTTACCTCCCAAACCCACTGATTGCAACATAAAGAAGTGGGCAGCTCAGACACACACACACACACACACACACTCGCAAATACATGCATTTGCACATACATCAACATGCTAAACTTCCCAGCGCGCTGTAACAGCTTATAGTTGCCCTGTTAAAACGTGTCATTCAAGATCCAACCAAATATCCTACTCAGTTTCATTTGATTGTTCATGTAGGATAAATCATTTGTATTACAGTATATATACAGTATAATTGCAAAGTACATTTTCTTCTGGTATCATGCTAACGCTAAACAGTTGATTAATGTGTTTCCTAATACTAATACTACGCTGTGATTGCAAATGTTCTTGCTTATCCTCACGCACAGGATGGGCTGCGACTTTGCGAACTATCTTTCCGTCACACTTCAAGAGGACCAGTGAGATTTGTTACTGTGAGACTCGGCCCAGGGACTCGCTGCTATCATTACAGCGTTTGAACAGAACTCCTGCCAAAGTCAGTGAGGAGGAAAGCAAAACATTGTCCACCCAGAAAGCCCATTCAGTGCCATTGTTATTACTATGAGTAATATATTTTTTCTTTTTGGGAAAATGCCCTGCAGTTTTGATGAAACGGACACTGCAGCAGTGATGTTCATCTCTATTGTTTACAACTTGGAGGCTCTTTTTTCTGTGCTTTTCAAGGCTATTTTACACTTTCACGACTTTCCATGTATAATGAGGAAGCTGGCTCATAATGGAATCAATGGAAAATTGGTAGCAGTTAAAGGTTTTTTTAAAAAGCAAGATGTGTATAAATGAATAAAAAAAAACATAATCTATGCATACAGGGCTTTGGGAAACTGTATCAAATATTCAGTGTTATTTTTTTGTTTGCGGAGGGGCAGCAGTACGTTTTGTCTAGGTTTTGTTGTGTGCGTAGATTTGAATGTGTGACGCCACATCCCCCACCCTCCTCTGTTTTCTGTTACTCCCTTTGTCTTTTGGTGCAACAGAGGGAAAAGGCAAAGGAATAATCCTTATTAAAGATAATAAGCGTGTTATTCCTAGGAGTGAGATTTGGAACACAATTCCACCCAAGCCTAAGCAAGAACAAAATGACAGCATGTGAGCTAATGTTTCCTGGCTGTTTGCTCTTTGTCAATCACTTCTCTACCGACCAAGTCGAAATTGCACCCAGTTGTAGTGAAACAAAACGTCTTAAAATAGCTTGATTGCGCTTTATGGAAACTCGGCCGTGACTAAAACAGGGAAAGACAGGCGGAAATGATGCTGGATTAATTGTTTCCAATTATTGGGGTGACAAATTGAACTATTAGACTTTAACCTCTGTTGAAAAGCCACTGGGCGAGAACTCGACTGCTGCCTCTTGATACGCAGAACTTTAATACTTGAGTAATGTTGTCCTGTGTTTCAGCTGATTTTTTTAAATAGCCGTTGGGGTTTCGGGGGTCACTATCCCGCTGCTTCATACAGCTCGTGACATGTTGTGTTTGGACCAAAAGACAGGCTTGAACCAAAAATGACATTCACACATTCATTGTATTGCACAAATCTTCTTGCCAATATTATCTGAATGGAAAATCAACACTCCAGCGCTATTTAGAGCTGAGATATAATTGCGTCAGCGGCTGTTTCAAGACAGCTGCTTCTAAGCTTCCACTTTTAACGACTTCCTGTGTTTCCAGGGGTGAGTGTCAACAAGTTCAGAAATAGAAATGGAAACTTGTAACAGTCAGAACGTCCAATTGCAGTGAAGACAGCCACACGTTGCATTTGGCCCTCGTTTGTAAACGTTTTGCGGTTGCATTTCTTTCCGGTATGTTGACGCAACGTTTCGGAAATATTAGCCCACTTTAAAGGAAATTCCTACATTTTTAAATTATGGTGATGAAACCTGAAGTATTGAATTCCACAAATCCCGTTTTTGCATTTGTCTTTGTTAATCAGCTTTTCTAAAACATGAAAATAAAAAAAAAAAATAAACATATGGTTAACAGCTTTTCTTAAACTGTTTTTTGACTGTATGTGGTGCTGCTACTTCTTGCTACATTTCTCTTTTTTGTGGTTTACATGACATTTAAAGCGATATGAGTTCACAGTAAGTAACTGAAGATTCACTGCAGCTGCTGTTTTATGTACAAGCGTACAAAGTCATCTTGGCCGTCTGACACACAAAGGAGAAAAGAAATGTGAGGACACTCGTTTGCTTTAACCTCGTGGTCTGTCTCATCAAGAGTAACTGAACTTTTACTTTAAAATGAAGTACGCCTGTGTCGCCTAGATTTTGATCATTCAACTCTAGTGTTTACATTCACAGTGTGATTTAGCATGCTTAGAGGCAACTATGATCCCTGGAAGTGTCTCTGTTTGGCTTGATGACAGACTACGACTGACAGACTTAGCGTACTAGTACTGCAGCTTACTGCATACTGGTGCAGTGCCCGTATTAAGCATATAAACACAAATGTGCGACACAGATATATATGCTAATTGTGGATGTGGTCTACAGTAGGGAGGTGTACAACTGCAGCAATAGCGCAGTGCCTGTAATGAGTTAAATGACTGTATGACAAGTTGACAACGCAAAATCATAATTGGGAAAAGTCTAGGCTACTGTTGTCTAACACACACACAAATACGTACATCATGACAGTCACACGTACAGAAAATTGCATTCTATTAATGCTTAAGTGTGTAATATATCGAGATTTTGAAGAAGAAACAGCGACATCAAGTGGTTGCACTGTCATTCACTCTCTCTCCCCCTCCCGAGCTTGCCAGCGAACTACAGTGGCCTACACACACATACCTGGATACCTCATCCACCTTCTTCTTTGTTGGTTTATTTGAAGATGCGAGCAGTCACCCTAATTAGGAAACGTGCTGTCTGGCAGCTGGATTGTCCACACCGGGCTTCCTTAGAAATAATGTGGCGCAAGATGGCAGCTAACTTGGAGAAGGGCTCTGAAATTCTTTTGTACAGTATATGAAAATCATTCTAAGGGTGGGGAAACCAAATTACTGTTATTGTGCTGTGATTATGCACTTTTATTAATGTTATGGGCAGTATATTAAGTTTTTACCAATATACTACTGCCACCACAAGAAGCCAGATAACCTGAAAAAGCAGTAATCTGCGTCTGCATTCCAGCTAAATCTGTCATCTTTGAGGTGGTTTGTTTGACTGTACGTGGCCTCTTTAAACAGCTCTCTGTTTAATAAAGAAAACGAATGCACCCTGTGGGAGATGTCGACCTCGCAAACTTTTCAATAAACATCCAGCCGAGCTCGGTTGCTGTCTGGTCAGCGTCACAGAGCTGCAGACGGCGAGAAGCAAACCCTCCAGACAGCCTCTAACCCCTTCACCTCATGCGGAATTATTCTGAACGTTGTTGGGACTAATTGAGGGCGATATAAATCTGTTAGAGTGTCTGCCTGCGGTCAGTGACGTGGGGTAGGAGTGTTAATGTCACTGAGATATGCCAGTTAAGGGTCTCCATAAATTTAAAGCTAACACAAATAAGTGTCGTGGGGTTTAATATGGCTTTCTTGGTCCTGTGTGTGTCTGTGTGTGTGTGTGTGTGTGTGTGTGTGTGTGCGCAGTGACTCTGAAGCAAAAAAACAACCAAGCCCTCTCCCACAGTGGAAAAAATGATGTGTTATTATGTAAATCAACCATTGACCAAACAGATGCCTGCCTGCCTGGTGTGAGACGGCAGCCGTGGCGATTGCGTGTCTCCGTTTGCGGTGTTGTTGAGGAAGGGAGGCAATTGAATTCACGTGTGAACCACCTTGCGTGCGGCGTTCGGCTATGAAAATGTTTGAAATTCACATCTGCGCGTATCATAAACACAATGCTGCCGGGTAGCGCTGTTGCGGTCGCAGCGTCAGGATGCCGGTGTGAGCCGGGAGTGAGCGGGAGGGGGGCGGTCGGACCCCCTGCTGTCGCCCCTCAGGTGGTTTTGGTAAGCGTGTCGACCGCAGAGGAAGTTGTTTTACGGTGTGTAGGTGCACGTCCATGTGAAAAGAGCCGGTGGGCCCCTGACTGTGAGATTACAGGTGTGGACACAGGCCATCTTTTGGTTTATAATCGTGTAAGTGAGTGAGTAAGTATGGTGTGTGTGTGTGTGTGAGAGAGAGTTTTTTTTTTTTTTTGCGTTACCGTCTTTAGTCCTTCATGTGGTTGATGAATCTTGCCATAGTTAGCATGATTGTGTTTACGGTAAAGCTACAACCTACTTCTGACTGGCGGCAGAACAAACACTTACTGGCTCACGATCACAGCCGAGGCCAAGAGCTGGAGTGTGGGATCTAAATTGTACACAAAGTAAACACGAGAGACCACTTCAGCATTGTCACATTATCAAGAGTCGGCCGTTAGCCGACGCCGAGCATTTTTGGTGGGGATTTTGTCGGTATTTTTTTTTGAAGCCGAATTTGTTTACAAGTGCTGCTCGTGTGAACTTTAATTCCAAATGTATGAAAACCACAATGCTCAAAAGCACCCACATTACAATGAAGAGCTCCACACTGAACAGAACAATTGAATCTGTTGACAGCGTTGAAGGTAATGGATGATTGACAAGCTGTTGGAGACATTGATTGATTGATTGATTTTCTGAAGATGTGAAAACTACATCATCTAAATTAGACCTGGGTCGTTCCTACTCCACTTTTGTCACGCGGGTCCAGCTGGGGTTCTATTACATGATCTTCAAACTCAACTCTGGGGACAGTTTATTCAATTCATGACCAGCCAAAGACCACTTCCAGTGGTACAGTGACACCACCATGTCAGTTGTGGCTGAAGCTTGGGAAGGAAATACCAGTTTCCAATGAGACCTCAGTTGCGGATACAAAAGTCCAGTAGTGTCACCACTTGCACTGAGTGCAAGAAATATTATTATGACTTTGGTTGATCAGTAATACCTTCACAAACTGAAAATCAAGAAAGAGGAGGAAGAAGCTGTTGGACCCAACCTGGAGTTGACTTTTGGTCCATTTTGGTCAGAGGCAAATAGTTGGCAATCAGATATAGGACAAAACAAGCAAAGCAAGGAAAGGCAGCCCTGCACTGCTGATTGGCCTGTTTGCAGTCAATCCCTGGAAGAGGTTTTGTAACGTTTGCTTTTGTGGTATTAAGGCAAATGAACCAGAATCTCCATCTGCTTTTTGTGTAACGTGTTCAGAAAGCATCTCTGTTGATTTTGTCGTGCCATTCAAAAGTAGCTGTTAACAGAGAGAATCATTGATTAGAGCGTGTACCTCTTGGCTATAATTACCAGATTCAGGCTGACTTGAAAAATATTATTTGTAATAATTTTATTGTGAGCCTGCTACACCAAAGAACACAAATATTTTCATTAGACACATTTCACATTTCTGTGCCTGTCAAACAGAGGTCCTGAATTAAACAGTAATCTTCCTTTATAATCCAGAAGTCTCTTTCATGGCTTATAAACAGTCAAACAAACAAAAATACTACAAATTCAATGAATAAATACATGATCCGTCTCCTGTAGGGCTACCTTTTGGTTGTTTTGTCAAATCTATTCTTTTTTTTGACTGTTTTTTTTTTTGAAATTTGAATTGAGTTTACAAGCAACGCCTTTATTCAAGAATATTAAGTGTTTGCCCACATCTTCACATATCTATGAATTCTGCACGAGTTTCCCACTTGCCTGAAATGTCAGTAGGTTCATCACCATGGATATATAAGTATAAACAACCTTTCATGAGTGTTTATGCGTGCGCGTGCATGTGCGCAAGCCGGCATGGCACTGATGCTCACTCCAGCACACCACACCAAATAGACAGAGGATTGTTGATTCCAGGATTCCTCCCTCTAATCTGCTACTGCTGCTGCGGTCTAGAGGAGACAAACAGACCAGTGACTGCATAGAAATGGCTCTGCATGTCATGTTTGTTTCCAATCAATGTAAGAATTAACTAAGAATAACTTCTTTCCCATTAGATGGACAGATCTTTGCCAACACACATGTCCCGCTGCCAAAGTAAATGTGTTTTGTTCCCTGTTAATCCAACAATAAATAGGCCTGCAGCGTTTGATTTGAACCTTTTTTTTTCCAAAGGATTCCAGTAAGGGGTGTTTAAAAAAGGTGACCAATCCTATGTCAGTTTTAGTATCTCTCTCTCTCTCTCTCTCTTTCTCCCTTTCCTTCGCTCTGCTTTCAGCGTGTGTGTGCGTGCGTGTGAGTTTTGACATCTTGGTCTTTTGACTGCTTTGAATGCTTTCACTTAAGACTTTTGTTTGTCTGAATGGGTTGGCAAACATGTCATCAATGGTAACAGAAGAAAAGCATGCGAGGGCCAGTCATGAAATACAGTTTAGAAAGATAAACAAAGCCCTGGATGGAGAATTGAGGCAAGAACTGGAGACACTGAAGCATAAGGGAAAAGGGATTTCTAGGAAGGCATTGTTGAGGAATTCTGATACATCAGGCTATGAGATCAAAATGTCACAGTTATCAATCACTTCTACTTTTCCTTTTAAAAGGAACTAAACTCTCATGAACTGCAGCTCTGAAATGCGGTATGAAATGTCTCAGTGGCTTTAGGTGGCAAAACAAATTTGCTCTTGAAATTGGTTGTAAAGACTAAAGAAGGTTTTTAAGATGGTAATTGGAATTCACTGCCATGCTCGCTGGGCAGTGCTACAGGCAAATTTAAGGTTCAACACAGAGAAGAACAACGACAACAACAGTGAAAACAACATCAACAGCATTAACAGCAGCCAACAACAATACCACATACCATTGGTACCACATACCAGACCTACCAGACTGTCCTCTCTCCTGGCCGGTTGTACCAGCTCTTCCAAGGAACCCAAGGTTGGGCTAGCGGGGATACAGTCCCTACAGTGTGTCCTGCCTAAAGACCTACTCCTGGTTGGGAATGTCCGTGACCTACCATAGGGAGGCACCCGGAAGTATCCTGGCCAGACGCCCAAACCACCCCAGCTGGGTTTTTTCAAACAATCACTGATCTCAGCGGGAAAGACATCGGGAAAGGCTCCCATCTCCATGTGATCTTCCTTTTGGGTAGATCCCATTTGGTCCAGACTTCCTGGGACCCTTGGCCTTTGCTCTTTGTCTTTCGTCCTCCGTGTTTCATACTTTCTCCTGGATCATGGCTATTGTTTCCCATCAGTTGTTATTTGGAGCTTCATTCCCATGATGAAGAGGATGGGGGAGAGTGTGCAGCCAGGTAGCATCCTTTAATCTGATTTTGCCATTGTGTTGTAAAATGGACTTTTCTGAATCATAGCTGCACTCCACCAGAGTAACTGATGATCATCCCCTCGATGTGTTGTTGTAGCGGTCTAGTGCTGCATAAATGAGGGAGTGAAGGGTTCATCCATAACCCCCAATTCACACCAAAAGCGTCTGCGGCGCTTCGGCAGCGGGGTCGCAACTCCGCAGCGGACCGCAGCCATTGAAGTCAGTGTGCAGGCTCAAACCAGTCATGGCGCGGGCGCATTTCAGATGCATCCCAGAAGCGTGAAACAGCGCCACTTTGGAAAAATACACGGCGGTTCTATTTTTCACGCTTCACGCGTCAATCGCAGCAGGTAGAATCGTTCAGGCAGGAAGCCAGTTATCAGAAAACCCGGTGGATCCGGTTGACTTTTATCATAATATACAATCTGCTGGATTTTGGTTACACAGCGATACGAGACACAGTTGGGACGGGCAAAAGAGTTTTGTTTCACTGTTGTTTTCTTTAAATACACGCAAAACTACCTGGGTTGTGGCGCAATCTTGCAATCCTCACGTGAACCCATCGAGATGCCGCGCTAGATGCCCCGCTCATAGCCCCCAATTAAAATATGAATTGGGGGTACGCATAGGCCAAATCCTGCCAAACAATGGTCAAGTTGCCTTTGCTGAACTTGGAAAAAGTGTTCATCTATAAGATTAATATTCAGTATCTTTCCCAAACTATCATCTACATGTGTGGTGGCTCCCACACAGGCTGTGCAGATGGGACACCAATCTGCTTGGGACACTGATGTAAACTAAAATCATTAAGCAGCATTCTCATATAGGTGCCACAATCACCTGTGGAGGGATGTGTCGACGGTATCCCCGGTTGACCGGCTGGCTTTGTTGATGATGTTGTTCCAAACTGGGACGACTTTAGTACCAACTCGTCAAAACACTTTGTTTACGCTGGAGATTAGAGCCACTGGTTGCTCAGCTTGTTTCTCGGAAATGAGCACAATGGTGGCAGAACTTGAGGGCACTTCAGTTGGACAGAGAGAGGTTGACTGGGACCACCAGTTTTCCTGTGGTTCACATCTTGGGTGACTCTCCTGTTCACTGTGATTGCCAGGTCACCTGTCATTGAAAGTCGTGTGAGCCAAGTGTCTTCTCTAGTCACCTAAAAAGAAAAAATAAAAATTAGCTTAGCTTCTTTGCTAAGGTGCTGGTGCTGGATACTGGATTGCCGGAGCCCCTGACTTTTATGAGGTGCTAATTACGCAGCTGCTTGACGTCCCTGGTCATCTATGATTTGTTAATTTGTTATTTGGTGGTGCTTTGTGACCCTTTACCTACATCTGTCAAAAAAAACATGTGTATCCATTCATCTATCAATTAACTGTGTGTGTGGCGAGGGGGAGGATCTGGCGGAGGTGGAGACAATTCTGATGGTGGGTATAAAGGAAAATGGGGGGTTGCCTGACAACACTACCCAGGGAGTTGCACCCCAGGAAATAAACTATAATAAAATTCCTCGGGCTACACAGGTGAACGGGCCCCCGCCAGGGTTCCTCCTCCGGCTGCGCTTATGGCCAAGCCCACTCTGGGACTGCTAGCCGAAGTGCTAAGAACTGCGGAGGACAGAGTTCTCAGCGTGGACACGCCAGGCGACAGAGTGCTGACTCCAGCCTGCGCTTGTTTTTAAAACAGCTGGTTTCACTCTGCACTCCGGCGCAGGTGCGACTGACGACGCGAAGATTGCACTCCGGCGCAGGTGTGACTGATGAAGGTGGGGGCAAACCCACCTGCCACATATGCATGAAAAAATGTTTCTCAACGATTAATTTGAAACCACTTTACCAGAAACCAAGATACCAAGATATTCACATTGAAATAAGTTCCACCGGCAGTTTGCAAGAGAAAAAAAAAGAATGCATTAGTTTTTGCTGCTTCGAAATAGAAGAAAAAAAAAATCTTTGGCATGGTTGCATCTGCACAGGTTTGCGGGGGCTTATCTTAATGATTAACTGATTGGCACAGGGCTCAAACTCAACAAGAAGTTAAACAAGGGTAGACTGCCAAACATTAAACAATACTTTTATGGCACTTTTAAATTGGCCACAAAGAGTATTGTATTTACAAGCAAACTAGATGTTGACCTTCAACAGAATGTGGGTTACTTCACACTGCCTTTGTTTCTCCTGGCACTGGAATAGAACCTTGCACTGTTTAGATTAAAACGGACGTTTATGATTTCAACTTGTTCAAGATCTCCATCACAGTTCGAGGGATGCTGTTCTCTCAAAGGTAAACATATTGTTTTCAGTGGCACTTAATGAGAATGAACATTATCTCTGCTAATTTGAAAAAATGAAAATGGGTGGTGCTGGTCACAAGTGCTTGAGTATGTCTTGTCTGATCATTAAAATATGCGTGTTGCTGGTTCTAAACTGCAGTGCAAAAAAAAAAAAAAAAACAAAGGTCATCTTAACAAACCACAGGGAAAATTAATATCCTCTGTGTATCATCCAATGGTTTTAGTTTACAAAATCTCTGAGTGTTTTCCTGGAACCTAATCTGGTGAGTGTGGCAATGAATTTCCTGTTTATCTCAGCTGTACAACTCCCTTTAAAATGTAACCTCAAGGAATTTGTTTTTCAAAAAAAAAGAGTAGAGTTGAATACTTCTTGGTGTCCTTTGTCTGTCCGACAGGTTTCATCTAAACACCAAGATTTAAATGCTTAAAAACCTAAAGATGGCCTTGATTTCAACTACGCAGAAAGAAAGCATGAAAGAATATTTTTTCATTTCACTACAAATCTTTTACTGTTGGAGAGCCTGTTTATTTTAAATGGTGCTTTATATTTACTGTGAGTAGCATACATCGTAGGATTGAGTTTCTTGGTTGCACCTGTGAAAAAATTGCCAAACCTTCTGAATTGTCCTTTCCTGCCAATGCCAAATAGCTTATTTTTCTGCATACTCCAGCTTGATCGTAGGGTTAAAGTATATAGAAGTTGCAGAGAACAATGTGCTGGTGGCTGCATGAACAGATTCATCTGTCCATGCAGTTAACCAGTATGGTTCGTACATGTGCAAACCATGTTTTTGCTTCAAAACAAAAGTTTCTGACCATCCTAAAACAGTGTATTTCAAAATAAAAGTTCTTTGGAACGAATCAAGAATGATCATTTTTGCAGTTCTTATCACATGTTGTCTTCACATATGAAATACAATGAATACTGCACTCTCAAGAGTGAGATGCCATCCCACAGCCGTGTGTAAGGCTTGGACTTTGGCCTCTGCCATATGTTTTTGGTGTCCAACATCTGCACGAAAACACAAAGGATGTGTGGAGCATAAGCCAATAGCCAAGGCCAGTTTGGTTCCGTGTAGCTGGAGTAATTTCAAATTCAAAAGTCCAACATGTTAGATGAAACTTGTGTATGTCTGGACAAGTCATGCTAGCTACAAGGCATTCATGGTGAAACTGGAAGATGGGAAAGGCCAAGGCTATGCTTTTTTGGTGTCAGTGGGGTATAGGTATTGAAAGAGGACATGAAGTACGTTGGTGTGAGAGCAGAGGGTGCAGAGGAAAGAGTTAGATGGAGGCAGATGATTCACTGTGGTCACTCCTGAAGACCTGAACACTTGAAAGGAGAAACGATTTTGCATCCGTACACTGAAGAACATGGACACTGCCCACAGAGTCCGTGACCCCACCATGGAAGTGAACTCACAACCACGTATTATTCAACTAATATTGCACATTTTTGCAACTGCCACTCAGAATATAGAGCATTGAACAAAATGGGTGCACGTAACTTAAAAGTTTACAGTTCAGCTGCACTGAATTATGACGACATAAACACTGTGTGAGTCCATGACAAGTTTACCAGCAGCTGTGGACCAGTGCTGATACATTCAGTCTCTGGGTCAACCGCTCAGGCCAACCAAAAAAACCAAGACAGCTAATCCATGTCCTCAACAACGGATGGAAAACATGAAGGAATCACAGGAAGAAAGAAATCAGTACCATATGAACGACATTACAGTCCAGTTTCATTTCTGGGTGTGTTCCTTGTAGTTGTTGGTGGTTTGGGAACTGTGGGAGTCACTGATGATTTGGGTCTCATGTGTTGACATTGTCCTCGCACAGCCCCTTTGTCTGAGTCATCCCCACGTCTCCTCAGCGCTGCTCAGACCCAGTGGCTGATTTACCGATGATGAATGCCGGCTTCACCGTCTGCGATTTTGTTGAGGGGCTCAGAGTCGGCCAGATGGATGACGCCGGGCCGCAGGTGACTGTGTGCGGTTCCTCTGTCCGTCCGCGTTCTCCGGAGATCCAGGTGCCACCGCATCGCGGCCGCAGGCCCAGTGAGCCACCTGAGACTGTTTTATCCCAGATTATGGCGAGGACTGCCTCTACATGACTGGGACGGGGATTCCCTGCACGATGCTCGACTGTGGTTTCACGCACGCATGACGTCTATCTGTGTGTGCGTGTGTGCGCTTTTGTGTTTTGCAAGTGTGTGTCAGTGGAAGGACTTCCCTATTTTCGACTTTAATTAACGTTCCGTCCAAATGCAGCCAGCGAGGATTGAGTCAAGCAGAGGGAATCACTTATCTGAAACTGAACGAGTATGTCCAATTAGAAATGTCAAAGCAGTAGAGTTTGCTAAAGAAGAGTAATAAATTACAGATCATCCCCTGCAAGGCAATGGGCCGCATCCACAACGTGATTGCGCGGCTTTCGAGGCAGAACGGCGCGTGGCAATGGAACGACAAAAACTGCATCCTATCCACAGGAACCAAGAGTCAAGCTGCGCCGGACTCATTTGAATATATTTTAATTGTTAATTTGTATACATCTCTTGGAAAATAACACCCTCTTCTATGCAAAGAAGCCCCTTTACAAATATTGTCTTATCCACAAAGACTTTGCTCCAACAACCGCACGCAGTCTGACCGGCGTAAACACCACCTGCGAAAACCAGATGGTGTCTCTGGCGAGCTCTCTCCTCGCTTGCAGAGCTCATGAGGTGTGAATGACATTGAAATGTATTGGAAGATGCCAAATGGACGTTCTGTTTTATTTGGTTTGATAAATAAGAGCGCCGACAGAACCCAAGAGAGCGATGCGTTGTCGCACAAAAACATTTTTACCACATGAACAGGAAATCTGTGAAGAGCGTAACAGGTGTGTAACATACAAATACAGAACGAGTTAAGATTTCGCAAAGGTAGCCCTAACTGGGGCAAGTATAATCAATCACACTGTCACTGTCAAAAGTGACATCGGGCAGTAAAGTTATTTTTGATTAATTACTCCGTATTGATGTCACTACATTTGATATTATGAAAACAAAACAACGAGCGTGTAAACTTTAAACCTTTGTCGCACAGTCAAAACTTGGAGCAACAATGATACTAATAACAAAACTAACGATGCCAAAACAGCAGATCTAATAACAAACACTTGGGGAAACCAATTCAAGTGCTTCTCATGGAAAGCCACATACTTTTACCGCGGAAATGTTTTAAATGTATGACTTTTATTTACTTTTTTCAGGGGGGTTAAGAAGGTCTTGTATCAACATAATTAGTTGGCATCTTCGGTCGGTAAATGACGTGAATATTAATACAGACGGGAAAAATCGGAAAAGGAATTGCCAGCGGATCTGTGTCATTGCATTTTTCCACGCAGAGTCTTAAGCCGCTCTCACACCGCATGTTTATCCTTCTTCTTTTCCCACAATTCTCTATGCCTGCTTTTCCTCTTTTTTAATGACCACAGGCATACTGACACGTAATTCCTTTAATCTGTCGGATTCAAATAATCAAAAAAAAACAACTTTATTTATCTCTCAGGGGCAATTAGGAGGGGAAAGGTAGAAGAGTATGTCTGCATAAGTGTCACAAAAATGTAAACCGCAGATTTTTTCTCTTTTTTTTTTACGTCAGCAGGTCTGCTTGTGAGATGGCCTGTGGTCCTGTGATGTGACTGTGTGGCTACAGCTACAAGCTTGATTGGTGAAACACGGTCACATGGTGGTGTTTTGGAGAAGTCTGTCTCTCTGACATAATAAAACACTTACGTGGGGAAGAAATGTATTTTGAAAAACAAGTAGGCAAAAAAAAAAAAAGGGTAACAAACTTGGCCTAACATAGTGAAGTAAGAGTACCGCTTCTTCACAAATCAACTCAAGTAGAAGCACAGTGATTAATAAGGACTCTTACAAGTATGACTTCTGCCAAAATGTAGTGAAGTATTCATAATAAATTAACTTGAGCCTTTGTGAACTTTGCACGGCCCTACGCAACTTTTCCATTCTCTTCCACTTTTTCCACAACTATTTGTCTTTTCACATCAGACAAGGCCTTTCAATTTGCTCAATGCAATTGAAAACACCGCTTTTTAACAGTAAAGAAAATTTGAAAAATCGTACACTTATAGAAACAACTATATAAATACTAAAACTGCTCACTGTTATTGGCCAATATTTGATGCCTTTCAACATTCTGAGCATTCACGCAACTTGTACCAGCAGAGCACCATTGGGCCGTTCAATCAACCCTGTCATGTGGTGTCATGCTGTTATCAAGAAATCGTAGCCACTGTTTGATGTCGACCACAACGCGTTCTCAATGACCTCAGTACCAGTCCTATTGCTCTTCCTCAAGATCGGTGTTTCTGAGGATCATGTGGTTTGAGGATCAGATGTGAAATGTGCTCTCCATGGTACTGAAGTCGGGTTTGGAGGGACAAAAATGGGAACTCGAGTGCTGTCTCACCTGCCTCGTCTCGCTCACATAAAAACCTATCCTGTATTCCGCCATTGTGCAATTAATATGGGTTGGCGGAAACACGGCCATCGAGCGCTGTGCTTTGACCACCAAGAGGTAAAATGCAACAAATAATCAACCCACCGACTGATCTTGGCGACTAAAGAAACTTGACTATTGGTATGAGGACATGCTTTGAGACCAGACAAATGGCCAGGTCATTGGATATCTGTGGTTGTGGTGAAAAAGCACAAAATATCCAAATCTATTTGTATATCGTCGTCTGACGAACTAGCACACCAGCTCGCACTGGAGAGGAACTCTGTCGATGATGACTTCAAAAAGTAAAATCTTCTGGATCGTTGCAGTCTGGGAGCCCGATTTTGTAGCCCCGCAGCAATCACACATGCAAGTCCCTGCAGCAAGGCCTGTAAATCTGACTTTCTTACAGCCGCTGTTGTTGATATCAAATATCAAAGAATTTGGAGCTAAGAAGGTGAAGTCCGAGGCCAAGGAACCAGCGTTTAAATCAAAGGTGGTCCTGCTGACTTAGCACCACGTCTTGAATACGCGAGCGCGGGCGCTCACGCTGATAGCTGCTACATGCGCGGAAACAGACGTTTCAACGGGAATGAGCGTGCAAACCCCGAGCAACCTGATTGCCCATAATGAAGGCCTCCAGCTGCTCGCTAAACGCACTTCTCCGTCTCCTCCAAACCACAAAATCCCATAAAGCGAAGCGCTCGCAGTTAGCTAATAGCATTCGCTTCAATACTGATGCCTCTGGTACTACTTATTTTGGGGGGGGAAAAATCCCTGATATATTTTCCAACACATGACGCCGTTTCTCAGAATCAAGAGCTCCACCTTTTTGTTGAGCCCGAGTGGGAAGAGTCTGAAATAATGTCTGACGAGCGCGAAGCGCCGCTAAAGCCCGTACATCTGTTCTGCTGGAGCTGGTCTGCGACAGGTTGTGGTGGAATGTCTGGAGATCAGCCGGGCAGCAGTGAAAATGCAACTCGCTGGTCCATTTTTTTTTTTACGACGATGACGCTACGTGACTCAACGTGACCACCTCGGCATTGAGCCGGCCGTCGCTGCAATGTGTTTTTACATATGTAAGTAATAAAAACAAGCCGGCAAATCCGACGCTTGAGCCCTGTGGGCCCGTTTCATGAACGGATGAGTGCAATAGGCAAGTGAGACACACTGTGTACGCATATAATCTGATGTGATGAACGTGTGTGTGTGTGTGTCCGTGCACTGGGTGGGTGGGGGACCTGCAGACGCCAAGCCTGCCATAATGTTTACTGAAACAACACATTTTAATGGTTTCTGTTCTGTGCCAAGAATTGTGAAATCCAAGCGACTTCAAAGTGTGGCACGTTGCGGAAGTCCAGTGTTTACACGTGGGTCTCGGGCTTCTTCGCGTTCTTCTTCTCCTTCTCTTTCTCTTTCCTTTTTCTCTTTCAAAATCCGAGCCAGACCGCCCCTATAGAAACCGCAGTTGCTCTAACTCGTTTGTTGGTGGCAGTGCGAAAACTGCAGGCTTACAGCGATTGTATCGACGCCACGGGATCCAAAGGTTCAATGAGTAGAACGAGACAGCCCAAGCAAGAATGAAATATGAGCACATGCACAGAGCACCTCTGGAGGAACAGTCACAGAATCTCAGAAAAATATGTTCTTGAGGTTCGTATTTTATCACTGTGTGGAGAGTTACAGGAGTCTCTTCTCACACTCATGGTCATGAGGACATGGTGTTCAATACATTTTATATATAAAAAAAAGAACATGATGAATTTTAATTACCTTCATTGCCACATTTAGTTTACAGAATATCAAAATGAGTTCAGATGTAAGATTAATTTTTTTTTGCAAATTTGCAGCAATGACTTTTGACCTCAATGCCGTGCAATGGCTCTCTGATAACACTGGTCAACTTAACCATCCCACATTCTCAATCTCAATATACCACTATTAAAATTAGTCATGTTCAGGGCAAAGCCATGCCTTGGATTGTATTTCTTTAACGAGCCATACAAAGTGCGCTCTGTATTTAAAATATCTTTTATTGGAGTCGCTTACGTTTTACAGGTACAGGAGTCTGGCCAGCGCTTTGCACTGTCGACAAGTTTCCCATGAAAATCCCGAAAATGTGTCATTTTTTTTGGCCTCTCGTTTTTTCCTCAGCCAAGTAGTTTTGAGAGAATAGGTATTTTTTTTTTTTTTTTTATTTAAATAATGGATTCAGTGCTGTTGTGTGAAGCCTTCTCAGTCCATATGCTGCTGAGAACCAGTCCTTGGACAACAAAAGGAGCCGTTTGGCTGCAGGGCCAACAACTCAAACAGTTTCTTGCATGCATGGAGATCCATCATCACATGGATTATAGCGGCCGACACACACTAGAATGGAGTAATAAAATCCTCATCATTATTTTCCTCGCTGCCTTTTTGTTTTTTGTTTTTTTGTTCCCAGGTCACACTGCACTGCAAGTCCAACATCTGCAGTGAGTTAGCGGCGCAGCAATATTTACACCATCTATACATGCTACGGCTAGTTCTGTTCCCTTGCCAGGCTTCACTCTTTCGCAACAGTGGTGTTGAATTGTCCAGTGATTGTGGAGATTATCAAGTTGCACATCACAATAACATAATTAAGGTCTCCTGCTCGTCGGGTTACACTGTGAGGTCGCTGCGATCTCCCTTATTCTGTGAAACCGGACTCGTCTCGGAGCGCCGACCCGGATGAGCGCAAATAAATATGCATCACCACATTGTTACAAAAGTAGTTTTTTTTTTTATTTAAACATATACAAACATAAATAAAAGAACACTAAATAAGAACTTTAAATCAGATGAAGGTCTTACGGGTTTGCTACAATCTTGTAGAAGAATCAGTATATCCATATTGCTTTTGGCTAAGCAAGTGCACACAGAATTGTCAAAAACCAAGACACATAAATACGGATTTGAAAATGAAGCCCCTGTGTTTTTTTTTTTTAATAACAAAAAGCGTGTCTATTATGGTAAGTGCTGCATAATAAATGTCAAGTAGACATAAAATATGATTTCTACAGTCAAGAGGTCACTGAAACAATGACTTGTCTCTGTACTTCTGTAGCTAATAAATAAATATTTAGTGCATATTCCCATTTACCTCAAAGAGCCAAATGGAAAAAACAAACAAACAATTAAGTTAAAGAGGAGCCAAACTCAGCTTGGCTCCTCTAGTTAAAGAAGACAAGAGTCTGTTCTTGTCGTTTCCGCTCAGACAGTCCAGCTATCTGCATTGCTTGTTGATGTAAATGATCATTACAAACAGATGTCACTTTCTCCTCAAAACGGTGCCATCCAAATTGCTCATTGAAGCAGGCCACTTATTTCATCCAAGTCAAAAAAAACAAAAAAAAAAACTGGAAATGATTTTTTTTGAATGTCTAAATTGGCACTTGATTGCTCGTCCATGATTTAGCGAAACTGGAAGTAAAACAGCGCAGACAGTTGTACTGAAACACTGTGAGTCAGACACAGAGCGAACCGTTGTGTTATTTTTCTTAATTTGATATCTGTGAGCAGATATTCTGTCAGTGACAAAGCTCATTTTCAGGTATTCCTCCAACATTTCGCTTCAGCGCGTCACCTCTCTCCTGACTCGCCTTCAAAAACCAACACGCTCATTTGGTTGCCAGCTTGCAGTTTGTGTGACGAGCGCTTGGAGGCTTCCATTTCCCTTGGCAAAAAAAACATTGTACTGTGAACTGAACTGCATTGACACTTCAGAAAAAAAATCGAACTGCAACGCATATATCAATTAAACAAACAAACAAAAACAAACAAAACAAGTCCAGTGCTACTTTGAATAAAGTCGGGAGCTTTGCGCCTCTTTTTTTGGGGGGGAAATGGGAACTCCAAGGAAATTTGTTTTTTAAAAAAAATCTTATGTACAATATAAAGGACACTTTTTTGAGAAAAAAAACAAAAAACGTTGTCAATACAAATCACAAGCAGTGGTTTCTTTGGCGTAGAAAATGTTCAGTAGCATCGTCCGCTCCTCTCGCGCTAGCAACTCAGTGGCCCAGTTTTATGGCACCGAAATACGTCCCTTCTCCCTCAGGGTCCAGCATCCAAGCGTTGGACACGTTGACGAACAAGGCGTCTCCCTCGTCCAGCCGGACCCCTCGGCCCTGCTGGGCGCAGTACATGTTATAGCTGGTGTTGTTCCAGCGCATGGTGCTGCCCGTCTTCATCAGCACGGCCGCCTTGCTGTTCTGCTTGATGCTCTCGCGGTAGACGTACTGGATGAGCTGCGTGTTGCTGACGTCCACCGGCGGGACGCCCGCCTGCACGGTGTCCTCGGGCAGGTACTTGTAGTAGCGGAAGCAAGTCTTGGTGTAAACGTAGTAGAATCCCGACTCCATGACCAGCAGTTTGCCCTTCTGGTAGCCCATCCTGTGGCGGTATCCGTGCACCTCGTCCCAGTCAATGGTGACGGCCTTCGGCTCACCCTCTTTGTGGCAAGAATAAAACAAATTCGTTGTTTGTTTTGGTGTTTTTTTGGGGGAAGGGTTATTATTCTGACAATGAATCTGCCATAAAGTAAAACAAGCTACGAAAAAACTCAAGTCTTGTAATCAAGTCTTGTATGCTAGCACCATGTACTTCAACACTGACTGAATTAGGTTACCCAATAAATCTTGTTGCGTTAAAGGTTAAGTGTGTAATATTTGGAGACTTTGAAAAAGAAAGAGCGACATCAAGTGGTTACATTTAGGATTCTAGCGTATTTCACTTTCCCTCCCCTCCTGAGCTTGCCAGTGAGCTACAGTGGCCTGCGCACCCAAACCTGGATACCTCGGCCACCTTCTTCTGAGTTTATTTAAGGATGCAAGCGTTCACCCTAAATACAAAATGCGCTGTCAGGCAGCTGGATTGTCCACACCAGGCTTCCTACAAGATGGCAGCTAACTAGGAGCATGACCCTTACTAAATGTACATTATTTTTATTATATACATATGGGAACCGTTGTTAGGGTCGAAAAACCAAATTACTTTTATTGCACTGTGATTAAACACTTTTATTATTGTATTTATGGGCAGGCTATTAAGCTTTTACTAATATAAAAAGTCATTCATCAAGCCAAATGTTACACACTGGACCTTTAAGATCGAATGAGAAGCACAAACTGGCCAGCAATGCAAATTGTCCATGAATATAGCCCAAATAAAAGAATCCCAATAAATACAAATCTATAATCTATCATAATGAAGACTTTCTCTTATTTTACAATTAGACCACATGGAGAAAAAAATGAATAAGTTCCACCTGTGCTTAATCTATTAAAGGCATCTTACACATTTGGTGAAATCTACCAAAAACATATCTATATTACGATTATACACTCTTGTTAATGGGTTCTTGAAGACATCAGCTCTATCACCCTGGCTGTAATCAACATTAAAGTCCCTGCGTTTAACGTAAAGGCAGATGATTTTCTTGTGCAATGACAAAAAAACAAAAACAAAACACACCAACTTGTGCAGACTCACTCTTTGAGTATTCCTGATGTGCCGTGATGGGGAGGTGAGCTGAAGGGAGGCTCTCTTTTGTCGTCTTGCAGCGTCTGTTTTTCCGCGTGTCCCTCAGCGCGTTGAGCACCGGCTCCGTCTGTATTTCCTGTTGGGAGAAAGAGAGAGGGGAGGCTGAGCAAACAAAGAGCAACCGCTCACGGGTCGAGCGCCAAACCTTAACTAAGTTGCGCCTAATTATATCCTCAACATAAATTCAATCTAAACATGGTCCTATTCCCACCTAGCCCATCAGAAAAGTCATTTTGCCATAGTCTGGTGGTGCTGATTGAGGCACGCTCTGTGTTTAAACCAGAGAGCTCCCCTGTGGACGCAGAGAACACAGTAGAATTTCAACATTTCTCACCGCAAATTTGCTCTGCTGTCCCTTTGAATAACCATCAGCTCGGATGGAATTGTGTCCGTGCGTTTGGAGACGGTGCGCTGATGAAAATGGCTGCGTGCCAGTATATATTACGCACCGCTGACACTAGCCAGCTAACTCCAAATCAGGGCGGCGGCCAAAACTGGGACCCAGAGACCTCCTGCTGAGGATCTGGCTTCTATTCTGACCCCAGTGCTGCTTCTATTCAAGGCCGTGTACAGCTGGGATGCCATCCTCAGGAGAGATTCAGAAAGTGAAGAAAAGCATGGGTTCTGGGCAGGTTACGACAGAGAGGCCAGCTCCCTTACACAACTGGCATGCAAGTAAAACCATCATCCGTAATCTAATGAAAACTGGATTTTCATTGAAAATAATACGATTACATTTAAAGGTTGTGTGTGTAATATTTGGAGATTTTGAAGAAGAAATAGCGACATCAAGCTGTTGCATTTTAGGTTGCAGCGTCTTTCACTCTCCCTCCCTCTCCTGAGCTTGCCAGTGAACTACAGTGGCCTGCGCACCCAAACCTGGACACCTCGTCCACCTTCTTCTTCATTGGTTTGAAGATGCAAGCAGTCGCCCAAATATTGAAACGTGCAGTCAGGCGGGCTGGATTGTCCACACCAGGCTTCCTTAGAAATATGGCGGCGCAAGATGTCAGACCCGACCCCCTTGATCTATATGAGAACCGTTCCAAGGAATTAAGGAAAACCAAATAACTTTTATTGTACTGCAATTATACCCTTTTGTTAATGTATTTATGGGTAGTATATAAAGCTTTTTAAATATAAAAATCATAAATAAAGCCACATTTTAAACACTGGACCTTTAAGTTACACCAAACGTGTACTTTCCAGGGGCGACACAAGGGTGCAGTGGTCAGTGCTGCACCCAAGAAGGTTGTGGGTTTGATCCCGGGGCCCTTTCTGTGAGGACTTTCAATGTTGTCCATGTGTCTGCGTGGGTTCTCCCCGAGTTGTCCAGCTTCCTCCCTCAGAGAGGACAACTGCGCACTCTAAATTGGCCGTAGGTGTGAGCGCAAAGTGTGACCGATTGTCCTTCTGTGTGGCCCTGCGATGAACGTACAACTTGTCCAGGGTGTAACCCCGTCTTCGCCCCAAGACCGCTGGGATGGATTCCAGCACACCCTCGTACCCCCCGCCCACGCCCCTGTGACGCTGAGAACGGCGATCAACTTTCAAATCAACTCCAAAGATAAATCAGCGTTTGATTCACGGGGATGGATATTATTGCATTATTCCAACAACATTCAGCGTGGTTGGAGCTCTGAGAACAAACATGTGCAGCCACAAGGCTAGATTCCACAAACGTGGTTGACTCCATTCAGATAGCGAGTGAGGGAAAACGTGCCCCCACTCCCACTAGGATCAGACCTCTCTGACCTCCAAAGGTAATTTGTTGCACAAACATGTTCGGAGCGCAACGCCCCGGGACGAAAAAAAAAGGGGTGGGCGGGGGGGTAAATCACGGACTGCCAAGTGCTACAGAGTCATTTTGAATGTGCTACACCCCATCGGCCCTCCACTGTGGTCTCTATCTTGATTGGTGGCGAGACCTTGTCATACATCTTTAGCCGAGGAGAAGAGACTCTTTAAACAGAGTTGCAGGCGCCTGGCAGCCTCCTGATCTCCAGTTTAATGCAGAATGATGTGACAGAAACCCCCCCAGCCCCCCCAAAAAAAACCTCCAGCGACAGCTGACCTGAACTCACATGCTTGGCTCTGGAACACCAAAGTGCCTCCTTCAGCCCTTTAACTAAAGCCCCCCCCATACGTAAAAACACTGCAGTCCTCCCTCGCCCCAAAAGGTTTGGCCACCAAAGCCGACGGTGCCTTTGTGTTTTCCCGGGACGTCGGTCAGACCTTCTGCTAACACGGCTGTGCAGATACACACAGACTGTAAACACAGATCATAAGCCCTCCGTCTGATTCATGTTCCTGCCTTCTCACCGCTCCCGAGATTACACAGGGCACCGTGTATCCCACCCTGCATCAAAGCCTCCCAAATGATAGCCAAGGCAACCTCCTCCAAAATCCCCCCCGCCCCTCCGGCGAACGGCCGCAGGAGAGCGCGGCCACGCAGCTCGGAGCTGAACCTGAACGCGAGCGCTGGGCCCTGGGGCCAAGCGGACGCGTGTCGCCCCGGACACTTCTCGCAGGTCTTCCGTGGGAAAGAATAGGAGCAGCACCGCGGGGCTGCTCGGTCCCAGGCAGGCTGGGTGGTTTTCGAGTAAAGCGCTCCGCCGAGGATACCCAAGTCAAACACAAATACATAATTTCAAAGGAAATTAAAGCATTATGCGAAACCAAACACTAGCGAAGGGCTTTTATTCTGTTGTTTTACTTACGGGGATAGTTTATGCCTGTGTCCGCCAAAGACCTGCGCCAAAAACACAGGCGGCGACTTCCAGAGAAGGAATTAGAGAGGAGAAAAAAAAAAAAATGACTTCAGCAATTAAGAATTCCTGCTTTGTAACTCCCCTCCTGCTACTGCAGATTATCTGCCGAGCGCTCGGCAGCTGCTGACGCCAACAAATGACTCACGAAATGTAAACTACTATCTGCGCAGTGTCAGGAAGCAGTAACTAATCAAACTTGTGGAAAAAGCCTGGACCACAACCCACTTAACTATGTATCAGAAGCTGACAGATGTGTTATTCCTGCTTCGGTCCGACCTCCTCTGGTCCAGAGCCTCCTTGACAGAATCTGTGGTATGCACTAAAACATTTCTCTGGGAAAAGAAATATCACTGTTGCAAAAAAAAAAAAACAAATCTCTAAAAAAAATACAATATTGATGATGATCAACCCGCTTCCTTCCAGTTGGATTGCGATGAACTCTTAGGAATTGAGGAAATCCATCCATTCTACAGTCGCTCTTGGGCTGCCTTGTGGCTTTTGAATAACCGGCTGAAGAAAGACTAAGTACCTTAGGTTTGAGTGGGGAACACATAGGTCTGAATATAGGCACAATATATGAGACATTTCAAGGTGTCAGAAGAAGAGCCTAAATAAAAGCAGGAAGTGACCACAAGCCTTGTTGCTGCTTGAAGAGCACGGACGCTGCAGCGGAGGATCAAACCCGGAAGGCATTTCCTCATTGAGAGAGGTTTCTAGGTGGGCAACGTGATTCCAGCTGACTTCCTGACTGGCTGTGGTTAGAGTCAGACACCCTGTGTGCCAACAGGCAGCCTTGACGCTGTCTGAACCTAGCAAGTAACTAATCTGACTTGTCCACTTTAATGTGACGGGGAGGTTTGTCTAATTACCTGCCAACTTATGTGGTTTTGGGCTCTTGAGATGCTCAGATGCTTGAGGTGCATCTGAGGGATTTGACAAGCAATGCCTGGTTACCCTCCTCTCTCAACATAATGACTGGATACGCCGTACTTCCCCTCCAGAGGTAATGTCACGCACGCCCTCAAACACTCACAGTGAGATTACTGACGATCGCTCGCGAGTAATTAACCGCAGTTAACTGGCAGTCGGCCGGCACGAAGCTCGCTCGACCAGAAATGACAACAATACGAGGGTCATTAAGATTTCAATGGCCATTTTAAAGACCGTAACAAATGAGAGGAAAGGCAAATAAAATGTCTGCGGGCTGTATTCCAGTGTGAGTGTTTGTTTGTTTGTTTGTTTTCCTGGAGTCAAACTCACCTCCATGGGTCGATGCGGGGCAGTAGACAAATCTACCTGCAAACAGAAACACAGGAGTGAGTGTCAAGAGATGAAAGTTGTGGGTGTTTTTTTTTGTTGTTTTTTTTAAAAGGACTTTTCAAGCTGGAGGCAAGTTTGCGCTCAGTTGTCAACACCTGAGCAAAGGTTTCGGTGCAACAGGGGCCTCAAACCGACAGAACATACACAGAGCCACAGAGCAAAGAAAAAAAAAAAAAAAAAAGCAATTCATCGCAGCCATCCTAGCGTGTCGTCACTCCGCGCCTCGCACCGGCGACCCAAAACAAAAGGCTGATTTTTTTTTTTTTTGGGAGCTTACTTTGTATTTAAATTTCTCAGAGCGGCGTGAACGGCTCGACTCGTCTTCACAGGCGAGAACCTGAGCTGTGGACTAACACGTCCGCCACGCCACTGCAGGGTCCTGCGGTGCCGTGCAGCCTTCGGGGGGAAGTTCTGCAGGTGCTGAGGGTTCAACACCCTCAGGAGTGCAAGTCCGCAGACTAATGCCGAGTCGTTTCTAAACTGCAACCACATGCGACGCGTAAAAATTCAAGGTCCCTCTGTTGGCACTATGGCTGGGTCCCACCGCCGACAACAAAACAACAAAAATATGAAATGACCTGCTTTTCCTGCTTGGTTTATTCAGATTCTGTAGATTTGTTCATTGTCACTTGCATTGTTTTGTTTGTTTGTTTGTTTTTTTGCAACCAAGTTGAATGAAAGGCACGACAGAGACAGACAAGGCGGTCCGTGCGGGGAGTTGTGGATTTTGATTCTTCCTTCCTGTCTGAATCCCTGAGCTCCACGTGCAATGTGCGCAAAGCTGAACGAGAGGAAAGAGAGAGGGGGAGCAAAGTTTGAACTGAACTCTGCGAACAGGGCGCCGGCGTGAAAGACAACCGGAAGTCAGACTCATGAATGAATAAACTGCACCCAACAAGATTGTTGAGCGGACATGGAGGGGGAAAATGGGTAAAGTGAACTGAATACCACAAAAAAAAGTCGATTTTTTTTTCTTTTCTTTTTTCCCCCCCCACAGCTAGTTCCAACTTGTGTTCTTGGAGACACTTTTCCTTCCCGTTAACCATTCTGCACAAACCTCAGGCGATGCTTCGGTCTACAAGACGACCTTTCCAACTGCCTCCCTCCACCACTGGTGCTGGCTGTCAACCCCTCAGTAATCGCGACGGCTCGGACTCTCGGGTCAGGGATGGCTGAACACCACGGTGGTGCCAACCCTGCGGTGAACGCTCAGACCGGCGCGACGCTCGGCGGTGCGAGCATCTCCGTCCAACGCGCCCTCGAAAAACATCTCCCGTGTTTACAATCCGACGTTTACAACTTCTGACTCAAATTAAATTGACGGATGCGAGTCCGGGGCGTCATGTAAACACGCGGAGAGAGAGAGAGAGAGAGAGAGGCAGGCGGCGGCGGCAGCGGCCGAAGAGAGAGCTCCAAGTGAAAACATCTGTATTTTGCAAACAAGACATCTCGCTACACTGACATGTGTTTACACGCTTCATAACGGATTCGCGATCCTCCGCGACAGCCCCGGAAAACATCTGAGAAGAAGAATCTTCTGTGGAAATTTTCTTTCTCTCTCTCTCTCTCTCTCTCTCTCTCTCTCTCTCTCTCTCTCTCGAGATGCTATCTGTCACTCTTGGTGTTTTTTTTTTTTTTTTTTTGCAGCGGTGGGGAAGACGTGTTTTAACTGCGTGCCTGCCTGCAGCCAAAAAAAAAAAAAAAAAAAAGCGCCGCACCATCAAAAGGTCGCGCTCGTAAACCTAGAAAAAAGAAAGTGCCTGAAAAGTTGAGGTTTCTCTCTCTCTCTCTCTCTCTCTCTCTCTCTCTCTCCCTCTCTCTCTCTCTCTCTCTCTCTCTCTACCCTAACAACACTTCCACTCGGCACTCGCCGACAACAAATGTCACACAAAAAAAGCGGACAAGTTACCGTGGCGTTTTATGGCCTAATAAAATTGCGTAAATTCCACCAGGGCGTTCTGCTCTCGACTTGCGGTATCAAGCCTCGATCTCGACGGATCCGATCCGAAAAAGCTTTCGGTCGCTTGGACTAAAAAAAAAGGGGAAAAAAAGAAATGCTTTTGTTGTGTTACTCAAGTATTCGATATTCTTACCTCTTGCAGATAGCCGGTTAGGTGTAATAAGATCGCCACGCTGGACGCCACTTGAAGCAATCCCATGACAGCGAGGGTCCCGAACAGCAGCGGCCGGTAAGTGGACTCCGAGCTCGGCACCGAGTGGAAGCGGCCCTGGCCGGCCTCCATGTCGACGGTGTTCCGCAGGTAGCCTCTGTATTCGCCGTGGGTCGCTGCCATGGTGCTTCGCTTGCAAGTCCCCCGCGTGCGTGCGTGCGTGCGTGCGTGCGCGTGTGTCTGCGAGCGCCCGCGTGCGTGCGTGCGTGCGTCAAAAGCTCCGGAGCCAGGTCCCAAAAGGCTGGACTTTTGCAGCAGAAGGGGGGAACGAGAACTGCGAGCGCCTCGGAAGAGTCGCTATAACGAGCGGTGGGTGGGCAGACAGAGAGAGAGAGAGAGAGAGAGAGAGAGAGAGAGAGTCGGTCTTCTCCCCTCTTTTTTTTTTTTTTTTTGCAGCCAATCACGGAAATCCTCCGAATGGGGGCGACGGAACCTACTGCGGCAACTGCGAAGCGAAGTGACCTGAGCGCGCCAGGTAAAGCGAGCCCTTTATGGCTGCAGGGGCCACTCGCTCAAACAAGTGACACGTGATCCACCCCTTCTGCGTTTCACACGCCCGCCCGAACCGCCCACCGACTCACCCGCCCGCCCGCTGAGCTGCGGGGGCAGAATCGCAAGTCCATTCATCTTGCAAGCCTGCCCACGAACAGCCAATGGAGAGAAAGTGAACAAGTGTTTGCGAAAGTAAACATGGAACTGTCCTTAAAATAATGTCAAACGAGCAATAAAACTTTTTTCGTCCCTGCGTCCCTCTTTCTGCTTTCACTCCTTTGCACACAGCACAACTGTCTGTTCATGTCATCTCCATGCGTGTCCATGCATCCAAATACTTACCTTTTGATTAGTAGTAGTAGTAGTAGTAGTTGTAGTAGTAGCTGTTGTTGTATTAGTATTAATTAGCTTATTGTTGTCGCGGCTAGCTGCACATTGGATGCGCAAGCGCCCATTTTCATTCCCTGCAGTTGTTGCAGAGACAACGTGTCAACCAAAGCGCTGTGTTGCCTCGCTGGCCTCGAGGACAGTGGCGACCTTTTTAAACATCAGATTTCTCAATAATGCCACAACAAAACGCTCCGCACGCCACCTCTGTTTATTTCCGCCCAACAACAGAACACCAGAGCAGCTCCACCGTGTGATTTTAGACAGTAAACGATTTCTTCTGATTGAAGGGCAGCGTGGCAAAAAACCCATCATCCATCGAAACCGCATAAGGTGCAGTGTGACATTTTATGTGTGCGACCACACACTGCAAGTGGGTGGGTCAAGCGGGAAAATGAGTTATGTAACTTCCCTGTTATGGTATGTTTCTTGTCTTCTTCTTTTTTTGTTTAAAGCTATCTGCTAGCTAGCTAGCTGTTAGCATTTTTAAAATCTCAGAATGACCATGTCCCTGCTGCTTCCCCACAAGTTATTGATGTTGTTGCGCAGTTTGTTGATGCAGGATCAAAGGTTTCATAGACATCAGAGAGCCTCTGTTAAATTTTTACTAGAATTTTGCCTTTGTTATTAACTTGAGTGCTTATAGTTAGCACAACAATACAAGAAAGTTGAAGCTTCTTATAAACATACACACACGGACATGTGGGAAACAACACAATTTCTACATTTTCATTTCACCAATTACTCAAACAAGACTTTTAGTTGTGCCTAGACCAAGCAAAGCAATTTGATGTTACTGGTTTACAATGTTGTGGTCTTCATAGCAAGAGGTATTTAATTATCATATAAAGTGACGCCTCCTTTGGTAGGAGATAACAATTTAAATAGCTTTAGATAAAGTTTTGAAGAGATGGCAGTCTAAGACTGCTACAAATTTAAAAAAATAAAATCAAACTACTGGTTTGGAAGCACACAAACAAAATAATAGTCCAACCACTCATCATCAAGAGAAAAAAATATATATATGGCACTGCTTTCTGAATTATATTTCTGCATAGAATTCTGAAATTTACCAAATGCCAAAGACTGTAAGAATCATTTGACAATATTAGTTAAGAAAAAAAAACTTCCATGCATAGTTTTGATTACTAACAACATCATTACAATATGTATGCAAACTATTGTGAAACTGTGTTGAAACTGCTATACTAGCACCAGTATTTCATGATCTGTTAAGTCATCAGTCACATGAGACAAATCCCAACAGTGTTAAAAATAAACTTCATCACCATAAGAACTTTATTGGCCTTCTCCATGCATTTGCTTTGATTGTTGTCATGTAAACACAGGAACTGTGGGTAATGTTGTGACAACGGTCTGTGCCTGGGCTGGTATCAGTGATGTTGTCTTTGACAGAAAGAAAAAAGTGAATTCAAACATTCCGATCCACTAAACACCTTGAACAAGTTGTTCATACTTTCATCACACCCTGTTTTGATGCTCTCACTGATGTGATTTTTTTTTTCCTTTTTAAAAAAGTCCCTGGCAGGCCTCCAGTCTGCTCAGAAACCATTGACTTGATACTTTGTGTGTGTGTGTGTGTGTGTGTTTTGTGTGTGTGTGTGTGTGTGTGTGTGTGTGTGTGTGTTATCAAAAAGATTTTTTTATTTCCTTCCTTCTTAATCTAGAAATCATTGGGTGATTTGTTTGAAGATAGCTCTCTGAACATAAAATGACAAGAACATGACAAGAACATAAAACGACATCTTGGTTGTAATGATGATGTCATTGTTGTAATGTGATGCATATTGCATCTTTCATACTGATTAAAAAAAAAATATATATATATATACAAAAAGTTGACTTAATAACTACATGTTATAACAACCCATTGCAGTCCCACTCTGGAGACAGGCTTGGGGTTGGGTTCAGCAGACAAGCGCCGGTGCCTGGTGGCCAGGTTTATGCCCATGCATCCTGGTTGGGTCCATCCTGAAACAAAGACATAGGTCTGTCTCCCTGTGGGCTCACCACCCGCAGGAGGAACCATAGGGTGTGATGTGGCTTGGGCAGTGGATTAAAACAGGTGCTTTGGTGGCCCAAACCCTAGTTATGGAAACTGGTTTTTGAAACTTGGATCGTCACCGGCCTGGCAGAGAAGGAGCTGGAGCTGGATCAGGAGGTCGAGCAATACTGGGTAGATATAGTCAGCCTCGCCTCGACACACAGTGTTTGGCTTCGGTACCCTAATCCTTGAGAGGGGTTGGACTCTCTGCTATAATGGAGTTCCTCATGGGGAGAGACGGAGTCATGTGTGAGCTTTTCAATAGCTCCCTAGCCCTCTGCTTCTATGTTCATGTTCTCTTGGTTGGACAAAAGGTTGAATTGTTACGCCTTCAAGTAACCATGCCTTTTGGAGTCTTCAGGATTGATGTTGGATACGGTCCAACTGGAGACTCCATAGCCCTGCTGGGGGACTTCGAAGCCCATGTAGACGATGACAGTGCCTAGAGTGGCGTGATTGGCCCAATCTGAGCCTGAGCAGTGTTCAGTTACTGGACTTCTGTGCAAGTCACAGTATGTCCATAACTAACACCATGTTCCAGCTAAGGACAGTCCACCAGTGCACTTAGCACCAGGACGGCCAAGGCCGAAGGTCAATGATCAACTTTGTGATTGTCTCAATAGACCTTCGGCCATATGTGCTACACACTTGGGTGAAGAGTAGTGCAGAGTTGTCAACCGATCAGATGGCAGAGGAGGAGGATGCCATGCAGACCTGTCAAACCTAAATAAGTTGTGAGGATCTCTGGGGTATGCCTGGTGGACAAAACCTTTCAGACTGCTCTTTAACTCCCATCTCTGGCAGCGCTTCAACTGCTCATCTGAGGATGTTGATGTTCATCGGTGGAAGGATACTATGATGAAGACTACCTTCTCAATCCTTACAACATGTGCAGGAAGCAAACCTGGAGTACCAGGTTGGAAGGCATCGAATCTCTGGGGCAGAAGTCACCAAAGAAGTTAAACAACTCTCCTGCTCCACAGCAGGATGTAACTTAGAAATCTGACTAAGTTACTGCAAGTGTGACAGTGGAGGTCCTGTCACTATGCCTCCAATTGATCATGCGGCCCTGGCTACTTGGCCAAAGGGATATCCCTTTGGCCAAATGGTTAAGCGCGCATGGCTATTACCCGGGAGTCTGGGGTTCGAAACCCACCCGGGCCCTCTGCGCCTTGCCACACAAGGTTCTGGATGTTGTAGGGCTGTTCTGGTTCACGTCTCCGCAACACTGCTTGGACATTGAGAGTAATGCTGGAGTAGTATATAAAGGGGGAATTTTAGTAGTATGCCTAACCAGTCCACAAGTGTTTTGAGAAGGCTTGTGACCGTGTGCCCTGGCTTTTGACTGGCTTTATCACTGGGCCACATAGAAAGACAAACAAACATACATTCACCCACTCGCACTGACACACCTATGGACAATTTAGAGTTCCCAATTCGCCTCATATGCATGTTTTGTGGGAGGGAGCTGGAGTACCTGGAAGGAAACCCCCACAGACACAGGGAGAACGTGCAAAATCCACAGATCCTTGGCCTGGGATCGAACCCGCAACCTTCTATTGTGAGGTGACAGTGCCAGCCATTGCACCACTGCCCCAACCATGGCCACAATATAATACTATACTTATACATTACTATTACCAGCTTTTTTCTAATGACAATCAAGACTAGTGGCATGTCACTCAAGTCACCAATAAAAACCCTCAGGATTTAGCTATTATGCAAAACTAGCAGTTATAACATTCAGCTGCCCATCAGTGTGGCACAGACCTTATTCAATCACTTCCCAGTTTCACCTTCTCTTTTCTTTCTATAGGCTCTTTACCAGATGGATATGTTAAATGAATTGAAACAACTTTGGAAAAGCAGGCAATTTAAGATAGCACTTTTCCTGTTTGTTTGAAAAAGAGGCTAAAGCAGGTGGTTGAATCTATTAAATGAAAGGCCCTGTTTTATATGCACTGTTTAAGCAGCTGAAACACTGATAGTGTTGCAGAAATTAGGCTTGTCATATCATGGAGGAGAAATAATGTTTTCCAGAAACTGACTCTTTTTTGTTTTCAAAAATAAATGTAAAAAATCCCCAGTAAAAACAGAAAACGTAATTCATTGTTTCCCAATGTCTTATCGATTTCACAAAGATATGACAGCAGAATTATTTTTCTACTATTACACTATTATTGCAACTGAAAAAAAAACTAAGGTTGAACCTGAAAACAGATAACATCATCGTGACTCATGGTGTGTGTGTGTGTGTGTTTGAGATTTTGTGTGGTATTCCCCTCACCTTTATTTGGCAGTCATTAGCTTGTTTCGTTGAGGGAGGAAATTGCGTTGTACAACAGAACCATATCTACACAATGACACAATTGTGCACAATGACTAAAAACCGTCTCTCTCAAATGATGACAATGTTGTTGCAGCAATACTTTTATTTGACATCTGTATGTGCCATTAGTTTTGTATGTGCCTGACTGAGATAAAGTAATGCCTCCATGACTGTACAGCTTCACAGGAAAAGTTGCTCCTAGTGCTGCATTTAAAGTCAGAAGCTGACGTGTATCAGGTATTGACAGGCAATTGACAGATTCTACAATCAAAGTTGGCAGCCTGAACCACCTTGGATTCAGGAAATGTTGGAGTGATGGAGAAAAGAGAGGGGAAGCAGTAGTAAACATGAATAAGGATGTGCAAGAGGAAGATGACTGAGGATGTGTGCTGTGTAAGATATACTAAAAAAAAAAAATAACAGTTTAGGCATCACAATATTGGAAGTCCCTCGACAGCCTGATTGTCTTGGCTGTTAAATTTAGTGAGAACCCTTCGTAACAAGGAAAGAAGGGGATTTTGAAGAACCTGCATGACTGTTTAACTGCATAAATGACATCATTTCAGCAGTAAACCATTGGATACACATTTTGAATTGAGCATTGTGCAGTTACCGTGTAATTACAAAGCCACTGTGTAATTATTACACCATAGTTTTCATCAGACACAAATGGAGACTATATGGCCTTATCTTAAAATGTGTTAAAATGGTATATTCTGAGATGCAGTGGTCTATCCAAGAGTCGCTCTGCGTGTTTTCCAACTGTAACCATCTATTGATAAAGTGTGTAAATGTGATATTAGAGTGCCAGCAAACGTATTGGACCGTTTTGGACCGATACGAATTTGGATATTATAGTAGTGGTATAGTAAATGGTGCAAACATTTTATGCATTAAACAGACCCACGTAGACTGTACCGTTACTTCAAGATTTGACAGATAGAATTGAATAATTGATATGTTGAGCAGGTCTAAACCACATTCTTAAAGCCAAATATTCCCGCTAAGAACAAGCCTAAGGGTGACAGTGGCAAGCACATTTCCAGTTCTGAGGTGCTTGGCATCTAGAACAAAACGACACATTAAAAAAAAAAATCAACAATGTGGCTTGTTAGTGGCCTTTTTGTTGCCTCGCTAAATTAGAAAATTGACATTGTCATTAGCATCAGTGCCATCTTTATCTGTCGCAGCATCTAAAAATGGCCGTGGCTTCTGTAAATTAGGCAGAAACAATTTGGGTAAATACAACGACAGGGGGCGTGATGGTGGGTTGGTTGTAACAATCTGGGTGAGTTTGTGGAAAACAGCGCATGAGTGTTTTTTTATAGGCCCATCCCCCAACCATCAAACCTCAAGGCACTACAATCATTTAATACTCCATCATTATAGGCTTTTCAAACCTCATAAAACCGCACACATGATTTTGGTTATGTTGTCGTGCAACCACATTCCAGACGTCTCATTTCTCGAAGTTTTACTACGCCGGGACAGAGGTAAAACGGAGTGTGTGCGCTGTCAGAGAGCTGGTTCCTCTTTGTGCTGGTTCAGCATGTGCAGTTAGCGTGTATCTTTCCTGAGAGTCCCAAAAAGTCAGGACCAAAGTCACGTTTTCCGGCGAACCTTCGCACTTGGCCGGTCCGATGTGTTCTTGGCTTTTGGCTTTGAGTGTGGTGCTATGAAACACTCCTCACTTCATCAGAGGCTGTTAATACACCGTGAGAACCTCTGCTTAGCTGTGGGTTTCCTCTGCCCTCAGCTATTTCCTTAAGAAGTCAGGAGCCTCGGTCTGTGGCGGGAGAGCGAAGGAAAGGGCCGCGTGTGTTTATGTGAATGTGTGTTTCAACGCATCACGCTGTTGAACACGCGTTTGACTCTGTAGGCTGTGTGTGTACGTGCGCAGATGTGTGTGTGTGTGTGTGTGTGTGTGTGTGTGTGTGTGTGTGTGTGTGTGTGTGTGTGTGTGTGCAAGAGCAAGAGTTGGACACTGTCCATACCTCTGTGTTTTGTTATGCGCTGCTTGCCAGAAGTGGAATCTGATTCCTCTGTCAGATGCTGACAGATGGCCAAAAAGCCCTATAGCAGCGGAGAGAAGAGAGGGGGGGGGAACATGAATGGGGAAAGAGAAGGGTGACGATCAGATAGAGAGAGACAAGGAAGAGAAATACAAAAGTGCATACAAAGATTAAACTTGAGCCTGGGTGTTTTCCTTTGCCAATGGGCGGCACTTATTGTTGCTCAGAGTTTAATTATCTCTGTTTTCTTTATCAGATGAATGCTTGTTCGCTGCTGTGCATCCATGCGGATGGAGCCTGATAAATGGGCGTCTCAGCGTTTCCTATTCTTAAAAGCAGAGGGGAAAAATACGAGGATGAAAATGACAGAATAATAGCCCTCAAGCTCAGAAATGGAGACCAAAAAAAGAAGATTCAGTTACCATGAAATCAAAGAGTTTACTTAGCGTGGTGTAATTGTTTTGCTGAACTATCCAATTCATAAGTGCCAGGTCAGCACATGAATTCAACCACAGTCACACTCAAATTCAAAAGCTGGCACGACTCCAGCCCACCTGTAAATTGCCCCCACTCCTCCAGATGGAACCTTTCCAAAATCCCTCTTTATCTGATGGTTCCATCTGATAACGAGTGGCACAGAAAACAATTGTAAAGAGGAGGTGAGACTTGAAAGACAACTGCAGTCGACAGTGACGTCGAAGTAGACTCATAATGTCCGTTACTGCGCAATAGCTACACCATCACCAGTCTGCGTGTGGCTACAACCGTCTCAAAACTCTTGGTTAAAAGGAAGCAAGTTAAGCGAATCAATGACAAGAGAATGAGTGGGTTTTCACAAAATAGCTCGGAGCAGTCTGGACTTTGGCCCATCCCAAATCTTTATCTGTGAGGAAAGTTGATTCTTTATCGTAACCACCGACCTTTTCAAACAGATTAAAAATGCTTTCTATTGAAGATTGGGAAGATTGATGTGCTAGATTATATTGATTTTATATTGAAATCTCCCAGTCTAAGGGTCAGGCCACTGAAATTCAACGGATCAGTTAGGATTGAATGAAAAAAAAAGTTTATATAGTGGCATGACTTGGAAAGTTCACCGTCAATATTTAGAATAATCAGGTAAGTGCATCTCTGTCGTCCTTCTGATGTGACTTTGCATGATGACTACATTTTTATCATACCAAAACTCAAACAAACTGTGTAATCGCAAAGGCATGGGACGCCGCGAATGAACGACCCAAAAAATGCAAACTTTTCCTCTACAAACCATATAAAATTTGGACAAAAAACTGGAGTCGACTACATCCTCAAGTGGCAATGTCCAGGCGATGGTTGAATTAAAAAAAGAAAAAGAGTAGAAGTCTTTGGGTACACCCAATATTGTTCTCCAGAGAGGAGATGGGTGAGTCCAACATGATGATCCAGGAGCTCAAATTTTACCCGGTGGTAAGGACTGCTCCATCAACTGGCTCCACGTTTGCAGAAGGAGAGAACATTGACATGCCAACATCATCGCCTCTGCAAAATTCGACCACTTTTTCGCTCTGTGGAAATTTGCTGCTGGTGTGGAAGGTTCTATTGACTTCAAAAGGGTTTTTATTTTTCAAAAAATGTGAATTGTCCACCTTGCAAATTCGCTCCTGGTGTATAAGGACCTTAACACTGACAAATTGTGGGTCCATCCTTTTTTTCAATTTGGTGGAGATTTTCAAAAGGTGACCCACTTTTTGGCATTTCTCCAATTTTGTCAAGTGCATGTTGCTTCCAAACTTACAATCAGTTGGTGTGGTAATGCGCAGTACTATTTAGTCATAGCAGTGTGCTGTCTAGATCAACGTTTCTCAACTGGTGGGTCGCAACCCACTTTAGGGTAAGAAAAAAAAGGGGGGGGATTTTAGAATATGCATATATTTATTGAGACAATGTTGGGCATTTATTTTGCAAATCAATTCAGTAATTTCAATAATTTATTTACTAGATATAATGAAAGTGAGCTCGCGTGGAATAAATTTGAGTGCTGTGGAATAAATCTGGGTCACGACTTCATGACAAGGAAAAATAATTGTGGGTCCTGAGAATCCACCAGTTGAACCACTGGTCCTTTTTTTCTCCTGCTCTTAACAGCCTTGCCCCTCAACTGACCTCCAACCTTGAACTCAGCAACCTCACCCGCTAACCGTGATGCCGTCACTTTAAGCCAGCCCGTTTCTCCTGGTCCAGGGTGGGCGTTGGAGGATGACTGAAATACTATTGACACAGTGTGATTGTAAGGCGGAGTATCGTCCAGCCTTCGGAAATTTAGGCATCCAAGCAATCACCATTATTCTGCTTGAATGCACACACTCCTGCAAAAAAATGTGAAATGCATTACTTAGACACACAAAAATACGTGGAAACTGCCCTGCGTCTGGCAGAAATATTCTGGTGGACGGATTTCAAGCGGATTACGTGTCCTTTCAAGAATCCGCGTTGCGCTGCTGTGGGTACAACAGTCCCAGATTTTTTCCGTCATCATTACTTTCTTTTTATCAGATTAAGAGGCTGCTGGAAGGGTTGGCAGAGAGACACGACTCCGTCTCTCTTCCTTCACTCCCACATCCTCTGTGGTATGAGGGTCCCTCAAAGGCTGCCACAACACACACACACACACACACACACACACACACACACAGAACTGTCTTGCTATTGCTGAGTATGTCCTAAACTGCTGACTTCCATGGCAACTACAGTGTTTTTTTTTACAATTCCCTCCCTCCCCCACATCCTCCCTACCACCCCCCACCCTTCCTCCTCTTCCACTTCTCCTGTCGAATAGCTCTCTGGCCTGTGGTTTTGTCATAACTGCGCATGCAAAAGAAAATTTGGCCTGATGATCAACCCAAACTGGGGTATTCCTGACAATTAGTGCTGATCCAATTCCCGTCTTAAGTCTGTAGGTTGTAGAGTTTTGGGAGTGTTCCTGTCGGACTGTGTACGTTAAGTCGGTAACTCACGAAGAGTGGCAGAGAAATGAGAGTTGCCAAATGGCTGCGCCGACCAAGACTTCTCATCTTAGGATTCAACTGATAAGAAAGCAATCAAAACCGATTGACCACTAAAAGTTGCAGAAAATCTAGAATATCATTTTTCAACTGGTGGGTCGCGACCCAAAAGTGGGTTTGATTCTGGGCCAGGTCCGATTCCGGGCCAGGGACCTTTCTATGTGGAGTTTGCATGTTCTCCCTGTGTCTGTGTCGGTTCTCTCCGGGTTCTCCGGCTTCCTCCCACACTCCAAAAACATGCATGCGAGGTGAATTAAAACTCTAAAGGTGTTGAAAAACACCTCCTTGCCCGAATTTGTGTAAATGCCGAAATCAATCTTTTTTGGAAACGCTGATGTCACAGCTCGAAACCCCCTCCCGTCCCTGCAACCTGAGCGGCTGTGAGGTGCAGACGACCACTCACAACAACAACAACAACAACAACAACCACATCTGCCAACAGACTTGTTACTGCTACTAATGACCAGCCTGCAGTCTTCCCATTAACCTCCACTACAACAAACCGCAAACAATAGTGAACGATAACACATGGTGCTCAAGGATCGATCGTGGATTGTGTGCAAAGTGAAAATAAACACAACAAAAGCAATTTGCAAACCTCCTGTTTTACTTTTTATTTATTTTCTTTTGGCTCGGCAGACTGGGATATTGAGGCAGGAAACCTAAATGACAAAAATGTTAGCAAACTTTTACTGGCATGACTCCCAGTCAACCTTAACATGGACCTTTCAAGGCTTTATGCGCTAAAGTAACTCGAAGTAGAAATTCAACTCTGTCGTTTATCCACACCGTCTTTTCACAAGCGATCTTTCTTTCGTTAGCGAGCTCCTGCTTCTTTAAACACGGTGTGCTCCAGGTCTTCTTCTTCTTCTGCACTCAGGGAGGAAACTTGTGGCGCCACACCAGGCCTGGCTTAGGTACTACATTGTTTTCAGTCATTTCTAGCATTTCTGTGTAAACGTGTATTTTTTTTTTTTTTTCAAGAGTTTTCGAAAAAGTGAGGTTTTGAAAAATCTGTCGCCGTGCAAACGGCCCCTTGGTGAGCTGCCTTTGCCCTCTGACAGCTGGGAAAGATTCCAGCAGACACCCGTGACCCTGAGCTCAGGGAGAAGCGGGTATTGAAAGCGGATGGATGAATGGTAGAAAGTGGGCTAGCGTTTTTATTTTTGTGGAATGATGTGTTGGTCTGAGACTCCACCAGTTGAGAACTACTGATCTAGAATGTGTTATTAACACGCACTTATGCACATCACATCACACTCCTTTGTCCACAGTAATGAGAGGAAAAGTCAAGCGAACAACCGAAGAGTCGCTCCTCTGATGCCACGTCACAAGTAAGACCCAAGTAAGAGCTGCACTGGTAATCATACTTCATCTGAATAAATTCCTCAAGTTAATTATTTGCAGAATGTTTTGAGCTCTCCAGTTTTTTCCAGGTGGGAGAGACGAGACGGAGCTGTCTTGCTGTGGTGGGGGACGTCTGCAACGAGACGAGTGGGAGAACATTGACGGATGGTCGGCTGAATGACTCCTCGTACCCATGAATGGAAATCCATCATGTAAATCCGGTGATGAAGTCATGTAGTAGCTTTGCAGTTCCATTGCACTACGAATGACACAACGTCGTAGACGGTGACGGTGGGCCATGTTGGGATTACAGGTGCTTAAGAGAGGAGGCTGTGGTTTCTGAATGTGCAAAAGTAATATTAACAAAAAACATTTTTATGCCTATTCAACACATTACACGACATCTAGTTCTCCGTTCCTCTTTCAAGTCATCACTCGTGGAGAATTCTCTTAAAGGTGCAGCGTGTAAAATTTGGCTTGAGTTATGATTTTCATATTGGTAAATGCTTAACATACTGCCCATAAATACATGAAGAAAAGTGTATAATCACAGTACGATAATCATTTGGTTTTCCTACCCTTAGAACTAAGGATGCACCCATACCACCATTTTACAGAACGAGTAGACTACTAGTACATGCATTTCAGTACTTCCGATACTGATAGTGAGTACTTAATAAGGCCATTACACATTATAGAATTACTTTTACTTTTTTTATTTTTCCATTCGTATTCTGTTATTTGAACAACATTCATTATCATGCTTTTCTAGACCATGGGTGGGCAAACTTTTTGACTTATGGGCCACAATGGGTTCTAAAATTTGACAGAGGGGCTGAAGCAGGAGCAGATGGATGGAGTGTTTTGGTAATAGGAGGAAAAGATATATAATGGAATATGTAGAACAAATGTGCTGTAATGTCTATTAGAAATGAACAAAAGCAAAGTCACAAAAAATGATGTGTCTTTGAAGCCAAACGGTATTTAGCTCTTTATTGAAATGACTCTCAAAACACTTTTTTTTACTTACTTACTATTTACATATTTCTTCAAGTTCAGCAGGCCGGATTAGTAGTTTGCCCATGCCTGTTCTAGAACAGGTGGCGACTGTCACAAGTTTCACTGCAGTGCAAACACAAATTTAACTAAATTGTCATATACATACATACGTATACAACTGGTATCGGTGTTGTGGTATCGACAAATATTTCGCAAGTACCGGTACACCCTTGTATTGGTACCGATACCCGATACCGGTATCGATACTTGGAACAGTTCTCATATGTATAAGAACATACATAGAGCAATATGGGGTCTTGCTTCTAGTTAGTAAGTTTTTAAGGAAGCCTAACTGATAGTGCCCGAAATACAAAAGGCTTCCTTTAACTACGGGCTTCCTTAATAAATTTCACACACTGGACCTTTAAACTACAGGGAGCTGTTCAGTCGAGGAGCACACGGAGGAAAAAAGGAAAAGACACGGTGACGGTGACATCAGCGGGAGGCCTCTTTTATCCACTTCAGCGTCGTCACCATCTCCCAGACTTGACCTCGGCTTCCTGGCCTCAGCTTCAAAGGGAGGCCGAGACCACCGTATCATCGCCGGGGCGGGCGTGAGTGCGCAGGAAGCAACCCTGAGGTCACGGCTAACGAGAGGATTTCTCAAGATGTTTCCTCGCCGATGGGAGCCAAGGCTCGTGCGCTCACCTGAGTCAACAGAGCGCCGGGCGTGACGGTCGGACGGAGGGAGGATGAGCGCAGACACAGCGGAGGATGAGGTCATTAAACAGTGAAAGGCTCTCCCGGATTTCTCTCTGTCTGCCTCTCTCTCTCTCTCTCTCTTAGCCATGTGCTGCGGCTGAGGGACGCTTGTTGCTCTTGTGAGTCAGCCCCTGCTCGCCAGATAAATACCGAACACTATTTACCGCGTTACCAGGTCCCCGCCAACGCCGGCCGACCGCTGTTTTCAATCGGCAGAGTCAAAACACAGCACTGGGTTTTGGGAAACACCAGCGCGCCCCTCAAGACCCACAGCCTCCGCTCCGCTCCCTCCCCGAGTCATGTTCAGATAAACACTCATCGTTTGGACGTGATTCAGCCGTTCCCCGGGACATGAGCCCTTATCTCGCGCAGGTCACACACAAGCTCAAAACTATCGCCTCCAGTTGTTGCGGTCGCTCCTGGAAACAGGCAAACAATGGAAAGGGGAAACATCCCTTAAAGATGAGACTTTTATTCTTTCCTGCATAGCCAGAGCCTCGTTGGATTAATGACCCTGTACCCATGCGTCAGATGATTTCTTTTTCTTATTATTAGGGATGCACCAATACCCGATACCACTATCAGGTATCGGTACCGATACCAGCATTGAGTACTTTACTCTTACTTGCAAAATACGTAGAATAGAATAGAAATGCATTATTTAGTCTATATTGAGGAAATGTGAATAATTACAGCAGCAGTGTTGTTGGATTACTCCATAAAAGTAATCCAACTACTGATTACTCCTTTAAAAAGTAATCTAATTACTTCTTTAACCACTTTTTTTCATAAGTAATCAATTACTAATTACTTCAGTTAAAAAAGATAAAGTAAAAGTTGAGAACGTCTCGTTTCCTGCACTTAACGTACAACTAACCACAATAATTCTTTCATTTAGACGAGATGAATTCCAAATAATGTTTGTATTTCCAGCTACAAACCCAATTGCTGTTTTTTTCTTTTGCCGCCATCATGCTTGTTTTGGTGCGTCGTCGCATATCAATGACCTTGCATGCACGCCTGCATCATCGATCTGCAACATCGTTGTTTTCGGTTGTTTTTCTAAATTTCAGATATTTCGGGGATAATAAGACATTTTTAGCTTGCAAAACATTTCGGAAAAGTAATGGAATTGTTACTTGATAAAGTAATTATGATATAATTACCATTTTTGCCAGAGTATACATTACTCTGTTATTTTTAATTACAGCTCAGTACAGCAGCATGTACAAAACAAGACAAACAAATAAGTAATAGTATAGTAAAAAAAAACAAACAAATAAAAAAAACACAAAATTATAGTTGCATTCATTCAGATATTAGAGAGGAGATGGAAGATGGAAATAATAATAAAGTATCTATCAGGGTCTTGCAGCAAGTGAGCACTTTCCACACAGCTGCACACGTCACCTCAGCTCATACATATATTGCGTTGCTGTTTTGGAGTGGTTCTACGGATAGTAGGGAGTTTAGTGCCCGGGGGGGTCGATAATATTAAGTTCAAGATTTAGAGCAGCTGTCTACTGATTAGAGAGCTTTCATGTTTGAATGTCATGATGAATGGTTACAGCTTGAGTGTGAGTGTGTGTGTGTGTGTGTGTGTGTGTAAATGACTGCCTTTCATAATGTGTTGGTGGCATCTTGGATGTGAGGATGAATGGGTGGAACAAAGTACATATTATTTTCTGGAAAATACAGGTTGATTTGAGATTAGCTGTTAGTTTCCACTCTAATAGACATGAAAGATGATCACAAGAAGAAGAAGAGGTGAGCGTGGTGCAGAGGAAGACAAAGGCAGGCAGGGCCCACAGCAGGGTCAGGGACAGGAACCGGGTTCGGTCGAGAGCATTTCTAAGGTGTAGCTGTTTGGGTTGAAATGAAACAGTCGACTTTGGCCTCGCTCCTTTGCATTTCGGAAAGCCATGACATAACAGGAGAAACCAAAAAAGTAGCTCAAAACGCAGCTGTGACTAAGTTGCCACGGTTACCGCGGCAAAATATTTGCATCACCTAAGAGGGTCAGGTGGTGCATGCGGCATGATTCAGAAATCCACAGCAATATGGCATTATAGATTTGATTCAATTTTACACTCCATAAATTCTTACATTTCTTTTTCTTCGCTCATTGCATTTGAACGGAGAAGGAGTCGCTGGGCCGCGCGGGCCAACCGCTCGGCCCGAAAAAAAAATTACATGCTCGCAAAGGTTCAGCGAGAACATTTATTTCCGAATTACCGTTTTAACGTCAAAAAAACAAAAACAAAACGGCTTAAGTGCCTGGTTCGCTCGGCACGACCTCAGACCCACCTCGGTGACTCAGGCTCCCCTTGGCTCCGGGGGCCGACTCACACCTAATGGTCCGCAGTGATGAAAGACAGAGCAGACACATCAGGAAGAGAGGAGTGAAAGAAAACAAAAGATTTTCTTTTTTTTTCGAAGAGGCTGGGCCTCTTGTTGGGGATGATGTAGACGGTTTTCCCCTCTCGAAACACAAAGCCCTGTACAGTATATCATGAATTCCATGTGTTTGACTCAGACCGGCCTCCCCCCTCCCTCCCCCCCAACCACCACCACCCCGGTGCTCCCCCTTCATCCATTGGACGCTCCCAACACTGTGCCATTTGTTTCTACTGGGGGTGGGACGGGGGTGATGTCAGTCACTAATCAGCACAAGGAAGGGTGTGTGTCTCTGTCTGTATCTGTGTGTGTGTGTGTGTGTGGTATTGCAATATTTTACCCGGATCAAGGCCTTACAACAAGTCGGCTCTTCCTCTGCTGCAGCCACCTGAAGCAATAATTGTTCTTTGTCACCCTACTGTGCCAAAGCATGAGCACGGATGCAAGAATGAAATATACACTATTTAAAAAAGTATATTAAAAAAAAAAAAAGTCAGGCAGGGAGAGACATGCACATAAATCCATCAGCCCGATTCCTTTATGCGAATGGACATTGAGTGCATATTAGAGGTTAAGTGAGGAAAAGCCCTCCTCCTCCTCCTCCTTGTTCAAAATTAATAATTAGACTTCCATTTTTTTTTTTTAAAGTAAGGGTGGGAGGAAATGTTATACTCAATAAACCAAAAAAATGGGCAATACCAACATTTGGTTTGGGCCAACATCTGTTTGTAGTGGGACTTTCCCAGTTTATTTTTACTTTGCTTTGAATGCTGTCTGGAGTTCTGCTTTTTATACGTCACTCTGATCAAGCAGACGTTCCTTGAGAAGAGCAACGTATTGACATAGTGTATGAAACTATTGAATTAAACCTGGGGTGTGCAGAGGTGCAATCCCGTACTGTTTAATAGGGGTGGAGGAAAAAAAAAAAAATCGATTCTCGATTAATCGCAATTAATCGCATCGTAGCCCTCTGAATCGGAATTGAGTTTACCTATCGATTCCCAACCCTACTGTTTGGTCTCTTTTGGTTTGTTACAATTCAGAGGGATTTCATTTGACTTCAGAAATTTCCTGAGTCTTGTTCGCGAGTCAAAAACGTCTCGTACGAGCATTTGCTGCACCTGTGGCACAGCGGCGGGCGCCGCCATCAGTGCGGCTTTTCGCTTGGGAGCCAGCGAGCGACGGAGACACACGCCCCTCCACGTATCCCCTAATTTGAGGACGACTGGAAATGACGTCACTCTGGTCTGATCTCCCGCAAGCTGAGCTCAGCATGCCCATGTATGGCTCTGCCACAAACGCTCCCATTGTCAGTCAGCGGGCTTCCCGCCACTCGCAAGATCTGACATTGGATTCCTAGACACATTCCTCACCTTCTGTATCACTGCACAGCCTCTAATTAGACTTCCCCCTCCCCCACCTCCACTGGCTCCTTCCCTCCGTCTTCTTCGCCGATGCTTCAGACAAACACCTTCATTCATCTGCAGCGACGTCGAATCCGCCGAAGCAACGGCAGTGAACGCTGAATAATTATATATTTTGCGCGTGCGCTACGCTTTAATCACACGGCAACAACTGTTTTGTTGTGCAGCCGTGTCCAGGCGTAACAAAGACGCAGCAGCACTATCATTGAAACCCACCTTCAATAGACACACATTAATTTTGTTCCCTTTTGCCACCTGCAGGACTAGAAACCCTTTCCGGCTACAGTGAGTGCCACTTAAAGGATTTACTGTTGTGCCCAGCTGTTATATAATCCCATGGAAAATAATGGGAGTAGGGTCCTTGTAACTTTAATGTGTCTGTCCATGACAATTCCAGATTTGGGTGTATGACACCTGCAGCGTTCTCCCAAGGCCTTGGAGCAGGAGAATAGCGTTTATTGTACCATTAAATTCTCTTCATCGTCACATTTCTTTAGCTCAACAAGGAACCACTGCATGAAAGCACACAAATATTTGGTGTGTACTATCCCAAATGAACTCTGGAATCACAGAATTCAGCGGCGTTTCTCAATGCCGCTGGTTTGAGTAACAGCAAGTGTTCCACTTAGTGGAGTTTGAGCAAGTTAGCCATCACCGACTCTACACGTTTCTCTACAATGCTAACTGTTGGGTCGTTAAAAATAAATTCTAAGGCTGCGTTCAGACTGCGGGCGAATCGGATTCAAATCAGATTCCTTCTCAAATCCGGGATCTGGCTCTGTTCAGACTGGGCCACATTAATGAGCGATCTGCCAGGTTGCTGTAGCAGCAACTTCGGAGCGGAGGCGTCGTCCAGAGCATGTAGTGTGAAGTGTGACGTCATATACAGTAATTGCGACAGAGGCACTTGTTGCGCTACATGCCCTGGAGCTTGGCTTGAATGGAGCCACAGACTCCCCACAGACTGATGAGGCAATGAGTTTCCTCCTCTGTCCAGGGACTGCTGCTTTCTACTTCTTCTGTCTGCTCCATTACGTTATACAGCTCTGCACCTGGAATGGCGCTCTCTGGTCTGGCGCATTGGGTCTTGCGTCGCGTAGAGTGACGTCACGGACAGTCAAAACCCATCGGTGTGTTTGGAGCTGTTCACACTGAGATGCATCTGTCCAAATTCGATTTGAAACTACCCCCCAAAGGTGGTTTCAATCCAATTGTGACTGTTCAAACTACAAAAGAGCAATCCGGTTTCAATCTGGATGGACTGAAAATCGGACTTTGACTGGCAGCCTGAACTCGGCTTAATAGCAGCACATGTGACGTAAGTTCCCTTTGATAAATGGAGATTAAAAAAGGATACATAAAAAAGCTTTATTGGCAAGAAAATTGGACCTAAAAAAGGCTATACTTTCAGAAACCAGGTCTTTATGTGCAATTCAGATATTTTTTTATGTGAGAAATCTGATGTACATTGTGCTCGTTCATAGACTTCCATCAGTTTTGAGTGTGGACTGAACGCAACCCTGAAGTAACCCACGTGCACAAAAGTGGTCCAGACGTGACGTGACCACAAAGGGACAATTAGGGTTTTGCCATTCATCAATTGCAAAACGGAATCATCCCGAATTTAAAATCCAAGTCACGCCAAACATATTGAGTAGCAAGGAGCTCTTGATGCACTTTGTCCCACATTGTTGTGAGAACCATAAAAAAAAAAAAGCTAAACTACCTCGTCAAGCGGATGGACAGACGGAGGTGTCCTGTTTTCCCATAATGCCATGTGGATGGATGTGGTTTCAGGGTCAACAGTGGTGGGATATGTTCAATTCCCAAATGACAAGAGGAATATTGAACTCTGTGACCACATGTCTGCAACACTGCCTGGTCTTTCCTTATCCAAGAACGCAGAATTGCTTCATTTCAATGATGTCAAGGTGGGATAAATGCAACCTGGCCGTTCAGATCATGAACATACATATCAGGTACTGTGGTTCAGGAAACAGTCACATCACTGCTTGAACGGACAGTTTTCAATTGTGAACTCAATTAGGACGAGAAGACAAATCACTGTTAAAACGTAGATAATTTATTAAATATCTTGATTTGGCGGGAGAAATACAAAACAATACGGAGGTGAGGTACAGCTTTGTGGGGTTGTTTTCTTTTTCAGTTTTGCTGAGTGTAACACTGGGGAAGCAATAACAGATTTACGACAAATGCTTCCAAACAAAAAAAAATAATACAAGTCTTTGCATTGCACATTCAGCATTCACAAGCACGACATCGTAGCGCTATAGATCATTTTTGAGATACGCAGGAATGTAAAATATATCAGGAAAGACAAGAAGGTGGGAAAAAAAGGGATGAATTTTTTTTTCACAATTCAGTAGGGGGGACTGTATACAAGTACTCTCCTTTCCTCTTCAAGCAAAGCCCTCCGCTCCCAAAACATTCCTTTGAGTAAACAGAAGATATATGCTCACACTCTATTGTCAGGCTTACGCCTAACAGGTCTCTTCTAACTATGACTTCATCAGTAGGCGATATTAGATAGGCGATAAAGGGAAAACAAATTCACCCATTTCCGCTTTATAAACCCATTTGTGAATGATTCAAATTACACCGTACTGGATATGGCCGAAAAATACTGTAAATGACACATGCATTTACACTTGTTAAGTACTGGGGAAATGGGGGGGTGGGAGGGGATACCAAAAAAAAAAAAAAGACAGATTGTGAGACACTACATTCCATTAACTCATGTACATATTGGTGTTAAATACAGTTTTCAGCACTTTGTTACGTAGCGCAACAGCCGGGAGGCTTTTGCTGTTGGTCCTCGACAAGAGGTACAGTATATACTCCTACTGCTATAGCTTTTAATAGTGGATTTTGTGATATATGCATTTTTTTTTATCATGTAAACAAATAAAATACAGGGTGCACGTATTGTACAGTACGCACTGAATGGCAGTCTAGGGAGAAAGCGTTGACAGCAGAGGCCTCCTCAGGCCTAATGGCTATAAGCTCCACGAGTGCACGCCAAATACACTGGGAAGAATAATGTCAAGCTTCCCAAAGCCGATGAAGGTCAAGCCATGCAGGTGAACACCGCCACTGCTGACAATTAGCTCATCATGTTGATGATAATAATAGTAGGTGATGCAAGGCTTTTTGTATCATAAAAGAAGCCTCAATGTAGCCGAGGAGACTTTGCAGCAGAATCTATTTTTTCAATGTGTTTAAAAGGAAACACAGTGTTTAACATCACAAAGCGTCAAGACTATTGAGGAACATGAGGGGAGGACAACTATCAGGGGAGGGAGGTGGCAGGGAAGGAAATGCCTGTGGTCTTTAAAGGGTCAAATCAAAGACCTAAACAAAAAAAAAAAAAAAAAAAAGTGCTTCTCAGTTAAAAGCAGGTACGCCGCACTTGGATGTACACAACATAGACAAAAGGGCTGGTGAGTAGCAAGCAGGTGTGTGAGTGTATTTGGGACAAGTTTGCGCGTGAGTGAGCAAAAACTGCGCTGTTTAGACTCTTTGATTCCACGGTGACGGTGGCGCGTGGGTGACATGATGCGCGTGTGGTGTCCAGGGTTGAGCAACGGCCACCACGGGCCGCTTCTGCGGCTTCAGAGGAGCCGACTTGAAACACGTCAAGTCCTCAAGGTTTGTTTTTTTTTTTAATTGCTGCCAAGATCCACTGGGTGTGTCACCGGATCTTCCCCTCGAAACTGGACGTGGATTACTTTGCAAAAAAAAAGTTGACCGGCTGGCCTACATTCTCATACAGCCTGGAGGAGGGGGCAGGGGCCAGGGTGAGGGATCTACATTTGGCAACATCAAGCCACGCATGGCTTCTTTCGACAGCTTTAAGCAGCATTTCATGTTTACTTAGACTTAAATTACGTTCACAAAATAGATGCTTTTTTTTTTCCATTTTTAAATAAAAACTGTTTAAGTATCATTCATTCTGGGCATTTTACTAAGTTTGACAAAAAAAAAATATATATATATACACACATATATATATAAATATATATATATATGTATATGTATATTGAGGCTATCCAAGAAATGGTAGAGTACATAATTTAGACAACAGAGGGTTTTAAATACTGCTGAGGCAACTTTAGCAAGAGCTATTTAATCTTTTTTTTTCGACTGGCAAATGAAATAGGCCATCTAATAGAGTATTACAATTACAGTACAACTATAATACTGTTACGTGCAACAGCACAATATGCAATAACATACTGTTTAAATGTTGAGAAATTGTGAATGACTGAATGACAATGGAACACAAGTGAGGAATACCTGTTGGGATGTGGGTGTATCCTGGAGTGGCACTGATATGCTTGCGGTTTGCGTCTTGTCATGTGTGAACACATTGGCTCCTCTAACTTGTGGAAACACTGCAACAGAGGTGAGCTGTGGGCGTCGATGACATCACCCTCCCAGGCCAGCAGCCATGGGAATTCCCTAACAAAACACATTCTCTTTCTCTCTCTCTCTCTCTCTCTCTCTGCATCCACGCCAAGGGAAAGATAGGATGGGTGGGTTCCTTCTGCACGCTCTCAACACAATGGCAGCGAGGTGCGAGGCCGTCCCACGGTGAGGCGGGAAGGGAACCGAACCGTCGGAACGCTGCGCACACTTAGCGGTGGACAAACACGGGCTAACTAACTGAAAGGTGCAGGAGGACAGAAGGAAAACATGACGGCGCGCAAATGAAAGACACAGGTCGCCCACGTTGACAGAATTAGCTGCTTTGCATGGCGCCCTCTGGTGGCTGTGGAGTTTTGCAGAACTCTGAAACAAAAGGCAGGCGAGGGGTGAAGTGAAAGGGCCGAGCGGGACGATGGGCAACAGGCTCTAGGTGCGCTCCAGCAGCCACTGGAAGAGGGGGGTCCCGTGCAGCTCCCTGCCGGCCTGGCTGTGCGACTGACTCTCCTCGCAGTAGCGGATCAACATGTGCAGCAGCTCTCCCACTTTCCACTTCCTGTCCCGGAGCTTCTGCACCACGGCAGGGAGCTGCAAGCACACGCACATGTCAGTTACTGCGCTGATGCATCCTGTGAAAGGTGAGACTCACAAGCTTGACGATGCGGTTCCAAGTGAAGCACACAGGTCGCTGATGAAATGAAATGCCATGGAAAAGCAGAGTTCAGGAGAAACTATTGACTTGAACAGGAAGCCAGTGGGGGTCACTCAAAAAAAGTGGGATCCATTATTGTTTGACACTCAAAATCACAGTGATAATAATAATGGATTGGATTTATATAGTGCTTTTCAAGGCACCCAAAGCACTGATCATTGAACTAGGGGTGCAAACTCTCGATTAATTCATTCATCGTTAGTTGATTGACCTTATCGATCGATTAACGATTCATTGATAAGCGGCAATTTTTCCTGAGAACCTAAATTTCACAATGAAAAATGTGTAAGGAACCCATTATTTAACCCTTTAATAATGTTGAGGGTCCAATGTGACCCATTTTCACATTAGAGAACAGTAAACACACCCTAAACATGTATCCTCTGGACTCCTAATGGGTGGAATTTCAACTCTCTCTCTTTTTTTTTTAAAGTAGTTTAAAAGTAACTTGTTCTAGGTATATTACGACCATCGCAGTATCTAAAGGTGATTTGCTCTTTCCTGCCACTACACTATTTATAATATTAACTACCCGTGTAAAAAATGTCCAATAAATTGTGACTAATTTAATAGACTAAATTATTAATCGACTCATTGTTAACATCCCTATATTGAATCCATTAATCATTCACACCACATTCACATTTGTGGTGGTGAGTTACATGTGTAGCCACAGCTGCCCTGGGGCAGAGTGACAGAAGCGTGGCCGCCAGTCTGCGCCAAACGGCCCCTCCAACCACCACAACATTCAACAACATTCACTCACATTCGTACGAGGCAAAGCGTCTCCTGAGCTACAGTCGCCCCAAAGTGCGACGGCTGAATAATCTATTTACATCCTCTTATTTTGCATAGTCAGTAAATAATCTATTTACCGAGGATGAAAAATAATATTTTGTGCGTTCTGTCAGAAACACCCCATAGCTATACACTTTGGATGTTAACAATTAATCGATTATCGATTAAGTGTCAATTAACAATTTAATCGATTAAAATAAATTTGTCGCGATTAATTGAACATTCTTTACACACGTAATTGATATCATATAACAGTATAGTGGCAGGAAAGAGCAATAACAGTAGATACTGTGATGGTCATAATATACCTAGAACAAGTTACTTTTAAACTACTTTAAAAAAAAAAAAAAGTTGACATGTGACCCATTAGAAGTCAACTTAAAGTCAAAGGTGTGTTAAAATTAGGGTGTTTTTACTGTTCTCCAATGTAAAAATGAGTCACATTGGACCCTCAATATTATTTAAGGGTTAAATAATGTGTTCCTCACACATTTTTCATTGTGAAATTTAGGTTCTCAGGAAAAATTGGCGCTTATCAATTCATCGTTATTTGACCGATAAGGTCAATCAACTAACGATGAATGAATTAATCGATAATTTGGATCCCTACGCATTCAATTTTGCGTGTGTGACGGTCCCCTTAGTAATTCAGCTAATTTTTCCGTGCACACACCTTTCGTAAATCAGGACCAAAGCGTCTGAGACCCACTGAACTACATATTATGTAACCTGTGTGACCTAATCCGAGCATTAGCTGGTGGTTTGGTCTAACATTGCGCCACTGAACGAGCCTGCTAATCTCTCAAAAGCAGCGTCAACAGCCGGAGGAGAATGGTTTCTTTCAGCGAAGCGTCGTCACCCTGGTCGAGACAAGTCATCAGGCATCATGAGGAGAAAAATACCACAGTGGGAACCTACTAGAAACCAGGAATAGTGGCGGAAATGGCCCGAGGAAAATCACCTGCTGGAGTTCTCTGTCCGGGTTCAGCTGGATGTGGGGGACGTCGGCCATGGAAGCCGCCGCCCACTGCAGCAGGCTCCTGAGCTGCGGGTCCGGGGTCATGTGATGTGGGCGTCCCAGGTCTCTGACGTCGGAGTTGAGCAGGACCAGGGCCGTCTTGGGAGTCCTGTCGGCACGCACAGTTCCTGTTGCACGCAGACAAAAAGAAATCAGAATTCTGGCATGTCCTCCTCAATTGTAGACAGAAGCTTCAAAGCATTTTTTTTTGGAAAGACCAAAGGGGAATCTGCAAATTGGTTTCAGACGCTGAAGACAAAAAGAACAGAACGGTGGCGGTGGAAAGATCTTCCAACGTTCGTCCCCGGTGCCCCGTTCTCAGGCTTGGGCGACGGACGACGGAAATCGCCCCCGAAGCTGAGTGGGAGTTTGACTGACAAATTAAGACACACTGGGTGACTAGGAAGGCGTGGGGCGAATGAATGGGCTTTACTGTGGCCGAGCACGGGGGCGGCGGGACCCTGGCAGAGGCAAACAACAACCGTTGTCGATGTGAAGAGCTGGAGGAGAGCGGGACCTCACACTGCGCGAGGGGCTGCTCTTCTCCCCCACACAACTGCACTCTGATAATGGGAAATTTCAATTTGGAGCAAAACCACATTTCCCTGCCCTCCTACCTGGAGTTCCTTCTATCAGTCCGCAGAGGTTTTTCCGGGAGTGGCTCAGTGTCGCGGCGTATAGGCTTTCTGCCGCCCCCTCGTTGGCGTCGCACCGTTTAGAATGCGGTCGTCCTGCCGCGCTCACAACTCCTCAAGTTTACGCTACCGCAGGGTTTCTCAACTGGCGGGTTGCGACGCAAAAGGGGGTCGCGGAGCTGTTTTGATTGGGTCGCGGCTTCGTGGGCAGTCCCTCGATAGATTGATAGAGCAAATGTTGGGAATTTATTCAATCATTTCAAAAATGTATTTATTTGACACGAAGTGGGCCCGCGTTTTTATTTCTGGGCAATAAATTTGAGTGCTGGGGAATAAATTTGGGTCGCGGCTTCAAAACAAGGGGAAAAAATTGTGGTTCCTGAAACTCCACCAGTTGAGAACCGCTGCTCTAAAGTAATGCCCGACTCCTGTCCATATCACCGTTAAAAAAGGCAACACATTTTGACAAGGCAAAGTGAATCTTCATAAACACGCTGCCTTCATTTAAAACTCAAGCACAAATCTGTACTGTTGCCCATTGAAGAAGACGAGTTCTTACCACTGGATTCCTCTTTGGCCTCAGCCTCCTTATCTTCTGTATTGTCGCTGTTGGATGAGAGCGAAAAGTCACACACACGATATTGAAACGGTGGAACAGCTGCTGCACTCTTGGCCGGACAAGTGTTCATGCTTTCAGTGCGCAAGACCAAGAAGTGAAACAGAAAATCAGCAAAATGTAAATGCATGCATTAAAACATCAAAAAGTGCTGACATGCAAAAACTACAGGGGGGAGGGAAAAACAACTAATGTACTTTCAAAATGTTACGTAATACATCTTGGTATCTTCATTTATTCATTATTATCCTTGTGTTGCTATTTGTGTACATTTTAAAACCAAACCCCACATGCAGTTTTTCCAGAAAACCTGCCACCTATTGGTAGCTACTATTTTTTCAAGGAGCCACGCGTCGGCATTGACAATGGAATGAATGCATTGTAATTTATTTTGTACTCATGTCTTGTGATGTGACAATTCTTGTATAAACAGCAGTGAGCAAAGACATCTGGGCAAATTGCTTTGCAAATCTGTCTTAATTCAAAATTTGGAATTTGGAATGTATCAAAATTAGAGCTTTGCTTCCCTCCTGCAAACAAGAAGAATTTCAAAAACCTTAATTTCTATAATAGTAAATAAAATCTAGAATTTATACACTACATTTAATGGTACATTATTCTTATTATTCTATTCGTCTTTTAAATGAAATATATTTGGAAAAATGTGACTTGTATATGATTTTGCTCCTGATTTCTGTGTGTGACAGTTAATCCCAGTTTATAACCACAGGTTGAAACCTCTTCACAAGCTTAAATATGTAGCAGATTTGTTTGTGTTGTAGATGGGTGGCGGTTTTAATTAATGCACGGCCAGTATGAACAAATTTGTGTGAAAAGAGATCAAACTTTGACTCCACGAAAACTTATTTTGGTGATTGTGCGCCAATTACCAATGGCTGCCTTCTTTATGATTGCAGATTACTGTTTGGAGCCGTGACATCCAAAAACTAACAACATACAATGTTTGTTTTTTCCCACCCCAACATTTCACCAAAATAAAAGATTTCACTTACTACCTACATGGTCTAATACAAAAGTAACCTTGAGTTTTCTTCACAGGTGCGGATTGATCAGGGCTGTGATTAATGCTGTGTGTAGTTTGGACTTGAGACGGACAGCAGCATGAATGCATATAAAAACACATTCGGCTTGACAAAACAAAGGTGTGTGATTATCATCAGTGTGGATTACGCCTGTCAAAAGTGTAGCAGACGTCTCGACAACGTTAGCAAAAGGCAACCTGTCGATTGACCGACACGCCGAGTGATTCGCTTCAATCACTTCATTCCCTGCAGTTTGAATGTAGTCCAAGAGAGGAAGGGGCTGTCTTAGCAAAGGAAAACCAAATCCTCTCAGGAACATAGAATATAGTGTCAGTAGCTATGTTTACATGCGCACACTTCTCCAATCCGATCTAAACCTTGGTCGATCGGACACTAAATAAAATGATCCGATCGTGACGTGCGTGTACATGCACCATGCGTTTAATCAAAATGAATCATTTGGGCCTGCGTGGAGTTGTCTAATTTTCTGGAAATAGTAGTAGAAGAAGAAGATAATGTAGCACACATGCACAGTGTAGATAGTCCGAGACAGGATCCGAATAGGCGTGTACATGGACGCCATTCGGAATAATGATCGGCATGAACCACCTCTCTCGTTCGGAATAAAATGTTGTTCCGAACGGACCGGATCGGATCAGAATCTTCCGATTGGCGCGTTTACATGAAGCATTTTGAGTCTGATTGGGCCTTTATTCCGATTATTTGTGTCCAAGTAAACGCAGCTAATGACGGCTCCACGTCAAAGGAAATCCATGACAGCAGCCATTGTCTCTGGGAAATCATCTGAAACTATGACACTCCTTCTCACAGCTAGCAACACAAATAGGGCAAAATAGCCCCAAAAATAAATTAACGTGACAGAAAAATCTACAAAGCATTGAAATTACATGCAAGAGATGCAAAAGAAAGGGAAAAAAAAAAAAAAACACCAAGTGAAGGTGCTCAATTGTGCTCATGCAAAGAAGACAGAGGAGTCCGAGTATGAGACAAAGGAAAAACTCAGTGTTTAAGCAAATCGGCTGTTGCTAAATTTGAATTAGAGAGACTATTTTTTCCAACAAAGGACCACTGATGAGTTCACAAATTACTTTGTTCATTTTTAGAAGAATATTATCTTTGTCCCATTCTTAGCGACCCCTCGGGTTCTACGGGGATGTGTCCAAAGCATTCCACTACAACAGTTGCCGACAAACCTGTCAGAGGGAGAGAAGGACATGCGCTCCTCACAAGCCTCCCCCTCCAGTCCCAGACTGCTCCAGCTACTGCTGTTTCCATTGCTGCTGGAGAGAGAAGGTGAGTAAGGCAGCATGGCGTCACTTCGCCCCTCTCAGACCAACCTTCTGAGGCGGCTTTTTTTTTTATACCCCCCCTTTCTAGCCAGAGAGTAGCCATCTCTCACACCTCGGCAGGCTGCAGGTGCAAAGTTTTGAATGCAGAAACAACAATGGAGAGGAAACGCGGCAGTTGGTAGTGACGAGCCAAAGTACAGGAAGAGCTGAGAGGTGCTTTATCACAGCTGTCACCGGATTCCTTGTACATTCAACACAGACGCTGACGCCATCACAAACTGCACTCTGCAGCGTTGAAACAAACGCCGGTTTGGCAAAACGCCGCTTTCGTTGGTTTCCGTGTTCATAGCGAAGGCAGGATATTGGCGGCCGAGAGCTGCTGCTGTGTAAAAAGTGCTATTTGACTTGGACTAATAACATTAAACCTACTTCAACTGAAGCAAACCTTTTTCTTTTTTTTTAATTCTGTGACGCTCGTCTGTAATAATAACAAAAAAAAAAATGTTCCAGCTGACCAAAACTTCTGACATTTGAAAAAGCCCTTTGAATACCAAACACAAATATGCACTTTTTTTTTTCTCCAATGGATCGTCAGCAATCCTAACAGAGACCTTTTTTTAGAAAAGCCTCAACTGTCACATCATTACATTCATTTCTCCACTTCGTCATCAATCTTATGGCTTCCACAGGCTAGCAACAAAAGCAACAGCAACACACACACACAGAGTAATTAGTCAGCGATTAAGCTGCTGGCTGAAAGCTGCAGCGCTCACAGTGAGACGTGAGCCCCTACCTTGAACATGACCTCATCTGCAGCTTTTGTTCTCGCCTGCGCTCAGCGTTAAGAATACACGCTGAGAGCATTTTATGTAGGAAATTATTAGGTCATGCTTTGTTTTGTTTTGGTGGACCAGCAAAAATCGCTGCAGACACTTTTGGATGAGACTTGGAACACACACAGTGCACTCCATCATGTAGGGACTCATCCCAAATCCAGAACTTTCAGACACACCTTTAGAAAATATTCTGATAGATTCTTGCAAAAGTAATACTTGAGAGTGTGCTCTCATCATAACTGCTGTTGTTAATGGTCAATGTATATCATGTCATTGCTGAGGCCACTGTCAGTGACTAAGCTGCATTTTAAAAAAGAACTTGAGTAGTTTTTGTTGTTTTATTTTCATTGACTTTAGATAAATAAAACTGAAATAAAACAACAACAAAAAAAGACCCCAGGCAGTGGATTTCAGCGTTGTAGGCAGGTCTGTCACTGACAGTGGCTCCCCTGGAAACACAACATGGTAACAGAGTTCCCTATTACCAAGCACGAGCATAGTGAGGAAGAATTATGTACTGGCCCTGTTCCCAATAGCAGTGTAAGAAGTCAATGAGTTTGCATGGCGGTATTTTGTTAAATCAGCTAAATCTGAAGTGGGCAATAAAGTATTAGGGAGGGGGAAATTAAAAGGACTGGGGCATTTTTGGCTTAGAATAGCCCCTCAAAATTAGCTAACAAGTAATTTAAGCATGTGTTCCCTGAAGGTATTTACTTTACCGCTATCCCAAACCCAACTCTTTATTACTGTGGCGAGGAATCTGACAGATTGACTAGAACAGACTGTATTTGCTCTACAGTCCAAAAAAATGAAACTACTTTACATACTACAATAGCTGGGTTCCCATTACAGTTTTTCACAACATAAAAGCGATGTTTCTAAAATTTTGACAAACCATAATTACGATTTGCAGCTGTTTCCATTGAATGGTGTGAAGCACACCCGTGTGAGCCGTAATTCTCATAAAATCTTGTCTCGCGGGACGTAATTCCAATCCAAATGTAAAAAATAATCTGTCTCCTCCTCCGGCCAAACACAAGGCACCATTTTCACTTTAAATGAACTGGTCACGTGACCCCATACGTCACATCCAGTGATGCGTAAATGCGAAAAAAGTGTTACCATGATACTTTTGCGATATATGTCGTTACGTCTGAGAAACGACCTCATGAGAACGTAAAAACCTTTCAGTGATATATGAGACGATTTTTGAAGTTTAGGTGTTTCCATTACCAGTTTTTTTTTATTGCGATATTTCGGTTTTGTGCAATTCTAGGGGTAATGGAAACGCAGCTAATGTCATTGAGGATCCCACAAAAAGCTTTTAGAAAGGGTGTGATCCATTGGTACAGAGAGGATGAGGGGATTTGTTACTGTATGATATTAGCCAAACCATTAGACTAGCCAAGACTCTTGCCAAGGCAGTTGTTTACCAAGACAAAAACATCAGTGGCATTTTTTTTTACGTGAAAGAAACCTTCTGACTGTGATACATTAACAACCTCACCAATGGTTTCATAAGCGGGAGCTATTGTTTATAACTCAAGGCAAGGTGCTTCTTCTTTATGGTCTGATGCTTGGTGGTCACTTTCACTTTCAAACTACACACTCTCTTTATCCATACATTTTGAACTGACAAGAATGCACCGACATAGATTCTAAAATCTTTTTTTTTTTTCATTGTGGCATTGCAAAACATTGGCGTCCATAAGCTATTTTGCATATTGAGGGTTGTTTTTGCAATATTAGCGGGCCAGGAATTCCTTTGAAAACTAATAGACGGATGGATGGATGGCTGGATAGATAGATGAAGAGAATATAGTTGTATACCTGTCACTGAGGTGAAGGAAACTGCTGTTGTCATCAGGGTGCTCATCCTCAAAACTGAGATTCGACCAGCTGCCCAGACTGTCGTCTCCCACACTCAACTGTGACACAGAAGACTCTGTGGCTTCCCGACCTGACAGACTAAGCACAGACAGACACAGACCATAAACTTCTCTGACAAAACGTAGCTTATAAGTTACAGAAATACATTTTGCAAAGGTGTGCAAGCATTGCTTTATCCATAGCGTAAATATGAAAGAACAGTAGTTGGTTGAAGGACGTACCTGGTATTTGCACCGTGGCAGACGTTGGACAGGGCAGAAGTCATGATTTCAGCGGTGAGGCTCTCAGCATAGCTGGTTCCATCATGTCCGATGCCACTGTCTGCATTAAGGCTAGTATTGCTCAACTCACGTTTGGCTGTCTCCATTGCGGTTGTTACCACCTCCTCTGCAAACACAGCCCTGTGGTCGAGGTCAATGTGGATCATGGGGACTTCCACACTAGAGTGCCGCTCGGGCCTCGCTTGGCATTCTGGACCCCTTCTCTCCCTCTGTGACGTAAACTGTTGGTAATGCCGACTGGCTTTTGTGTAGCACGAGCACTCCTGTATCTGACAGTATCGGCAGGCCCTCTCCCTCAGGACCTGACTAACTGATGGTCCCTCAAATAATCTCTGGGCATGAGAGTGTCGATCCAAGTTTTGGGTCCACAGGTTCTCACGAGAAGAATGTCCAAATGAAGACAGGCTTATCTTCAGGGTGTCATCAACAATTTTACTAGCGTAATGCTCGATTAACTGCATCACCTTATTTTTGTATTCTCCATCATGAAGGCTTCCTGTACTATGATAATGGTTACTTTCTCCCTTCTTGGACAAAAGAGGGCATGAGATAGAGTTGCTCATCAGAGTATCTGCCATTTCATCGTGTTTAGGTTTCCTATAAAGGCAAGAGTCAGTCAGAGACTTTGGTAGCCGTACAGAAGAAAGACAAAGCTTACGGGTGACATCACAGGTGATGTTGTATGCTAGGGATTCTGCAAAGTTTACCAGCTCTGTGCACTCTTTGTGCCTCTGTTCCTCAGAGTGTCGACAACACTGAGAATCAACTGACTGCCCTTTATTTTTTGCCACTGATGACTCACAGGTTTTCCATTCATCTGGCAATGACTTGGAGGAGTGAAGATGTCTGCTAGAAGACCTTTGCCTGATCTTGCGATTGGCATGAGCCAGGCCTACTTTGATAGAGCGGTAGGCCAAACGGCTGGCGTACTGGTCGAGGACCAACTCCCGACTGCCTCCCTCTTTTTTCAGTACCCTGATGAGGTAACCAGCATATTCGTCTGTCACACTCTCACAACTGGGATACTCTGAGGAAAGCCCAGAGCTGGCTCTGGTGCTTGAAGCTGACGCGGGAGAGCGGAGCACAGAGGCTATGATGTCACTGGACGATTGCTCGGCCACTTTCCCTACCTTCCAGTCTCTGTTCTGTATTCCAGTGGATTCAGACTGATGCTGACAGAGATGATGCAGGCATTCAGGGCATGATTTATCAAAGCTTCTTCTTCTAAGGGCTCTGTGATATGGACATTGCTGTGCTGAGCCCACCATCCTCTTTACATCACTGATTACCTCCCCAGCTACTTCTCCTGCATATATCCACAAGCTGTTCAAGGTTTGCTCCGAGAACTGGGCAACACTGTCCCTCCTAGTGTAGTCCTTGTTCAACTCTCCTTCCTCTTCCATTCCCAAGGTGTCCATCTCAGTTGCCATGGAAACAATGTGACAGGCCAACCGCTCAGCATAGTGAAGAGCTTCCTTGTTGGAAACTCTGCGAGAGGATGTCTGGCTTGAATCATGACGACCATGCCTTGTCTCTACACATCGGGTGCCGGCAGCATTTTCTTCTCCCAATTCTCGCACTTCATCCTCATTGTCATCTGCTTCCTCAGACAGAGACCTCATCAATTTCAGCATAAACTCATCCTTGTCGGCTTCAACTGTGTCTTTTAGGTCAAGGCCAGGTTCAGGCTGGTAGTGGGGAGTGGGTGGGGGGGTTGCAGGGGAAAATTCCTTTGCCAACTTGCTTTTTAGCTTTTTAGAGAACTGCTTTATCTGCTTTTCTTTGGATACTTCACTGGGCTTCTGAGGTGTAGATGGAGGAGTGCCAGGAATGCAAGATGATTTTGGGGCAGAACTTGAACCTGAGTCATCACCAGAAGCAAATACCCTCTTCTGTCCTCCCATTTCAAAACATGGCACACTCAGAGTGTCCTTCATCATAGGATGAGTTTCGGCTGAAACCCGGGAGATTACCTCACAACTGTCTTTCCCATGGCTTTGGGAAACTGTCTGAAAGGTACTGCTATCTGTTGCCTGTTTTGATGGAAACTGTGGAGGCTCATGACCAACAGTCTCCTGTTTAGAAAGAGAGTCCCTTCGAGTTACGATTGTCTTAGTTAAAAAATCGGCACATTCACCAAAACTCTTTTTCACTTTAGAAGAAGTTATAAGTTCACAAGCCTCCGTTACTATCATATCCACCATGTTACCAGAGAAATTCTGGAAAGAGGGCTTTCCATGAAAGGTTTCTTCTTCAGGTAAGGGGGTTTGCGTTCCATGACTATAAAGGCGTGGCTGTGTAGCTGTAGTGGTGTCTGAAGACGGTGTGGTTAATCTTCTCGGAGTGTCATGTGGGTTATCTGAAACGCTTGGCTGATGTTGGCACGTCTCCTCTGACTCCTGGTGATGAGACAGAGCATGGCCTGCTTGGGGAACAGGAATGCAGCTGGCCATGCCAGATACAGTGAACAGGGCGTTCTTTACTGTGCATGTAGTATTGTCTACCAAGGGTCCTGGGCCTACTGCAGCAGAGCTGGCGCTCACAACCTGCTGGTTAGCAAAGGTACTGCATGTGTTAGTGGTCTCCGCACTCACATAGCATATGTTGTCCATAGACACACTTATAGCTGCCTGGCTAGTAAAGGCAACATTCGCTTGAGACAGCTCTATAAAGGCTTCCTGGATTACTGACTCTGACAGATCGGAGGCATAGGAAGAAACCACCTCTTTCTTCTCCTCCTCTTGCCTATTGGAGAAGGTCCAGTTACTAGGGGTGAGAGGGCTTGAGGGGTGGGAGAACTGACATACCTCCATAATGCCTTCAAAAACCAGCTCTTCAGCCAGATCTGCAGCAAAACGGGTCACTGTGCCGTGGAAAATCTGTTTTTTTACTGTAAGGAAGTCTTTCAGTGCCCCAGACACAGCTTCGCCAACTAGAAAGCCAGCTAACCCATTGATTGCTCGTTCCTTCAGCACATAGGCATGACGCATGCCGATTTCATGAAAGGCCATTTGGAACACAGAGGATGTGAGCCTAGCAGCGAGATGGCATAAAGTAGTGGTGCAGGAGGACACACCCTTTTGGAGGTCACGCAAAGCACTCCCCAAGCTCATTTCCACCAGGTCAGTGGCAAATCTCTGAATACCATCTTTTAAAGACTGTGATTTCTTCTGCAGCTTGGCCACTGTTACAGTCTCTTGCATGTCTGTGAGCTTCATGAAGTAACCTGAAGGGTTCTCAAATTCCTTATGACAAACACAACTGAGATTCTTGTTTTCACTGATATCTACAGCCGACTGGTAGCCACACACAGATCCAAGAATTTCTTTGGATAAACTGCTGGCAAAATCAGAGTACGTTTTATACAGAGAGCAGAGATCTTGAGGTTTACGCAGCTCTGAGCAATCCAATTTGTCTTCGTCCGTCTTCCAGAAGAATTCTAAAGTTCCACTGGAGTCCACGAGAGGGCTGAATGCCGAGGACCTTACTGGGCTGAAGAGTGGCCCAACATTCTCCTCCGAGGGAGTTTTCACTGGCCGAGGGGCGTCAGCCACCTCAGAGTGAAGCGAGAAGGGAGAGTCTGGTTTTAAAGGAGTGGGTTTTTTGACGTTGGCTGGGAGAGTAGGTTGGTCAAAACGGTGAGGATTCATGCACTTCGTAGCGGAACCTCTGGAAATATACCTCAATGTTGACCCACTGGTACTGGGCTCAGCTGCCTTTTTCTGTGCGATCTGACCGGTGGTGACATCAGCAGGCAGAATAAGAGTACAGCTTTCTGAACTTAGCTCTGCCAGATCATCAAACTGGTCAAAACTATCAAAGAATTCACTGACTTCAGAGTCTGAGTCTTCCACCCGCTCTCTTGGCCCTCCTGGCACCTGCGGAATGTCCAGTTTGGCCAGCAGGCTTTTCTGGTAGCCAACTTCATCCAGGAAAATGATTGGGCTTGGACTAGAGCAGTCCGATTCATCTGACTCACTGAAATGAGTCACAGGTGAGGGAACACGAGCTCCAGGACTACAGTATGTCCACTGGGATTCGAGGTTAGATGACCTCTGAACTGTCACAGATGAGTCATGGCTCGATCTATGCCTAACTGAATGCTTCTTTGAAGACGAGCTTAGAATAGTGTGGGAACATGATAACTCCTCTCTTCTCTTGTGAGCTGGCACAGTCTGTGATGCCACATCACGTTTTTTAAACTGGCGATAGGAAGATAAAGCTGAGGAGCAGAAGAGAGGGAAGATGGGTGTTACATACAGTAGTTCTTGAAATACCACGTCCATAGAAACAAACATATGCATGCACACACGCAAATTTTCATTTTTTTTTTCTTTTTTTGGAGATTACACGTACAGGGGTTGTCTCCTGTATCGTCCTCCTCTAGATGTTCGAGGGCAGTTACAAAGTCATCCTCAATGGATGAGACAGACTGGTTGGTATCATCCTCCTCTGTCTGACCTTGGTCAGTTACTCCCCTTTGAAGGTCCTGAAGCTCCAAGGTATAACGGATGCCTGCCATGTAGCACCCCAGCAGGCTTACCAAGGCCCCTACACTTGCCTGAGTGTAGTTGTTAGCGCTGGGAATAAGCCGCAGCACACATACAGTCTTCAGGCAACACTGGAGGTGGTAGAAATCAACAATCAGAGATTAAGAATAAAAGGTGGAGGTGAAGGGGCTATAACTCTAAACCACAACTACAAGACCATAGTGAACATATTCAATTTAGAACAAAGGCATTCCAACAAGTGGCCACTACAGATATTATCATACACATACTTTATCCTTTCACCGCTTGGTATTTCACTGAATATGCTAACAGTAAACACTTTTAATATTTAATGTAAAAATCCTGTTTTCTACCTGTGGCCCAGCATCTTTATAATCTGCCAGCCTCCGGAAGTCTCTGAGCAGCAGGACCTCATCATTTTTGAGGCTTTGAAAGTGGAGCGACCTGAGAAGCTCACACAATCCAACTGGCAGAGATGACAAAGTCTTGGAAAGAAGAAAAAACACATTCTGAGTCAAATAGTAAAGAACACAGACTTTCTACCCCTAATTGCAAATATAGGACTTACCGTATTTTCCGCACTATAGAGCGCACTGGATTATAAGGCGCACAGTCAATAAATGGTCTATTATATAAGGCGCACCGAATTATAAGGCGCATTAAGCGAGACAAAAGAGTCAGAGATAAGTCCGTCAGACTTTATTAACTGTGTTCACAGTAACTCTAAAACTTGTTTGTAACAAGTAAAAAACAGAATGATACCGCTAGAAACATGTTACCAACGCGAGTCGTAATCCACCGGAGGTTCTCTACTACGGTTCGGAAGGAGTTCGATTACGTTCCATCAGTGCTTGATAATTGTTCATTGTCCCCTGGCTTTTTCGCTCGCGGCTCGCGCACAAAATGGACCAGACGCCAAAACGACTGCTGCACGGTGCGAGCCGGCCGGCCGCTGAGGTGCGCACCGCTTCAAGTCTGGCGTGAACGGCTAATAGCCGCGGAACGATTCTACAGCACCGCCGGACTCCTGAACACTGTCTCACTTCATCTACGTGATCTTCATCTTCATCTTAGTGTATAAGAGGCTTATGTATTACTCCGCGATAGCCGTAATGCTGCGAGCGGTGCGGCTTTGTAATTTACCTAAGTCGTACTACGGTAAAACATTTTGACAGAGCGCCGTGTACCTCTCAAAATCGCTTCGACGTCAGCAAGCACAACCAGAACCAATCCATATATAAGGCGCTCCGGATTATAAGGCGCACAAGACTTTTAAGTGCGCCTTACAGTGCGGAAAATACGGTACAACATTCATTGTTCTTGATTGAAAAAGTAATAAAGTTTACCTGTGACGTAGCATCTTCCCCTTCACATAGGCCTGGCAAACACACATAATGAATCTGATAGAGAAAAGATGATGTTTAGTACCTGTAACTACATTGTTTTGAAACGAGCTGAGATTTGTTTGAATTTCCATGACAAACCTCGGTGAGTCGTGTTGCATTTCTAGTTGGCAGGTCCAAGCCAATGCTGCAGAGCTCCTTTTTATTTCTGAAGAGGCTCTTCACTGATAGTGGCCCACACTGTGTGCCACAATCCCGTATGGTCTGTAAATGCAAATATTGCTTAACACATACATAAATGCAATACTACCGAAGCACGACAAGTAAAGAAATCTGTATGTTGCCAAGGGTGTCAAAAACAAATGTGTATTTGTTTTGAGTTGACATTAAATAAAAAATAACCAAAGAAAATAATACTGTTGGAAACAGAGTGAGCAGCAGAAGTGATGGTATAGCTTCTGCACATGAAAAATTTACCAAATCTTTATTGTCGGTGCCAAACTGCTTATTTTGCTGTTGTAATTATGAGGTTTTGGTACTCTTAGACGCTGATAACTAGGCACTAGGATTGTGAGCATAGGCCCCATTATAGCGGTGACTAGGTATCTCTTCTAAGCTAGTTCCATACTGTACCGCTACATTTGCCCGAAGGATATATTACATTGTCCATATTAAACCATTACATAAAGAAAACAAAGGCTTCTTTGTTTGGATTCGTTGGTAACAATATTAAGAAAAACAAGGCTCTGACTCAGAAAAATTGTAATCTAATAATTTAAATAATGAATTTGTCTCTAAATGAATTTACTTTATTGTCAAACATTAGGCTGAGATGTGAAACTAGCACTATTCTACTGTAGTCTATTATATGTGGTCTTTGTTTTAAGCTTAGATCTACTGGTGTTCTAAGCACGAAGTATTTGTGTCATTGAAGAGATCACTACTAGTCTATTTTTATTGATCTATATCAGTTTTATGTATGCAGCATGCCAAAAGACAGACCTCTTTGCGGACTGAGGCCCTGGACCTTAGTGGGACTCCTCTGATCCGGGCACAGGCGTCCATATCAAGGGAGGAAAACACGCCTGTTTGACAGGACGATCACCTGGTAACAAGGAGGTGTTGAAAAGCACAAGGTCAATGCTTCGTAAGAGAAAAGACTGGAAAGTATTGCCACTTAGCGGTGTAATACTCAGTGAGATGGTTTCGCTTTTGTCCCATTAAAAATTTCCAGCAACGAGCACATAACAGATACGCTGTTGTCTCACCTCTCGGCACAGCTGATATCATATGACACAGCAATGACTGGATTACTACTCTGGGAGTCATCACACTGTGGTTCTACTGTTTCTTGCCAACATGCCAAGACAGATAGCATGGTGCAAATGGTTTACATGAAACAAAGGGCTAAGCCACTGCACCTGTGGCGTTGCAACAATTACACGGGCCAACCGCAACCAACAGACTTGAGGTTCTAAGACAAAACCTTTGACCGAAACGTTCCCAGAGATTTCACAGCTGAGCCGCCAAACTGACGTTTTCCTCCACAAACGCGTGAAAATAACACAAATCAGGCAAGGAAAAACAGCTCCCCGACTTCTCCTGCTGGTCAGGAAACATCTCAGAGGGCTATGCTTCTTTGATATTCCAATGAACGGTGAGATCTGCACCGAAAAATTCAACAGCGAAAGCAAGCAGGGGTATGTGGATCAAGCAGGGGAAAGCACATTCGGTAAGCTGCATGGGAGAGTGGGGAAGGGAGGCAAAATATTTACAGTGCACAAGAAGGAAAAGTTTCCCAGGATTTCAAACTTTATCCCTTTGAGGTACGGTCCAAAGCAGCTCGCTGAGTCTCGACCTGGCAGGTGGTCCAATTCATAAACTCATTCTCTACATCCTGAGAACCGGTAGGGTAGAGGACACGCCACTGGCTTCCTCCTCTGAGCCAGGACCTCCTAACCTGTCATGGTTGCTTTGTTGAGGCTATAAAAAAAAAACAGAGCTGCCTGACCTCAACTACACTGTTGGTTTCAAGGCACTGATTTACCAGGCACAGTGTAGCATTTTTCTTTCATCAGCTGAATTGTGAATCAGTTTACTTGTTGAGGGTGGTGTTTTTAAGTGCAAGTAATTACACAATTAGACAATTAACAAAAACATGCCACACTTGAAAGTGATGATGATGATGATCAGATGTTTGCTCAAGTTTTCTTCAAAGAGCCACACATCAGCAGTGATGTTTCTAGGCGCGAAGTGAAATGCGTAACTTTTATCACTCAAAATCATATATTACATAAACCACTGTAAATCAGGGACACACGCCAATATTTTCACCACTATGTTTATCTGAAAATAAAGTTTGCTTTCCGTATTAAACTTCTACATAGAGAAAACAAGCCAATGCTTTTGCCTTCTTTGGTTTCAGTGGTGTGGATGCGTCCAAGGCGTATCCCTGCCCTCTACTGTTCAAACTAATGCTCCAGGGGCCACACCATTTTATAGGCATCCACACATGTGTAAAATTTGTGAAACGACTGAGTAGTGATGAGAATTTTCAATTTTTTTTTTTTTTAATTTAAAGTTGGTTCTTATGGCTTGGCTCACTATAAAGAACCAGCTCTTTCGCAGTAGCTCCTCAGACTTTTTGTGGCTAAGATTTGTTCATTGCCAAAATGAATGTAAAGTTCTGAGAAAAAAAAAAAATCTATTTGAAATTGTATGAAACTAAATTTCAAAAGAAATACTCATAAATGTTCAAGAGTGAATGGGTTAGTGAAGGTTAACATTAATAAAACATAAAACATATATTTTAAAAAACAAAACAAAAAACAATGTCCATTTCAAGTGGAAAATAAAAACCAATCTCTCAGAAGACCTCAGTAGAAAGAGAGATAGATAGAGATGGATATGGCTCTGGGTCCCAGCAGTATTAGATGAGCATGAGCTGGACAAATCACTACTACTGAGGGACTTTTTAAAAAGTTTACAGAGGTTAACAGAGTGCAACCAGACCCTTGAAATCCTAGAAATATGCATTTTAATTTTTTCATCAGTTAAACTATACAAATAGAAGATGTGTATTATGATGTACAAGCAATAATTCATGAGTGACTTATTAAACTGCTTCTTTGGCACTGCAACATTTATTTTAGATTTATTTTATGATCAGAGCTGTCGGCATTAACGCAATAATCACAATGAGATTGTCCCTTCTATTCACTCGCAGTGGGGTCCCCAAGCCGTAGCACCCTGCCACCGTTAGCTGTGTGTTTATCTTGTGTAATTCATACTGCGGTGATGGTTAAGGCAACCACCTACACACTAAACAACCAGGTGCAGCCAACATCCCTCGGACTGGCGAGGCACCACCGTGCTAAAGCAACATTTCAGAAAGTGGGCGTCGCCGCAGGCCTGTGGGTGACAGCACACCGAAGAAACTAGTTAAAGCAATAGCTTTAACTAGTTTAACTAGGGGAGAAAAATAAAAAGGAATAGCTAAATGGATGGTAACTGAATGTTTTGACCTGCTGTACACCTTACTGCCCCGTGGAACAATTGTTCAGGTATAAAAGAGCTGTATAAAACTGAGAAAGGACCCAAATTGGAACTCTAAAATGCAGATGTATTAAGGGGGTCTAGATGCACTGTTTTGAAAGACATAATAATAGTACATCAAAAAGGAAATCCTCTCTTTGTGTTCATTTGGTTCTTAATTAAGACATTGCGGTAACAATTGCTTTATATTTATATGGACATAAACACTGTCTTGAAATGGAAAATAACATAAAAATCTAAATTAACTGCAGTAAGACACAAAACAAATTTCCTTCATGATAAATAAAGTAATTTTACCTATCTATCTATCATTATTCATTTTGTTCCCCTTTGCTTTATCCCCATGATCTATTTGTTTTCAATGTGCAATAAGATCTACTCAAAATGCATCTACGCAAAATATGTGTGTCTATGTGTGTCATTAAAGGTAACTACTACTTTAGTGTCATTTTATAAATTATTGTGTTGCTATTTGACTTCTATGTATGTTCTAAATGAAATGCACAGCAACATGTTTTGTGTCATTATGAAATACTATCGACTTGAACTTGACACTCACATTATTGGGTTTCAGTGTTTTTTTGGTTAAGGGTTTGTTTTTGTTTTTGCAAATGAATGGACTTGTTAAAATTTCTCAAAACAAGCGCACACACACACACACACACTACACTTTCAACTCACATGAATAGAATGTTAATCAGAACCACATAAGATGCTGAACACTGTGCAGAGCATTTAAGAAATTAAAAAGTACTGAATCATTCAGGGCCTCCACTGAAAAGACTACGTCTCATGACTCACAATGTTGAAAACCAATCAGACCATCAGCCATTTTAGTGTGGAAACCACCACTGATTTGCTGTGCCCAAATCGCAATTCTGAACGACGACGCAGTTTGACATCAGTGTTAAGCAAACACAATGCGGACAAAAAGCAAGTTCCCAACGACGATTGTACCACCGACTGGACGCCATTGCCCCAGTCTGGGATAAATAATAATAATTTCGAGGTAATAAGCGGCTGTTCACCAGGTACTGCGTGTGTGTAGAACTAGAGCAGCTAGCTAGTATGATGGTGCTGGTACCGCTGCAGAAGCAGCAGCAGCAGCAGCAGCAGGCCAAATGATGATACATTAGCCGAGGATGCTGATGTTGATGTACCAACCAGCACCTCTAGAGTCCCCAACAAAACAGCCAAAGGTGCTCAATATAGCTCAACATGCAACCCGACATTTGAACGCATCGGCTCGTATTAAAGCAACCGGAGCGACGAAGCAAGAGTCACCTATGGCTAAATGTACAAATAAAGCTCATGTTGATGACAGGCTGTCAATCACCGAGGCTAAGCAGAACCGCCAGGCCGCAGTCCAGTCCAGGGAGATGCTACGATGTGCCGATAGGAGCGAGCTAAGCGAACCGTGCGTGCTGCATTGGCCAAACGTCTGACCGCTTGGACGCCGTCGGAACACAATGTGCGTTAACATTAAGTTTCTGTTCCTGTTTTTGCGTAAAACTAGTCATTTTACCTCAGCGTTCAGTGTTGGACTCCAGCGGCGGAGACGGTAGCCTGCCTCTGCATTTAATGTGCACCTCCCAGCGATTCGTCCGTTTTGAATCACATGCAATAACACCAAGTGAATCGAACGTCTCGCCCGAGCCAAGTTCTTGGCCGCAAATCCCGCTTATAACCCGCGTCAGCTCATTTTAACCAAAACCTAACAAATTAATTAAGATTTGACCTTCATCTACAAAACCTAAAACATAAATATTATATCCGAACAGAAACGACACGGTCCCTTAAACACTTTTCATTGTGGACAACCCCATGACACCCCGTCATTTGGTTATTTATTAGTAGTTGTTGTAGTAGTAATTGAAAAACTTAATAGAAGGCTACGCACCCTGGTTAAATGCGACGTAAATTTAATCGAGTCTCGAGTCTTTCTCGAACTTCCCTTGTCTCTCAGCTGTGTCTGTTGTGGAAAAAGTCTTCAAGGCATTATGAATCACACGCCGAAACATCGATCTGTGACGCATTCCGGAGTTAAGACTGTCGATGCCAGAATATCGAAGCGGTGTTTTATTTTGAATTTTATTTATTTATTTATTTATTTTATTTTGAGGGTTATGATATTTACAGAGAATCGTTTAGTTCTTGGAAATATATTTTGGTCCATCAGCCTGCATCCAGAAATGTGGAGTTTTAGCACTACACAGTTGGCCTAAGTTTCAGCAAATATTTGAAGTTTGACCAAATATAACTTTTATCAATCTAACTGAAAACCATCAATGCGTTTGATGTTTGTTTGTTTGTTTGTTTTTTAAAGTTAAGAAGAAGAAGAAGTAAAACTGTGGTCACAAAATGTTATTCGCTTGTTTTAAGGACCTTATACCAATTGTTTTTGTTTGTTTGTTTCACAGAGACACATCTCTGTAGAGAAGCACACAGTTAAGTTACATTTTTCCAACTTGAATCGATGACATCAATGAAGCGACAAATGCCTAATCACATGATTTGCATTGTTTGTGTCAGGAGAATGGCCTTTCCTGCGGTAACATCGCCTTTAATCTGCATGAATGAATACAAAATTACAGTTACATTTTAGACAGACAGTAGGATACAAAAATCAATGTATGTATCAATTTTGTGGCGTTGTTGCTGTTGGTCTTAACACACCTTGAAACTTGACTTCATGGCCTTATTAAATGAAAGCCATTTCATTTTCATAAGCGGTTCTCAGTTCTACTGTCACAAAGAACAGATAAAGGTGTGAAAGCTGCCTTGCACAATCTGTGTGAAAAGGTCTACAGACTTAAAGCAGTAACAGTGCGCACACAAAGCACGTTCCACTGTAGCATCACCTGCTTCATATGCGCCACAGTGAGACATTGCTATCCACTTCAGATTCTCCCCTCAGACTGAAGGTGGCACTACCAGGACTGAGTTAAGGTCACCAAGCCAAAGGTTCCTCACTTCCATATGGAAATTGAATTATCTGTTGTGCACTGAGCCAGCAAAGATAACTAATGGGCCTGGAACCATGCTTGCTCTGGTCCAAACCAACAATGGCCTGCTAAGGACCTTCTAGGCTATTATTGTTAGCAGCTATGTCACAAAGCCTCTGCATGCTTGGTAGCACATCTGCTGTAAATGGGCAAAGTGAGGTATGAGTGCTACAAGACTATGACTATTCATGACCAAAAGTCATATTGGACAGGAGTAGCTCCATGTCTTTGGTTAGGCTAGAGCAACATCCAGTGAGCATAGTGGGTCGCAGCATGGAGGAGGACAATCCATGTATTCACAACTTAACTGTTGACTGAACTTTTGAGGCGAATTCTCTTTCCTCTCTTGACTGGCACTCGCCAATACTTCTTGGCGTGTTGATAGAAAACTGATTAGCAAAAACGGACTCTGAGGGGGAAGAGGAAGTTGATTTCAGTGTTTCTTTTCTGACACACTTGCATTACTCATACACTAGACCAGAAGTCACCAACCTTATTGAACCAGAGAGCTACTTCATGGCTGCTGAGTCATATGAAGGGCTACCAGTTTGCTACGCTAACCTGAAAAAACACATTTTCTTAATTCTATATTATTATTAATGATACTGATCTACAGCGTGTGAAGACACAGATCACGTTGATTAATTCTCAGTAATTATCAGCAGTGACTATTTTTCGAACAGGCCTGCGGGGGTCGACTCAGGTGGTCCTTGGAGCGACAGTGCAGGGGTGAACGTGGACCCCTGCACTAGACTATGTTAAGTAAGAACAACGCACAAGTATGTGAACATGTGTGTACACAAGATGGCCAAGTAGTGCAGTAAAAAGAGATTGTTGATTATTGGTTTCACTTGTTTTGCGAACAGAATAATGCAGACACACGTTACATATATCTGGTTTTTATTGAAGGAGAGAATTATGAGCAGGTAGCCTATTTTAAGGCACCATGAAATGTACAACAAAAGCTAAACAATTTATTTATTCAGAATACAAAAATACACATCTCAGTGACTTCAAATCGTAATAAATAACTAACCATGCATCCTAGCAATATAAAGGCACAGAAAACAGTCACTTAGTAGTCATAAAAATGATTAACTACTTTACCAAATCATCCAGATAGTAATACATGTGACAACTGTAACATTATATCCCAAAAGTGAAAACACAGTACACACCATATCATTTACCCTTAGGCAATAAATATACAAATATTGTTTCTACCGAGATATATATTCTTAAAAAAAAGCAAAACTGTGCCATTGTAAACATAATGTAAACAAAAATATAATTCATTTTCCCCAGCTAATGTATGAGCCATATTAAAGATTTCATGATATTCATTTTCAAAGAGATTTTGTCATAAGTTTGGTTGGTTTCTAAAAAGAACCAGGCAGTTTGGAGCATTATTTACAGACCACCACACAGCAGGAAGAAAAGTGTATGTAGGGGTTGGAATTGGTTTTATCCAGATAAATTCTGTCACTATTTTATCCCAACTCCACTGTCTCAACTGTCAATTAGTAAGCAGAAGATAAGTTCGACATGATAAAAAAAAGAGTAAATCAATCAAAAGGACACCCACATGTTGTTTGTTAGTCTACCTATCTTTGGCTATGCGTTGCAGGATCAGTGACAGCGTGTAGAAACCCTGCATCAAAACCAAAGTCCAAGCAGAAGAATTCGCTCATCTCTGCAAAACTGTTCTTTTACAATAGTGTGAAATATAATAGTTTAATATTTGATGGCTCACATTGGAGAGTCCCAGCAGACGTATTAGGGCCAAAAAAAAAAAAAAAAAGACTGACTTCAATTCTAGAGTGCAGGGTTGCACATGGAAATGTAGACTGATTTGACACGACTGATTGCCGACATGACATCCCGCAAATGATATGAGAGACCCACCTCTCATGATATCTTAAAGACAGCACTGTCTACTGCTGTCAGTTTAGACCCTCAGTTAGCAGGGGTTACTGTGATGGATGGATAAAGGAAAATGATGTGTTACATTTGAGCATTTTTCCCAGTGTAATATGTTTTTGAACTATTCCAAAGTTCAATATCAGGGCGCCATTATTCCCCGCAGGAAAATAAAAGGTAACTTACAGGCATCTCATTATTCTTCAAAGAGGAGTTGGGGGAGGCTAAACTATCAAAGTTAAAATGACATGATTCAAATGTGTTGGCAGAACAAGTGTACAATCGTTGATAAGGTGCAATGAACCACTTTTGTGGCAAATGCACCGAAATTCACTCTCGTACATCGTGATAAAAACCTGTCAAACAAGCGCAACAGTCGTGTCTGCCCATTCGGTCACAGCTCTATATGTGATATATCATCCTGGAAGCACAGAGGAGCAAAACTAGAAAATCGTGGAAGTAATTTGGAATCCGTTAAGAAAAACTGCAATCCAACAGAGTCGAGCGTCTAAAATTGTAAATCCCCGAAATCTTAAGGAAGAGTAGAAAGAAACAAACTAAAACTGACCATTTCCTCACTAAGAAACATCACGTAAGAAAGCTGCAGACAAAGTATAAAAACGAGACATAAAATATTGCACCATCATTTGAATAAAACAGCATTCTCCTTGACAAGAGATCAGAACAACTGTTACGGTGTACTGTACACAATCCAATGTGTAAACTGTTGACAAATGCATGCCAGATCCGCAATCTACAAATGCATTACACTACAACTTTACAAACATAAGTTTGATTGTTTGCATATATATATATGTTACACACAAAATTAGCATCACATATAGAAATATACCCTGTAATGCCACCAGTATTAAGAGAAACTTACAAGTAAAAGTAGAGTTCTATCGTCTGTAGTCTGAAGAAAAGGAAGCTGCACTGAAACAATAGATTGCCGACTGCAGCTTACTGCTTTTATGACATAACCAAAACTCATATCTAACTCCTATTTTCTTTTTATTAAATACTGAACTGAGCAAAGTTGAGATGCTGAGGTGAGCCGTCGAGAATGTGAGAATTTGCGTTTTGCATACAGCGAGAAGTAAAAGTGCCTTTTCAGTATTTCTCTTAACAAGCTTGCCACTCTTCTACATGACCAACAATTTACTTTACAGTCGCTTCTCCTGAAAGAACGAGTGTTCTCCCGCACGCGACGCTGTGAAGGACCTACTGGCAAAAAAAACAAAAAACAAAGTGTGCAATTTGAAGTACGTTATCCATCAGACTAGTGTTTTCACTGACATTCACTTTGGTGATGTTTTTCACATCCACAGAAAACGAAAAAAAAAAAGAAAAAAAAAGAAAAAATCAAAACGAAAAACAAGGCAAAAAATTCTAGAGCACACTTGAATGGCTTGAATCATGGCACTTGACACAATCTCCGCAACACTGTATTCATGCAGACCAAATAATTCAAACTAGAAAAAGAGAGGGACTGATTTTGACCAAGGACGATGCTCTCAGTAGTAACAAACCACATCGTAAATACTTAAGTCATGTAAAACTTGTTCAAGTGGTACTTTTTGCGCACAAAATAACCAAAGACACTAATCATGCAGTTAAACATATCTAAGGGGTTGAGCAAGCACAGCATGCAACATCTTCCGACCTGTTTCCAAACGACACAACTTCCTGTTCGCCCCCGCCGCGCTGCGACGCTCCTCCGTGGACCTGCGCCTATGCTCGGTGGTGGTGCTACAAAGGGTGGAGTTCCTGCGTCCCGCACCCACCCACCCACCCACACACTCATGGAAGTCCTGGTTTTGCTACGAGTCAACTCCACAGAGTCAACTTTCATCACTAAGTTCGTTGCATACCTGATTGCGTGTTCTGAATGAATAACTTAGAAATGGCTTGTTGGAAAGATCGGCGACTTCCTTCCACGCTCTCGTCGTCACTTTGGCACAATAAAAACGCACAGCGAGTGCATATTGTGAGCGTCAAAAACCTTCCCCGGGGGGTAAAATCTTGCTTTCCGCAGTCCGCTTGTGTTTCCCTCGCAACCTGCACAGCTCCCACAACTGGTCCGTAGTTGCCCCCTCTAACTGTTGCCTTGTTTCAGGTCACAGGTCAACCATGGAGGCCTTTGCCAGGTCCTTAGTTCCCTGAAGAATTCTCTTCATATGACCCACTTTCGAGATCCCCAGGTCCTGAGGGAAGACAAGAAGACGTGGAAGTCAAGCGCAATCCCAGTTCTTTTCATGCAATCGACACAAAATTGCAGCGCAGTTTAACGTCTTCACAGCAATCATGGATCAAAATACAACGTGAGAAGGTACAAGACCTTACATGTTGGAAGTAAGGTCCCTCTAAGTCGAATAAATTACAAAGAAACTACGAAAATCATACTTGAATCAGTCGAAATTCAAAACCTTCTGTATGTTTCCAAGGGGTTATAAACCTTTATGAAATGAACACTTCTATATTCCATTATAAAATGCACACAACAATAGAGTGACCCCAAAAACCACAATTTCAACAGGATACAGTAAAATATAAATCAAATAAACTCAAATTTTGGACATAACGTTTAAATTATGGATTCTTTCAACTGCAGGTTTTGATCACATGGTCACTCTGCCACGCTTCATTGGACGTGAAAACATAAGAATTCAAACAGAGAATAAGCATTTACATTTTCATTCAGAGGCACGAGGGTCAGAAATGGAATGAATATATATTTTGTTTGGGGTAAACTGACTGATATTAAACACCCGAGTGAAATAATCATTAAGACAAAGATGTCTTGTCTATTCACAGTGAATATGTGCTCCATTGGATCAGTCCATTAAAACATCATCAACAGTGATTAGTCCTTGAATGTGTCATGATTTAAACTGGGTTTTAAACTAAATAAACCAAATCTTCAGATCCTGTTCAGTCATAGTTTTGACTTCAAATTTGACTTCAAAACTCTGAATTTTGAATATTACTCACAACTGTAGTGAGTGTACAGACACCAAACTTAACACCATGGCAAAGTATGCAATAAATAGATGTCATTTTAAAAAAAGATACCAAAGAATTTATTCTTATCGAAAGCCACAAGCTATATTACGAGAATTAATGAATTAGTATCAATGCATGTGTGTATACACACACAAACACACACATATCCAACAATCAAAGGCAAGTTTCTTGGAATCAGATGGTTTGTTTCTGCAACCCAGTCAGCATTGCTTGTCCTTGTGTGTTTTGCATGAAGCTCATCTGCCTTTCAAAGGTACTGAATAAAAATGATTTAAAAAAAATGTCCGCAATGAGATTCAGCTCTGGTAAATCACAGTACGCCTGCTGACTAATCTATTTGCGTCCTCTCCGCCCAATATTTTGCTTGTTTAGTCATAAACGTCTGTATCTGTTCAATAAGTCGTTATTTGCTTGTGTCTTTATTTCCATGGCCAAACCTTTAGTAAATCAGGGCCTTTGTCCGTCCAGTGAAGACGCTGCAATTCTTTTGCAGTTTTGTACTCATCCGGCTAATTTATTTGAGCATTATTCCAAACAGCTTGGTGCACGGTTGGGTCCTTCCATCTAACCAGCAACACTTCGTTTTAATCATAAAAGAAACCCGTCTCCCGGACAGAACTTTAACATTTATTCACTTCTGGAGCAAATTTTACAGACGCATTCAAACTTCCTCCACAAATGAACAAATGTAAAGCAACCTCACTATATGGCTCATGAGCATGAAGACATAATCCACTTGCAGGAACCAACTGGAAAGCATTTGAACATGTGTATCTTATGGGATTGGTGACTGACTACAATGTTTCACTCCATTGTTTTTGCAGTTTGAGATGAAATTGTGTTAATATTAGTCATTAAAGGTCCAGTGCGGCTTTTTTTTTTTTTTTTTTTTTTAGCCCACCTGACAGCGAGTTTCATATTTAGTTCACTGTCAGACTGGCTTCCTTAAGAATATGCTGGTTCAAGATGGCAGCTAACTGTTAGCAAGACTCTTACTGCTCTCTGTATATTCCTTTATACATGAGAACAATTCTAAGGGTGGGAAAACCAAATGATTTTTATTTTTATCAATGAATTTATGTGCAGCGTGTTTAGCTTTTACCAAAAAATAAATAAAATAATAAATCATGCCAAATTTTACACACTGGACCTTTCAGAAAAACACATCAAACAAGAGTGGCATCAAATTGGTTGTACACACTTTGAAAGGGAAGGCATTGGCACAAGCATTACATACAAATACAAATGCAACATCTCTTTGTATACACACACACACACACACACACACACACACACATGTGTGTAAACGCCAGAAACACCAGTCAGATTTCACAAGTTTCATTAATTCGAGCAGAGCCGGTTCGTATTTGACGACTAGTCTCTCCCTCCCCCTCCCCGCCCCATCCCTTCTTTCCCCTCCCCTCCCCTGTTAGGCTTCCTCCTCTGAAGCAGGCACGAGTGTCAGTGGGTGCGAGCGAGTCTCTTTCACCAAGCGTCAGACAGTAGAAGCCAAGCAGAGCGGAGCAGCGCAGCGCAGCACAGTGCAAGAGGTGGCACAAAAACACCAGAACAACTCAAGGTGGACTGAGAGGAGGCGGAGAGAGAGAGAGAGAGAGAGAGAGAGAGAGAGAGAGAGAGAGAGAGATTGGGTGGTCGCTCACACAGATCGGGAGGTGTGCGCCGCGTGCTTTACCTTGAGGTCCCTCCTCTCCAGGTGCAGCAGCTCTGAACCTCGGATGTCGTGCCGGGTGAAGGTGTCTCTGTACTCGCCCAGACTCAGCTGCTCCAGCCAGGTGCCCACCTCCTCTGTGCCCCATCTCTCTACTGCACGCACACGCGCACACACACACACACACACACACACACACACATGCGGCACACGCACAGAGCAGAACAGAACAGAGAGAGAGAGAGAGGCTCAGGGTGCCTCGTCGATGCACGACACTCACGCTCACCACACACGTACGTACGTACGACTCAATTCGCAGCCCAACAGATTGTTTTCAATCATGGGAGGTGGGGGGAAAAAAAAGGGTGAAGGCAGAATTTTTGAGCACCAGAGAGGAAGGAGAAGCGTTGGCAGCAGCTGGCAGGAGGGGAAAGAAAGGCCGTCGGGAAAAGTAGGAGCCGGTGTTTGTTTGTTTTTTTCCCCTAAAAAAAAAGCTTGGGAACATGCATATTATCACATTAAGTCCAAAAGACACACAAAATGTGGGAGGTATAGGGGAGGTGGAAGCCTTTTTTTTTTTTTTTTTTTTGCAGGAAATGCAGCCCGACCTGCCAGTAGTAATAGTTGTAGTAGTAGTAGTAGTAGTAGTAGTAGAAGTAGTAGTTGTAGTATTCAGCCCTGATATTGAGAGGAAGAGCACACGCTGATTTACCTGACCTGACTGCCAGATTTTTGTTTCAGAATTTCTAGGGATGCACCGATACCACTTATTTACAGAGCAAGTAAAGTACCAGCACTTGCATATAAGTACTCACCGATACATTCAATAAGGCCACATTTTGGAATTACATTTTTTTTTCTGTAATTTGAACAACATTCCTCAGGTTGACTGCCACAAGTTTCAATGCAGTACAAACACGTAGAACAAACTTGTCATACACATACATATACAATTGGTATCGGTGTCGCGGTATTGGCTCTTATTTTACGAGTAGAGTACTCAACCCCGCTATGGGTACCGATGCCTGCTACTGGTATTGGTATCAGTACCAATACCCGCTACTGGTATCGGTGTCAGTACCGATACCCGCCACTGGTATCGGCACCAGTACTGATACCCGCCACTGGTATCGGCATCAGTACCGATACCCGCTACTGGTATCGGCATCAGTACCAATATCCACTAGAGGTATCGGTATCAGTAACAGAACCCGCTACTGGTATCGGTATCAGTACCGATACTGATATCAGGTATTGGTGCATCCCAAATAATTTCTTATCCTTCTGATGAGTAAAGACGTATCATTGGTAGCCAGTTAGAAAAGACCGTTTCAAACCACCCTGGTTTGTTTGCCAAAGACGCAGAAGCATCGCTGCCCCCTGCGGCTGCCCTGTGTGTTACACTATGATCTCCGTCTGTCCTGAGAGGCTCCCATCCCCTCGGTGTGGCTTCATCCAGCTCTGGCCACGCTGTGGGCTGTGTGACAACATGAACGCAGAGGGGGGATGGGCACAAGCTGATGGCAGGTGTCACACAATGTGAAATATGAGACCTTGGACTTCATTCACACAGCTCTCAGTTACGGCGACGTGACTGCGATGTTCGGTGATCGATGCCCAAGTGTGAGGACTTCCTGTAAATGTGGCGAAAAGTGAGTGATTTTTCGTTTTTGACACCTTCCTTCCGGGTGAGTCTAAAAGGCAGGAGCAGCGGATCAGGCGGGTTAAATAGTGTCGCCAATTGAAAACCTATCCAAGGGCAGACTGAAGCTGCTCGGCTTCCCGGAAGGCCTAGTGACACCTGAGGGAAGCGTGGACACAACCCTACCTGACTGCGGGCTCGTCTTCTTGGCCGCCTTCTCCTTCTTGAACTTGGGCACTATGCGAAACATGCTGCTGCGACTGTTCCTCTTGCAGTAACCCAGAGAGTGGTCCTGGTACATAAGCACAGTCAACCTATAGCATTTCATTTAGCTACTCAGCTCTCCCTTTACCTGGAGACATGTCACACTGAAGATGTTCAAACAAAGTGGGCGGGACTACACAATGTTGCTAATGGTGACAACGTGAGCGTGTGTCTCTGTGGGGGTTTTTATGTGTCTTCATTCTCTTGCTTACCTCCTCATCATTGGGCTGCAGGATATGGTAGAGCCAGGGGATCTCTCCCAGTTTGCCCAGTTCAGCCTCCACACTCTGCAGGGCTGCGGACAGCTGCTCCTCCTCTGGTGGGTCCAGTTGCTTCAAGAAGGGACACACAAGTACAAGATCGACGACATTTGTATGTCAAACACAATGTATGTCAAACACAATGTTGCATGAGGCAGAAGAATTGAAGGTGGAATTGTGTTTCAGAACAGTAAACACAATTAGCGATTTGGTCGATTATACTGATACGTTAGTGTGCATAACACCTGTAGAATTGCATTACTTTAGCCGCGTTCAGACTGCCATCCAAAATCCGATTTTTAGCCCATCCAGATTGAAACAGGACGGCTCTTTTGTAGTCTGAACGGTCACAAATCACATCAAATCTGATTTTTGCAAGACAGACTGAAACCACATTCGGGAAGTAGTTTCGTTCATTTTGAACAGATGCGTCTCAGTCTGAACAGCTCCAAACACACCGATCGGTTTTGACTGTCCGTGACATCGCAGATACGTTCATGGTGCATCACATCTTTACAATTCCACAATTTACACGTTCAAAAATGAGCAGGAAGAAGCAGAGCTTATTGGATACCACCCTCTTACTAATACATTTGTTCACTTCCTGTATTTATTTTTGTACTGTTGACCAATCAGAGAGGTAACAATACAAGAATATGCAATAATAGAGTTGACGGGTTGTTTGTAGCTATTTCATTATTTGAGGTCTTTGCTCAACTGTGTATAAACCAAGTAAAAAAATGAAAAATAAATAATAAATACACAATACTTAATACACAACAAAAATAATGACCTATTACACAATGAACAGATAAATATGTAGCATATCCTACATAATGCTTGAGTAGCAAAAGTCTTCAAGGTGTTGTTATCAGACACTGTGGTCCAGAATTGTTCTTCCTTGTACTTTGTAAATGCTGTGAGCTTGTAGTGTTTCTTCAACTGACTCAAGCTACTACATCACTCAAGGTCTTTGCTCAATGCATTCCATATTTTTTGTTCCGAAAGACACCATGGAAAACAATTGTACAACTAAAATTGTACTTCTGATAAAAAAAAAAAAAAAAAAATCATGACTACTAAGAATCCTTAATAGTAAATGTAAAACATGACTTTTTTTTTCTCCAATCAAAGTTGATGATTAAATATGTACACAGCACGGGTGCCTCAGAAACTCACCAGAGAGACTCGGCCCAGCAGAAGAGACTCTGTTTCATTGTACAGAGCCTTGACGCTGCTGGCTACTTCTATTGCTGTGTGTCTGGTCAGATTCTGGAAAAAAGGATAAAACATTTTTTTTTTTTTTTTGACGACAGCAGAAGAAAAGAAAAGCGAAACACTCATTTTGCCACGTGCGGTCATTTACTGACCTCGGGGAATTTTGGGTGCGTTTTGTTGATGGCGTGAGATGCTGCGTTCACAGCATGAGCGAGCTCCTGCTCCAAAAGCCCGTTGGTCTTTGCTGCCTCGCATATCCTGCCATTGAGAATAGTGGAGAAATGTGTATCAGAAAATGACTGCGGTTTCCTTCAAATCTCTGCAAAGTGTTGCAGTGTTACAAAGACACTCAACACTAATGCTATAGTGCAAAAATTAAATTACTTTGAATGTATACAGTGATAATAATGACTGTCATCAGGAGTATTGCATGAGAAGATTAAAAAAATATATTTTTGACAGAATACAAAAAAAAAAAAAATCGGGACAGGTAGCAAGAATTTCAATTAGCTGATGGACAACAAGAGTTCAGCTGGACTAGGTCCTTGTTTTTAAACCACTGTGCCACAGCACACTAGTCTACCTTGAGATAATGTCAGGTGTGCCGTGAAAAATTATCCAATTTCACTTAATTGGTCCAAAAAAGTAGTAACATTTCATTATGGCGTGACTGTGCTTTAAAAGGAATGTGAGCCTAATTTCCTACAGGATATCATATCGTGTGCATCTAAACAGGACCAGGCGGCACACAGACAGTGTTGTTGGGATTACTCCATCAAAGTAATCCAACTACTGATTACTCCTAATTGGTAATCGCATTACTTCTTTCACTACTTTGTTTCATAAGTCATCAATTAGTAATTACTAATTACTTCAGTTTAAAAAAAAACGATAAAGTAACAGTTGCTCAGTGCTTTGGAATGAACTTTATAAAGTGGAAAATGTTGCAATTCCAAATATTGCCTCTGTCCTCTAAACATGAATGAATGTTTGCTCTCTGAACACAAACTGCACATTTCACAGAACAAACTCATGTACAGCGCCGGTGGCCCAAATTGTTAAAATAATCTGCGACATCCTTGTTTTCGGTTGTTTTTCTAAATTTCAGACATTTTGTGGATAATAAGGCATTTTTCGCTCGCAAAATATTTCGGAAAATTAACGTAATCGTTACTTGAAAAAGTAATTATATAATTACCAGTTTTGCCACATTAATCCAGTTACATTACTCCATTATTGAAAAAAAGTAATTTAATTACAGTAGTGGATTACTTAATAATAGATTACTTGCCAACACTGCACACTGGGTGAGTATAAATACATTTAGACTATATTGACATTATTAGGCTAAAAAGTGGCATTTTATTTTGTAATACTTTTGGTTGTTGGTGTTCCATGGGTTTTTTTTTCTTTTATGTAAAAAATGTGCCGTGGCTCAAAAAAGGTTCAACATTTCATCTTTACAGCAGCCGGACATGTTCACCTGGTGATGAGCTCCTCCGCAGCACGTGCACACGCCTGCAAGAGGGCGGCCTCCTCCTCTGTGGCCAGGTCGACGGACTGCTGCGGGTAGAGGTGGGGCCTCAGGGGAGGCTTGTCGTACTTGAGCTTGTCCTCCCACGACTTCAACGTGCTCTCAAAGGCCTGCGAAGGGAGCGCACACGCAACCGCTTGGAAAACCATTCCCAGGAATGTCTTCTCAAAATTTGACCTATTTTACGCCACGCAACACGTGGAGCCGTCCGTCCTTCGTACCCTGTCCCTGGTGAGCATCTGGGCTCGGTTCTTGTGCTGGATCTTAATGACTCCTGGTGGTTGGATCCAGGCCTCACCGTCGACCTGGATCGGGACGCCCTCGTCGCCCAGGATGGTGATCTTGACGGTTCGGCACTGATTTCATGGAAGAAAGGAATTCACCAGGGCATTAGATGAAATGAATGAATGAATGAATGAATGAATGAATGAATGGTTTGGGCTCCTTGAATCATTTCCCAACTTGATTCTAAGCAGTTTTATGAAATAATGATCTTGAACGCTCTGCGATCAATATGAGTGCACCAAAAACGGTCCACATGTGGTCATAATGAAAACCATTTCCAATGTGTAATTAAAAGCGATCGAATTCTAGGCGTGCAAAACTGTGTGAACGCACCAACAGTCGGCTGTGTTAAAGAGCCTGAAGTATCAACCACGATGCTTTGTTGACTCTTTTATGGTTTAGCAGAACTCAACTAAGTGTGACTGTGTAACAAAGCTTTGTTTTACAAATGTTTGCATTTTTTCATTTTACATTCAACTTGTGCAATGATGGCCGTATTCTGCACACCTGATTATTCATTCTCTAAAATCACACTAAATTAGACCTTCAAGGCAACAACTGTGAATGCCATCCCATAATATGTCCTGACTGATTCTCCTGCACTAGTGATGTTCTTAGAGCATTCCAGTGGGTCACGCTGATGCTTGAGTTCAATGCAGAAATGAATCAGTGACCCCCTGCCAACATTGTGGTTTATGTGTGATCTTACCTGTGCTATGCGGTGGTGCTGCAGCTTGATGACTCTGGAAACCGCCATCTGCATGCCGCCAAACACTGCCACCACCTCCAAGATCTTGTCATCAAACGACGGGGCACAGAAGATCTGCACAACACAATAATGGCACTCAGAAAATTGTACGCGTGTCATCATTATCAGTATTATCTCTGATTGCTCCAACATCTGTCTGTTGTCTAACACGTAGAAAATGTATCAGGGATTTTTTTTTTCATGTACATTCACTAATTATGAATATAACATAGACAGAATACACACAATCTCTTCAATGTAGTTTGAACAGACAGGAGCACTTTACTCAACTTTTATAATAGCTGGAGGAACAGACATGCTGTCATGTGGGCTTCCAGCCACTAGATGGCCGCCTAAATTACATTTTCCTTTTGCTTAGCGGTAAAGCAAAGTTAAAATGTAATGTTTTCTGTCTTTTCTTCTTTCTCACAGTTAAAGTTTTTTTTTTAATTATATAATTTGTCCATGGCAGCAGCCAAACATCGGTGTGTGCATGGGTGGGTGAAAAAGAGGTGTGGTTAAGTGCTATAGGGAACCATGAAGGTGCTGAAAAGTGCTTCATATGTTCACTCCATTTATTTGAGCAAAAACGACAACAGCAGAAAAACCCATCTGCTGCAGTTGACCTCAAACTAAATGTCCTCCACCTGTTGCATTTTCCATCCTTCTTATGCAGGTTAGTAGCTACATACTGTAGTGAGTTACTTCCTAGTGGCAGCAGGGAGACATCTTCCGGCAAACACGCAGTAAATGTACTCACGTCATCCTCCTTGGTGCCGCCCCAGAAGTTGGTCCCGCCAGCGTAGCTGGGAATGTTTAGCACTGCGATTCCCTGCAGGCTGGGGAGGGGAATGTACTGGCCATCGCACTGGGAGAGAGGAAGACAGGCAAAGTCTATTCTTCACTTTTGCATAAACATAGACAACTGTGTTCACGAGACGCTCATAAAGGGACCTATTGAGTGGGATAATGAGTGATGACTCTCTTTACTCTTTGACCAGATCCTGACTGCGTGAGTGGTTCACTTGTAAAATGCGGCCACGGTCCTTGAACTCAGCCTGCAGGCTGTTTCATTAAGGCCTTTCCTTCTCCTCAAAACTCACCGACTTGCCGGCTGGTGAGGCCTTTTTACAACATGCAAGGTGCAATTCTTTCTTTTCATACCTCCAGCTGGACCTTCTGTTCCAGGTTCTTGTAGGTTCTCTGCAGAAGCTCTTTTGTGCCCAAGACACCGTACCACATCATGTTCTTGGTTCGACTTCTGTGCGTCAAAATAACAAGATGTTGTTTTTTTTATTATAAGAAATAGCAATAACCGAGCGCAGCTTTTCAAAAAACAAAACAAAAAACGAATCTTCGCCTCGAGTCAACCTTCACTTCCAGATTGTCATCATTTACATTTGAAATAAGGAACGTTTAGTGTTGGAGTGATAAAATGAAGAGATCCAGACACAATAAGAAATTGCAGATTTCCCAATGGCGTTTAACAGGACACGCATACAGAATAAAAAAAAATTAAGCAGAACAACAAACAAATAATAGATTCATTCCAAGTAAACTGTATGTACTATATGTTGTATTTCTAATTAATGCAATCGTTCTCTTGATCATTTGAAGCTATTTTGGGTCTCAGTTCTTTTAAGCACCTTGTTCAACTCTGCCATTAAAAGTTTATACCAATCCTCTGAGTGTGGTGTGCTGAAGGTTGTCCCTCACCAGTGTTGGAGAGTAATCTACGACTAAGTAATCCACTACTGTAATTAAACTACTTTTTTTTTTTTAGTAACGGAGTAATGTAAAGGGACTACTGTGGCAAAAATGGTAATTATATCATAATTACTTTATCAAGAAATGTAAAATGTCTTATTATCCACAAAATGTCGGAAATGCAGAAAAACAACGATGTTGCAGATTGATGATGCAGCCGTGCATGCAACGTCGCTGATATGCGACGACGCGCCAAAACAAGCATGGCGGCGGCAAAAGGAAAAAAAAAACAGCGATTGCGTTTGATAGCTGGAAATACAAACATTATTTCGAGTTCATCAAAGAATGTTGTGGTTTGCTGTACGTTATGTGCAGGAAACAAGACGTTCTCGACTGTTACTTTTTTTTTTTTAAACTAAAGTAATCAGTAATTGATTACTTATGAAACAAAGTAGTTAAAGAAGTAATTAGATTACTTTTAAGGAGTAATCAGTAATCAGTGGTTGGATTACTTTTGTGGAGTAATCCCAACAACAGTGTCCCTCACATGGTTTTATTTTGTAAAGAGTTCAAAGTCCCACCTGCATTTCTCTGGGTGTTCCTCTCGCTTGTTGTTAAACTCCAGGGAAATTTTCGCATCCAGCCCGATGCCAAAGTAGTTGTTCATCACACACTTTTCCATGTATCCCTCCCTGGGTACAAACACACAGCAGCACAGCCTGTCAGTAAAGTAATACTTGGAGTAGAAACACTATGTGCTACAACTTAGGATGGGAGAGGCTCTTACAGGGAGTCGAGGTCGGGGTCGATGAAGGGCGTGGCGCCAAATGGGTCAATGTTAGCCAGTAGCATCTTGCTAATAATGGAGCTTCCAGCGATAGAAGCGGCCAGACCTGCCCTCAAGCCTGCACGAGAACACGCACGCGACACACAAATACACAACACCGCACACAGAGATGCGTGGGTCACACGATGGCGGCGCGGCGACGTCCTGGTGTGTCCTGCTGAGGCAGCAACGCGGAGAGTTCGCGGTGAAAACAGTGTCAGTGTGCGCTTACCAGGGCAGATGATGCGTGTGTTGAGCACGGGGAGGTTCTCCTTGCTGGTGGTGAAGGGGGTGATGCTGAAGGAGCCGCAGGACTGGGTGCTGCGGCTCACCCTCCTCTCCGTCGGGGAGCAGGGACTTTTGGCCGCTGAGCAAAGGACAAACATTTACAGAAGTCATCGCCCGGAGCCAAACACCATCCAACTGCACAGTGGAATAACACGTACATGTGACTTTCTGTTGCCAACAGAGAGCAACATAAGATGTTGATGCTATTGCAGTGGTGTGTGGGTTTGCAGTAGGTCGTGGAAATGAACTTGGACCACTTGAGGCCAACTGACATGGCAATTCCTAACACTGTGACACTGGCAGAAAGCTAACATAGAAGCATATTTGCAAGGCTTATCAATGTATACTTAGACTGAGTTAATGTTTTATATGATTTTATCAAGGATGGTTTAAAAAAAATAAATAATTTCATATACATTAAACTTCCATCCCATAAGGTCTCTTCTGCTGCCCACTGTTTGATGTGTGCAAAATATTCTTCCTGTGCGCAACCTGCCTATTGACCTCTCATCTTTAGGAACACCTCAATGAATAAGCCTGCTTTTAGCAAAATGTTCATTAAAAGCCGAGAAGTAAACTCTGTTGGCCTGCAGCAGTCTCCTCATCCCACACAATGCAAATTCATTTTCCTGCGTCCATGTAAGGAGGCCAAACCTGAAGAAAACTTTACTTGGGGCCTTTCTATTCAACTGATGAATGATATAAACCATCTGTCAAATCCTCAAAATCACAAAATAATCCTCAGGAGCTCCTCAGTGCAAGCATTGCAATGGTTTTCCATTGCAATCTCTGACACCCCAACTGTGTCTTTAAAATGTATCCTAGAGACCTTCTGGTTGTGTTTTAGAAAATCTGACAAATCAGTCAATTAAATACATGAATCAAAGTTTTTAGTTTTCAAATGTTTTCTAGCTAGCAACTACTATATAGTAGTTACAAAAAAAACATTCAAATCAATCTATGTACAATACAAAACTATAATAGAGTTCCCTGATTTCAATAAAACATTCTGTAATGATACTAGCAACACCCAGCAAGACAGCCAAACAGATGCTTTTGTTTGTGGTTTTACTGGGAGGAAAAAAGAAAACCTTCTGTGTTCAGAATGTGTGGTTTTGGCTTAGTGCGTCAGTGAGAAGAAGGAAAAGGGAGAGGACACAAAACCGGTGCAATCGCTGGTGTATGACTGCTGGAAAATGTGCATGAAGGAAGCAACTCCACAACAAACAGGAAGAATAATAACATTTCCTGCAGCCGACTGCACACCCACTCACTCTGCCACACTGGCCGGTGCACATCAGCAAATATCGGTCCTCAAACACACATTATCACAGACAAACACATTAACTGGTCATTAGTTGCCTTGTTTGTTGGTTTGGTTGCTGCTGTTTTTTTTTTTCTAATTACAAAAGAAGCCAGTGCGAGACTAAAAGTTCACTCTGCAGCTCAAGATGGAGTATAAAAGAGGAGCAGTGCTTCTCTGTGCTCTTTCACCACTAATCCTTCAGTTTATTTATGACCGGAAACTTGATTTGCGTCAGCAGCCCCCCTTTTTTTTCCATTAGCTACACGTCTGGTCATCTGGTGCACTTCGTAACATCACCACAAGGTGGCAACCTTTAAAAGCTTGACGTGTGCCCGCCCTCATTTCTGTAGAAATAACCTTAAGCGCCAATGAAATATGTTGTCTTTTTTGAGACAGCGCCGAAAATGATGCCACCTGGAAGTAAATAGTGGACTTGAAAGTCAAACAGACACAACACACTTTGAAACGGGCCTGGAATGGAGATGTACCAGGACTGAGCCGAGCATGAGAAGACAAAGGGAAGAGCAGAGGAGACACTCACAGGTCACAGCCTCCAGCTCCTTGGTGTCCTCGTCCTTCTCGCTGTCTCTGTTCTCCTCCTCGCTGTCCTTCCTGAACTCCAGCGGCGACGGCAGCTTCGTCGCCTCCGTGTGGGCGTTCTGCTCATCCAAGACTGCTGGGAGAAAAAAACTGTGAGGAAACATTTGTATTGCAATGTTCGCTGGCTAATTCAGAATGCTCAAAGTTCAATTTTCTGAGCAGTTATACCGCAATGTCTCGCTCAACACTCGATGGGTATCGCAATGTTATGTACAGTATATAAATTGTAAATAGTCCAAACTGTCCGTAAAATGTAGAGAAAAATGTCGCAGATTATTTTAACACCACCGGTGCTGTACGTGGGTTTGTTCTGTGAAATGCGCAGTTTGTGTTCAGAGAGCAAACATTCATTGGTGTTAAGGGGGCAGAGGCAATATATGGAATTGCAACATTTTCACTTTATAAAGTTCATTTCAAAGCACTGAGCGACTGTGTATCTTTTTTTTAACTAAAGCAATTAGAAATTGATTACTTATGTAACAAAGTGGTTAAAGTAGTAATTAGATTACTTTTTTTTAAAAGGGGTAATCAGTAATTGGATTACTATTATGGAGTAATCCCAACAACACTGCTTATGTGTAATACGTATGCATCAGGCGTAATACCGACAAAAAGGTCACGGAAGGTCGTCGCTCGACCTTCTTGCTCTCTGTGCAGCTTCCAAACAATATTTCCATATTTCGGCGCGGCCGCGTTACCTCTCTCCGCCTGCACTATGATCTGCCGCACTGCCTTCTTCAGACTGTTGGCCCTGAGCATCAGCTGCTCCCTGCTCCTGAACAGCCGCCGTCCCTTCTCACTCTCCTCCTCCTCCAACTTCTCCTTCAGCTCCGTCAGGCTCTCCTCGCTGGCCTCTTCCTCCTGCTCCTCATCCTCCTGCTCCTCCTCCTCCTCCTCCTCCTGCTCCTCCTCAACGATCGGAGGAGTGGAATGGGGAGGAGGCGGAGGCAAAGCCTGGCACTCTGTGTTAAGCGTTTGAAGGAGGGAGTCCAGTTTCTCGTTGAGGATGGCACACTGGCGGTCGGAAGGAGAGGAGACAGACGTGAGCTAGACAGGCGGCAGCGGTAATTCAAGACGGCATATGGCGAGTTGTCTTTTGGCAGAGGAGGACGCGAAATGATGATCACATTGCTCTGAGCCTTACCTTGAGAGACATGGAATCGCACTCTTCCGCATTCTCTGTACTTTTCTCATATGCTTTCCCGACTTTGGCAACAAAATCTTTGACTGTTTCACAGAGCACCCTTGGAAGGAAAAGATGAAAAGAATGGTGTGTTATTTGATTGGAAAACAAAACATTATATTTTAAATGTATTGTCAATTAAAACTTTCTCAATTATGAAGGATATATAAATAAACCGTGCATGACATGCTTACATTGTGAGGTTGCATAATAACTAGGGGTGCATAACTGTGATGAAACTAAATGCTAGGCAAAAATGCTGGAATGCGGTTTAGTTTCGTTCTGAAGTAAACTGAGTCCTCGTCTCAGTCTTCTTTTCAAGACTCAAATTGACTTAGTTTTGACGGTTTTGGTTGAAGGACAACATATAAAATATATTTAGGTTCCTCTGGTCCAGCAAAACAACGCATTGAGATTACTGCTAGCTCAGTCATTTATCATGGCATTTTCGGAAAAAAACAAAAAAACAAAAACAAAAACAAACAAATATTACAAAAAACACTGAATTTTATCTCCAGGTGTATATTTTTTGTATAGTTTTATGACGAAAAGTACAAAAGAGTAATAGGGCCACAAGAAGAGAAAAAAAAACAATCAGGAAACTGGTGAATTTCGGAAGTACACCACTAGACTTGCGCGCAGAGCCTTTCGACTTTACTCGCGACAATTTGACGTCACGTTTAAAGTAACTGCAAAATTTCAATTTTATGCACCAAATGTTGTCTTTTTTTTTACGTCAACTCTATTCTCGAAATTTCAACTTTAATCTCAAAATTTCAAATTTATTCTCGAATTGGAAACTTGAAAAAAAAAAATTCTATCTTAATTTTTTTCTCTTTTTGTAGCCCTAATCCTCTTCCGTAAAAAAAAAAAGTCTAATGTTATCCCACGTAAACATTCTATATGGCTGGATTATTATTTTGGATGATACTACTTGGCCAGTTTAAGCTGCTGTGGGAAATGTACTTACTTTGCAGAGGAGAGGATGACAGAGTGCTGCTCAGAATTGAGGATTTTAGTGAGGTGAGCAGCGACTGAGTCTTCGTAGGCTGAAATGTGAAACTGGATAGGAGACACACAGAAGAAGCGGGAACATTACTCAAAACCGTTGGATTTCAAAGAGTCGATTTCTCCATTTCTCCCGCGGTTGCAAGAAAATTTACAGCCTGCTGCTGTGTGTGAAAAAAAACACGTCAACTCCCGTGAGGCACCTGGCAGTCCTCGTGTCCTTCGGGCGTGGTGGGGAAGCTGTGTTTGGGTGGGATCTTAATCTCGTAGGTCATGATGCTCCAGCGGTCCAACATCTTGGTGCTGGCTCTCTCCAACTTCTCCAGGATCTGGGGCAGCTGAGTGTCGTCGTCGCACGACGGGCCCCAGCCCAGCACTCGAGCCAGGTCGTTGCCCGTGCCCAGGGGCAACACCCCCAGCTGGCACTGAGACGGAGGCAGAGGGTTTTATTCAGTGTCAGCGAGTGCTCAGCTGGTGCAATCGAGATGTGTGTGTGTGTGTGTGTGTGTGTGTGTGTGTGTGTGTGTGCAGCTACATTACTTTGTGTAAGCTAGAGAGAGGCAAAGTGAGGCACTTTTAAATTTCGTTGTACTAACTGTATAATGACAATAAAGGAATTCAATTTAATTTAATTCAATTCAATTCTACTTGATTCAATTCAATTCAATTCAAACAGCTTAGCTGCCACATTGACCGTCCCCACATGACTTACTCATTGCTTACTCTCTTCTGGTGATTGCTACATTTGTCGGACAGAGGATTAGCATCTATTTCATATGGCAGCATGTACTGTCATTCCTTTTAATGTTAAATAAAGGAAATCTGTCCGGATTGGGCGCGCCGGTTTCTTCACAGTACCTGTTTATGGAGGTTGAGCTTGTCGATTTCTGACAGGACCCAGCCAACGCTCCCGTCTCCCCCGCAGACCAGGATGCGGAAGTTGTCAAACTTCTGAAAGAGTCGCAGACTGCAGGGGAAAAGTGGGAGGTCTGTTTAATGCCAAATGAGGCCCTGAATGCCGCGCAAACGTTCAACCGATACTGTTTGGTCGAGCGCTTTGACCAAGCCCCCATCACTCACCCGAGGTGCGGCCCGCCGTTGACCAGGTCAAAGACCTGCGCCGGGTTGAGCAGCTGCTTGAAGCGGCGCAGGAACTTCACTCCCTGGTTGTCGCCGCTTTTGGAGTTGACGAAGACCAGGAGGGGACTGGCACACGAGGGCGGGCAGGTGGCCTTCCAGAAACCTGCAGGAGAACGCATGGCATCGGGTTCCGATTCAGATTGAATTGCACTTTCGAGAAATCCACCTTCTGGTGGCTGGACCTCCCCTGGCATGTTTGTCTCGGCCGGTGTCATCTTTATCCATTTTGTCCAACTTAACTACTGTGTTCCTACTGCGTTGACGCATTAAATCAAAATCCAAACGGAGTCTCGCTTCGTCCCCATCGGTGGACTGACTGACGGGTCAGGGGTCAACGATGTTAAAAAAACAAAAAAACATATATATGTATGTGTATATATATACATATATACACATGTTTGTTTGTTTGTTGCTGACCCCTGACCCTTCAATGGGGATGAGAGTCTCCATTTGGATTTGGGTGTAATGCAGCAACGCAGTAGGAATTCAGTAATTAATTAATATTATATATATATATATATATATATATATATATATATATATATATATATATATATATATATATGTGTGTGTGTATATATATATATATATATATATATATACACACACACACACACACACACACACACACACACACACATTTATGTGATAAGAAAAACCAGCAACATCGTTGCTCGACAATCTTGTCAGAGTCCCTGAGTGCAGGAGTTAACCGCAGCAGCGCGGCAGCGGCGGCGGCACATGCGGACACACGTGGAATGCACGGCGGCGGCGGCGGCGGAGCATTAGCCCGCACACACACACACACACACACAGACACGCACACGCATATATAAACACTAATCTTTTAGATGTAATGTAACTGACAGTATAATCTGCGCGACTGGCTGCTGACAGCTCGCTGCACGCTTGCGGACTCCGGGGCGCCCCCTACTGTCTCACGCTCTGTCTTTCTCTAGCGTCCCTTCACTCGTCCTCATCTCTCCGTCTTCCCGCACAGATTTCTTTTCTGTGGAGCCCCCCTTCACTCTCTCTCTCTCTCTCTCTCTCTCTCTCTCTCTCTCTCTCTCTCTCTGCGATTATGTCAGCGAGGGGAAAACGGAGGGAGGGTGAGTTGGGGAGATAGACAGGAAGGAGGGAGACGTGCGAGGAGGGGAGGAGGAGGGAGGAGGGGGAGTCACAATGCAGCAGCACGTGTTTCAAGCAGCGCCCCCCACCCCCACCGCCTCCACCCGCCTCCACCCCCCTCCACCTCCGAGACCGTTACCACCAAACTCCAGGAACGTGACGAAAAGCAGAGGGAAGAGAGAGAGAGAGGCGGAGAGAGAGAGGGAGAGAGAAAGAGAGAGGGAGGGAGGGAGCGATGGCTGGTATTGTTTCCTCTTTGCCCATCTTAATGTTTTTCTTCTTTTATGAGTCATTCCATTCGCTTCATTTCCCCTCCTCTTTCAGTTTTTTTGTTTTTGTTTGTTTGTTTGTTTGTTTTTAATCCACCCGCCAATTAGCTGATGCGAGCTGTTCTCTGCAACCGGCCGTAGTAATCCAATTACTGCACGCGCTGATCTGAGTTGGTCTGGCTGCCGCTACAACCCAGTACGGGTTAAACGTGGATGCGAACGGTCATCACCATCATTATCATCATCATCGTGAGTGAAGTAAAACAACACACGATATACAAGAGAGAGCCAGCAGGGAGCCTCGGGGCTGCGTTGGAATAAGTCACCCTGACTTTGCAACAACCGCCCACACCATCAAGTGTGCTCGCAAAATGTGACGCGATCGCTGTGCCAGTCCCTGTTGACAGGACTCCAAATTTATTTTATCATCCTTTTTTTTTTTTTTTTTTTTAAACACTGATCTATTTTAAGTTCTAAAGATGATGCGTGTCAAACCAATCAGACTTGGCTATTTTTAAAGGCGAGGAAAAAAAAACACCATTTCCTGGAACGGGCATGAGTGCGTTTGCTTTGCCCACGTTTTAATACCTCTCATAATGGTAGAAAGATAACAGCCTGTATGGAAACTGCTTGGCTACCAATTAACTTGAACACAAATAATGATGTTTTCTTTTCTTCACTATGGCAGCTACACTGGCTACTGTAGAAAGCTACTGGATTGGGTATATCACTATGTCTTTCTTTACAATGCTACTGTTTAGTTCCAGTTCAGTTTAGTTTACTTGAGCAAAGGACAGTGTTAATAAAACAAATTGTAAATAAGCCAGAGTTAGCCAGAAAGCTAGTTTTCCCATCTGCATTCCTAATGCCGTGACGTTATGAACGGCTTCTTGAAGGATAAAAGTACATAAGTAGATCTAGGCACATACAAATGATACAAATAGACAAGGCGAGCATGTAGCGGTAAGGGCATAGCACAGGTGCTTAGAAGAGGATACATTCATCATAAGTGGTTCAAAGAGACGTTACACATAAGCACAGTTAGCAGACTAAAACCTTACCATCTGAGTCGATGCTGTTTAGTGCCGTAGGAGGAATGATGGAGACTTTGCACTGACCAAGAGGACACTTGCGGGGGTACAGGTCCATACACGCTGTGTGCACCTGCAAGAACAGCATCAATAGAAGATTTAAGGCGATTTTTTTCCCCATGCTGTCATTGTATCTTAAGAACATTGTCCTGTGTCAGAGCCAAAGCCCGAGCTTCTACTTGCAAAGGCTGTTGATGCGGCCAATAGTGGCATTTGTAGCTGATTTCACTGACATGATGGTTTGAGAAGACTGGAGGTGTTCAGGAAGTGAGGAACACAATTCAAATCCTGCTTCACTTTTGCTTGGTTCTGGTATTGGGAACAGGAGGGCAGCTGGGATTCGAACCCATGACCCTCTTGCACCACCACCAATCAATATTGTATACACAGTATTTTGGTCCTAGACATTCAATGCTTTGTAGACCAACAGTGGGGTTTGAAGATTGATATCTGTGACTCACTGGAAGCTAGTCCTCCTACTTCAGCTCGTTGCGAATGCGAGTGTGGACGGTTGTTTGTCTGTCTTTTTCCCTTTGTCCGGCTATGATCCAGGGTCCCCTGAGACTACTGTGATAGGCTTCAGTACCTCATGACACTGAGTGCAGGATAAGCATTGATGCAGATTTTGTGTTTGAATTTTGAATATACTGCTTTTTAACAACGCAGTGGCAGGAAATTATGACACCGCGTATTCTTGGATTGTTGTTGTTGTTGTTGTTTTTTTTTTAGTAATAGTGTTATTCTTGGCACTATTCATGCCGCTGAGTGAGGGGGTCTGCACTCAGAATCTATAGTTCAATTTATGACATAACAGCCTGAGCAGAACCAAAACAGGAAGAGGCATTGTTCTTCCTACTGCCTATCTCTACGTAGCAGCAGACTATTGAAACTCAACCCTGCAAAACAATGGGCGGTGTGGAACAAGAGTGACAGAGACCAAGCGAATCAACAGTAAGTGAAAAGCACAACAGAATTATTTTCGACTTGAGAAGATTAAAAGCCAACCAGGGATTTTGATTTTTGCGGTTGCTTTTGTTTTGAACTGTAAGCCACGGTCCAAGCTACAGTAATGCCTTGCTTTCCCAGCGACTTGGGCATAATAGAACTATCTCACAGTCACAACACCTGACATTGTCATCTTTTAAAGGTTCAGTGTGTGATATTTGGAGATTTTGAAGAAGAAACAGTGACATCAAGTAGGTCACATTTAGGATTGCAGCGTCTTTTTCTCTTCCTCCCTCTCCTGAGCTTGCCAGTGACCTACGGTGGCCTGCGCACCCAAACCTGAATACTTTGTCTGCCTTCTTCATTGGTTTATTTGAAGACGTGAGTGGTCACGTCTTATATACATTTATGTGTATATACACACACACACACATATATATACACACACACAGGTTAATTCAATATATTTGGAGTTTCATTCATTATATTCAAGTATTAACTTCAAATATATATATATATATATATATATACATATATAGTTATAGATATATAGATAGATAGATATGAGGACTGTTCTATTGCTAGGAAAAAAATACTTTTATTGTATCAGAATTGTATCACATTCATGAATGTATCTATGGACAGTATATTAAGCTTTTAACAATATAAAAATCAGAAATAAAGCCAAATGACACACTGGACCTTTAAGGCTCTCTTGAACACAAACGTCAAATAGAGAGAATTTGTTTTTATATAATTTTTTTCTCTGTAAATACTGTCAATTTTTAATTTTCTAAGTAGTAGTAGAAAATTAAAAACTAGTATGTGTTAAGAAAGATGAGCATAAATAGCAAGAATGATTTGTGTGTGTTACCATAGCTTTGCACCAGAGGCAGCGCCAGTCCTGCAGCCTCAGCACGCTGCCACAGGTCTTATCGCACACAGCACACTTGGCACTCACAGGTAGGTTGCCTTCCAACCACTGATGAGGCATTGCAATCTGTGGAACAGACGGGTAACATTTAAGAGATGGACATTGATGGCAACTACTTTCATACCTGCACTGTCTATTTGGTGCAATATCTCAAATGTGCAGGACCAGGTTCAGGAGATTCCTGAAAATATGTGTTCAATGCGGAGACTTACACCGTCCTCATCCTCGATAATGTCCTTCCCTATTGAAGCCAAGGTCGTCCACTTGCAGTTGTTGGTGGCTCTGACGGCACAGCGCTTGTGAGCTTTGAATTTACATACTGAAAGACAACACAAAGAGTGGTCACGCGTGTTTGATCTCTCACTTTACGGCAAGTCGCAGTTGCGGGTCCTTCAACACCAACAATTTGTTGAAACAAAAGCTAACAACAGCGGTGAGTAGCCCACAACAGAAAACCTTCTCAGTAACTTGTTTTGTCTTCTTCCTTAGGTGTTGTCTTGGTGTTACGATGCCATACCATAAAAAAACATGACGAAGAGGACTGTTTGAAAAAATGACCATCATTGAGTCAAAACATTTGGTGGTGGATTCATGGATCAGACACCTGTATTTGTGATTTGTGTGACTAATTACCTTATTAGTGAACAACATGTTTTAAGAGCAATAAGTCACCCTGAATTTTTTAGCCTGGTTAATAAGTCTTGAGGGAACTCACACACACACACACACACACACACACACACACACAATCAAACGGACATTTTACATATTACAGTTTACATTATTTGGCAGATTTGTGATTCAACAAAAACAAGCATGAGGTCGCCCCAAACAAATTGTATTAGTGTGGATGAGTGAGGGCCGAGCCAAACAGAAATTCACTTTGTAGGAAATCCATTTCTAATTGCGTGATGTGCAGTAAATGATGGTCAATTCGTGCCAGGGGGATGATTGGGCACAATTTCCCCAGACTTAACTGCTTTATTTTACTAACAAGGAAAAAAAAAAAAAAGTGAACAGTGATGGATCATTGTGTCACTGACGCACCCAGTCATAAATTAAGCCTGATGAAAACATCATAGGGCGTGAATGCGACTCACCCTTGTGCACTCGCGGATATGATGAACAGAAACACGACTGAGCAGCGAGGGTGCAACAAGCTCGAGTGCCGCCAGTGCTTTAGCTGACTTACACAACACGCATACAAGGTAAAACATTGTCATTTTTGGTAAGTTCAGCCACTAAGCCCCTCCCCCCACCCGAATTACATCATGTAACCTTTACCCATTCGTGCATATATTGGTGTCAGCATGTCATGGGTATAAGTCATGGTCTTGCAGATTGGAAATTTCTCTCTGCCTGTAGTGTGTGGGTTAACTAGTGTGTAGCTGAGGGCAACTGAGGGGTGAAAACTTCACTCCCTTCACTCCAACTTCCTTATCAAAAGTCTGGCTTAAAGGTCCAGTGTATACTGGACTTCCATAGGTTTAAGTAAGCTCGCACCTGACAGCGTGTTTGGTATATATGTATATGTATATATGTATACATATATTATGCACATAGAGCAAGAGTCTTCCAGTTAGCTGCCATCTTGCCCAACCATTTTTTTAAGGAAACCTGGTGTTTACTCTAAATACAAAACACAATATGGCAGCTAATTAGGAGCAAGACCCTTATTGCTCTATGAAAATTATTATGAGAAGCGTTCTAAGGGTAGGAAAACCAAATGACCTTTATTGTACTGCGAGTATACACTTTTACTGTATTCATGTATTTATGAGCAGCATGTTAAGCTTTTACCAATATAAAAAGAAAATCATAAATCAAGCCAAATCTTACAAACTGAACCTTTAAAAGTTAAATAGCTGATTTTGTCAGTTTACACACTGTATCTGTACTGCTCATACAAGAATACAGTTGTTTTGAGTTGTTTCTAGCTTTTCTACTTGCGTATATTACTTTATTCTATTGTAAATATTCGTATTTACTTTGCTTTTCTTTGGCTGTGACTGTTGGCCGGTGGATATGGAACTGAAAGTAGAAAACGAGGGTAGATGGCAGATGGCACTTCCTTCCTTTTTTTTGAAGTATAACAACACTTATAGACTTCACTAAACTTAACACTTAACTTATATACTTAACTGAAATATTATTGGCGCGCGCGCACACACACACACACACACACACACAAAAGTCATATCCGGGAGCAGAAATTGATGTTTCAATGTAGTGCACCACTGAAAGCTGTTAGGAAGCATTAGCAGAACATTAGGAGCGTTCAGATAACACGATCAAATTGCCCTTTAATGGTTCAACAACAAACTGTAAGAACACACTGCGTGCGCTGCTCGTGACCGCTCGTGTCCGCTTGTGTACGGGTGAAACAAAGGCAGAGATGCGGAAAAGTTTTTGTCGACGCGTGAGTGTGTGTGTGTGTGTGTGTGTGCTCCGTGGCACAAGATCGATCTCCAGCAAACCACCGTGAGCAGGAAATCGAAATGAAATCTAAGCTGCGTTGATGCCTGCGCAGTTGCTTTGATTGGTCTCACTCTTCACTTTGAACAGACACTCTCCTCTCTCCACCTTCCTCACTCTCTTTATGGGGGGACTTTCATGATGGGAGGCTGTCCTTTTGACCGAGATGGACAAATGTCTTTCTCTCGGCCCCCCGATTGCCTTCTGTTTGATTTGAATTTGAGAGGCTCTTCACGTGGACGACAACCAGGATTGAGTGACACAAACAGACAATTTCAAATATTGGAATGAGAGAGTATGCAGATGATTCCTTCATTGTGCGCCGCTTACCTTCGCAGGACAGACCGTGAGACGTGACCCCCGACAAGCTGTCTTTGCAGACGTTGCAGAAGGTGGGCCGTGCGTGGGAGCAGGCGTACCAGTTGTGCATCCCTGAGAAATGTTCCACGTTGAACTGAGCCGTCTGACAAAGAAGGGGAAACGGAAAAAGGGTTTAATGCAAAAACTTCCAATTTTGCGAGTAAAAAGTGGTATATCTTCCTAATGTCCTCATAGCAAAGATAATTGAACTTTTTTTTTGGCATAAGACTATTTTGATTTACTACACCACTCGATAGGTACTAGACGCAAAGAACTGATTTTTTTGAATGGCGTGCCCTTTGGAATACCCCTCTGAATTCCTCTCCAATCATGAAGTGATGGATGCCAGGTGCTCACGATAGGTGCTCACAAAAAATGCCCACCAGAATCACTGATTAGAAGACACAGTGTCTTCTTTTTTGATGGGAAATAGATACATGGATGGATGGATGGGAGTCATGCAGTGTGCAATGTGTAATCATATCTTCGTGATTCCAACTACCTGTCAAATTATGGGGTGTTGAATTTAAAATGTGTCACTTCAGTTGTCGGCATTCTGGCATTTGATTAATTACGCAGTACATTTTCATTTCATTCAATACCGTTTTGCTTTTTTTTTTGTCTCATTTCAATTTTCATCACATGAAGAGTTCTATGTAATGATTTATGACATAAATAATAACATACTCATTTAATATCCCCATATACCTTCTACAAAATCAAACAAAATTGAAGTCCCGTCGTGAACAGCGAATGACGGCTGCCAGGACTTGAATTAGAAACACACATCAGCCAATCAATGGGCTGGTATCAAGAGATCCATCTGGCCGACAAGATGGCAAGAAGACACTAATGGGCAGATTCTGCTTCCTGTGATGATGATCCGCTATCAACAACCAAAAATTGCGATTGGATCAGTTCAACCGGCCCTGGCGGAGAGCGGCGGCGGCCGGCCGTCTACAGGAGACACGCATCACTGCATGTTTTGCAGAATGATAAAAGAAAGATCAAAGACGAGATCGGGAGCCGAGAGAGCGGCGGATCTTCGGTGCACTCGACTTCCTAGAGCTGAATCTTATTCAGGAAAGACAACGCGTGGCCGGTCAAAGCTAATGTAACTGATGTAACACGGCTGTTACTGTGTGCGTGCGGCAGGTTGGTGCAGCCCCCCCAGACCCCCCCGCCCCCCCGCCCCGAATGCACCTTGTGTTTCATAACGGAACTTCCAACGAGAGTTCCTGAAACTGGGGCGCTCGGCGTCGGTGACGACGCAACGCTCGGCGTCGACGTCTCGGCGTTTTGGGGGGTTTGAGGCGCGCGAACGTGTGCACCCCGGAGTGCATGATGTGCTTTGCTTTGGGGGTGCTGCTGCTGCATTGCAGTGCGGTAGGGGGTGCGAGAGGAGAGACGGGGCTGGGTGGGGGGGTGGTGGGGTCTTATGTAAGATTTCCCTCTCAAGTCAAGAGCATTAAAATGCAGCGCCTGCCGACTTCCTCCGGCTCCGGCCGCCTCCGCAGCGCCCTCGTTGGCGGCTCTGCGTCGCCAACGAGGTCGGCATCGGGAGGCGCAACCTCCTGAATTACACCTCAGCGGTTACAGTTCCAGACCGACGCGGCATGTTCAAGAAACTGCTGTTGGTAAAACGATTGGTTTGTGCGTTGGTGTTTACAAAAGGCAGTTCCACTTTACTTTTTGTGATTTCTAAGCTCAAACCTGTGAGCTTGCACACGTGGCTGCCGATTACTGTTACTTACTATCACTATTTGGATATTTGAGTTACCTTTACACTCGGGTATATGAGATTCCAAAACACACAACTATTGTTCCACCGCCTTTAAGAGGGACACACTTTGCACTACGACCGTACACAGCAGTTAGTTGCAGGAAGCCGTCGAGCAAATGCTCAGCCAGGGCAGCGACCGCGCTTCAGATGTCCCAAGCAGGAAGAAGACGGACAGACAGACAGACGGACGGACGGACGGACAAGACGGACGGATCTATCATCCCGATTAGCGGCTTCCCTCCGCTCTCCCGCTCGCACAGGCAAAAACTCACATGAACCCTTATTATGATGATGTGGAAAAAACTAGAAATGTTGGTTTCTATTTACCTCATAATGCTCCCTGGACTGGACGGACTTGAGCGAACTGATCCAGTCCTCCATCTCTTTCCTGTTCTCCGCGCAGAGGATGAGCCGACGGAACGGAGTGATCACCTGAAAGAGGAGGGAGGGGTGTGATCATGGGTGAGTGAGAGAGAGAGGGAGAGAGAGAGAGAGACGGGGAGGGATGGAGGGAGGGAGGAAGAGGTAATTTTCAGCTCCTCCTCAGCCTGCCATCCCACCGAGGATGGAGAGTCTTCGCTGTCGTCTTCCCTCCCTCCCTCCCTCCCTCCTTCTCTCTGCCTCATTAATTCCGGCTCACTCATTCCCCAACACCTGCAGTTTTTTTTTTTCTTCCTTTGCTCCCTCAATCCCGGCCCGCCCTCCCCTCCCCTTCCCCCAGCCCCCTTCGCTCATGTTGCTTTGAGGAAGATGAGCGCCGACAGGCGAAGAGCCTCGGTAAAAAGCCGAGAGCCGCCTCCTCCTCCTCCTCCTCCTCCTCCTCCTCTCGCTTTCCGTCGCTGCGCGAGTGGCTTCGTGTGGTTGCGGTGTTTAAGGCGAGGCTTCCTTGACATGACCCCCCCCCCCCCCCCACCGACACACACACAGGCAGCACCCTTTCAACTCCCCCATCACTTATTTATGCCTGATCATCTCTTTGTCTCTCTCTTTGTCCCATCGTCGTCCCTGCTCACTTTAGGAGGTGCAGTGGAGCCAGTAGAACACTGAGGTACCGAGTACTGCTAGTAGTGCGCACGCTTGAACACAATGAGACAAACACAATGCGGGCAATGAAGCGCAAATCCATATTTTTTGCAGTGTTGAGGTGTGTGAATGCAAGGTTGTTATTGTTACACGCACACACACACACACACGCATGCGCGCACAAGAATATGCAAATGATGCTCACTGAAGATCTGCTGCCCTGCCACGATATTTTACGCTAGCTAACAGAGATAACGAAATATAGAGATATAGTATTAGCTTCTCTTTACCTCTCACATCCGTTACATACAGGGTAATTATGGAGATTAGAATTCAGCTGATTTTTTTCAATAGACAAACGCGTAAGGAGAGACATTGAGTGCAAAGATGTGGCGCAGTTAGAACAGCGGTGCCAGGACATCCGACCGGGAAAATGATCGTAAGGAATCCATTGAACGTGTGGAAATGTTGCTAATGCATCTGATGCCGTGGCAAATTGTTAGGCTGCTGTGTAGGGAGTGAGTTGGCAGCTTTATAGCATCACACTGAAGTGCAGCAGAAACTGAGTTTGCCCAAGATTGATAAGAACACGTCGTGTTTCCGTTGTGTTGTTACCTTCTCTTATGTAACTTGTATTTTCAAATATCGGCCTAAAGAAATGATAGAATCATTAGCTGCGTTTCCATGACAGGTTTTCGCAAAATATAAGTGATGATTTCATTAGAAATATCGCGATTTGCGAGTACAATTGTGATTTGCGAGTGTTTCCATTGAATGGTGTGAGGCGCATAAACCGTAATTCTCGTAAATCTCGCGGGACGATATTTACGTTTGCGTTTGTTTGTTTATGTTTGTTTGCTGTTATATTCTGTTTCCTTAAAGTGTTTCCATTACGTTTTTGAGATAGACCGCTATATCGATACGTCTGAAAAACCACCACATGAGAGCGCAAAAAAAAAAAAAACAACTCTCAAATATCTTTTAGCAATATTTGAGAGGTTTTTCGAGGTTTAGGCGTTTCCTTTACCAGTTTTTTTTATCGTGATATTTAGGTTTTGCGCAATTCTAGGGGTAATGGAATCGCAGCTAGTCAGATGATCCTTGACTTTTGCATGTAAGTAACCGAAAAATAGACTTGAAAACAAAACCTCAGCAGAAATCTTGACTCATTTCAGTCACTAAATAAAATAAACATAATAAAAATAACAATAAAATAAAGAAAGCACTCAATTTTCCTGATGCTCAGATCAGGATCGCACCAATCATGACGATCATTAGGTTTAACATTAATTGCTTCCCAATTATTATCTATTTCCGTTTCTGCTTCAAATTGATTTAATGTTTAGTCATTTCTGTGATAACAGCATGGTTTCAATGTCACCTTTGATATTCCGTCAACATAGTGGTCAACTAGAAAGTAAGACAATGGGACCTGTTGGAGTATTTATGCGAGGTCCTCCATTGTGCAGCAGGCCACACAGTCCTACTGGCTCTCATCACACTACAACTGTGCCAACATAACAAAACGTTTGGCTTTAAAGATGAAAAAAATAACACGCAGAGAGATGCTGGCCACACCTGTTTGGCCTTTTGTTTAGATCCACTGTCCGCTTACTTAATAACACCCATGCAGTCTGACCAGACAGGAAGGGGAAACATCTTCCGCTGAACAGTCCACTGGGATAGCTTTGAAAAGATACGAGCATCATCTACTGGCAAGGGAAATAAAAATAACAGAAATATTCTCATTAAACTGAAAAGCCGCAGAGTTACCGCTGAAACTCTGCTGTGCTTTATGACGATCTCCCTATAATTGGGACAATGTTTTTTTTTTTCCCTATTGATGTTCTGGATGTCCTGGAGTTCATGTCAGGGGAAAAACCAGCACAATGTAGTGACGTCACATTGCGACTTCATCAAACACTTTGTGTATCGCTGGTCCATTTCCTGTCCTCTGCGTGACGAGCTAACCAAGACAGACGGTGCCAAATTACTGCATGTGTGTGTGTGTGTGTGCACACACATGACCGTGCACGAGGGAAAAGTGATCCTTGTGGACGTGGTTCATTTTCTCCCTCCCAACCCCTCTATTGTTGTGTGTGTGTGTGTGTGAGTCTTGTGTGTAAGGGGGAAGTGATAAGATTGGTTGCCAGGGGAAACAGGGCTGCCTGTTTCCAAAAATGGCACGAGGCTTCCCTTAAGTGAGACCAGTCTGTGATAATTACCAAAACACAATCAGCTGGTGCAGCGCTGGTGCTTAGTTCAAAGACTGTCTACTGTCGGTAGATTTGAGATTTGCTTTAAGGAAATAAATTGATCAGTAATATGCAAGTGAATCCAGTAACTGACTAACTAAGAGAGCAGCACAACCTGGATAATAATAATAATAATAATAATAATAATAATAAAGAGAGTAAATAAAGAGTTTTTTCTCAAAGGACTATTTACCTCTCATGAGTGAATCATCTCAGGATCAGTTTTACAGATTATGTCATGGACTAGTGCAAAATTTAACAGGACACAATCTGGTCCACATGACGCTGAATTTATACACTGCATTCTATCAAACTGTATATTTTTATGATCGGCTGCTTCTGGTCGTATGAAAATTTTCCCGGGCATGCGCGACACTCGACAATGCACGCTGCAGCTTTTGGGCAGACTGAACAGAAGTCAACTTGCATAGTCAAGTATAGGTCTGGATTAACCGGCACCACAGTGGCTACTTACTGCCTGCCTGTGCCTTGTGTTGCAATGCACACTGGGGAACCTGAAGTGGTGTGTTTCTAGTGGCGTTGCTGCAGGTAACATCATTACCTGGGGGAAGCTTTTCTATTTACGGCTGCCTGCAGCGCATAAAGGAACAACACAAGCCGGATCTGCTCTCTGTCTCCACATGCAGGCAACATGGGGAGACTTTACACTAATATATGTGTTTGGTTTGTGTGCACAACTGTGGGGTGACCTGTGCTTCAACTGTTGCCTCTTCGCGCCGAGGTGTTTTTGTGTGCTGTGCTTCAAATCTTTGAGGTGAATTTGATTTCAACCCTCTGATTGGAATGCACGTCATCGGAATCATTTCACTTGGTGATCGCAGCATCTAAAAGAAGGGAGGGAGGCGGTGGTGGTGGTGGTGGTGGTGGTGGTGGGGGTGGGGGCGGGGGGTGCTAAGTGTCTCCCCTGCACGTGTGCTGGAACGTGCTTCCCCCCCACCCTCCGCGCCGCAGCAACGCAGCCTCATTGTGTATTTACACAGCAGACGCATTTCAAACAGCGCTATGAGCAGGCGGAGGGACGACGGCGAGTGCGACCCCCCCCCCACCGTGCAGCCACGATGGAAGCGCATCGCCGCCGCTCGCCCGCAGCAGCGACGGCGGTCAATTCCAGCGCAGAGCTGCAGGTTGCCCCACCTGCAGCGGTGCCTCGCTATCTATCAACCGTGGGCTACGGCGACCCGCGTGACGACGGAGCTCGTCAACCACCCCCCCCCCCCCTCTGCAGGCTGATGCGTGAAGGGGGGACGTGCGAGCAGCCGTACCTGCTGCGGTGCCTCTCAACCAGAGCGAGCCGTCTTCATTCTGTCTCTGCGCAGCCACGTCCACTCCTCCTCTTCCTCCTCCTTCTCCTCTTCCTATTCCTCTTCTTCCTCCTCCTCTTCTTCCTCCTCTTCCTTCACCTCCTCTCCTGCTCCTCCTCCCCTGCCTCCCTCCTCTGCCTCCCCTTCCTTCTCCTCCTCACCCCCTCCTTCTCCTCTTCCTCCTCCCCCCTCTTCTTCCTCCCCCTTCTTCTTCCTTCTTCCTCCTCCTCCTCCCCTCCTCCTCCCTCCTCTCCCTTCTTCTCTGCCTCCTCCCCTCCCTGCTCCTCCTCTGCCTCTCCTTCCTCCTCTTTCTCCTCTACCTCCCCCCTTCTCTTCCTCCTCCTCTTCTTCCTCCTTCTACACCTCTCCCCCAGACCCCCTCCCCTCCCCTCCCCTCGGGCAGCGTGTGCGTGAGTGCACAGCAGTGACATCACCTCAGGATTTCCTCTGCTGCATTGGTCACTCGCAGTTCACTGATACAGCACAAATACACAACGGCCGTCACTGTGAAAACACTTATAATACACTGCAACTACCGGACGCAGCAACCTGAATCCCCCTCCTTTTTAGTCACAACCGACAACCCCCCGCCCACTGCCCCTCTTCCACGTGAATTCTGCAGCGCTTCGATCCTCATCCTCCTCCTCTCCGAGGAAAAGCAAAAATCCAAACGCATGCGGCGGCGGCGGAGGCACACGCACGTCCTCCCGGCCGCGAACACGGCAGTCGGTGAGCGATCTGAGAAAGTCAGCCGAGTGTTTCAAGATGTTGCTAAAAATAGCTCGGTGTTCTCCTCTGGGCACTGCTCTGCCGCTTAACTCCTCCCCCACACGGTTTCTTATTATAGCAACAGCCCTCGAGCGAGGAGACATTTATAGAAAGGACAGGCCACAACGCCGTCTATTTTCATGTTTGTGCCTTTTTTTTTTTTTTTTTTGTATTTTTGTGTTCACCCTTGAGTTCGTTCCCCTTCGCCTCTCATGCGAGCTCAGTTGCTGGTTATACAATAGATAGACGTACGCTGACACGTGGTGGGATGTGAGTAAAACATCGGAGAAATGCCAGCAAAGCTTTGGGACTATCATCTAATTATAGGCTGAAGGTGTATACAGCCTGGTCGAGCACATACTTATAACAGGTGACTGCAAACATCTTGATAGTTTACATGGCTTCCTCCTGACCATGGCTTTGATGCTGAACATTTGGGAAACCAAACAAACACTGAACAAGTCCTAAAAATATTCTTTTGAAAAAAACAGTCTATTATAAATTATTAAATCGCACACACATGCAAGCGAGCACTCACTGTGAAGCTGTTGTTGACGTTCTTGGTGCTGGACTCTGCAACACTGGCGTCGGATAGATCCACCTCGTCAAAGATAAGGGACTGTAGGAAAGGTGCGTGAGGAGATAAAAGAAGAGGTTGGAATTGGAATTGAAAGAGAGGAGCAGAGGACTCAGCTTTCCAACGCTACTTCAAACCCTTAACACAACTGCGGGAAGACAGATGCTTAAAGGGGTGAATGATGGACACAAAAAGCATTCACTTCATGGAAATGATGATTCAACAATGGACGTAATATGCGAAAAGTATCCGCAGTTAGGTTTAGGAATCAGCAGCTACAATCTTCTCAAAAACGAGGTTTTCGGTTTTCTGCTCATGTGAAACTGAAACGCTGATGACTGACAAAGGCCCCATTTGGCCATCCACAGCTGTACACTTTCACATGAATGAATGTCACATCCCAGTGATGCGGCTCAAGTGCTTTGTTATTAGTGTTTCGTTTCCTCCTTGAAACGTACCTTGTCCCCTGTGTGCGAAACACCCGCCAATATTCGGGGGGGAGTGGGGAGGGGGGAAATCCCCATCCTCCTGATTGTTACTCAATACCAATCTATATTCTTTAACATGCAGGAGGCTTAAAATAACCTTACAATATCTCAAGGATGCAACTTCGTAGCTATTTGGCATCAGTGCTAGTAACATCACCTTTTATTCATTCTTCTGCGAGGTGTAAACCAGTGTCAGTAAATCAGGGTGATTTATGTTACATGTATACATATATATATATATATATATATATATATATATATATATATATATATATATATATATATATATATATATGTATATATATATATATATATGTGTATACATGTATACATATATATTAGGGCTGTGGAAGTTAATCCATTAATAACGTTAACTGACTCACGTTAACGTTAACATTAGCGTTAGGAACGTTAATAAAAATAGAATATTTCCACAAAGGAATTACTATTTTCCTCTCCAATTTTTTCCAACAGTTTAAGAAACACAATAAATATCTAGTTAAGTTAGATATAGAGCAGGGTAAAAAAAAAAAAGTGTGATTAATTTGCGATTAATCGCAAATTAATTGAATGGTTTTCCAGGTTGAGGCCACTGATATATATTTGGTTTTATCTCCTCATCTTATGGCTGTAGTTTTTCATTTGGCTTGGGTCAACATCTCCATGGATAGCATGGTACTGTACCTAGATGCTACAGAGGTCGCAGCTCCTCCAGGATGGCACATCAATACGTGCCATTGTGTCTCCCAGCGCTATTTCAAGAGCATAGAGGTAATTACACTGGGGGAGGTGGACAGGGCTGTAGAAGGTCATTAAACCTTCACCAGTACAAGGAGGAAGAGGATGAGCACCACCAGTTGGCCATTGGTGTGAACGTTTCTGAGCAAACAATAAGAACAACCACAAGGGTGGTTGGAGAGTCCAGTAGTGGGCCCTTGGTCTATGGCATTTGCCATAGACCACCAGAGTAGGCAAGTGTGCCACTGGTACCCTGCGCTCTTTACAGATGAGAGCAGGTTCAACCCTGAGCACATGCGACAGACGTGGACGGGTCTGGAGATGATGAGGAGAACGTCATGCTGCATGCAACTTCATTCAGCACCACCAGGTTGGTGGAGAGTTATAGTGATGGTCTGGGGAGGCATATTCCTGGAAGGAGGCACTGACCTCGACTGAAGACATATATAATAATGATACGGATAATAACGACAACCACAACAACTACGACTACTACTACTACTACTACTACTACTACTACTAACAATAACATTAATAGCTACTGATTATGATGATGATGATGATGATGATGATGATGATGATGATGATGGAAATTTAAATTTAACATATTTTATTCAGCATGAAAGTCATGCAAAACAAAGCCAGCAAAGAGACAAGAAGACACATCACATGATATCCGACCAGGGCTGCGATGAGTAAAGCACGCCGCTGAGCTCTTCATGGGCCACAGGCCAAAAACAGATGCTGTCAAAGGAATGCCCTTTGCTGACTCTGTGTGTGTGTGTGTGTGTGCAAAAGTCTGTTGGTGCCACGGTCAGAGGGCCTGTCGAGGCCCGGCTGGAGGGGGATCGCGGCCAACATCTACTGAAAGTGACTATGTGTGTGTGTGTGTGTGCGTGCGCGTGTGCATGCCTTGGCACTTCCTACAACTGTGCGTAAATGTGTGAGATGGGTGTCAGCCAAGAGGGCCAAGCATGACTGGCATGCCAACACAAACACTTCCTCTTTTGTAACAGGACCCTCGGCTGCATCACATGTCCACATGTGTGTGCGAATACCTTCTGCAGTACATTCGATACGCCGCCTGGCCTCTTTCTCCCATGCACAAGGGCACACCCACACACACACACACACACACACAGACACACGCGAGCAGACACGCTGTAATGAAAGTTGACAGTGACTGGTGGATGAGGGCAAGCCTGGAGACCCTCCATCACCCACAGATCCAGAGCCAAGCCGCTGTACCTTCACGAACGCCCCTTTCTCTTAGTTTTAAGCTCTCACTTCTACGTCCATTTCAATTTTCTGTTTCCTCTGATTGAAACTTAAAGGTCCAGTGTGTAAAATTTGGCTTGATTTATAAAGATTAACATACTGCCCATAAATACATTAATAAAAGTGTATACTTGCAGTACAATAAAGGTCATTTGGTTTTCCTACCCTTAGAACAGTTCACATACATATTCATATATATATATATATATATATATATATATATATATATATATATATATATATATATATATATATATATATATATATATATATATATATATATATATATATATACATATGTATATGTAAATGTAATAGAGATGTTAGCAATTAATCGATTATCGATTAATTGCCGATTAAGAATTCAATTGATCAAATTAAATTAGTCGCGATTAATTGAACATTTTTGAAGCGGGTAGTTCATATCATTACAACAGTGTAGTGGCAGGAAAGAGAAAATCACCTGTAGATACTGCAATAGTCATAATATACCGAGAACAAGTTACTTTTAAACAACTAAACGTCAGAGGATAAATGTTTAGGGTGTTTTTACTGTTCTCTAATGTAAAAATGGGTCACATTGGACCCTCAATATTATTTAAGTGTTAAATAATGAGTTCCATGCACATTTTTCATTGTGAAATTTAGGTTCTCAGGAAAAATGGCACTTATCAATTAATCGTTATTCGATCGATAAGGTCAATCAACTAACGATGAATGAATTAATCGATGATTAATCGAGTGCATCCCTAATATATATATATACAGTACATATATAAGAATATACATAATATACTACCCTTGTTGTACATTCATATACCTTAGAACCATTCGAAGGGTATAAAAAACGAGTTACTTTTATTGTATTGTGAGTACAGAGTTTCACTAATGTATTTATGGGCAGTATGTGAAGCTTTTACTAATATAAAGATCCTAAATTAAACCAAATTTTACAGACTGAACATTCAATGGGAGCGGTTATATTTGACTTGTCACTACGTGTGCTTTTGCAGGCAACCCTGCACTGCCGAGCAGCTTGGAGGACGGCCAGCAGTGCTGACGTTGATGCCCCCTTACAGACAGCGAGGAGTTCCAGTATCCACAGGGCAGCACAGCCAGCCAGGGAACTCTGGCCAACCCAGAGTGGCTTGTCATGTGTGCACTTATTCAGTCTTTAAGGGCCAATGTCACTGTCTGACCATGGAAGACAAAAAATTTCAGTAATACACGACAAAATCTTAGAAATCGTTTCATCTATCAAAATTGCGGATTAATCATTTCTAGCTTTATTTTATTTTTTTTTGCTTTACCCTCCATGGTCATCCAGAGACTTGAAGCAGCAGCTGATGAAAATAACTTAGAGAGTTAAAATTAAAGCTACAGGGATGAGCGGATATGTCTCACACTCATTTTATATCACTGTACTCTAATATGCGGTGCATCCATGAGATATGGTTATAAATATAGCCATGTGGAAATAAACAGTACACCAGTTTTTGAGACAAAGGTAAATATTCTACATAATTGAATGTACCAGACCCAGCAGTGTCATATGACATGGATGCAGCACTTTTAAACAAGGATGGAACGGTTCATGAAAAAATCAAACCGTTTGGTTCTGCCGTCTCGGTCCGGAGCGTGTGTGCATTGTACGCAGCATCACACCGCTAGCCAGGACACATGAAGTACGTACTTCCCACGACTCTCGCTGGCTACATGCAAGAGTGTTCCTCCATGCGTTTTGATAACACCTCAATTTGAATGTCCACTTTTTTCACGTTAGGTCGCTGCTCCAGTGCATTTCGCAGTCATCTCTGTCGAATTGTCTCTGACACTTCTGAACCATTCACGAAAATTGCTGAAGAATTCATGTTGGCGCGGTGTGAATAAAGCGGAAGTGAAGACTTGCCAAGGCAGAGGTGCAGTAGGAGCAGTCACCATGGGTGGCTGGACTCAAGTGGAGGGCGAATTTATGATATTTTTTAATTACGATTTTTTTTCAGATTTCATTATTATATATTTCAATTAGCTACGGCCAACATGCCCTAAAAATTCCACTGCATTTTTCCACTGACAGTGAATAACCATTTGTTCTTGGCTTTGGTTCAAGGTAGCCTCCTGTGAATGGTATTTCTGCCGACTTAAAGGTCCAGTGTGTAAAATTTTTTAAGGAAGCCCGATATTTAAGGAAGCCCGCCTGACTGCACATTTCATATTAAGCTCACTGTCAGGTGGGCTTGCTTAAAAAATGGTGGTGCAAGATGGCAGGCAACTAGGAGCAAGACCCTTATTGCTCTAAGTACATTCTTATATATATATGAGTTCATTCAAAGGATAGGGAGAGTCAAATTACTTTTATTGTACTGTGAATATGCACTTTTATTACTGTATTTATAGGAAGTGTGTTAAGCATTTTCCAATATAAAAATCCTAAATCAAGCCAAATTTTACACACTGGACCTTTAAATACAACAAACCTAGACGGACCGAACCGGAACCCAGCGGTGGATTTCGTGAACCGTTCCAGCCCTCCTCTTAAAACTCTAAGACGAATCTGGTGAAGCCAGATTCCCAACCCTCCTGGCTACGCTGTGCTGACCCGCATGGTCTCTAGGCCTTCCTCAGATCCACTGGCACCCAAACGCTGCGGCGGGAGTTGTGCGCCTGTCCAGCACAGGGAAAGAAGCTGCCAGCACACGCGACTCCTGGACGCCCTGTGCAGCGCGCGCTCTCGCCAGTGCGCCAGAGAACCGCCGGACTGGCGAGGCCGCGCGGACAGGGGGCGTTCACATGGGTAAGGACCACACGCAACAGGACCAGAGGACAACACAGGAGAGAGACGTCAACAAGAGGATCACAGTGATAAACATGCAAAATAAAATGCGTCTAAACTTTGAGCCTAGGAGCTGAAACGAGGACACGACCCGAAACAAAAGATCTCATTCTGTCCGTCTAAACACAGCAGCTGCGGTTACTTGGTGACTGTTGACAGTGTTGCGCCATTCATCAACCTGATAATAAACTGGGCAGTGTCAACATTCCACACATACTCAATGTCCTCGACAACATCAACACGTTACGCCACTAAGTAATTATTTGCAAAAATAGTATACACCACTACTTGTACTATAAATATAAATATAAACTATACAGCTACTACTAATGTAAATAGTTTATTTTTGGGTCCTGGATATTTAAGGGTAAACACTCCAAATTCCAATGCCAGACTAATCTAATCAACTGAAGTATAGCTGATGGATGGTTGGGCTAAAATGCTGTTTTTATTTGGTGGAATTTGGTGAAATTAAGGAGGAAAATTGTCTTACATCACGAGGACCCCCCTCCTCCCAGGTGGGGCAGGATTCTGCACTACTTTTCACAATGAACAAAACATAGAAAGAGTCCAGAAGTGGCAGAAAAAATATTTTCTAAAAATGCTAAAAGGCAGCGACAGAAAACTAGCGTCGTCCTCGATTCCACATGAAAATAAGAAGACGAGGAGGGCGAAAAAAAAAGTCGAAGCACATGAGCTTTGCGCTACTTTGCACGGCACTCTTATCAGTGAACAGCAAATTAGTAAAGCGAATAGAAACACAGGCGCCACTGTGTTTGCGTTCCAGTTGTGCATGCTGCCTCTCAACGCTGGCTGCTCTCCACGGTGCTGTGAAGATTTTAGGATATCTAGACTGGCTGTAGCACTCGCTGCTTGCGCACATCCAGAAGGAAAAAAAAAAAAACCTGCAGTGAACTTCTGTGAAGGTAGCTGACATCAAAGGTTCATCTGCAGGAACTTGTGGAAGTTGTTTGTGGAATCGGCAAACAGACACAAGAGGAGGATCATCGTGCTAATCACCGTTGCGTTGATTGGATGACGACAGCTCACCTTGGCATCTTTGGCATAATAGAGAGTTCGCCCCCTTAGTTTGAAGTAGCGCTTCCTCCACCTCTGGAACGAGCTGGTCTGCTTCAGCAGCAGTCCCTCCTTGATGCTGGTCTGCAAGGAGAACAGAGACAGTGTCGGCAAATCTCACATCCGGTTCACGGCCTGCAGGTCCACACATTCAAGACGTTCTCAGTCAATTTCACCGCGGTAATTCTGCCTTACAGGCACATACATACAATGGTAGAGGTGACGTTAAAGATCATTTGAATAAGATCAGGCTTTTTTTTCTTTTATACACCAAGCAGTTCTCATGCTAAAAAAGCTTTATTACCCTGTTTTTCGGGCAAAATGTGCATATTTTAGAATAGAATAGAATAGAATATCTTTATTGATCCCACAGTGGGGAAATTTGCATAATCACAGCAGCAAAATGTAGAGTGCAAAAAGGTCGAGAATTATATTCATTAAAAGAAATAAGGCAATAAAAAAATAAAAATAAAATATTTGTAGGTAAGAAAAAACAAGATATTTACATCTTATAGAGAGTTGAATGTGCAGCTATCGATACACTGACAACAAATACGGCTTTATTGCACCTTTGACAAAAAATGTAAAGCTGTTAAGAGGACGCATTTTATTGAGTGCAGTTGTTTTTACATTGAATGGTTTTGACTGAAGGAAAGAAAATTGCAATTAAATCACAATCAGTATTATTTTGGAAACTTCATCATTAAATTAAAGTGTTCTTGGGGCCTGGGGCAGTTGGCCTATTGATTAATCAGCTATCAGCTACTTTATGCTGCAAACAAAAGTCATGACTTATTTGTAAAAAAAAAAAAAATTGAGAGCATTGGATGACCTGTAGAGGAAAAGAAGTTCCTCCAACTACTTATGATTAAAATTGAGTTGGTCTGTTTTAAAATGTCTGTTCATAATGAATAACATGCATCATGAGGCATTGGAAGTCCCCTCCTGGCCTTCACAGTGGTGGACGCTCACTGAAGGTAAAGCTCACCATAAACAGAGCCTCCCTTGAGTGGACGGTCAAATCACGGATGTAGATGAAAAAAACCCCAAACCTTTGACTCATTAAAGCAGCTGTACAGCTTGAGACCCATCCACAACACACTGTCTGGATACCAGGATATGAGCAGCAACTCGAGTTTGGAGACGAGGACAAAAAATAACAGAAAGTGAGGGCGGGAAAAGGGCTACGAACAGCAGCCCCTTGACAGCTTTTGCTCACAGGGACCTGAGAAGAAAATGTTCACCTGACAGCGAAAAAGGAGCCTCGCATTATTGGCGTGTGACAGAATAAACACTTCACGGTAATATTGAAAGCAAGACAGAGGCAGAGGATTAGGTGGGGCTGGAAAAGAAGAAGAAGAAGAAGAAGAAGAAGAAGAAGACTCGTGGAAGCGACGGCGAGCCAGAGTGATAACAGACGACAGTGTGAACGCAGCAGCAGGCGGGATTTTATTTATATTTCTACTTTAAACAGCGAAGGACTCTGAGGCGTTGTATGATGTTCCCGTGCTCTCCATACAGCCAAGCGTGGTGAGGCTCATCAAATCACGCAGCCACTCCATACGAGACAGTATATACACTCATCATCATTACGGCCGCCATTACCGTCTGCGTATTAGCGCGCGCGGTCATAAAAAAGCAAACACGGGGAGACATGGACCAGTGGGCGCGGGGGGAGATAAAAAACACTGACGTACAAAGATGGAAATGCTATGTAGGAGAACATCTCTCTTTACACAAATACACACACACACTGCATCTATTTATAGCAAAGAAAGGCTGCTGGCTAAGGGGAGCATTGCAAACAGAGACGCGGCCTGAAGCTGACATCCTGCCCACCAGCTGTGTCAACTTAAACACAGAAAACACGGCGGAGAGCGCGGAGTTGCTTCAGCTGCGGCGCGCCGTGGTCGCACAACACGGGAACACGCAGTCCGTGCAGTGGTGGGCGAGGATGTAGCACGACGACGGACAGAAGTAGCGCATCGGTTTCCAGCGCTGCTAGCTGCGAAGCGGCGGCGCACTCTGCTCTGAGTATATTCCAATGCAGATCGTGCAGTAATAGATTTTACCATGACATTTAATATCTCTTAAAATATTCTCTTCTTCGCTGCTGCGTCGGGTCTGGTGAAATGCTGAAGCGCTGTAATGTAATCGGGTCGTTCTTGTTTCGGATTTGAGAAACATTAAGTATGAGATATTTGTCGGTCAAGACCAGAAAAATGGGGGGAAAAAGGAATTGTTGTGATTAAATTGTTGAATCCAAAAATCCATTAAAATTTGCAATCAAATCGTAAACTTCAATATTGTTCCAGTCTTATGTCAGCAAAAATGAAAAGGAACTATTTTGTTGTATCTTCAACTGAAAACACGCTATAATGAAATGGCGAAACAATTGATCAGATTATTTTTTCCTATTTTATAAATTAACATCAACGATCTACAATTTCCACATTTGATATATCTCTGCAGCAAGCGTATGGAGGAAACTGAAAATGTTCAATAGTAATAAAAAGTAATGCGCAGCAATAAAAGGTTGACATGGCCACTTAACTTTAAGACTGAAGACAGCCGAACGCATTCTGGCCTCCTCCCACGTGTGCACGATTTAAAAAAACCGAAGCCTGCTTCAGTTTAAGAGAAGCACCTTAATTCTGACTGCCTTACATGGACTTCGCTGCTTTCCTCCGTCCACATAGCTGAGGGTGAAATACAGCAGCGTGGCAGATGAAGTCATATCTGGGCTACAACACGGAAGGCTAATAAAGTGCGTTCGGGACTCTCAGGGGCAGCTTTCTTCTCGAAGCGGAGCTGCTAAAACAGCGGCTAACAGAGAAACAAGGCAGAACACCTCCGGTCCTTCACTGCAATGTCAGGTCTTCATTGTCAACCCTGGACTCCAGTGGGGTAATCTCTCATGGGCAGTGTTGTTGGGATTACTCCATAAAAGTAATCCAACTACCGATTACTGATTACTCCTTAAAAAGTAAGTGAGCAACAACGACCTTCCGTGACCCTTTTATAGGTATAAAGCCTGATGCATGTGTATTACATATAAGCAGTATTGTTGGGATTACTCCATAAGAGTAATCCAATTACTGATTACTCCTTTTAAAAAGTAATCTAATTACTCTTTGACCACTTTGTTACATAAGTAATCAGTTCCTAATTACTTTAGTTAAAAAAAAAAGATGAACAGCTGCTCAGTGCTTTGAAATGAACTTTATAAAGTGAAAATTTTGCAATTCCAAATATTGCCACTGTCCTCTTCACATGAATGAATGTTTGCTCTCTCAACACAAACTGCACATTTCACAGAACAAACTCACGCACATCGCCGGTGGCCCACATTGTTAAAATAATCTGCGACATTGTTGTTTTTGGTTGTTTTTCAAAATTTCAGACATTTTGTGGACAATAAGACATTTTTAGCTCGCAAAATATTCCAGAAAAGTAACGGAAACGTCACTTGATAAAGTAATTATGACGTAATTGCCAGTTTTGCCACAGTAATCCCGTTACATTACATTACTCCTACTACATTACTTATTTTAAAAAAAAGTAGTTTAATTCCAGTAGTGGATTACTTAGTAATAGATTACTCACCAACGCTTGCTCATGAGTAATTACCCAACAACTTTGATACCGCCGGAAGAGCCCCTTACTCTCTTAGAACCCTCCGTCCTTTGCAACGTCAACGGTTTTAGCAGACTTTCTTCTTGAAAGGGGGAAACAAAAGCGTCGACGCCAAATCACTTACTTTTCCGGTTCTTGCCAGTTCGGACCAGACAGGCCACAGACACACATCACTGGCAATAAACTTTGGCAAGGTGACATTTGCGTAATATGGGCCACTCTTTATATCCGTTTATTGCCATCGCTGCCAGGAGAGTTAATCCTGATAAAATGATCTTCGCACTGGGACAACTGGGACAGTATTTGATGACTGATAGACACACAGTGGAAAGCTATGCCTCACTGTGTGCTCTACCAGAACCGATGCTGAAACCAACCCTCTGTACTGTCGTCCTCACAGTCGCCAGTGCCCAACAACTCCGTCGTGAGGCGTTCATGCTTTCCTCAAAGCGGGTGTAAATATCAGCTCCCGGTTTTAAATCTATCTTCCTGCTAAACCCCCCAACCCCATAGTTTCCTTGTCTTCATCTCCTTCCTGTTGCCAAGTAGGACAGAAGTGATCTATAAATAGTAATTATGCCTGCCTCTGTTCCCCTCCACCTCTTCTGCTTCACTTTTGAGACAGAGAGGGAGCCCTGCGCCTGTGCAAAATAACTCCGGCAGCAGCAGCAGCAGCAGCAGCAGCAGCATGTCCGCCCACGCTGGGCGACTCTGAACAGCGTGCGCGCACATGCTCCGGACAAAGGCACTGGCAGTTCAAATGAGAACAGCAGATGTGTTTGGTAGATAGAGCGCGAGCGGAGCAGGAGTTCCCCAGCAGACCAAGGAAGCAGAAAAAACACCAATCAGTCGGCCAATGGCGCCCCCCAGCTCCCAGCCCGCACGGCTGCTTCGCGCAGGATGTGACTTTAGCTCGTGTTGCGTCTTGTTGAATATGCTTTGAATTATTCAAGGAATAGCCGCAACGCTACAGTATATCTCATCCTATGGCCCGTGACTCAGTGTACACTTGCATCTCAAATGCAACGCAAGAAGAAGAGGTTAATCGGTTCCAGAGTGGAGGTTCTTAATGCACTGCTCTGCCACTGAGGATTTTCATGCAGGCTCTGTTGTCTGTCAATTCTGGACTGATTTGCCACTTGGCAGTAATGCCGGACATTCTGTGGAGCTGTGAAAAAATAAATAAAAAATAAATAAATAAATACGGATACGCATTTCATTTATAACAGTCTAATGTTATTCAGCTTTCAATTGTCCATGAGATGTAAATATCTTGTTTTTCTTTTCCGTTTATACCTACAAATATTTTATTTTTTATTTTTTATTACCTTATTTCTTTTAATTAATATAATTCTCCATCTTTTTACACTATGCAGTTTGCTGCTGTAATTATGCAAATTTCCCCGCTGAGGGATCAATAAAGCTCTTCTATTCTATTCATCATTTCTCCAAAAAACTTCAACCAGGCGTCAACATTTCATCTGTAAAATGTACAAAAATGTAACATAAAAATGTAACTTTGCAACAGCGTTTTTTGTTTACGCAGCGCCAGCCACAGCAGAGGCAAGTAATAGCATGTGAATAACTCAGTTAGCCACAGTATTTATCATGCTTGTGAATGCGCTCCAAAGCAACAGCTCCAAACCGCCTCAGAGGAGGCTGAGGGAGACAAGAGCAGTTGTTATTTAACATAATACAGACAGGAATGTCGTAGAGAGGTCAATTATGTGCAATATGCACTTACGAAACTTTCAAATGTTGTCCTGGCCAAGCAGGTGCGTTGACGAAGCTGTAACTGTAATGCACTGTGCACGGCAGAAAATTTTAATTCTTACGCCATCCAATTTGTTAGAATAGACTGATGAACCCATTTTGTTCTTTTTTTACTTTAACAGTTGAGCCACAATATTGTATACGCACGCACGCACGCATGCACGCACACCGGGCAGATGAGCTGAGCTGAGCAAAGCAAACAATCCAGTGGAACAACACTAAGTGAGTCACTACCTGCATGATCCATTAGTAATTCTCAGCACAAGCACTCACAGAAACAAAACCCACTGACCCACACCGCGGCAACTCCGAGACCTTTGCTAGCGCCGCGCTAACGTGCTGCGAGCGCGCTTGCTTCTGTCACTGTGCGGGTGCTCTGAACCCCGGTGACGGCAGCACGATCAGACTCTATAGTAGAAGCTGGGGTCGGCCATGTTTGACTTTCAGGGTGTGCTCGACATGGCGGTCAGCAGTTCTCTGGTGCTGTCATCAGTGTTCAGCGTGGCAACTGTGGCTAAAATGTCTAAAATGCAAAAATATGTTTGTTGCTATTAGCTTCAATAGCAAAAGAATGTGTTTGTGGTTTGTTCATGATTGGCAATGTCTGCTAGAAAAAGCTTTAAATAAAGAGCCAACAGCTTTTAATGCACACGCTGCAGAAGCAACTGTCTGGTTCATGGAAACAGGCATTAGCTGCATCCGAACAGCACACCATGGTCATGATACACTCACCTTTTCCGGGAACTTTGCATGAAAAGGTGTGAAACCCTGACCCAAATCTCAACAATACGCCCCGCTGCTAAATAATATAAGAGGGGTCGGATGGAGCAGTCAATAATTAAGTGGATCCATTGTTATCGGAGGACATCCCAGAGTCGAGAGGTAAAAGATAAGTGGGCCAAGATTGTCAGAGATTAATAAGGCATTCTTTACTTGAGTCCTGCTCCCTAATTCAATGAGCGGAACGCCGTCCGACAATGAACGGCAACACTCGACACCCAGTCAGATCAAACTGACATTATGTAAAAAAAACCCTCTCAAGACCTTTCCCCCCCAAGTACGCAGGAAGCAGTGCTGTTGGGATTACTCCATAAAAGTAAAGTGCAACTACTGGTTACTCTTTAATAAGGTAATCTAATTACTTCTTTAACTACTTTGTTTCATAAGTAATCAATTACTAATTACTTTATTCATTACTTTACTTCAAAAAAGACAAAGCAACAGTTGCTCCGTGCAAATTTTGCGACTCCAAATATCGCCTCTGTCCTCTTAACGTGAATGAATGTTTGCTCTCTGAACACAACACAAGCATTTCACAGAACAAACTCGTGCACAGCACTGGTGCCTTTTGCACAGCCCATATTGTAAAGAAAATAACAAGATTTCAGAAAAGTAACGGAATCGTTACCTCATCAAGTCATTACGACATAAATGACCAGTTTTGCCACGGTAATCTAGTTACATCGCTCAGTTACTGAAAAAGTAGTTTGATTACAGCAGTGGATTACTCAGTAATTGCCTACACTGGCAGTAAGTCACCCAGGCGTGTGTCTGGTCGTGTCCTACCTTGCTCCTGATCTGTCCCGAGGTGGACACTTTGCGGATGAGTTTCTGGGGGCCTTCCTGCTCCGCCTCGCTGTCGGAGGACTCGTCCGCGGCGCCGGAGCCGGCCACCGCTCCCACCACATTGGCATGGACACCCGCCGCAGACACCGGGCCCTTCTCTGGCTCCTGGCAAAGGGGATGCATGAGAACAATGTGCGTTACAGCGTGCGCCCGCCCGGTCCGCTTCCTTCCGGCCCTGCAGGCGAGGAGCAGCTGGGATCTGACTTTCCTCGCAGGCATCTGTCACCGGCTCTGACATGAAAACAGCAGCATTTTTAAATGGAGCGTGCGTAAGGCTGCAGTGTTGTTGGGATTACTCCAAAAAAAAAATCATCCCACTACTGATTACTCCTTAAAAGTAATCTAGTTACTTCTTTCACTACTTTATTTCATAAGTAATCAATTACTAATTACTTTAGTTTGACAAAAAGAAAGCAACAGTCGCTCAGTGCTTTGGAATGAATTTTATAAAGTGAAAATAAATATTTGCAATTCCAAAATATTGCCTCTGTCCTCTTCACATGAATGAGCGTTTGCTCACAAACACAAACTGCACATTTCACAGCAGAACCAACTCACGTACAGCACTGGTGGCCCAAATTGTTAAAACAATCCGCGACATCGTTGTCTTTGGTTGGCATTTTGTGGATAGTAAGAAACATTTTTAGTTTGCAAAATATTGCAGAAAAGTAACGGAATCGTTACTTGATGAAGTAATGATGATATAATTACCAGTTTTGCAACAGTAATCCCGTTACATTACTCCATTATTTAAAAATAAATAAATAAGTAGTTTAATTACAGTAGTGGATTGCTTAGTAATAGCTTTCTCGCCAACACTGGACTGGGCTGGTGTCGGGATGTGGCACAACAATAATGGGGATCCGCGGAACATCAACCTCCTCCACCTTCATCCACATCCCCCGCTTCGCCGATGTTTACGCCCGCAGCCTGCAGCCCCGAACCGAGGCTCGCAGCACGTTTCATCCGCTCCGTTAACCCGCAGGACCATGTCCCATGATATGGTGGAACCCTAGCGGCAGTTTTACATATGTCAAGCATTACATCAAAATAAAATAAAATAAAGGAGCGCTTACTCCCTGAATGTATTTTCCCCATCAATATTAGACGGTCATCAGCTCCGCTATTTCCCGACATCGCGCAAACGCACGAGATCGTCGTGGCTATATTGCTTCTTGTCTCACCGTTCTATCTAAAACTCCGAAATGTAGTGATTTTTTTTTTTTTTTTTTTTAGTGAGGTACACTTAAAACTGCCTTTCCGTCGCTGAGAGAATGACCACCGGACTTGGGGTCAAAATAGGAAATGGGCTGATTATTGTGCGATTCGGGTGAATCCACTTAACCGCGCTTTAGCTGATCGAAAGCCTCGAAACTTTAAAAAAAAAAAAAAAAAAAAATCTATATGAGGATGTTAAAAAACAAAAAAACTCACACACACACAGCCTGTTCGATTTAACGGGCAGCCGCGCTACAAATCACGACCAGCCAGAGGGAAGCACGCCGCGCAAACACAAGGCAGTAAAGATGGAACGCCTCCGAGACGAGCGACCGAGCTGAAGTTAACACAGAGAGATGTACCAGCATGTGTTTAGTAGTTTGTTTTTATCAACTGCAGCAACACAACATACTGGCTTGGTTTGGCTTGGCTATGTTTTACCGAAGAAACAATATATATATAAACGTTTTTGTTTTTTTTTTTAGTAAACTTTTACCAACCAGTTCCTCCCAAGCAGGACTGCGGGTGTAATGGTAGACCTCCTCCATGGTGCCCGGACCTCTCTGTCCACTCCGGGGGGAAAGGAGGGAAGGAAACGAGCCGGGGAGAGGTGAAGGGAATTCGGACTCTGCTACTGCCCACTCATAAGCACGCCGCCGCCGCCGCCGCCGCGGACTAGAGGGACTTCATTCACGCCCCTTGTCCTTGTCTCCGGTATCACCACCACGGCTCTCTCCCAGACTGCTTCCCGTGCCTCCGCGCGGTCCCTTCGCTCGGTTCCTTCCACTGCCCAGCCTGGCGGCGCCCCACGTGATAAATGTCAAAGGGAGGCTCACGCGCGCGCGCGCACACCGCGAGCTGAGGAGGCGCGAGAGTGACTGGGCGCGTGGGCACGTCGCACGCCAAGCCTCGTTTTAAATCTCCCCAAGCGGTCGCCCCGTGTTATTGCATGTGGAATAACGCACACACATGGTTTGAAATAATCAATAGGATTATTGTACCCTTTTATTGCCTTCGCTGGACATAACGTATAAATCTAAATATTTATTTATGTCTCTCTTACGTTTAAATTTAATTCAACTTCATACTCAAATGTAGGGAACTATACGCAAAAATGTACCCGGTGTAACAGTCTTGTTTCCTGAAAGAAAATGAAATGTTTTTTTTTTTTTTTATGTTTCTACTATTAGAACATACACTAAATACCGGTGTGTGTGTGTGTGTGTGTGTGTGTGTGTGTGTGTGTGAGAGTGAGAGAGAGAGAGAGAGAGAGAGAGAGAGAGAGAGAGAGAGAGAGAGAGAGAGAGAGAGAGAGAGAGAGAAAATGTTAATATAATTGTTCCGCCCTAGTAAGAAAATATACTTACAATAATATTTTATTTAACGCTAACCTAGCATTAATTTACGGAAAAATAACATCAGCGCAACGCAGTGAAGCATTTACCTTCAGTTACACTGCGGTTTGAAAATTTTGTAAAAATAAGGGATCGGAACGTTTTAACAGGGGCAAAAGAGCAAAGACGGAAGAGCGTGGCAACGGACATTTCGTCCCTCCCATATTATCTTCCGACTTCGAACTGTGTTGACACGTTATGAAATGGGGCCAAGGCCGACGATAAGGACACAACTTCTTCGAAAATTTCAAGTCATGCTATAGTCGTCACCTCTGTAGTTCAAGTATGCATTCCTACGTATTATGTGGTGGCTCCGCAGCGTCCATCGCGTCGAGAAGAATGCGGAATATTTTGGGTGCTGTCCTAGGAAGAGACGGCTGGATGTGGAAAACGCATGAGGTCAAACTCCTCAACACATCCTCAGGTGACTTGCTTATTCTTAATCAAGACTGTCACTCAACTGTCAATTCAAGCGAACTTAACATAGTGCACAGTGTCTTGACTGCATGGAGGCTTGTTTTTCGTCATTTATAAACTGTTAGTTGAAGTGAGAAACTTAGGTGTGAGATTAGAAACTGCAGTCCGTCATTTAATTCCGTTTATAAACAAACCTAATGCTTGGTGGCTGACACAAAAGTAGTGTTGTGTAGGTGGTCTACGAGGGGATTTCGGGAGAACGGCCAAGTACCAAAGTCATCCACTTGCAGGTGAAAGGTCGATGGCAAGTGCGTTTCAAGTCCAGAACCAGCTAGCCCCAGTTTTACTAATAATTAGCTTCTTGTATATGAATATCGTATTATTGTAGATGCTTTGCAAAAAATAAATTATTGCCATGGTTTAATTTCAGAGCAACCGGGTCAGGGCCACGTTTATGGGTTGGATGATGCAATGCTTTGACATTCTTTTGGATGATGAGGAAACGTGTGACTTTTATGCCTTCATTGCCGTTTAGAAGATGCCTTTCCTTGCTGACAATGTTGAAAATGTCCCCCTTGAATTCAGATGTTACAGAGCACAACAACAGTGTTGGAGAAACTGACAATAAACTGTCCATCACAATAGAAAGTCAGATACAAAATATACTTATATTGTTGTTTTACAGCTCTTCCGGGCATCAGTCATTTAAATAAAGACAAAGTATTCTTTCTCATGAAAAGAAATAGACTAGACTTTCTCATGGCCATGTTGGTGTATTTTTGCATACAGATTGTGTTTTCCTAGTTGAACCGTCTTATTACCACAATGGTAAAATGTGGATTGACGTTTCCCTTTTTATTAATCAATATATCAATTTTCATTGATGGATTGTTACAAAACTGCAAGCAACTTTCACTAAAGATTACTTTTTCGAGGAGTAATCAGTAGTTGGATTACTTTTTTTTGGAGTAATCCCAACAACACTGATAACCAGGAAAGAATCATATTCATTAATAAAGAAAAATATATTAACATACTCTTTAGGGGCAGGTATTGTCATGTTGGAAGACTTTTTGCTGCTGTTGAGATGTGGCTACAGAATGTTGTCCCAAATTGTCGTAGCATTCAGATTCAGATGGCTTTGTGGTGACAAGCCTTGTTTTCCCAGCAATGGAGATGTCCCCCCATCCCCACTTTGACGCTTCCCCCACCAAAAGTCTAGCAATCAGCAATCGGCAAAGTGTTCTCAACGTCAGCTCCAAACTCCATACTCTAGGATCAGGAGATGTGGCCCATCAGAAGCTAACAACAGTAGATACAAACCCGCATAAACCTTACATATGCTTATGATAACAAGAAATATTGAGATGGTGGAGATATGCTTGCTGGTGGTGGTTGGTCAGAGGGGCTGTCAGTCTGCCCCAGGCTTCACACCACCACTGGGAATGTGGTGTAAATGAATGATGGTTTAATATGGGTGCTCTAGATGCCTTGGAAATAAATTCCAAGGCGTTTTTGCTCTTAATATGTGGTTGACAGACCAAACACAAAGGAACATTTTTATATTCAATGATAAACATCTAAGGATATTTGTCAGACCATCATTGCTCTGATGAAGGCCTACTGAAGCAGAAAGACTAGCACGATCTGTGCACTTTGCCAAAATTAAATTGGTTTGATAGCGATCCGTCAATCTGTTTTGTTTGGTTTTGAGTTGGTGTGTGGTGCCATACATCCTTTGGTGTTTATCTTGGAAAAAAACCTTTAGCACAAAAGAATTTCAGTTATGGCAGGTGTGACCTACTACTCTTTTGTAATAACATTTTTTTGTGATTGTTTTGCAACCACATTAGTTCTTTGTCATAGAACCATGGTGCCTGAATGCCGGTCTGCTTATTCTCACCTAACTTGCTGTTTTTTGGCGTGTCCATTTGCAACAAATCAGAATGGCATTGTCTCCGTCTTATTAAGGGTCTGCGACTCTGCGTATTTATTGCAAGTCACGTCATCAGCTACACTATTCAACACAATCGTCATATATTTCATGATGTTCTAAACTAAATGCAGCCATGGCACCTGCAGCCATGGCACCTATACGCTACAACATGCAAACTCAAGAGTCAGAGTCAGGTACATAGTTGTTTGTTAGAGCAAGACTATGTACCTTTTCTACCCTAGTATGGTAATGATCATCATCCAGAGAGAATGGACTCAAGCCATTGGCACAGGGAACCAAACGGGCATAGTGTAGTCTTGTATATGTCAGACTTTTTATAAACTCCTTTTAACATTTCCTCAACTTCTTTTGCAAACTCTGTCCACGCACTCCTAGTTCTTGGAAAGACAGCTTCTGCTAGAAAGTGTGATGTTCCAGTCCATCTGTTCAGCTTCTGCCTCCGTATCTGTGTGTCCTTCTCCTTTGAAAGCTTCAGCTGAGTGTGCCAAGCGAGCACCCACTATCATCTCCTGTGTGCATATGTTAATTAGTGTGTTCACCGGCAAGTGATGGCTGCTGAAACTGAATTATTTTCACTTGGTCTGTGCAGGTGATACCTTGAAGATTGGAGATATTGCATACAAACTCAAAAAACCTCAGAATCCAGAACTGGTTCCTGTCAAACACAGTATGTGATTCTGTCTTTTCTTTTGCACAAACTGTAACTATGTATGAAATAATAATAATAATAAAAAAAAAGTTGCAATTGATTTAACAAGTTCTTTAAATATTTATTTCCTTTTGATTTGCCAGTTTCAGAATCCCTCCCCCAAGCAGTTGTTCAACACCTACGCTGGATAATGCAGAAAGACCTTTTGGGTCAGGATGTGTTTCTCATTGGTCCCCCAGGGCCCCTTAGGCGATCAATTGCTATGCAATATCTTGTGAGTATATTTTTTAAACTCCTACACACACTGTAAAGTGGGCAAAAAAACCACAATACCAGTATCAGTATTCGTATCCTTGTATGTAAATGATGCAGTTATTTAAATCTTGTGTTTCTGAAACCGTCTAGGAACTCACTAAAAGGGAAGTTGAGTATGTGGCCTTGTCCAGGGACACCACAGAAACCGACCTGAAGCAGAGGAGAGAGATCCGCTCAGGGACGGCCTACTACATCGACCAGGTAAATCCACTCGTGCATTCCAGGGTTGTGGCATTTTCAAGCACAGATTGAATTAATGTTCAATGCAAATCACTTCCTGCTATGAAAATGTAAGAATTTTGACGAATTGAACTCCAACAGCTGATTGTAATTTTCTTTGTATAGTTGTGGCAAGTATGATGATATAAACAGTATAGTAAATAACATGATGATGAGATGATATATGGTATAGCTCATAAATTTTGTGAATAGTGAAATACAAATTTTTATTTTTATTTTTATTTTGTTTTTCTTTTTCTTGAACTTGTTTGCTGATAAATGAATGATTTTCTGTTATTTAGTCTGTATTGTTCTATTGAGGAACTGCAGTTTGATGTCCACTTGGCACTGATGCACTGCCACTAACTAAGTTTTAATGTTGCTCTCATGTCGACTCTTTCTGTAGTGACACTAGATATTATTTAGCCGCCCCAAAAGAAGGGATAAGATTTTCGGAAATGACGTAATCAGTATACCGGAAATGTAAATTAAGTCTCAGAATGGTTTGAGCTTCGGACATTGTGATGTCTCTTTCATTAACAAGTGACTTAAAGGACACTGAAAGTCAACTTTAAAATACATTCGTGATTTACGTCTCCAGTTTTGGTTTCACCAAAACGTGCAAAAGCTCTTCTTCTCTTGTCGAGTCTCAATGATGAAGACAATACGCTGCACCAACTGTGCCACGTTTTGATCAGTTGAGTTTTGCACAAGCGTACACCCACTCTCCCTGTTGACTTTGCAAGTTAAGTAACCATGGAGACTCACAGTTTCATTATCCAGGCTGGCGCCGCCAGAGAGAACTCACTGTTCATCTCCAGTTGTTTCTCACGAGTAAAAATAATTTCTTGTCGGTGGGTGTCAAGGTACTAACGGAAGCAAGTCATTGTGAATTGCATGTCGTGTAATGAACATTTACATAATGAAGTCATTACCACTGGGTAAATAGTACACACACTACTTAGAATACGTATGAAAACGTATTATTTTATTATGATTATTTGAATCAGTATAGTGGACACACAGCAGAATGTTTTCTTCTTTTCTCTCAATGCTTCTCTCTCTCAACTCCGTCTCCCCGTTCGTCCTGGTCCACCGCCGACACAGTGGTGTCGGCGCACAATGAGCACTGCTTGATAACGTATCCTCGGGAAAGGAGAGCGAGCCCTCTTCAATTCCCCACGGCTGACTGGTTTCCCACCAGCTCATCAAAATAAAAAGAGGCGACCATTGTCTCCATGGAGTCGGCTCATGAATATTTGAGACACGCGCAGAAGGTGTTGTTTACTGGACAGGCTGGCGCGACGCCGGAGGTACACGGTTGCGACGTCGATTCCAGAAACGGAAACAGAACTTTGCTCCCCCCTTGTTTTTTTTTTTCCCCCCTATTGTCTCCTTTTGAGATGTACGTTGAATTTTGTTTGGGTCTTAATTATTGCAGGCTGATCGCCGGCCTGCTCTTGTCAAATGGAATTCGCGGACTATTAATTACACCGTGTCAAACCCGTGGGTGTAATTAGTTGGGGGAAAAAAACTGTCCCATATTGGAGACAATCCTGGACATGTGCGGGTGCGGCGTTCCTTTTTGAGGAAACTTTGGCACGGTTAAAGATGTGAGTTTGTGGGTTAACTAGAACGTCAGAATATTCCTCAGTGCCCTGTGCTGATTTTCAGTCCTATATTGAGACTTGGGTGTGATGGGAAGGGAGGGTCATTCCCACCGTCTCACTCTCTTTGCAGCACTTGTTTTTCATCTCTCTCTCTCTCTCTCTCTCTCTCTCTCTCTCTCTCTCTCTCTCTCTCTCTCTCTCTCTCTCTCTCTCTCTCTCTCTCTCTCACAGGTATCGCTCTTCACATTGCAGCCAGAGCAGCGTTGCTGTTTTTCCACGGAGCGCATGACCTTATATGATTGGGGATCGCGCATCAGTCTATTTGCGCTTGTGTAGCTCGGGCTTTGGCATCATCATCATGTGATTATCTGTTCTCACCCAAATGCGTATGTAAGAAAATAACTGGAAGAGACCAGCCGTTGAGACCAGAATCAGAAAGAGTTCAACTCCTGGCATCGATGCAGGCGCTCGAAGGAAAAATGCTCAAAGTGTGATGCGTGTAGCTCTCTCTCTCTCTCTCTCTCTCTTTTTTTTTTTTTTTACCAGAACAAACAGCTTGACGTCATGCATACGCTCCCAGTTCCTTCAGTCTCACCATCGTCAGGCTTGTCTCTACTTGAAGAAAGCTGCTGGTGTGCCTGCCCCATTGGATTAGAGGAGTTCACACAGAAGACATGTTCACAACACAGTTGTATAGTTTCATTTTTTCTTTGTTTGTTCTTCAGCGACATGATCCAACTGCGATCCCAAGGGATCAGAGGGTGAATTCTTCCCTCATTTTGTGCCCAACCCATCAGTTCAGGCTACCAAGCTGTTCCTAAGTTACATTCATCCACTGTTTGTTACAGTACGTCTGCACAAAGTTGTGATATGATTGATATGGGACATTACCATTGAAGGCATGTAACAGCGTGAGAAGGTAGTTATTATTTCTTTGTCTATAGTGCTTGGGAGAACGTGTTACTCTCATTTTCATATCCACATAACTCACCTGTAAACAGTTTACACACCATGTTACCATCGCGGCGAGTAGTGAGGGCCACACTTCTCGTCCCACTGGTCAGCTGTTCCCTGGTTCCATCTCCGGTCTCACCGGCGCTCACTGTTGGTCCCGGTTCGGCTGCACTGCGCCTGTGCGGAAGCGCTCGCGCGCTGCAGTGGCGGGCTTCACGAGCGCGGGCCAAGGGGTCAGTGTTGTTTGTTTTGTTTGTAATATCATTTTGTACATGATTGTACGAAGGCGGAGGGTTTGTTCGAATGTAATGTTTTGAGTGTGTAAATGGGAAGTATGTTTTGTTTATTTAATGGTGTATTTCCGTTGTAACGGCACTGGTGAACCACTAGGGGTTTTTGAGGTTCCCCTCCTTAATGGTTCGCACCAATTGCCTTTAGTGGGCTGCTGTATATAAGTAGCCCATTCAGTTCCCTATAGGTGGGTAGAGAAGAGCAGGGACGTGCTAGCATAATGCAAGGCTAAGCTACCTCCCGTGTTGGAATTTTTTTTTTTTTTTTTTTTTTTTGTGAAAAAATAGAAGACTTTTCTGGCATTTCACGCTTCCCTGCTTCATGTTTCAACCTCTGCTACCTAAGTCTGGTTTGCCCTGATCCCCATTTACGTGGGGAGGCCGCGTCGGCCCCCCACAAACAGGTTCTGAAGAACCTGGGGGTTACTGGTTTACTTAAAGAGAGAGAGAGAAAAAAAAAAAGGATGTTCTGTCATTTCTGCATGTTAACTCGTTTGAGCTACACCACAGGCTTGAGACTGCATTATTTTTGTTTTCTTCCCCAACATGGCTAAATCTCTGCCCAGCTTCCCAGTAACGGCTCGGATGCCCTTTTCCCCGTCCTTCCCGTCTCTCGCCCGCCTGCCTCGCATACATTTTGGACAATTATCTGATTACAGTGTTTGAGCTGAAAATGGATGGCGGGTTAAATATAGAACATCTGGTCCTCACTCTAGTTTTATGGCTTTACTTCCCACTCAACCTGCCGTGTATTTACATGTTAACCTAATTATATGGGCACTTGCTTGCGGTCTGCCCAAACAGCTAGAGTTTCCTGTGCTTTGACGTCAGCACGGCAGCGCTTTTTGATGCAAAAAATGTTTGTCTACTCCAGCACACACACACACACACACACACACATGCTGTACAGACCAAAGTTAGTACGCTTTTTAATCCAACATTGAGTGAAGTAAAACCTTCATTCCTAAAAATCTGCAGTTTTGAAGCTGAGTTTGGAGCATTTTGGAGGAGGATCTCCATGAATTGTAAGTTATAAGTAACGGCCTTAAAGGAGGACTGTAGGCTCCGTGGGCTGATGCTCTGCTAATTGTCAATTGTTTTTAAGTGGCTACGGCTTGGTGGACGCTTACACGGGCTCAGAGGTCACGCTGCACAGTCGAGCAGTAAATCTGACCTGAGGTTGAACTGACTGCACTGGGAGGAGGGTGATAAAGTCGCCACTCTTCCACCAAGTCCTCCCTCCCGGTCTCTCTCTCTCGCTGCGCGCCCTATTGCGTGGTGCACCGACTGGACTGATATCAGCGGTTCGTCTCCAGCTCTCACCTGTCGTTGTCGCAGTGTGCCGTCAGGGCTGCGACCCAAGGGCGAGTCCTGGTCCTGGAGGGGCTGGAGAAGGCCGAGAGGAACGTCCTGCCGGTCCTCAACAACCTGCTGGAGAACCGGAGATGCAGCTGGAGGACGGACGCTTCCTGATGTCAGCCGAGCGCTATGACAAGCTGCTGCAGGTCAGAGGAGAAACACCTGCCAGCTGGCATAATAAGAATCATCATTGGTCATTGTAAAAAAGAAAAAAAAAGTTTCATAGTTCATCGTCAAATTATTTATCAAGGATTCAAATACTGGGGATGAAATTGATGAAAAATAAGCAGGATACACATACTCCACTTTTTGAGTTTCATCTCTGTTTTGCAAAATGACAAGGAAGTCACTCATACATGTACCAGGTTTGGAAGGGTAATGCCTCGGTCCATTGCAGGAACACACTAAAGAGGAGTTGGACAGCTGGAAGATTGTCCGCGTCAGTGAGGACTTTCGAGTGATCGCTCTCGGGCTTCCTGTTCCCAAGTTTAAGGGCAACCCCCTGGATCCTCCTCTACGCTCTCGCTTCCAGGCCAGAGATATTTATTACCTGCCTTTCAAGGTCAGTCCGAGGATGAGCAATTGATCGCTCACTGAACGTGTTATAAACGTGGACAAGTTTTTCTTTCTGTGCTATTCGGAAAAAGCTGCGCCACAAAGATTAGACCTTCACTCATAAAGTGAGGGCCATGCCCAATGGATCCAACTGCACTCCTCAGAATATCCTGAAACTTAAGTTTGCACACTCATGTTCTTTTACAGGATCAGTTGGAGCAGTTGTACAACGCAAGTCCCAACATTGCTGCTGAAAGGTAAAAACCATAAAAGAAAAGTTTACACAGAAATTATATTTCACCCATGTACTACTCTGCACCTTTTGATTGTAGGTTCTGGTGAAGAGAGCCGATTTCATGAGTTTCACCATCAGAATTAACCACAGACTCCTGATAACATTAGAATAGGGTCTCTGTACTGCCAGTGTGATGGAGATAAAAGTTGACATAAAACATTGATGTTAACGCAAACACACCATAAAACACGCAAACAAACAAAAGATTCACCGTTGCCTTCCAGCTGCAACCACATAAAGGCTTTGATATAGATTTATTACGAGCGGCTCTCCTGTGCTTGTGATGCACGTCAGCATCTGAGGGCAGGTAAACATAGTCAGCTGTGTTGCATTGTGCCGAGTTGCTGTTTCAGGTAAATATGGACTGCCATGTTTTGTCAGAATATTCTTCTTATGGTCGTAGCATGTACAGCACTGTATTAGATGCAGTGCTTGACTGTGCAAAAAGAGCTAATAGATTGTAAAAAAAAAATATCTAAAGAAAAAACATCTGCTGTTTTTTAAGTTATGAGTGTTTAGAATTGCAGAAATGTTCACGAAACAATTAAGAAAAAACAATTTGGAATTTTGATTATGGTTTAATTTTAATTCTCAACATTAATGTATTTTTTTTTGAGTATCCAGACTTTTACTTATCATTCATTCTGCTGCGTCCTGGCTGCCAGAGTGTCCCAGATGCTGTCACTGGCCACCACACTTTGCTCTCAAGAGTCATCCAGTCTTGGGCTCCCTGAATTTCCTGTGGACAACCTGTCTCCTGCCCTGCACGTGCTGGTACATATCGACGAACCTGATCGTTTGTTGTTGTTTTTTTAAATTACCGTTTCTGAAAAAAAAAAAAAAAAGAGGATGCTGAAAAGGCTTTTTTTCCCCCCTTGTGTTGTTGCAGAATACCTTCCCCATGATGTCCTCTCAGCAACTCATCCACAGACTTTACCCCTATCGGAGCATCCTGGGCAAGGAGGGACACACCGCTGTGGAGAACGTACTCAGTGTAGGCCGAGATGTTAACTCCTCAAAATATCGACCGCTTTCAGTAGAATGTATAGATACTCGTTAAGCACCCCTGTTGATAATACGCATCGATCTTGACCCGCATTCACTCTTCTGCAGAAATTTGAGCTTTTGGATGGTGGTCATCAACCAGCACCAAGCTCGGTCGTGAATGTGTCCGAAGCCACAGATGTTGAAGGCCTTGCAGATGTCACGCTGCGTATTGCGGACAAAGACATCACATTCCAGGTATTCCCAGAGGGATTTTTTGATTTTTTTTCAATCTCCTTTTCAATTCTCCTACTGTGAATAGTTGGCTGCAGCAGTCATTTGTACCACGTAACTGCGATATAATTTTAAGCGTGTGTGAATTGAAAACATAGGAGAGAAGAAGAAGGGGCATTTGTAAAATACAAGAATATAGTGCAGCAGTATTTCATTTCAGTGTATAGAATGTAAATCATAATAATCAATTCAATAATCGAGATCTGACACATCTACACAGATTTCATGTACGGCTTTGTGGAATATAGTAAATACCACAGTAGTACACAAATATACTGTGGATCTGAATGAGGATGGTAATGTTACTGTTGAATATGCAATGTCTCACTTGTGCTGAATGTCAATGAATTTATACATTTTTGTCTGCTCTAAGAAATATGCTCACATTTTCCATACAAATAAGAATATTTTATACATATTATAATAAAATAAATATATGACATAAGAAAACGTAACATTTGCAATTACAGTATATTTAGTGAAATTGATCAGGTCACTCACTCCATGGTGAGAACAGTGCAACCTCTTGAGGACATATCCATTGAACTTCTTCACTTTATTCCAAGAAAAATCAGTTTCATCCTGAAAGTGTGACAGGAAAAAAGTAGGTTCTAGTTCTTTTTGCCAACAGGGATTGTTCACATCAAATAATACCCAGTTATATACTGCTCTCCATGGAACATTTGGGTAAATTTGATTTCGTAGCTGTCAGTCTCTGATGTCTTTGATCCTGTGCCCTTCCTTAGGTTCCAGCAGGTTCTAAAGCGCCGCGTCCACCCAAAAGTAGCCAAACGTTCATCAGCACAGCGAGCCAGTCCCAGCTCATTGCCGAGATGATGCAGTCGCACATGACCAAGGACATGTGTCTGATTGGAGCCAAGGTATTCGATGCATTTTGCACACCATCACCAAAACTACAGACAGTTGTGCTCTCTTGTCTCAATGGCAGTTTTGTGTTTGTTTGTTTTTCTCCAGGGTTGCGGCAAGTCAGTGGTTGCAAGGGAGTTTGCCGCCATGCTCGGTTACAGCGTAGAGCCCGTCATGCTGTACCAGGTAAATAGAAACATCTCGGTTCCTGTGCATTTCCCCGCGTTAACCCCATACAGCAGTGTGGCAGAGGCTTGAAGATTGCAGCCTCAGAAGACGGAAGAGAGCGTCGAGTCAATTCTTCAGACGAGGAGAAAATGACAAAACAGTTTTGTAATGGAAAAACAAAATCCAAGAGTGGTTGATGGTGTTGCTTGGACTGCATTGGAGACCAGACAGTGACTCAGAAAGGAAGTGGCTGCATAATCAAGTCGTGTGGATTGAAAGTCTAAAGTTAGAGCGGCAGTCAGTGAGGTACAGGGTCAAACTATAGAGTGACAATACAAATGATAATACTATTAACAGTATAGTAATAGTAAGAAAAGATCAGACCACTGTTATTTTCGTGAGTCCATCATTCCAATGCTTCACTCCGAGAAAGTTGCACCCATGTGCAAGCATGTGCGCACTCCAGCAGACATGTGTTTGTGTGTGCGTGTAATTCCTGTGGAATGCAGTCAGCCGCGCACCGATTGTGCAGGAAGCTGGTGCACCGTGGCCCCTATTACCGAGTCACGCCGCGGCTATTTTTAGCAGGTGGAGGTCAGGGGTGACCTGTGCTACGGGAGTTGTGGAATCCTCCAGCAAGGCGATGCGTCTTGTTTGCTCTGACAAGACGAGTCCCACTTTGGGAAAACCCCCTTTTTTGGAAATCAAAGTCAACAATGCGGGGATGGACTGAAGGAGGAGCCTTTTTGGATCAAGACACACAGAACATTTTTGCACTTGGTGTCATGCAGATACTTGGCTAGAATTATGCACAACGAGATAAGGGAGGATTCTTGTATCGCTGCGCACCACCGTAACTGCCACTGCTGTCCAAATGATTTTGATCGTAACATGATGTGTGTGATTTTGAATACAACTGCTTGATGCGCCTTAGTTGAAGAAGAAAAAGCTGCAGGTGTGGAAACGATGCAAATTCACAAACTCAAACACGAGTTTAAACAAGGTACAAAAAGAGGATCGTAGTGCAACCAAATAAAAAACGCGCCGCAAGACATAAAAACATAGACTTAATCATCAGATGCGCTGCAAACAGAGAAGCGAGGCAAAACACAACAGATGCAAACCAAGAAAACGTGCAAACGAGAAAAAAAAAAACCCCTGCATAAGCCAGTCACTACAACGGAAGTGCTCCAAGCCTGCAGGGGGCGCGCTTAGCTGAACTGCTCAACGGAGAGACACGCAGGTAGACCGAGAATGGCCGACTAGAAAGTTTCCAGTAGAAACTTGCATAAAACATACAGTCAGCCGTCCTCTGTCTCTCCATTGAGCCGCTCCGCTAAGAGCGCCCCCTGCAGGTTTGGAGCACTTCCGTTGCAGTGACTGGTTTATGTAGCGTTTTCTCGGTTTGCATCTGTTTTGTTTTGCATCGCTTTTCTGTTTGTAGCGCATTTGATGAGGAAGTATTCTATAATTTATATTTTAATGTAAGTATTTATGTATAATTTACTCAAAAATAAAATCTGTAAAAAAAACACCTGTGCTTATAAATATGCTAGTGGCTAAGGTTAGTAACTAGAGATTTTGAGAGATACAGCGTAAAAGTCAACATAATGGTTAAAGGAACAGAGGAAAGAAATGCAATTTCTCTATGAAGCGCATTTCATGACACGTAAGCTCAGTGCACTTAAAGTTAAAACCAGTTTATGTTAAATGCATATAAAAGCATTATTAAATTATAATAATATAATATATAATAATATGATAGAATGGACATAATGAACCACATCAGTTGTGTCAACGGCATACACAAATACATAGCCCCCCCTCAACACAAACTCATGAAGCGTGCACATACACACACATGCAAACCACACACAAAGGAAGGTTTTGAGTTTGGTTTTGAAAGTTGTGGTTTAGCTTCAGTGGCTTGTTCCAAAGAGCAGCTCCACAGTAACTGAAGGTTCCCTGATTTCAATCAATCAATCAATCAATCAATCAATCAATCAATTAATCAACTTTTATTTGTACAGCGCTAATTCACAACCAAAGGCGTCTCAAAGCGCTTTGTACAATCAGAAAAAAACCATCTGGGATTTAACCTGATTCTAAGAGCAGCTTGGAGAACACTGCCTGTTATCGACAGCTAGCTAGTCAGAGATGTACGTCGGAGCCAAACCACTGAATACCACTGAACTGTTATAAGGATTCCAAAGGTGATTCTGTATTGTACTGGGAGCCAAGCAAGGAATTTCACTGGATATCAGTGACGTGATAAGTTCAAAATTTCCAAGTATGTGGGAGGATTCTGGCTGCTGCGTTTTGGAGTAGTTGGGGTCATGCAAAGGAATGGCTGGATAACGCTGTCAAAAGTGCACCACGGTAGTCTGACCAAACTGATTTCTCAGAGTTCATTTGAGGTATGAATGTTCAAAGGTTGGATCCATTTTTCAAACGATAGAATTTTGTTAGTGTATTTGAGGATTCACCACTGTGAGAGTCAGCGTTTGCTCTACCATGATCTTCCCAAAGTTAAATAGGGTCAAACACTGTTGCCGATGCAGTGAATCTGCGTTTGAATCTGACTTCTTTTGTGAATCGCGATGACACTGTTCTGATCAAACCTGATGATCAACGTGCAACATCAGAGGCTGGGTTCCAAACCTTTTACTGAAAATAGTCTCGTCTTTTCAAGCCAAAATGATCTTTTCTGTAAAGATGGAAAGAGACATTTCCACATCTTACAGGTTTAGACAGATACAAATCCAGTTGCAGACACAGTGATTGATAACGTTTCAAAATAAGTGCAGTCACACATCGGTGCACAGTGCAGCCTAATCAAAAGAAAACTAATGATGTGCAGCACTTTCTATACCGATAATGAGAGACTTCATTAGCGCAGGAAGCTGCTTGCTCAGTGACCTTTAAGCCTCAACACCTCTTCGTTCTCACTTGTAGGACATGACAGCCAGGGACCTTCTCCAGCAGAGGTACACCCTCCCTAATGGAGACACTGCGTGGAGGCCGTCTCCACTGGTCACAGCAGCCATTGAGGGGAAACTGCTGATTCTGGATGGAATCCACCGAGTCAACCTGGGGACCCTGGCGGTGCTGTCCAGGTACTCAAGCACCATGATGCAGTCTGCACCACTGGCTTGTTAAGCATGTTTCACTTTGCATCCCTTCTGTATATATATATATATATATATACATATATATATATATATATATATATATATATATATATATATGTATATATATATATATATATATATATATATATATATATATATATATATATATATATATATATATATATATATATATATATACATATATATATATATATATATATATATATATATATATATATATATATATATATATATATATATATATACATATATATATATATATATATATATATATATATATAACTATATGTTTATACTGTATATGTTGCCATTTTGTCGTTCCCTGCTTGTGAGCCATTGATGTACTATTCCAAAAACACACTTTTCCCCTCACGTTTGGAACTGATGTCCTTCCAGGTTACTCAATGACAGGGAACTGGATCTCTACGACGGAACCAGGTTGTTGCGCTGGGACCGATATCAGGCACTGAAGGAGCAGCTGCAGTTCACGGACCAGCACATGCAAGAGAGGTACGCACATTTAAACTTTTTTTTTTTTTTTCAGTTAGAGCATTATCGTTGCAGCGGGGGGAAGGGTAAACAGAGGAGGAGAACAAAAAGGAAGAAAAGACAACGTTCAATTCACGCCTCTGTGTGTTGCAGCGGCAATACGCTCAATAGATAAGGACACTGAAGCGTAAAAATGAAGCGAGATGAGCTGGATGGCTGCATCAGACATAGGCGAATGCAGAAGGCCTTTTCTTACTGGACATCGTCTTGAAAAGATGAAGTTGGGTTGCGGGCGACTAAACTGGAAAAAAACTAAAAGGAAACTGCACTTGGAGAAATTAGTGTGATTCCTATTGCAATATATCATACTAATGCATTTAGTGTCCAAAAAACATTTTTTCGCCGTGCACTGTGTTAGCAGTCATTAATTAACTTATTTTATTTATTATTTTATTTTTTATAATTTTTTTTAAATTTATTTTTATTATCAGACGCAGACTTTGAGCAGTTGCATGCAAATCAGGGGTGGGCAAACTTTTTGACTGGTGGGCCATAATGGGCTCTAAAATTTGACAGAGGGGCCGGGGTTTCATGTTTTCTTGCTTTAATATCAATTAGATAATGAACAAAAGCGTTACAACATTATATCTGTCTTAGAAGCCGCACGGTATTCACCTCTTTATTGAAATGACTCTCAAAACACTGACGGAAATTGAGGAAATTCGGCTATTTCGTGACTTGCTGACGATGAATGTCGCTTCTTCAAGTTTGACTCGAGGGCCGGATTGGAAAGTTTCACGGGCCGCATATGGCCCCCCGGGACGTCGTTTGCCCACCCCTGATGTAAATGAATGTTGGCCTCTGCATCTCGGGCAACAGTCTCGTTCAGGTGGTGGATGCCCATTGTTCTGGAAACACACATGTTTACTACACTTTCAAGTGTGTGTGTGTGTGTGTGTGTGTGTGTGTGTGTGTGTGTGTGTGTGTGTGTGTGTGTGTGTGTGTGTGTGTTAAAACCTGGCTAAGCTGTGGGAAGGATGTTTGCGGTGGGCCGTCTGGACTGAAATGAACCCACTTCCCCTTCCTTCACTGCTTTGCCACAAAGTATGTGAGTGTGTGCGTGTGTGTGTGTGTGTGTGTGTGTGTGTGTGTGTGTGTGTGTGTGTGTGTGTGTACATTGTAAACCTACTGGATTTCTCCCATTCAACCCGGTCATGTCTTTGTTGTTTCTTCTTCCCCTTTGGGTGGTTGCCTGTCTCCTGTCTTCTCCTCTGCATCCTCCTCTCTCACCCCGACTACCTTCACGTTCACTTCACCTCCATAAATCTCCTCCTTGGCTTCCTCCCGCCCTCCTGCCTGGCACTTGCAACCTCTCTAGCCTTCAACCAATAGAATCCAAATGGCTTCTCTCCACTCGTCCAAACCATCTCAGAACATTCAGCCCCATGTGACCTGTGCTGTTTGCGTGCTGTTTATGTTGTTTTGTTTTAGTCCAAGAGTAAGCATGGCCTGGAGTGGCTGACCTACAAGAATAAATACAACTTGCACAACTGGCAGTAATTCCTGCTGTCTTATTTCAGCTCTGCTGATTTTTTTCTTATTCTTCTGATAGAATCGTCCAATGACAGAACTATCTTTACAGGACAGTACAGTACCTTAACTGTATTTTTTTTTTTTTTCAAGCAGAAGTTGGCTTAAGAGACCTTTCTCACAAGGGAACCCTGATATGACAAATTAATTTTTCCTTTGAGATTCTGATTTATCTTACTAATTAGGGATGTTAACAATTAATTGTTTATTGATTAATTGTCAATTAAGAATATAATTGATTAAATTTAATCAGTCGCTATTAATTTAACATTTTTTACACGGGTAGTTAATATCATTATAACAGTGTAGTTGCAGAAAAGAGCAATTCACCTGAAGATACTGTGATGGTCATAATATACCTAGAACAAGTTACTTTGAAACAACTTTAAAAAAAAACAACAACTTGAAATGTGGCCCATTAGAAGTCAACTTAACGTCAGAAGATCAATGTTTAGGTTGTTTTTACTGTTCTCTAATGTAAAAATGGGTCACATTGGACCCTCAACATTTGTTAAGGGTTAAATAATGTGCTCCTTAATAATTAATTATTTTTTTCATTGTGAAATTTATGCCCCAGGAAAATCACAGATTATCAATTAATCGTTAATCGATCGACAAGGTTGGTCAACTGACGATTAATGAAATCAATAATTTGCATCCCTATTTCTGATACTGGTGGTTTTGAAGCTGTACATTTTCAGACATTTTGAAGCTAGTTCAGAGATTTCGTATTTTTTTATGTTGGAGGTCTGTGTGGGGCTGTGTGCGTCCACAAAGGAGTCCGATCACTGCTGCTGACACGTCAGTCTCTCTTGGCTGTAACATAACCGTTATATCAAACCTCTGACTGTCTTATATGTCCATTTGTTTGAACGTCCTCCTATGCAACCTCCCTTAGAGTGACGGTGTGATTGATCAGGATCAAGTTTGGGTCTCCCGCCACAAAAAAAGACATTCACATGTGTGTATTTTATGCTTTCTGGTGATTTTTCAGGTCGATCCTCCCCATCCATCCTTCGTTCAGAGTGCTGGCTCTGGCCGAGCCCCCCGTTGTTGGTGCTGCGATGAGCAACGGTAGCAGCAGCAGCAGCAACAGCAGAGGTCAGCAGTGGTTGAACCCCGAACTCCTGACGATGTTCCTGTACCACACCGTCTCTCCCCTGGCCATGGCCGAGGAGATGGGCCTCATTCAGAGTCTGGTGAGACCAAAGCCTCCAAACAGAACCTCTTCTCCCACTGGGCTTCCTGCTTTGCACTCAACTCGACATCTGTGTTAGGGTTAGGGTTACTGGTTCCTGGTATGACACCAGTCATGTTAGGAATATTATACTTCATTTGAGTTCCTTACAACCTCCAAAGTGTCAAAGCCTATTTTTTTTTTAATATGACTTTACAACAAAGACAATGGTTTTCATATCCATCACAACAAATATTTTGACCCTATAATCTCTGGCTGAACCATCTGAAGTAAGTGGATAGATTTTTATTTTTATTTTTTTGCGTGCATTATTACTAATATTAACTCGTAATTGGTTGTGAAGACTTCCCATACAAGTCAGTGGAGGTACACTATCACACTAGATATAACCATGGCTCAGTATCACGTTATAACGTGAAAATTATCGTGAAATAACGTGATAGTTTTTGCGTGTTAATTTTCACTTTGCAACGTTAAACTTTCACAAAATGACGCAAAAATGATCTCAAAATAAAGTGATAGTTTCACGTTATAAAGTGAACATTTGCACGTAAAACGTGAAATTATCACATTATTTTGTGATCATTTCACGATATAACGTGAAAATGATCACGTAAAACGTGAAACTATCACTTTATTTCATGATAGTTTCATGTTATAATGTGAAAATCTTCACGTTATAACGTGATACTGAGCTCTGTTTTTTTTTGTAACAAAATTGCTTGCAGTTTGCTGCATAAAATAAATCAAAGGCAAAGACTTTTATCACTTTAATTTAAAGGGGGTGATGTTGTCAAGAATATGGCTATAATGGGTTTCTATGCACAAATCTTGTAGTTAGCAGACCACTGTAACATTGCAGTGGTCTGCAACATAGTAACATAGTGGCTATGGAAGTGATGGAACTATTCTAATCGTAAGGGAACATTCACAAGCCTTAAGAGTGGTTGTACTTTATGAAATGAGGATGCTGTATGGTTTGTGTTTAAAAACAAACAACAAAAGTACCAGAAACCAAGTGGATGTGTCAGCTCAATAAAGACTATATATTTATTTATTTATTGGACATTTTCTCTTAATGTTATCCTCTTTTCATATCTCTTGCCAGAGTCCCAGCGTTCCAGTCGAGGCCGCCGAGCAATTGCTCAACCTCACACACAGCCTCCGCAAGACAAACGACCCCACAGTAAGAACAAGTCTTCCGTCTACTCTTGCCTGTTTTCCATATGGCCGCAATCTAAATCCTGCATCGGTGCCCCTCACCAAACCCCACCAAACCCCCAGGCGCAGTCCCTGGCCTCGTCCCTCTCCACCAGACAGCTGTTGAGGATCTGCCGTCGTCTCTCCGAGCACCCCGAGGAGAGCGTGGCTCGCTCCGTCAACAAGGCCTGCCTCTCCAGGTCCACAAGCAAAACCCACGCTCCGAAATGCACCATGCCTCCTTTTCGTTATTCACCCGTTGTTCGTTAAATACCCAGCGTGCTCATTGTGAATTGGGACGCGCTGTCGTTGTCATTGCCAGGTTCCTCCCCAGCCTGGCCGGCGCCTCCCTGGCAAAAAGCCTCGCTGATTGCTCCATCCACGATTCGCCTGATCCCGCTGAACCTCGCGACCTCAGCTGTGAGTTCGCTGCTTTGGAAGGATTTGCATTAGAATAGAATGAAATAGAATAGAATACAATAGATGCACTTTATTGATCCCATCCATCCATTTTCCATACTTGCTTCTTCCCAATCTCAGCATCCTAAATTGGGAAAGTATACATTCGGGATGGAAGAATTTCCAAATCTCAGCAAACGGTCCACAGTGGATGTTTATTATGATACTAAATTAAAACAGAGCGGAATAATGACTTTAATAAAGTTCAGTTGGCGGTTATAAATCGGACTATGAGTGTCAGTGTCACATATTTGTTGAAAATCACTGCTGCTGCATGAATGACGCTCAACTCATGGAGATGCGCTGAAAACGGCAATACAAAAGAAATCCAGGTGATTGACTGAGTTTTCAAGTTAACATCTGTATGCAGTTGTTTTCTTGCATGGATGCTTTAATTCTACACATTGTGTTTTTGTGTGTTTCACACCTTTTTCCCTGTTCCCTGATATGGAGAAATCAAAAAAAATCATTTCAACTCATAATTCATCCACTCACCAAATCAGTCTCTTGAATTCTACACTTTGATCTGTATAAGAAAGAAGAGCTAAAAAAAAGGATGATGGGAAAGAAAGCACCAGCTGGTGATGCTGTAGCTCCCATAATCCTCTTCTCTGCTTTACTGCAACTGAAAAAAAAAAAAGTATATTTTGTCTCAAAATCCCGTAGTTCATAAGTCCACCATGACAATGAGGTACTTTTTTGCAGTTACACTGCAAAATTGACCAGGCAGTTGCAATCTAATTTTCTATAACGAGTGTTAAACGTTAATCGGATGCTGCACGCAGGATTCATTGGGTCATTTTATTTTGAAAACCCAGAGGCTTTGCTGATTCCAGCTTGGTTTTGTAGCTGTGTTCAAGGGTTAGCAGTTACTCTACCCCACCAGAGTCGGTGGGGAAAGGCAGAGCATGATGGGTGATTGATGACTAAGGGCCTAATTAAATGCGCTGCTGTTTTTCTCCAGGCACGGTGAAGGACGGCGTGCTGAAAATCGGGAGCGTGTCTGCGCCCGTTTACAACCCCAGCGACAAAATTAAAGTTCCAGATGTCCTCTTCTATGAAAATCCTCAGGTAATCACACAAAAAGAAGTTGAAGTGGATTTTGTCATTAGGCAGCGCATTTAATGACTGTAAAACTATTTCAACTCTTCTCACCGATAGCATTCCATAGGTCATTTTTTTGCATGGTTTTGTTAGATGATGGATTCGAGGTGAACTCCTATGACTGTTGCACCTGTGCCTGTTTAGCAGTGTAGCTACAGTCATTGCCAGGGCACCACTGTGATTTGGGTGTTCTTATTCCTTGGCTAACCATGACTGGTCCTCAAGCAGGGTGCTTGGTGGGGATGGAATTTGCATTTATATCAAAATCTCGGTGAACAGATTGCGTGTTAAATTTTCAGCAATGTGGGTCTTCCGGGTCTGTCTGACTGTATGTATAAAGGAAAAACTGACAAGCCGACGTCTATATAAAGATTCTAAGGACACTCTCTCACACTGTGTCCTCCTTTTGCCCCCTTTTTCCTTCATCTGTGAGAGTCAGAGGCCGAAATTAGAATGAAAACGCTCGCGTGTGCTGTGAGTAAGGAGGGTGTTCTACTTTAGAAATGACCTGTTTTCTGTCTGGGGGTGCAGAATCGTTGCTCTGAAAGACGTGGAGGGAGAGAAGGAGAACCATCATGTAGCATTAGACTAATGATATTTTCCAACAGGGACGGCACGGCAGTGCCCTAATGTGTGTGTGTGTGAGTAAATTCAACATAATTGGTTACTCTTTCTCTCTTGTGTATTTGAATGTCTGTTCAGCACATGATGGTGATGGAAGACATGCTGAAAGACTTCCTCCTGGGAGAACATCTTCTTCTCGTTGGCAACCAGGTGGGTAACACATGGAGTTTGTTGGCCTTGCTGCATTTGAGCTCAACTCCATCTAGCCAACTGTGTTTCGATGTTTCTAAAAGGCTCCATGTATTTAATGAATGTGTTAAAACAGTAACTTGTGCCAGATTCTCGCTTCTTGCTTCAAGCTATCTCGGCTGCGATGCTGTTAATTCTGCCTTCATGCAAGAATGCAGCTTCTTTGTTTGCTTCTTTAGTTTTACAGTTGACAATTCACAAATAAAAGTCCAAAATTAAATTGACATCTAATTATTACACATACATTTTAACGATGATGACAAGTAATGGTGCACCAGAAGTTAATTAATGTCTGTCAATTCATAAAAATTAACAGAAGGTTTCTAATTTGGAATATTTGAATAATTTCTTTTCATGTGAAGTTTGTGATAACTTTCATGTTGTTTGGCAGCCATATTGAAGAAAAGAATTACCATCATCACCCAAGCGTCTTGACATATATAGCATATTGTGCATCACATACACTGACAATGTTCAATTTATGTGACTTTTTTGTATTTTTCTTGTATACATGTATGTACTTACTTATTTTTTTATTTCTCTCTCATAGGGTGTTGGTAAAAATAAAGTAGTAGACAGATTCCTGCATCTCCTCAACAGGCCCAGAGAATATCTGCAACTCCACAGGTGAGGATATCATTCAACCAAGTTTATGTCATTCCACAAATACGGTAAATTACCTCCAGAACACCACACGTCTTTCTCCCTCATGTCTTGGCGTCGAAACATCTTGCACACGTTGGAAAGCCATTGGAGGAGGCTCCTGTTAACTCACCATTCCCACTTAAAAAAAGAAAAGAAAAGAAAAAAAACACTCACATTTGCACCCAAAGAAAATTTTAGGTCAGAGTTTGCTTCCTCATCAGCGCGCCGGGCCAGCGTGCCACTGACTCCCTTGTTGTTGATTGAAGCCCAGATCAATCAGACGCAGGCTTGTGCCGCGTATTGATCCCGGCCCTAATAAGAAGGCAATTGCGCCGTGGCTGTGATTGCGGTGGTCAAGAAATGGAATGCCGATAGCTTGACCACGTCTGAAGGACTCGAACCGGATTCTGCACGAGCCTGAGTCATTGGCAGACTGGTTGAACACCAGCAATACACACACACACACATGTATAGAGACAACCAGTTCCTGTGTGTGTGTGTGTGTGTGTCTTAGTTTGTCAGAGTCCTTTGAAAGTCGAAGTGGAGCTGCGCATGCATGTGGCCTGGTTCGCTCCAGCCTGGGCTGCTAATATTAGACCGGCGCTGAGGCAGTGCGAACGGCTCATGCGGCTACTGGGAGCCTGCGACTGAGAGGCCTACGGAGAAGTGGATCAGAAAAGCGACGGAGATGCGAGCGGCCAGGAGGGAAACTAGGACAGCTCAGGTCACACTGGAATACACAGAGGAGAGAGAAAGTCTAGTTTGGTTTTTTTTTTAGGCAGAAATGAGAGGTGGGGGCAATGTTGGACGCCATGGAGTGACCAATGATGTAACCTGCAGTTTACTAGCCTACACCTGGTCTTTATAGGATTTCAAATATTTACATATGTTTGCATTTAAAGTAAGGCTTTATTGATGTTTATTTAATTTTTTTTTCTCTTCGCCATAAACACCTTTCCTGATGGGAGAGGAAAAAAAAATGGCACACGTTCAGTGATGGGCTGGACAGCACCTCAAGTCGTCCATGACCACATCCTGTTCCTAAATCAACCAGCGGGTGATTCCTTAGTTCAGAGAAAAGCAAAAACAAACAGTTCAAACTGTTTAATGTTGCTCCTATAGTCTGGATCAGATCAGAGATTCTTCACTCTTTATTCTTGGCAGATCACTAAATAAATCAGTGTTAATAACGCTTATTAATGTTAATAAGCATCTTATGGGGGTGCTTATTACCTATTAACTAATGTTTATTACACGTGCCTTAAAGCTTATTAACGTTAATAAGCATCTTACGGGGTGCTTATTACCTATTAATTAATGCTTATTAGAAATACCTTAACGCTTGTTATGTTAATAACCATCTTAAAGAGTACTTTTATTAGCATGATTAACTAATGCTTTTTAGATGGACTGTAATCTAAAGCGTTACCCTCTGGACTATCGATGTAAATGTCTGTGTTAAAGATAGAATAATGTTATAAATAAAGCTACCCTTGCGTTACAATTATGAAATTACATTTTGAGGGACTGGTTTTCTCTGCAGCGGCGGAATTTTGCTTTTCTCTGGTTTTTAGTGCAACAAGCTGCACTGTTGTAGCACTGACAGTGGCAGGTAAATTAAAAAGCCGGTCGTCTGGGTGATAGCAATTTGTAGTACGGTTGTAATAGTCGTAGTAGTAATTATTAATAGTATAACTACGTTGCTGCTGAGACAAAAATCCAATTTTCTGAACCCCAACATGCAGAAATCGGCAGAAGTGCTCCACTAGGTTCGAGCTCGCTTTTCGACAGATATTACAAACACGTCATGGGTCTTAAATTATCAAACAATCCATCCACCCATCAGTTTTCTATCATCGCTTCTCTTGCACTGGCAGTCGCTGGGTTACTTCAGTTTATCCCCGTGGTCTTGGAGCGCAGGAGGTTTTACACCCTGAACGAGTCGCAAGTTCATCGCAGGGCCACGTAGAGACGAACCAACGTTTGTTCTGGAGTTGCGGATATTAGGTCACCAATATTTAACAGGCAGCCTTAAGCCTTTCCCAAATTTCAGGTCAGTTTGTGGATAAACTGGTCTGAGGCAAAAATATAAACTAATGATAATAAGAACGTTGTTTTTCTCTCATTTAGGGATACAACTGTCCAGACCTTGACCCTGCAGCCCTCTGTCCGAAATGGGATCATAACATATGAAGACTCGCCTCTGGTCAGTATAAGCAGACAAAGATGCCCACTTATACACATATTCTACAGTTGCAGTATTATTGTATACTGTATGGTTCGGATCGTACATTGTTGTTTTTAAGGCCGCATAAATATCACGTATCCGCTAAGTCATATAATAATTCACCGTTTATCGACTACAAGTCACAACAAGTCAAAACTGAGAATCCAAAGGCTGCGATTTCATTCACCATTGCAACAGTTTGGCTCCGCAAGTGGAGAAACGTGGATCAGGCAGATTATCATTGAACCTGGCAACACAAGCTAGTTGACATGTGATTGGATAAAAACTCCACCGTAGCAATCAGCAATGGAGGCACTGCAAACAAGTGGATTTTATGACCTGAGGAGGACAGACTATGGAGCACAACTTGATTATCATATTTCTAAGATTAAAAAAAAAACAAAAAATCTTTTATGAGTATGTTAAAGCCTGCAGAGAAGGACTTACTGGCCCCCTTGATGGCCCGCCACTGCAATCAGCAATGTGAAAAATCTGGGGCAACAGGTTTAGACGTTTGCCTGCCTGCCCAGACCGACTCCAGCCATCTGATCGCGGGAATGAAGCTTCCAAGAAAGAAGCCTTTACTCTGGCACACACGCTCGCACACAGACAAGCGTACAGCTGTGCATATAAGCAATAGCAGGTTCATAATGTGGATGTCAGCTCTCAGCGAAGAGACTGACGGAAAGCAAAGTGATGAAGACGAGAGTCTCCATGACGACCGCTGGACTTTCTGCATGGATGCAGAGTCTCCATGCATGTGTGTGATTCTCTGTGCGTCGGCAAGGACTAGTGTGTTGGCATGAAGAGTGTGCTTAGTGTGTTAGAAAATGTCAAATGACATGTGTGTTTGAGCAACTGGCTCAGTGCAAAAATAAATTTCTAAAATAAATATCTTGTTAAGTTACACATAGAGCAGGGTCAAAAATTTGCAATTAATTTGCCATTAATCACGAGTTAACAAAGGACACTAATGCGATTAATCGAGAGTTAACTCAGTACACTAATGCGAATGAATCGTGATTAAAAATTTTAATATAATTAATTAATATATACATATATATGTATATATATGCACACACACACACACACACACACACACACACACACACAGTTGAGGTTAGAGTGATGGTAATCCACTTGCATTCTCATGTTGGTGGGAAGGGAACAGGAATGGAGGGAATTTACATTTTTCAAGCTTTTTTTTAAACGTCAAAATGTGTTTTTGTTTGTTTTTTCTGTGTGTGTTTGCGTGCATGTGTGCGCGCGCCCAGGTGAAGGCGGCGAAACTCGGTCACATACTGGTGATCGACGAGGCAGACAAGGCCCCCACCAATGTTACCAGCATCCTTAAAACCCTGGTGGAGAGCGGAGAAATGATTCTTGCCGACGGTCGCAGGATCATCTCAGGTACCATTCAAGTAAAGGCTCGTTTGTCACAGCCGACCGTCACCACTCTGCACAGGGTAGCTCAGCTTTAAAAACACATCATGTCCCTGAGGATAATAACTTAAAGCGTTAAAATCACTCTGGGATGAGATCTTGTTTATTACTGTTTGGTACAAACAAAGACTTGCTTGCAAACAAATGTAGGCGGAAAAATGGCAAAGGTGGATAAACTGCCCGGCAGCTTTTACATTATGGCATGGGGGCGTTTATCCTTCGCTAAGGGGTTGGAAATAATGAAGCAATATTATTTAAGGCCTGAACATATTTAAGTTTGACTGAGCACCATGGGCTATAAACAAACAATTTTAACAGCACTAAAACACAAAAAGTTTTTTGAACAGTATTATGTTTGAAAAAGCCTCTATATAAATTCTGTTATCTGGGTTACAGTATGTACAGGAACACTGTAATCTCTAGTCTTGCCTGACACTACCAGTCAAAAGCTTGGACACACCTCTCATGCAATCTGTTTTTTTTTTTTTTTGTTTGTTTTTTTGTTTAATCTTTTCAACTTTCTACACTGCAGATAGTTCCTGAAGACAACAAACATATGAGCAAGAAATATTTAAGCGCGCAGCAAAGAAAAACATGTTTAATAACTCTGAATTTGCTTTTTATGAAAGGTGGCTATTTTGAAGAATTTAAATATAAAAAATGGTTGAATTATTTTACACTTTTATTGCTTCCTAATTTCAATGTGTGTTCATATGTAGTTCTGATGCCTTCAGGGAGAAACTGCAAAGTCAATAGTCATGAGAATAAAAGAAAAGACATTCAATTCATGTGCAAACATGGAACTTTCTCCACTCTAAGTTCCTTTTACGAATAGCATTGAGCTATTGCACATATATCCATTACCATCCTGCAAGTCACACTAGCTTATGCTGCATTAATGTGACCATGGTCTCAGCCACCACCTGAACAAGGGGCATGTGTCTCTATTGCAGAACACTTTAAATCAAGTGCTGAGGATCCCCTGCGACTTTACAGGGCTTTAGGACTAACCCTCACTGTGGACGAGTCCTGCAGCTTTCGGGTCCAGGTCGCACTCTAAAAACCTGTAAATAGTCTTGCAGAACCACACTGGTGGCTGACAGTTTCTCCCGTCCTGAGAGGCTCCCCTTCAGCCAAGAATGTAAACACTAGCTCTAGACTTTCTAAACATCAGCTCCCAGGACTCTCAGTGCGGAGAAGGCAACGCGCGCAGTGCGCAAATCAGACCGAAGCTGCTCAGTTACGACGATGGTGGAGGAGATGATGAATGGATGCGGGCGCCAGGTTCAACGTGTGCTCGTCGTCTGTCTGTCCATAGATCCGCGGGAAGCCGAGGGAAGAGCCAACACCATCATGATGCACCCGGGCTTCAGGATGATTGTACTCGCAAACCGACCTGGTTTCCCTTTCCTGGGCAACGACTTCTTCGGAGCGCTTGGTACAAACCCCAGCCCGCCCTCGCACGCATGTTGTGTTACACCATCACCTTTCCCAGAATGATTCGAGGAATGGCAGGTTGAGAGAGAGGCCAGGAGGAGGAATATTTATTCAAGAGGGCTGTCAGCGTTAACGCATTATTCGCGATTAGTTAAATACAATCCATAACGCGTTCATTTTTTTTAAATCGCATTTCAAACGTAAGGCCGAATTCACACCGGAAGCGGAAGCGCCACGGATCGGAGCTCGCTTCCTTTCGGCGCCCTTGTTAACGACGGCGTCGGTCGGATGAGTGTCTAAAAACGCAAACAAACGGGGGGAAAGAGTGAGAAAGAGGCAGAGAGAGATGTTGTCAAGTCAAGATGGACGATGTGAAACTGATCTTGATGAAAAAAATAGCCCTGAATGCGAGTAAACAACAGCTTGTCGACTAGTGTGAACAGGAGGGCTGCGGCTCGCGCGCAATGTTTGTGGGCGCACTGCTTTGCGAGTGGCACTTCCGCATCCGCTGTGAACCCGGCGTAAGCCTTTTTGTCCCTTGACTAACCCGTAGTCGGCCCCTCTGGCCAATTTCTGGTAAGAATACTTTACATTATGGGGTTAAAACTGCCTTGAAATGCAAAATAACCAAATTGTACACATGCAAATCAAACCGCGATTAATCGTAGTTAACTATGAAGATTCTGCAATTAATTGCGATTAAAAAACATTAATCGTTTGACGGCCTTACTATTTACAAAACTTTAATTGTGGAGTTTTTCTGAATACTTTTTGGCACCACATACCAATAACAATGATAATATTGATAAACACATAACTTATGTAGAATTGTAATTTTACTGCTCTGAATCATTGCAGTTTTCAATTACAGCATCTTTTAGCCCAACTGGTGGAGCCACAGTTCTTTCCTTATCATGATGTTACAGCCCTAATTTATTATACAGCACTCAAATTCATTCCACAAAAAAACCCAAATCTTGTAAATAAATTATTGAATTCATTGAATTGAATTTATCTTCTGCAAAATACATATAAATATATATTTTCTAAAATCTCTTCATCTCCCACAAAGCCGCAACCCAACCCCACCAGCTGAGGAACGCTGCTTTAGGCCACTTACCAAGGAAGTGATTATTCCAGAGAACAAACAGCGGCTATTGTCTTGTGCGCAGGTGATATTTTTAGCTGCCATGCTGTGGACAATCCGAAGCCCCAGGCCGAACTGGAAATGCTGAAACAGTACGGGCCAGCTGTGCCGGATGCCACCCTGCAGAAACTGGTGGCTGCCTTCGGGGAGCTGAGGTCCATGGCTGAACAGGGCAAAATCACCTACCCTTACTCCACTCGAGAGGTGGTCAATATCGTCAAGCACCTTCAGGTAAGGGGGGCGCGTACTGATTACTGAAGCACGCTTATTTAGTTGTTTTTTTCGGACTTGATTCCAGACAGTGTTGACAAAGAAAGCGAAAACATCATTTTAGCCTCATTCTGCACTGCTTGATATCCACAGACTCCATTTTATTCAGCAGCACAGATTTAGATTTAGATTACTTTGCAAATGTAATCGGTTACAATCGCAAGTTACCCTATTAGAAATCTAACTATTTCATTTACATTACTTGGATAAAGTAATATAACTAATTACACTTGATAACATTCTGATTAATTTTTGAAATTTTGAATAAATGTTCTCAAAGGCTTAGACCTGACAGTGTGAAGCTTCCAGCAGCGCTCAAAACAGAGAGAGTGGCCATTCAACTGGCAAGTGAGTGGTAGGGGGCGCTGCAATTCTGACAGGAGAACCACTCGGAAGCATCAGGATAGTATCAAGCCTTTGTCTGTCTAGGGAAACAGAAGAAGACGGTGCCAGGGCACCAGAAAACCATGCAAAGCAACAAAAATAAAATCATCAATCATGAAGCCCAGCCTTTTCTGGAAAAATTGGTCAGATGCAGTTAAAATTTTAATCATGAATAATTCCACAAGTAACTGTAATTTAACTACTTATTGTTCCTAGTAATGTAACTGATTACAATTATCTTTATTTTGTAATTAAATTAAGTAATGACGTTGCATGTAACTCGTTACTCCCCAACACTGCATATAGAACATGTGATCTGTTAATCATGATTACATAGAACACAGATTAATGAGAATGAAAGAATGAGCACCATGGAATCCAATGGTTTCCTCAACTTACCTTTTTTTTTAAAAAAAAAAAAGAAATGAAAATAAAATAAGAATAATAATGAATTTAATTAATATTTTAAAAAAATAATTAAAATCGACAGTGCATATTAATGAACATTTAAATGTAATTCTGTTTAAATGCCAGAATTAGCCAATGGCTACTTTCCATCTGCAGGTCAGAAGTAATAACAATACAGTGACAAATACAAATGGAAAATGCAAAAAATGAACAATACGATTGAAGAATTGGACAACTGACACTGGCAAAGTAACAAGAACACTAAAGAGGTTACAGAAAAGCTTAGATTTAAAATGAGTGCCGACACATCTGGTTTCTTTTCAGACACTTTTTTAGATTGACTTTAAAAGTGTTAAATGTGTTACAGTCTCTTATTGGAGCTCAGTACCTTTGACTGATAACGCCTGATTACTGGTCTTTACGTCTGCTCAGTATTTTCATATTCACTTGTCTTGCCTTTCATCAGAGACCTCTAAAAATGATGTGGCAACACTGAAGAGACAGACTTTGCCAAATGCGACTCACCAAAAAAAAACAACTTACACCATTAATTAACCTGTTAGCACGGCATGAATATAGTAGTGGATGTCGGTTATTTCTCCAGAGAGTGGTGTTCAGACAGACAAATACTGAAGCTGATTTTATTATTTGTCTGAAACAAGCCAGCTATTGCTAACCCTGCAGCTCGCACTTCTTCAGATCAATAGGGCACCACACAGGGGCACCCTGACATGTTTTATTTCCCCCGTGGCCGCCCTCTCATTTCATCAGTCACCTCGGCTATCGACGCCCGCAGGAAGCAGGGCAGATGCTGGATCATTTAGTCAAAGTCTAAATTGCTTCTTCCCCACGAATAACAAGTCGCAGTAGGCTAAACCCCATTTAACCCAGCTGGTCAGAACTCTACCTTGGTGATCAGCGGGAAGGGACATGGCAGCCTTATTGTCATGAAGTGCGCACCAAATTAAACCACGCACACTTATAAAGGTGTGAAAATGTAACTAGGATTCTATCTAGTCATGAGTCAGGCCAGCGTAAATTCGATAGTCGGACGCTTGAATAAGCCAATGGCGGATTGAAATACAATTGTGCCTTTCCCTCGGCTGTTTCAGCAGATATTCCCGTGAGGACAATATGGTCTTTGCCTCTGCCCTCTGGAATGGTATTAGAAAATCATCAATACATTCACAAGCCAATAGGAAACCGGCAGACTGTATACATTTTGAGATCATACATAATGCTCGCAAAAACAATTTTTAATTTTGCCTAATTTGGTAACAATTAATCATTTTGCTCTTACTACACCAGAAAAATATATTACATATGGAACTATGACATTGTGCCATAAAGATCTTGTACCCTTGAGTTATTTAATGCTAGTGTATATAGTGGTTATCATAAAGATTTATTGCTGATTTTGCCTGTAATTCAAGATAAATACAACAATAATCATCTAATTTTGAGAAATGGTGAGATTCCAGCTGTTATTAATGCAATTAAAGCTTCCACTCCGAGGGTTTGACCCACACCAATAGATTGTGCGATGTCTTACCGAGCCGGCTATTTAGCCATATGGGCCGACCTCTAATTAATTATCTCTGTGTTGTCCCTTCTCCACAGAAATTCCCCGATGAGGGTCTGGCCAACGTGGTGCGCAACGTCTTTGACTTTGACTCTTACAACAAAGACGTCCGAGAGGTTCTGCTCGAAGTGCTGCACAAGCACGGGATCCCCATCGGAGCCAAGCCGACCTCCGTCAACCTGGCCAAGGAGTAAGGCAACAAGGGCACGAGACGCTAGGATAACACATAAAATTGCTGCTACTTGGTCTCAAGTGAAGGCCCTCACAGTGTTGGGGTTTAACAGTATGCAAGTCATTGACCTACTGACTGTTTCAGTGTCCAGAATCTTGCAAAGTCTCGCTGCTGAAAAGATCTTTTTTCCCTCATTTTTTCACCCACAATCAAATTATTTTATCAAATTGATCTTTTAGTACGGCTTTTAATTTTAAGAAGCTAAATTGCAGACTGGAAAATTAACTTTTAACTCTAAAAATTACTACTACTGAAGATTAGACCTTCATTACATAAAGCTAAAGTGTCCATCTATCCATGCATACATCTTCTATACCCACCTCTTCCTGCAGTCAGGGTCGCGGGGTTCTGCTGAAGTCCCTCCCAGCTGTCATAGAGGTGAAGGCAGGGTGACACCCTGGACAGGTTGCCAGTTCACTGCAAGGCCACATAGGAAGACAAACATACACCTACATTTACTCTCACTTACAGACAATTTGGAGTCCCCCGTTCACCTCACATGCATGTTTTTGGACTGTGGGAGGAAGCTGGAGAACCCAGAGAGATTCAGCATAAGTTCAAAGTACAGCAGCAGAAAAACACAGTGGGTTTATTAGCTGGAATAATACCGAATTAGCCGACCGCTGTTCAGTAAAGCATATCACAGAAGCAAAAACATATTTATATAACACTACCCCACCTCCCTATTTTTTAAGCCGGCTAGTTTTTTCTATGATAAAAAACCTTTGCTGCTATTTAAGTGGTCCCACTTAAACTCAACCTCGATCCTCACTGTCTTCTAAGATTTTCCATAATTCAACTGTATAATAAATTAATAATATTACATACACTCCCTAATGTCTTCTGTGATTATTTGTGCTTTTATTTTTGAAAGGGTTGTCCAGTCAGATTAATTGTAGTCCAGTCTTGACCGTTAATTGGATGCTAGGCTTTTTTTTTCTGTCTGCTCGTATGCAACTATTACACAATGAATGTGCTATAAATGAATGACACAACACTGAACTCTGACTCTGCACGGTATCAATGCAATCACTTATTTGAATCGGCACAGCATGCAGACCTTCTCAATAACTCTGGGTTTTATTGGAGTTCATTTGGTGATTTTGCTCTGGGCACTGAAACAGAGAGGCCAAAAACTTGATACGCAGCCACAAAGATGAATTCTATACCTACTACTACTACTACTACTACAATCATTGTTGTTTTTATTCATTATCTTTTGCTGTCAAGTCAATTTTCCTTAGTAAAAGGAAAACATTTTTGGAAAGGACAACAATGGTAAAAAAAAACAAAGCTCAGCCCAAGACATGCTCATTTTTAATAAGGGCTGCTAAAGTTCCTCAGCAATCATTTAATGGCTGTTTTTTGTGTGAGATATTAAAAGTATCCAATCTATAATTATCAGATGTTTATATTGCTGTATTTTGTTGCTTTATCCTACCTAAAGTCAAAAAGACTGGTCATGAACCAGCTGGGACTCAGGCCAGCAGAGATGCACAAAGACAAGGACTTTTGTTTCTTGAAGCATTTTGATGAAATCCTGATCGGAATGAAGCTCATCTTGAGTTATTTCTTGCTCATTACATCTTGGGGATGCACACTAGTAACTATAAAAAAATCATTTTTTTTTGAAGCACATATTTTGCTGTTAACAATCCTTGGTGATCATGTTGTCAGATGTCATCATGTGACCTTCGCTCCCTAGGTTACCCTTGCCAGAGGTCAAGATGACTGGCTACTGGACCATAAACCAAGGTGGCAACGCTCGCCGCAAAATGCTCTGCCCTACAGAGACACATCTCATAGACATCAAGGTAACGACCAAACCACATGGAATCTGGTGTCTGCAAAGCTTACTATACAGCAACTTGCTCACTCATGTTTTGTGTGTTAGATCAGGAATCAGGCAGTATTTACTATACATCAGTCCTATGTTTAAAAGGTTATCAAGTTGAATTGAAAGTCAGACTCATGGCCATTTTTCAAGGAGGATTCGCGATTTTGGAGTTTAAAATAAAATAAAAAATTAAAGGCTAAAGGTTCAACTTTATTGTTATTACCATGTACAATTACAGGGTAACGAAATGCTGTTTTATCATCTAACCAGAAGTGCAATATAATAATTTGCTGTTGATACATACACAGATTTGGTGCTATGAACATTATGTACAGCTAGATATAATATATGGGTTCTATATATGGATATAGACACAATATATAGCATGTGTAGACATATATACAAATATACACATAAAGTGCGTGAACATATGCAACTGGACATACTATGTACATTATATTATGCATATCGGTATATATTATAATATTGGTATCATTTCTTTTCCTTGATATCTCTTGGATTGTAGTTTTGGGTTTGTTCTATACTGAAAGCTTGTGTTGTGTGTTTCCAGGGGCCTGTGTTTCTGCGTGTGCAGGCTTATCCCTGCAGCAGGCAAGAGAGCCGGGCTTTGAGTTTTAGCGAGGAGAAAACCCACTGGCAGCTTCCCATGAATGACGTTAACATTATCTGCGATGTCACCACCAAGGACGGTATGTCCCCCACACTCACTATGCGAACTGTACTTGCAAGGTTTGTTTCTATGTTTAAAAAAAAAGAAAAAAAACGGGTGGGGGTATGCATGAAGTATTCACAAAATGAAAAAAAGTACCATTTCAATTAAGGACAGGTAGCATTAAACAATCAGTCAGGAAACTAGACACACACAGGAATGAATAATAATTATAATAATATAGCTAAGCTGTCCAGTAAAATGCTAATTAAAGTGCCTTTATAAAACATCAGGCTTTTAAAGAAGACCGTTAAAGATCAAAATAGAAACTGGGAAAACGGAAGTGACCAGTTGTCCCCAGGGTGTCTTTAGACTGAAATAGAACCTCCATTTAAACAGACAAAGTTTTAGTCCAATGCTGCTGCAAACAGCCAGATATTAATAAAGCTGACTTGTCTGTATGTCTTTATTTTAACTCTCTCTGATGGAAACGTCTAACACTATGTTATGTGGGTTTGTCTCGCAGATACCATCTACGTGGCCACTTGTAACCCGGTGTCCTTGTACTCCATGAAGGAGCGCGGGGACACCATCCACTGCATGGAGCTCTACGACGTCTTCCCCAGGACCATCAGCGGAGTTTGGCAGCCATTTGTCACAGTGGCTCCCCTCGGGAGCCCCCTTGACGGCCAGGTGGTGCTGCATGAAGAGCAGGTTGGCACAGGCTGCACTTTCACCCACTCTGTCCCGGACAACAGTCCTCTGTTAGAACAATATGTTCTGAAACTACCCAAGTGTTTCCTCCATACGCAACATTTTTAAAGCTACATTTCAATACATATTGTCTTTTTTTTTTTTTTAAACATTGAGTCGTTTTCAGAGCAACACGGCAGTGCAAGTGTTTAGCGCCGTCACAGCAAGAAGGTTGTGAGTTCGATCCTGGAACTGGGGCCTCCCTCTGTGGAGTTTGAATGTTCTCCCTGTGTATGTTTGTCCAACATTCCAGAAACATGCATGTGAGGCGAATTGGGAACTCTAAATTGTCCATAGGTATGTGTGTGAGTGTGAATGGTTGTTTGTCTTCCAATGTGGCCCTGCGATGAACTGGTGACTTGTTCCAGGGTGGAACACAGCCTTCGCCCTGAAACAGATCCAGGGAAAAACCCTGCGACCCTGAGTGCAGGAGGAAGGCGGGATAGAAGATGGATGGATGGATGGATGAATGGATGGATGGATGGATCTTGCCGTTCATAGAAATGGAGATCTTACTTGCTCCAACTTCCTGCGTACTTTAGTAGACCAATGGTAGGCTGTCGTGTTCAGCCACTCAGTAAAATCGGTTTTCATCCTTGACCGGACCTCCTCGAGTCTCAAAGAACTTTGCACTTTGACGGATGGCTGTATGTTTACTTATGCTGTATTAGAGCTGCAGCTGTCGGTTAAAGCTATTGAATAACTTCTTCTATCTGATTTGATATGATGGTTATTTGAAGTGGCAAAACAAATTGTACGAATGTGTAAAAGGGATGACTGAAAACAACTTGCCCTTTATTGCAGAACAAGCTCAAGTTAACAGATACATATACATACTGGTGTCATCTGCATGACAAGCGTCTGTGTGAAACCACAGCGACCAACAAAATTAAGGAAACAAAGCATTGGTTCAGACAATTTGTAATTGGATGTAAAAATCTATTTTTAAATCCATTCCAGTTGATTAATTGATTGGTAGTTTTTCTCTATACTGTACGCAAGTATACACTGGATGTAATAGGGATATTTGTTCTGAGATCAGCCTCCAAACACAAACAATGGCATGTAGCAATCCGTTTATCCTCAGATTTGGAAGTAGTCGTGCCAAAGTTAGAACATCTGTTACGATTTCAGACTTGAGTCAGACAACGCAAGTCAGACTGTAGCTGGTGGCTATTTATCCACTCGGTGTACTTGTGCGGTGGAGGAGGATTAGGTCAAAGGAGGAGCTCTAAAAATACCACTGCGATGTTTCGCCTGTCTTAAACTTACTTAGGAGGCCCACACAACTTAGTTCATTTCAGGGTCATTGGCATTCAGAAAAAGGAGAGAAAAAACACGAAGGCACTCATACACAAAAACACACACACACACACACAGCTCCAGAAACTGCACACAATCCCAGTGTGAAAACTTCAACAATGCTCAAGAGCAATTATAAGTCGCTGCTGAATAAAAGACAGTCTCCTGCCAGAGAGAGGACCCTCACTCGGCAGTTCATGCGTTGAACCCGGAAGTGGGGTTTGCCTTCTCTCGGCAGCTCATCCTGCCTGTCGTCCCCCTTGGAACAGTAGTGCTTGTCAGGAATGGGAGGCCATGAGGAAACTATTAGTGTGATGCAGGGCAGTCAGGGGCGAGGACAGCTCCCCCGTGGCTCATTCTCATAAAACAAAAAAAAAAAAAAGAAGATGAAAATGAAGTCTCGTGCGTCACAGACTAAAGCCTTTTGTAAATTGGCAGCTCAGCCGGCGGGAACCGGCGTGCCTTCATTTTTTCGTACTATCCTCACAGTGTGCGTTCATTCCTGCTGTCCATCCGACAGATTCGTCAGGAGGTCTCAGGCAGACGAGCACATCTGGAGTGGAGTATGTGTCTGCTAAATTTGAACTGAATGAACTTAACTTTGCGTAACTGACGTCATCGTTTGGATTTAAGTGGGCTTTGCCGCCTGACTGCGCGGCTGTTACGGGTTTTAACCTTGATTTGAGCGCCCTCTACCGACAGTGTTGGGTCGAAACTGTCGTTTTTATTATTTTGTGGGATTTTTTTTTTGAACATTGAAGATACATTTTTTTTATTTCAGTGAAACAGAAGTCAAATTTATAGAGTTTCAGTACACCTTTATCAAAGCGCTTTACATTGGCCTCTCATTCACCCATTCACACACACACACATTCATACACCATTGGGTGGCTGCTGCCATGCAAGGCGCTGCCTCGCACCATTGGCGGCAATTAGGGTTCAGTGTCTTGCCCAAGGACACCAGCATGTGGACAGTTGGATCCGGGATTTGAACCGCCAACCCTTCGATCATCGATTTACAGGCCGCTTTACCAACTGAGCCAAAGCTGCCCAACAAAGTACAATGTTGTCGTCTCAGCAGCCTCTTTCTTTCTTTCCTCTCCTCTGCCAGAGCAACACCGTGCTTCACTTGGACCTGGTGACCGGAGCCGTCCGGAGATTCATGTTGTCTAAGGACAGCGAGCAGTCCCAAAGCACTGCCAAATCGTCCAACTGGTGGAGCAGTAAGGAACAGCAGGTCAGTCATGTTATTTTGAAAATTTGAAGCAAATGTTTTTCTTTATGTCCTAAGACATTATAATTCCTAATAGATTTTGTTATTGAAATAAATGATCTTTTTTGTAACATATTACAGTGAAGGGCAAAGATGGATCAGCTGTGAATCATTTACAAATATTAAAACAAAAAAAACAAACATTCCTGTATTCTTTTATGTATTTATTCAATTTTTTAATGTAATATATATATTTTTTTATTTCTTTTTACAGGGACAATACATAATGCGCCATGACTTTGCCAACAAAAACTGGCTTCTCTTCTACAGGGAAGAAGGGTAAGCTCCTCCGATCAAAATCTACCGTCATCATTTAACATTCACATGATCAACAACCCTCTCATACCACCAGCTCTCTGTGATTAAGACTTTTTCAGACATGTCCTCTGAAGCGCCTTCATATCTGAATCTGGGACATTTTAAAGGCCTATTTACACATTTTTGCCAATTTTGCTGAAAAATTGCAGTGTGTGAAAAGCTGGCCGCAACAAGTTTTGGAATTGTTGGTTTGGGTACTTCACTCAGGATCACATGACCGTAGGATTAATGGTAATAGGCAAATTTGGCAAAATGTTGAAGTATCCTTTTAAGATCAGGTGGACCCCTTTAGCTTTTTGTCGCATTCCAAACAATATGATGCATATATACTACTACTACTACTACTACTACTACTACTACTACTACTACTACTACTACTACTACTACTACTACTACAAACCACTACTCAAAACAGAGACACGACAGAAGTTTTTTTTCTATGTTTTTTTTTCCTTTCTGTTGAATAAAACAAGATAAATAGTGTTTTGTTTTGTTTTTTGTCTTGTCAGAATAAAGTGGCTTACTAAAATGCTGAGCCCGCCAAAGCATAATGTAGTTGAACTGAAGCAGTGCAGCCTGACTTCTGTGACCTGTTTACTCCCATGTGCAGCAACCAGCTGGAGGTGCTGGACGTGCTGGAGGGCAAGGTTCACTCCATCTCTCTTCCCATCAAGCTCAAGTCTGTCTTTCTGGTGGCAGAGGACCGATGGCTGCTGCTGGAGAGCAACACTAACAAGTAGGCGGCGCTAGAGTGCACTTCAAATCTCTCTTTTTAATCTGAAGTAACATGACGGCATTCTGTGTCTGTGCGCCACCGTGCAGGAAGTTCCTGCTGACCAAGCCTATGCACATGGCGGCCGAGGACTCCGGAGTGTGCCAGCTTCACTGCATCAGCGAGGACTCGGTCAGCTCGGGCCATGGAGTCAGTTCAGGTCTGTGTGAGAGGAGCAGTCAGCTCATTTAACAACCAGTGTGAAGCCTTAGTCTTGTCTTCAAAGTAGCAACTGGCCCTGAAGTCTGAAGCAGTTGACATTCCAGGAGCCTTCAGTTAGAAAAAGTGTTGGAAATATTTGACTGAATTACTTAAATTACTTCGCATTCTTGCAGGTGACGTGCTGGCACCCCAGATGCTGTCATCCGAGCAGCTACCGAACGAGAACCTCAGCGTCGCCCTCGACCAGAAGATTGTCTCACCCAACCGTATCATGGCAGACACCGGCTCCTATGCCAGGATCATTGTTGGCTTTCCCGACCTGGTGGTGAGTACTTGGAAGGAGCGAGTGAAACTCGCAGTTCAAAGTGTCATTCAAACTGGCCTTTGCGTAATCCATTTATCCATGTATTTATTTATCAATCTAATAATTTATTTATTTATTTATCTATCATTTATTTATGTATTTTCTTTCTTTTCCTTGTTAATGTAAAGTGTCTTTGAGTGTCCTAAAAAATGCGCTTTATAAATTTGATGTATTATTATTATTATTATTATTATTATTATTATTATTATTATTATTATTATTATTATTATTAGTGTTCAATCCTATTTCTTGAAGAATGAGTGAGTATTTGACACAGTTTTGTTGTATCCTGAATGCAATGACAGGAAAGGAATCTAATCTAAGTAGCATCTAAAAAGCAGTACAATTATATAGTTACATAAAATAGTAAAATAATCCTTTATATGTATGTACATATGCCTACACATATGTATACCACCAGTCAAAAGTTTCTTCTTTATCTTTACTACTTTCTACACTATAAATTCATACTGAAGGCATCAAATATATGACAAAGATATGTGGATTAATGTGGCAAAAGAAAAAAATGTTGAATACCTAATATGTTATGTTATATATATTTATATGAAGGATGGCTATTCTAGGATCATCTAAAATATCAAACTGAGTTATTTCACACTTTTTTGTTTAATACATATTCCATATGTGTTCATTCATGGTTTTGATGCCTTGAGTGACAATCTACAATGTAAATACCCATGAAAATGAAAGAAAAACCATTAAGTCAGAAGTATGTGTCCAAACTTTTGACTGGTAGTGTATATAATGCCTAAAAAAAAGTTGGTGAGGGTTGTCATAATTCAAAGCTGTAAGGGTTTAGCGGCCCTGATGCAATACCAGGGCATTAATTAATAAAGGTTTTTCTGTGCAGAGCCAAAACAAAAGAAACGTAGAATTGATGTTCACCAAAAATGAGAGCTTCATGTCTGATTGAGGTTTGGGTGTCAGAGCCGAACTGATGACGGCGACTACTGCAGCCTTACTTCCCGGACTCGCTTTCAATATTTCCCTTGCCATTTTATCTGTTTTCCTCCAGTCGGCCAATGAGGTGTACAGTTTCACGAGGCCCGGCGACCTTTCCGAGATGAAGAGCGGTGACAGCGGCGCTTACTCCTTCCTGAGAGGTGGCCTTCGGTCCAACGTCCCCAAGCGCCACAACTGCGTTGCGCTGCTCTCCGCTGGCCAGGTGGTGAGGGCCCTTCCACCGAACAAAGTGCCCCTCAAAGAGGTCTACCCTAAAGGTCAGAGTTCACAAAGGATGCAGTCATCAAAAACAATGTGTTTTCTCTTCAGTCTTAGTACTCATCGATTGTCTTGCTTCCCTCTCAGATGTCACACCCCCACTGACGGCAGCCTACCTCGAGGTGACTGACCTCAACTCCAAAAAACTCAAGTATATTCCCATCCCTAGGTGATTACAAACCACTTTCAACAATGAAATGCCTCAACACACAATGTTTTTGTTTGACTTGTATGCTAATTTGCTAATTAGAAATAAGCAAATCTACTTTTTTTTCATATGCAGGCCTATGTCGGTGTCCCCTTACACCAACTGGTTGACCAAAGTGTCCGAGTCGGATGTGGTCATAGCCCCTCTTGTTTCTGGCGGCGTGGTCACTGTGGACACGGGTGGATACGTGCGACTCTGGGAGACGGGTTCGGACACCCTGCAGCGATCCCTGATGGAGTGGCGGAACATGATTGGCACAGAAGATGGCAGACCTGTGCAGGTATTGTGGGAAATTTAATGAGTAAATTCAGTTTGTATGAAAAACGGATGGTTAAAAGAGGCGATTGAGGTGATGTCTGTTCAAAAATTTCCACAGACTTTTTTTAGTATTCTCCGTCTGCAGTTCATTTCAAAGCCACTGGGGGGGAGTACTGCTTTAAAAATAAAGTGGCCCGAGAGAGGAAGCAGCAGCAGCGGTTGGGGTGCTGGTGGTCCTCTATGGGTTCGGAAATGTGACAGAGGTGGCCGCAGCAGGAGCAGATAGAAGGAGTGTGTTGGTGACCCACCTCATAGTAGGAAGAAATACAGCATATCATGGGATATGTAGAGAACATGTGCTTTAATGTCAATTGAAACTGAACAAAGCGTTACAACAAAATTTGTCTTTAAAGGCATTTAGCTCTTTATTGAAATGACTCTTAAAACACTGAAAAAAATGGACGAAATACTGCTATTACATGACTTAATTATGATTAATATCATTTCTTTAAATTTTGGTTGGGCCAGATTGAAAGCTTAATGGGCAGCATATGGCCCCCGGGCCATAGTTTGCCAAGGAGCTTGATTGGCTGGAGAAGAAGTCAGTGATTGCAGACGCGCTTGCTTGTCGCTGGCAGATGCACCGGACGCTGGGAAAAATTCCTCCTGTGCCAAACAAGTTGCGTTCGTGCTCAAAATGTGTGACCCCGCCTCCCCCCTCCCCTCTCCGTACCCAAAACGGGGTGTGTGCGTGTGAATGGAAAGCCGTTGTGCTGATGATGCAATCGGGTCTGACCTTTACAAGGAGCCTGAACTGTCAGACCCTGGTACAGAGAGATCTTTGTGGAGCTGCCCACAAGCAGCAGCCCTCGGACGGACGGACGGACGGACGGACGGACGGACGCGTCATTTGCAATTCTGAACTATGCGGACGGCGAAAAAAAGAAGCCTTTCCAAGTCAGTTAACAGAGGCTGTGCGTGAGGCGCCATCATTAGTTTGTGCTCTTATCACGATTGAGGAAGCAATTCTTCAGGAAAGAATGCAAATGAGTAAATTCAATGTTATTTAAAATGTTTTTATACAGGGAAAGTGCAATGTAACTAGTTTCCTAGGGCTGTCAGCATTAACGCGTTAATCGCCATTAGTTAAATGCAATCCACGCATTTTTGTTTTAATCGCAATTTCAAACTTGAGAAGTCACTCAAAGAAACACAATTGACAAATGTGATCATATTTCTGTATGTTTATTTTTCCGTAGAGAGATGAAAAAGAAAAACACACACGAAAGAGAGCAACAGAGTGGGCTGGCTACGGCACTTCGTAAGCCTTTTTGTCTCTCTTACTAACTTGTAGTCAGCTCCTCTGGCCGATTTCTGGTAAGAAATGCTTTACTTTATGGCATTAACACTGCCTTAAAATTCAAAATAACAGAATTTTACACACGCAATTCAAGCTGCGATTAATTGCAGTTAACTGTGAAGATTCTACGATTAATCGCGGTTAAAAAAAATTAATTGTTTGATTAATCGCCCCGTTATTTTCACATGCTGGCTGTCTACACACAAAATACAGTCTTCCTACAGAGCAACACCAGCACCTACTAAGCATAATATATAACAAACATATGGACCTGTGGCCTACATTCCTCGCCTTTGATGAGGCACAGTGGCTCCACTGAAGGTCAGACTTGAGATTGGCCGTCACACACTGGAATACTAATACTTCTGTATTTAGCTGAAGAGGTCCTCTGTGTACCTTTCGCCAACGTGCTAGCGCCGCCGCAACAAGTTTACACAAGACACCTCCCCGTGACCTCACCTGTTGGAACGCAGCACACAGATATTACTTTTGGCATCCGCCACGACCCACATGAACAGCACTTTTGAATGAAAGATTTGCCAAGACCATAAAATAGAATATATGGGAAGCTTTAAAATTAGGATAGAGTCATGTTAAAGGTTAATCTGGTGTATTCTGGAGGTGATGACATTGTCAACGGTGTAGAAAACGTTGTGCCATGCGCACTTTTCCAGGCAACTGCATAAAGTAATGGTGTAAGTATGCATGTTATTGATGACTTATTCATCGATCATTAATTATCTTTATCTTTTGAAAGTCTTTGATGACCTGGTTACTCAGTAAAATGAGAATTCGTCACCCATTCTAACAGTTACTGCTTATAGATCCTGAAACCCGTGGTGATGTTCAGCTTCCTGATACGGATTTTAAACAAATGTTTAACTTTTGGTGTTGTTTTACTTTATAACTTCATTTGCCCTTGCGTTCTTTTCGACTGACTGACTTTCCCCACTTGCACTTGTCTCTGTTTGCAGTATTTTCTCCTCAGTTTCATTCAAAATCGCTTGCATGTTCCTTTACTGTGCCAAGAGCATTTTGGTAAAAAGCAGGTTAACGGTTAATGTGAGGAGCCCATGTTTTTTTCCTACACTGCACACACCAAGGACACGGATAATTCCGTAACATATAATTACATTTTAAGTTCTTACTCACTTTCACAGACACATGCTAGATCTTGTACCTTGTCCACAGGTTATTTGCACAAAGGTATTTGTGTCAGGTTTGATAAAAAATGAATTTATCTCCACATAGGTAGGGAAAACTGCCTTATCGGTCTTGCAAAGTCAGACCGTGCACATTTATCTCCTTATTGCTGCGTCTACCGTTTGCTTATTTCTTTTCCGCAATGATAAGGCAGTGAAGTGCAGGCACGCTCCTGTCGCACTTGATTTTGATCTTGTTTTGCTTTCTCGTTTGCATAAAGATGGGTTCAAATCATGCTTGCGCTCAGAACACGTTCAGAAAAGCATCCTTGAAAAAAAAAAAAAAAATACCCTTGTCTGGATGGAAGAGGAATTTGTTTTTTAAAACTGGGGCATGAAATGAAAACTCCGACTGCAGACACTCTTGCACTCATGTACAGGCACTCATGTACAGGCAGGCTTGTTTACCAACACACATGCTGGTGTGCGACTGAGCTTAGCATTCGGCAGGGCGAGACACTGGTCCTCAGTGCGTCTCTCGAAGTGCCATGTCACAAAAACTGTATTCATTCTGTTTTGTGTAGGTTTTTTGTTGATGCAGATTTCACTGGAGGTGTCCAGTGTTGGCGAGTAATCTATTACTAGGTAATCCACTACTGTAATTAAACTACTTTTCAAATAATGGAGTAATATAACGGGATCACTGTGGCAAAACTGGTAATTATATCATAATTACTTTATCAAGTAACGATACCGTTACTTTTCTGAAATATTTTGCAAGCTAAACATGTAGTTTTATTCACAAAATGTGTGAAATTTTGAAAAACAACCAAAAACAACAATTTTGCAGATTATTTTAACGATTTAGGCCACCAACGCTGTACATGAGTTTGTTCTGTAAAATGTGCAGTTTGTGTTCATTCCAAAGCACTGAGCAACTGTTACTTTATCTTTTTTAACTAAAGTAATTAGTAATTGATTACTTATGAAACAAAGTATTTAAATAAGTAATTAGAATACTTTTTAAGGAGTAATCAGTAGTTGGATTACTTTTATGGAGTAATCCCACCAACGCTGGAGTATTGCACTGCTGCTGCCGATGTGCTGAGAACTGAGAACATTCAGTGATGTTCAGGCTGGAAACTATTCCTGCTTCAGCGGCCACTTCTTTTTCTAATCCCGACTTTGGTATTTGAGATAAGTGTGAAAAGTCTTAAGTGTTCCTGCCGCTGTGCCAGTATCTCAATCGCAAAAATATTCCAAAGGAAAAGAAAATATTGCAGCGCAATGGAAAGGGTTTGCATTGGACATTTGCCTGGACAGCAAATGTTTGGCTGCAATTTGCAGGTCTCTGTTACAGCGAGCGAGTGCGGGAGCGTAACATAGCATCGGCAGTTCTCGGTAGAGCGTTTGCTTGTAAAATAGTCGGGGATTTCTCTCGATTGAGCAGCCAAATCTGATTGTGGTTTGCAGAAATGTTTGAGTTGTGTTTTACGTTGGGGGGTGTTTTTTAAATCAAAGAATGTTGACTGTTGAAAAAAGCTCAATAACACAGTGAACCCACGCAGAAGAATAGCACAGCAACTCCTTTGAGCAAACCAGCAGAGTGATCCTCTAACTAGTTAGGTTGCTAGTTTTACTGGACCATTTTCTGATGATCTGATGCTGAAGTTATACACCGCATGCAGTACAAAACTTGCTTTGATAGGCAAATTCAAATATTCATAAAAAAAAAAAAAAAATCTAATAATTTTGACTGGTCTAAGCAAGTTTGTTCCACGATTTTCCAACGTGCGGAAAAAAAAAAAAACTTATTATGTATTTGCTTCATCGGCTGATGATTAAATAACAAATAAGCGTGTAATTCAAAACATAACTATGAAATATCTATCCTCAACGTTATTTGTGAACTCCTCTCTGCGGTGCGTGCTTCATTTTCTATGAAATATTCCTAAACTTTAGAAACTTTGGCACGGAGTTCTCCAGGCTTTTCAGAGGAGAAGCCGTTCTTCTTCTCTGTTTTCTGCAGGATGTAAACAACGAGCGACACTGCCACCCTCAGTGCTCAGTACTGCACTGCAGGTACAAATGAGCATGTAGCGGCCGGAGTGCGAATTTATCATTCAGCAATTTTTGTTTATGTTTATGTTGTCGACGTAATCGGTTACGTCGACGAATCGTTGCAGCCCTAGCATGTGGAAGTGCATAAAAGCCGTCATTGGATACGATTTAGAAAACAATAGAATAGAACGCCTTTACGAAATCCCTTACTGGGGAAATTTAAATAATCACAGCAACAGTACAGTATAAAGAGAAGGAAAGTGACCTGACGCGTCCACGGGATCCGATCCAAGTCTCCCAGATGCCCTTAAACACATTCTGTGTCCACTCTAAAGCCTCCAACCACTCTCCTAGTTGCAGAAACGCAGTTGAACCAGGGGAGCTGCCCCTCAGTGTGATTATGAGGATGTGATGACAGCTCAACAGCGCCCTAGCTGGACCCCAGAGGCGAGGCTGATGCAGGCTGGCCTTAATATCCCAGGCGTTGCGTCAAATCACCCACTCGTTCCCTGATCCCTTCATGGGGAGTTCTATGTAGTCTGATGACGTCATAGCAGGTGGTAATCAATAAATGAATAAATAGATATACACATTAATTTACACACGCATACATAGGGCTACATGAGCATCGGTTGCACACCACTTAAGCAATGCATTGTGGGATACATTGAGTGGACAATATAGTGAAAACCGATGTTCACTCAGGATTCGATTCGGCCACCACTAAAAAAAACGGTGTAGCCCCCATATAATGACTATATAGTGAGTAGGGGGCGACTTTTGGACACAGCCCCAGTGTTGTGGACTTCCTACAGGTGTGCTGTGGTGGGCCTGCTCATCATCTCCATCTTCACCTGGCATTGGAACTGCTCTGCTGCTGACAGGAAGGCGCTCCAGAGGGTGGTGACCACCCAGAAGATGATCTGGCAGCTACCTTCTTAAATTTAAGTCGGCCGGTGCAGGGCCAGTGTGTCCCATAGGGATCTCCACCCATCTGTTTGGCCCTCCTACCTTCTAGCAAGAAGCTGCAGAGCACTACTTTTACTACTAGAGCATTGCTATTATGCAGCAGGCCATCGGTGATGTCATATTTAGTCAACTCTAAATGAATCCACCTCATATTACCGTCAAAATGACACTACGGCTCAAGTATCCATAGAGAATCAGTTTTACACATTACAAACTTACAAAGAGGCGATTTTAGGAGATTCCGCAACAAAGTTTTAATGAGTCCACCAACACTAAACTCTGTGAGCTTAAACTCTTGCAGATGATTTGGCAACTTAATCTCAATATTCTTCTTCAAACATCGTGGGTTCGCTGTGGTGGCAACCGGGCCTCCGGGTTGAGTTCAGTCTTAGAGGTTGTCAGGGCTCATCCAATCACAGGACACGTGCGTGTGAAATACAGTTTAAGCCCAGCTAGCTAGCTAGCTAGCCTTACAGGAGCCTGCTATGCCGGTTCTGTTGGCCTAAGGCAGATTTCATGGACCCTAGCTGAAATAAGATTGGATAAAAACTCTACCGCAATCTACGACAATGGAAGCAACGCCACCAAGTGTTTATTATATGATATCAAAAGAACAGACTATGGAGAATAACTTTATTATCATATTTACGGTTAAATGTCATTTTTAAAGTATGGTTAAGCAAGCAGAGAAGGCCTAGCTGGCCCTGACGGCCCGCCGCTACGATAATGACTATTTTATTACTACCTACTGTATAACTAAAGTATAACACTGTTATAACACAAGTACAACTTTTGTGTCAGTAAAGGTGCAACATGTAACTGCTGACTATTGGTACAACTCATATAAAACAAACACACACACACACACACACACACACACACCTCCCAACCTCCTCCTAAATCACTCTGACTTTGGGCGTCTAAGCGGAGAATCAGAAATTTATGGGGCTATTCATCGTGCAAGACGAGGCAAGGGCCGCTGTGAGAGGCACTGGGCAAAGAAAGGAGCGACAGAGAGAGGAGGGAACTTATTGATTGAGGAGGAAGAGCTACAATGATGATTCCCACAGCCATAAAAAATCAAGTTATTTTAACTCCAGCGCTCACGCCACACTCCCCACTGGCTGTCTTAGAAGAGCTCAACCACCAGCAAACGCGAAGAAAACACGATGACGCAAGAAACACTGGCCTCTCAAGTATCTCAAGCACTTTTCACAATTTTTTTTTTTTTACGTGAGCCTTGTGCATGGAAAAGCAAACTCACTAATTTGCCCATAATGGCACTGAAATCGATGCTTGACCATGTTGTACATGGTCAAGCTGGAAATGCCTTGTGGGTAACAGCTAAGGAAGTCGTACACCATATGTTAAATCAAAATGACCCATTTTTCCTTTACATTGTGGTGAAGGGAACCAAAGAACACCAGATTGAACACTTACAAAGTGCGGTAGGTCTATTTCATGAATCCACCAGGGATGTGGAAAAAAAAAACAACTCTGTAAAAGGGGGAGGTCCTCTAAAAAAGAACTTGGAAGGTTAAAGGGCGAACCTTCCATCTGTCACTTTCAAAGAAGACCAGTCAGATTTTTTACTGCCACTTTAGTCACTTAGTAACCGCCCGAGGCTTGTTGAGCACTGGGTCAGGGGCAATCTGCACTGTTTATCTCCTCTTTCCTGCGGAGCCAAAAACATCTTTTCTCTTTTGGTTTTGTGCATCTTTGTTTTGCACACCACCACACTGGCACCATCCACGCCATTCTATTTACCCGCTGCCATTGTTGACAAGCCCAGGATTGCCATCCTCCTCCTCTTCCTTCCTACTCCTCTGATTGTTTTCTCAGTAAAATGCTCATTAGAAGCTCAGTATCACAAAATTGCACCAAATGTTCACGTTTTTGCGTCATAATCTTCACATTTTTTACGTGATAATTTTCACATTATTATTTTTAGATGAAACTATCACATTATTTTGTGAATGTGAAAGTCTCAGAATCATGTAATTACGTGAAAATTTTTTTTTACTAGAATACTTCTACGTTATTTCATGATAACAAATAACTAAACGGAACGAGAATGGCGCAATCTCAATAGGGCCGGAGTCATCCTTCCTACAACACAAGCCCATATGTATCGAAATCCCCCTCAAAGTACGCATACTAACTTTAATGTCCTGCTCCATAAGTTCAGGATCAGCACGTCTCAAAACAAGCTTAATGTACAGTTTAATCAAATATAACGTGAAAATTATCAAGTAAACACATGAAACTTTTCACTTTTTATGCAATACTGAGCCTCTCACTATCACGAAATAGCATGAAATTATCTCGTGTGACCGTGAAAATTATATAAGTAACACCAGATGGTGTCATGTAATAAACAATAAAAATTAGCTTGTTAAAACGTGAAAATTATAACGTAATTACGTTCAAGTTTTACGCAATCACACGATAGCCCTTTCACAGAAAAGATTTTAATGCAGCTGCACAGTGAATTTAGATCAACACAAGTTTAGAACCCCATGGTATTGTACATCTGTCTGTCCATTTGCCTGTGGCAGTCAGGTGAATTTGAATATCACTGGTAGGCAACACCTTTGCATGCTTCAGTGTCCTCTTTCTTTATCACGATGTAATCCTATCTAATTCATTTTTGCATGCGCTCGTCTTCAAAGTGTGTGTCCAGTGTCCAGTGTCCAGTCTGGCCAGTTCCACACGGGTGGAAAAAGTGACTGAACTTTTCTGTTTTTCACTGCCTTTTCACACCCACATCTGCTGCAGGTGTGCATGCGCACCATCTCAAAGAGCAAAGTGGACACAGATGTGAGGTGGTTGCGCCCACTGCTTCCATTTTGCGCTCACTGTTTGTTCTCTCGGGCTGTTTGGGCAGGTTGCACGCCGAGCAGTACCTTGCCGATGTAATCCGCCAGTGTTCTCATCACACGGATCTTACTAATCCGAACTATCTTTAGCATGCTGTGCTGATTCAGCAGCTTGACGTAGCTGCGAGGAGGGAGGCTGCCCCTCTGATCTCCCCCCTCTGTGGGAACGGTTGGTCAGTGGAGGGAGAGGAGTGGAGATCATCACCATGAACATGAACATCTCAACCTACCCAACATTCAGTCTGTAGTAGCTTCAACGCAAAATTCTGCTTGTCTCTAAATATGCCAGGCGCTGACCTGTCAGATAGATTCTTTCGTAATCATGGGGCAACTGTGGCTCGGTTGGGAGAGCGGGCCGCAAATTGATGATCGAAGGATTGGCGGTTCAAATCCCGGCTCCAGCGGTCCACATGTTGAAGTGTCCTTGGTCCAGAACTGAACCCTAATCCCAATGGGGCTGGCAGCAGCAGCAGCAGCAGCGCCTTGCATGGCAGCAGCCACCCATTGTGGTGACCCACCTCATAGGAGAAAAAAATGTATCATGGGATATGTAAAAAAAACAACAACATATGCTTTAATGTCAATTTAAAATGAACAAAAGCGTTACAACAAAATGTCTTCAAAGCCCAACGATATTTAGCTCTTTATTGAAATGGCTGTTAGAACACTGAAAAAATGGATGAAATACAGCCATTTTATGACTTACTTACTATTAATGTAATTTCTTCAAGTTTGGTGGGTAGGATTAAAAAGTGGTTTCCCCATGCCCGGTCTCAATTGTCCATAGTGAGTGTCAGTGTGACCGGTTGTTTGTCTGTTGGTGTCTCACCACAGTCGTGACCCTTCTGCTCGGTGAACTGTGTGTCTAACTAGCGCCTCTCTCATCAGATCACCATCCAGAAGGACAGCGGCCTGGACGTCAGCGCCCCGAAGCACGGCAAGATTGACGCAAACAACGATCCCCACGTTGGAGGGAACCAATGGGCTGGAGGCACAGGTCACTGCTACTCCTTCACCGTTCTGGGAACAATGCACACAATTAATACTCGTACGGTGTGGAGACGACTTGTTGATATGGGTCTTAGCATGTAGCCAGGCCCATTTGTGGGACGACCTTGTTTTCCTTTTTCTTCGATGAAGGCTTGCGGTTCCCTCTGGCAGGTCAGCAGATGCCTCCGCACTCCCACTTTGATGAATCAACACCATCAGATCTCGCAGAGCATCTATTTTTAGCTCGCCTTCGTCATTACCAAAAGGGATTTTAGAGTTGATAATTGACCTTTGTTGGTTTTTTTTCTAATTCTTCTTCAAGGCTTCACTTTGTTCGTTGCACTCGTGTTAAACTTAGGAGGCCAAAAGCTCAGCTGTTGAACGTTCAGGTTATTGTGCTACATAGCTAGACCAGAAATTAGGTTAAAGAAAAAAAATGTTTTTTGATTTTGCCACAGAGTTTGACCCATCAGTGCTGCTTTCCAGGTGGCCGAGACACAGCGGGGCTGGGTGGAAAGGGGGGTCCCTACCGCTTGGACGCTGGACACAAGGTCTACCAGGTTTCCCAGGCTGAGAAGGACGCCGTTCCCGAAGAGGTGCGCAGGGCCGCCCGCGAGATGGCCGAGAAAGCCTTCAAAGACAGGTTTGTTCACATATGGACAACAGTGCGGTAACGTGCCACATGCCCACAGTGCAAAATGCGGACGTCTGCCAACAGACGGCTCCCACACTTGGTGAAACTCCCCATATGAGAAAGAGTTTGATGTCCACCACACACAAGCTGCTTTGTGAGCCCTTATATAAAATTGTGATGTGGCTTATCCAATCTTTGTAGCTATAGTGATCTGCCAAAGACAGCTGATCTCACATCGCCTGTGGACTCGCATCGTGTGTCGACACGTTGTCGTTTGTTCTGGCACTCATCGTGGATCGGCGGCCCTCGATTTTCATAGCTATCGAGCAGCACTGCACGTTCGCAGTCCTCCAACTGACCTCCCAACCAGGGAAGGAAAAAAAGCAAAAGCCCTTACCACCCTTACTCCTGCAGGACAAAGCTGAATAAAAGTACCTCGGAGCAGGCTACATCTGGATTTGAAGGCTTTTTCCTCCTTGAAAAAGTAGTTGGACTGTGCAAAGTGTGCACTGTGTTATGTAGAGCAGACGGTTAAAGGTCCAGTGTATAAAATTTGTCCTGATTTATTATTTTTATATTGGTAAAAGCTTAATATACTTCCCCTAATTATATTATTACATGCATATACTCGCAGTACAATAAAATTATTTTGGTTTCCTTTCCTTAGAACGTTTCTTATTTATGTATAAGAATATACTGTACATAGAAAGGTAGCAAGGGTCTTGCTCCCAGTTAGCTGCATGGATGTATTATACGAACTGGATACCAGATTTTTGCCAGTGGGCACTCGAGGTACTGCAGCAAAAAAAAAATCCCATGGGCCCAAAAAGCATTTTTCCCATAGACCGGGGGGCTGGTTAGCTGCCATCTTGCACCGGCATATTCCTAAGGAAGCCTGGCGTGGACAATCCAGCTGCCTGACAGCGCGTTCCTTAATTAGGGTGAATGCTCGCGTCCTCAAAAGAAAAAACCAACAAAGAAGGAGGTGGACGAGGTATCCAGGTTTGGGTGCGCAGGCCATCGTAGCTCACTGGCATGCTCGGAAGACGGAAGGTAAGCGAATTAACGCTGCAATCTAAAATCTGACCACTTGATGTCGCAGTTTCTACTTCAAAATCTCCAAATATTACACACTTAACCTTACAACCGTGGCGTTGTCAGGCGTTGAGAGATAATTGTCTTACCCCTGAGTGGCTGTTAAAACAAGGCGTTAGCTTGGATTGTGGCTGTCAGTTCAAAACAAAAGCAACCAAAAATCACGTGTTGGTTTTTAATCTTCTCAAGTCGAAAATCTCTCTCTATCTACCTATCCATCTCTCTATCTGTATCTGGCAAAAGACCTTTGATTCTTGCGTATGTGTACGTGTGCGTGTGTGTGTGCACACTTGTTTGCTTCAGAGAGGAGGGTTGAGAGGGCACCTCTTTCACCAGCTCGACCATGAAGGCCGCCTCTGTTCTGTTTCTCTTTTAACAGCCTCCTTCTCTCGGGGCTTCTCCTCTGCGCTGTCACACCCCCCTGCTTCCACAGGGCTTCCTTTCACACACTGGCTTCTTTCACACCGCCGGGACTCTTCCCTGCCTCCGCTTCTCTTCCTCTTATTTTTTCAAAGTATCTCCTCGTCAAGGCCCCCCCTAAACGTCTTCTCGCTGAACTCTCTTCCCGCCTCTTCATCCCTTTTTCCACTGAACCCGGAGGGGTGGGGTGGGGGGAATCTTGTAGGTACACGCTAATATTCTGCTTTGCGACCGGTGTCAATCTTCGCTCGCAGCAAGCGAGCACATGCACGGCAGAAATACCTGCGGGGTCGCTCCGTTTTTCCGCCCTCGCGTCAACTCGATCCCACTTTGTTTGCTCGGCATTAAGTTGGGCGTCAATCAAGCAGCGGTGATCGCTCTGCAAACCTTCGCCGTGCCTGACACTGGCGCTCGTCCCGGGCGAAAGCGCACACACACACACACACACACACACCCACACACACACGTGCAGAAACAGGCCAAGATACAATCACGACATGAAAAACACCTGCATGATGATCGTGCACTCTTGTTGCTCTCTTTCTGTCTTTTTTTTGGACTCACACACACACACACACACACACACACATCCACTTCTGCACGTGACCTGGTCTTGATTTCACTGAACTTCACCTTTTTGAAGTTGAAACGTGAAGCCAGGTTCTGCGAGAAAAAAACCCAAAACGTCTCTCTTTCAAGAGGAAGAAACTTTCAAGTCATAAATAAAAGTCCGGATCGCTTGCGGCCTCGTGCTCCTCAGCTGAAAGTCAGTGGGAGAACCAAACACGTTCATATCTGTCTTGCGGCAGTATTTGCCCTCTCTCGGATGCTGCTGGAATTCCATTGCCCTTTTCAATCGATAGAGCTCCGGGTCTTCATTTGTTGAGCGCTGCAACTCTGGAATTGTCACTGCTTATTTGTACTTTCTGGTGCTTGTGAATGATCCTATTTCAGGTTCTTGTTGTCCAACTGTGAATATCTATATTTCAGGAGAGGTTTTATCAGCCCCGCTTTGAATTTAGTTATGGACGGAGGCCTCTGTTTGTTTAGGGAGTTCACTGGCTGGCCTGGGAGAGTCACACCCGGCCCTTTTGTGGCTTCTTGTGTGCGAAATCTCGCAAATTTCACCTTTCAGCTCAAACAGCCTCGCTCTGCGTGTGTGTGTGTGCGCGTGCGCGCGCCTGTTCACAGCATGCACCCGGCCACATGCTTGTGTCACGCGTACCAAAACACACAGCCAAGGAGGAATGTGTGGAGGAGGCCAACTTTTGCTATGTAGTATTTTGTGGGCTGGCATTCTGCGGCGTAAATTTGAGGGAATAGTTTAAGGAGGCTGCGGATGCTGTTCCAAAATAACTGCACTAAAATGAGCGTAACGCTGAAGTTCAGTCATGAGAACGCATACCGCTGACTGACACACACAGCTAGTCGGGGCTGCAGCCTGCGGTGTCGTTGAGCTGGGGAAAACGTGAAGGATTCTATGGGCCGAGTGGTACACGGGGACCCCGGAGGATGCTGTTATTAATGCGTTATTACCGATTTTTAGTCAGTTTAGCTGGCACCAAAATTGCTAGCGGTGGCTGCAGCACATCTGGCATTTTAGTTATGGCAAAGAGTGCAGCATAAAGTAAGATGAATTAGTAAGAATTAGAAATAAATCAAATAATAATAAGACAAAATAAATGTTAATACCTAAGTAATAGGCAAGGCAAGATAAGGCAAATCTCAAAAAGACCTCACATTGTATTGAATTTCTGGGTTGGGATTGGGGTTGCAAATTATCGATTAATTCGTTAATCAGTAGTTGATTCTCAATCGATTAACGATTAATTGATTTTTCCCGAGAACTTAAATTTCACAATAAAAAAATGTGTAAGGAACACAAACACATTATTTAACACATTAGTTATAATGATATTAACTACCCGTGTAAAAAAATGTTCAATTAATTGCGACTAATTTAATTGAATCGATTAAATTCTTAATCGACAATTAATCGATAATCGATTAATTGTTAACATCCCTAGTTGGGATCAAATCCCAGATTAAATCATGTTTTTTGTGGGGCATTTCTAATGAGTTAATCTTGAATTAATCTCACATATAATGACGCCAAACCGCTGCATGTGTTCACTCCTCCACCCAAGACTGCCTCATAGCTGGTGGGTCCTCATGACTGTGGAAGGCACAAGATAAGAAGAAAGAAGACACTTTACTTTGCTGAAAGTGCTCTCATGCATGTGATATTCACTGAAGTTTAGTTGTTTTTTTTTTTTTAAATTTCGCTGAAAAACAAGTTTATGCTTCTGACTCTTCTTGGGAGCGTTGGACGGATGTCTTCATCTACGGTCCAGATCCACATCTTCATCAGTGCTTTTGGTTGACTAATAATGTAATGTAACTACTAGCTACACACTTGCCCCCCAGGTGTTGGTAAAGACCTGGTTCACCCTAATGGAGATATTGTACAGCAGGAAGACCCACAGTAGACAAATTCACTGATAAGATGTGTTTGACTACAGTAATCTTGTTTGGTTTTTTTTTCTGATTGCACGGCTGATGCCGACCTAGTCTATACAGAGCACACACACACACACACACACACACTGCATGCCCTGATGCTGGCGTGTCGCAAGTTGTGACACATAAAGGCCGAACCGGCCCACCATCATTTGAACCCAGTCTTTCGAGGTCAGTCACGCTACTCCCAAAAACTTTGAGATATTTGGATGTCGGATGAAGTTTTAGAATACATCTAAAACGCACAGTTAACTTTACAGGCTAACTTATTTAGTGCTTTAGCGTAAACTTTTTAATGCACATATCCAACAGTTCAGAGTTTCAGTACTCTCGTAACACGCTGTTCTCAAGGCTGTTGTCAACACACACACACACACACACCCCTACGCACACACACTGAGTATGGAATGCCTTTTTGTGTGCGCTTCTCTCAAGCAAACAGCCCGCGGTTACAGCCAGACAGGTGGCCGTCCTTCCCTAAGCCCAGTTTATCCATTTAATCAGCAGCACCACCATGCAGGTACTTCAGTAGGATGACATATCGAATGAGGAAACATGTACAGTGAGGATCTCCACAATGTTTTCACCATACCGCCGAGTGCGTGCGTGCATGTGAATGAATATGAACTGATCGATGATTCAATGCTCCCTTTATTTTATTTTTTACATTTTATTAGCTTCAGTTCACAGTCATGACAAATCTTTATGATGGGGTTAAATGTTTCCATCTACTGAAACATCAAAGTTGAAGTAGAAAAAGTGTTGCTGAAAGTCAGGAGCAAATTGATTAATGGAAGTTCATGATGTTTCCTTTGTCTGTGCTTTGCTTCGTCCTTCAGGCTGCGAGAGATTAATATGAGCGAGTATGACGCTGCCACGTATGAGCGTTTCTCCAAAGCGGTCAGAAGACAAGTCCAGTCTCTGCGGATAATCCTGGACAGCTTACAGGTCGGTATTCCCTTGCCCCGCCACCTCGACTCAGACGTTTTATATTTCAAGGCTTTGATTCATTTAAAGGCAACGTTTCAGAGATTCCCTTTCATTGTACATCAGGGAAAGAATAAGGAAAGACAATGAAATGATGGTCCACCATATGGTTCACCATGCAAAACAGCCTGTGTTTTGTTAATGTAGCTTCCAATTTGGGATCAATAAAGTACATGTATTCTTTTCTATTATAAACTATGTGCAAACAAAAAAGTGCATGTATTAAAGGTCCAGTGTGTAATATTTAGCTTGATTTATATGCAGGTATACTGTATATACATATATACATATATAAATTATATATATATATAAAAATTGTATATATATATATATATATATATATATATATATATAAAGACAAGCTGTCAGTTAGTTGCTGTCTTGCACCACCAATGAGGAAGAAGGTGGACGAGATATCCAGGTTTTGGTACATAGGCCACTGTAGCTCACCGGCAAGCTTGGGAGAGGGAAGGTGAAAGACGCTACAATCTAAAATGTGACCACTTGATGTCGCTGTTTCTTCTTCAAACTCTCCAAATATTACACACTTAACCTTTAAACAGCCAACACTTCACACTGGGCTGGAGGGAAATGTTCCAACCCTCACTACACCATCCTGAGAGGTGAATTAATGGGCAGTGATCCCGGATATGAGTGTGTCTCCATGTCATTATTCCTCCTTTTGTTTGCGCCCTTCAAAGCACTGCGCGTCGGCGCAATCCACTGTTTTGTGTTGTGTATGTACGCCTGCTGCGCATGAGCGATGAGAGGAAAATGACGTGCGAGGATGATTACAGAGCAGTGACACTTCGAGTCTGGGCTCTTTTATTCCGCCGTCCAGGTGTGAAGTTGTGTTTGTGTGTTTGTGTTTTCCATCCAGGTGTTTGCTGCCGTGCCAGTGTGGCTTTTAACATTAATGCTGGGTATTGTTCGGAGTTGTTGTCGTAGCCCCGGGCTACAGGGAAAATGTAGATTATACCAATCAGACAGACCTAAAACTCTGAAGTCGTGGTATTTTAATCATACCTGAGGAGTGATTTAAGGACTTGCACGCACACATATACAGATAGCTGGCATGTTGAAGAAGACAGCGAGTGTATTGTTTTCCACCCACATTAAGCAAAGCCACTTCTTTGAATCTCTTGAGAGTGGAAAACACACCTATGGAAAGTACCTGGGGACATATTCATTAAAGGTTCAGTGTGTAAAATCTTTTAAGGAAGGCTGCCTGACAGCATGTTTCGTATTGAGTTCACTGTCAGGTGGGCTTCCTGTAAATATGGTAGTGCAAGATGGCAGCTAGCTAGGAGCTAGCTCCTAGCTAGCAAGGGTCTAGCAGCTAGACCCTATTTGTCTATTTTTAAATATACGAGAACCGTTCCAAGGGAAGGAAAACCAAATGGCTTTTATTGTACTGTGAGTATACACTTTTATGAATGTATTTACAGGCAGTATGTTTAGCTTTTACCTATATAAAAATCATAAATCAAGCCAAATTTTACACACTGGACCTTTAAGTATCCAAATATAGCACATCATCCTCACTGTTGAGAAATCATCACCACTCCAGTGACAGTGGACTCACCAATAATGTGAGCCAGAGGGGGTGCGTGCTGCCTACAGTCCATTGAAATACGTAAAATGTTGCATTTCAATTTTTAAATGCAATAATACATTTCAACAATAAATATTGAGTATAAAAATTGATATGAAGGTGCGGAGAACTGAGAAGTTCATGGCCATACTTGTAAACTTAATTAACAATGCAGCTGAGTTAAGTTCAATTTTTCACTTTTCCAGCTACTTACTTGCTTACTTGCTATTTACCCTCTTCTCTTCGACTTTCTGTGAGACGTTGGGCCTTGATGCTTTCAGCATTTGCTTGGTCTGTGCTCAGTGTGGAAGGTCAATGTTGTGAAGAAATGCCTCATTATCTTTTGCCTTCTCATTTCCCCTAACCAGGCAAAAGGAAAGGAGAGGCAGTGGCTGAAGAACCAAGCTTTGGGAGAACTGGACGATGCCAAAATCATCGATGGCCTGACTGGAGAGAAGGCCATATATAAACGCAGAGGAGAGCTGGACCCAGAGGTGTGTGGCTGTCTATGTGTACGTGTGTGTGTGTGTATGCATTGCTCCAGATATTGAACCCACACTTAAGTCCCCCCCCCCCACCCGTGTTTCTCCCGAACCACACCTCCAAAAACACAGACGCGACTCACACACATAATTTTGACCTTTATCTGTCAGGCGCTACATTCCAGTGGTGTGTGTGAGTGTGTGTGTGAGTATTATGACGCCCTGTATTTCTGCTCAAACTCACACACAATGTCTAGGTTTTTTCTTCTCTCACACAGCATGTAATATATTGTATCTGTTGTGGTCTTCTTTCATTTAAGGCTCCAAAATTCCAGAATCGAAAAATTGTATCTATTTGAACACAGCCATGTCATTCGTCCGATTGCATCTGTCAGTTCCTGTGTTATTTTTAATGTAATGATTGGACGCTGTGGTTTTTCTGCAAACATCCCGGCAGCCCGGCGCTCCTCAGCAGAAGCCCAAGCGCCTGCGGCTGTTGGCGGACGTCTCGGGCAGCATGTACCGCTTCAACGGCGTGGACGGCAGGCTGGAGCGCTCCATGGAGGCCGTGTGCATGGTCATGGAGGCGCTGGAGAGCTACGAGCACAAGTTCAAGGTGAGAGTCTGGCAACGTTTGTGGGAAATGTTTTTTTTTTTTTAGCCTTGCTGACCCTCAGATCCCAACAATCACGTTGATTTTTTTTAAAATAGATTTTGCAGGTAAAGGAAGGCTTCTAACATGGACTGTCGTCTTATATATTGTACTTCTTCTGTTATCATCCAAAGCCTTCAGTGAAGCAGTAGTAGTCCTCCAAGACGTTGATCATGAAAGACAAATGGCTTTAAATTCTACTGATTACTTCTAAACAACAGTTGTAGACCAGGCATGGGCAAACTACGGCCCGGGGGCCATATGCGGCCCGTGAAGCTTTTTAATCCGGCCCGCCAAACTTGAAGAAACTATATTAATAGTAAGTAAGTCATAAAAGAGCTGCATTTCATTTATTTCTTCAGTGTTTTAAGAGTCATTTCAATAAAGAGCTAAATACCAATAAATAACACTTTTGTTCATCTTCAATTAATATTAAAGCACATTTTCTACATATCCCATGATATATTTCCTCCTATGGGGTGGGTCACCAAAACACTCCATCCATCTGCTGCTGCTCCGGCCCCCTATGTCACATTTTAGACCCCATTCCAGCCCACCAGTCAAACAGTTTGCCCAGCCCTGGTCTGGAAGACGACTTCCGCTCTTGATCCAGTTTGCTGAGTCACTTGGTTTCCATGTGAAGGCGGCGTTGTGTTGTGTCAACACTTGAGTGCTGATCATGGCCAGACGCACTTCGCGCTTTTCCTCGACCCCGCTGTCGGCAGTGTAAATGCCGCTGGATCTCGCCGTCGAGTAATCCCCGTGATGCGACCCGCCCCAAGACGTTAAGCGTCGAATACGAGTCGAGCGTCTTCGCCTCTCGTCTCGGTGTTAGGGTGGTGAAGGAAGCGGGAGAGCAGAGGGCGAGGGAGTGAGAACCAGGCCAGACTTCCTGGCCCCCCTTCAGTGACACCCGAAGCATCCAGTGCCAGACGTGTATCGGTTTTCTCACTGGCTCGCGGCTCTACGCGCCTCGCTGGAACCACTTTATTTACATAACACCCGCCGCGGTATCGTAAAAAGACAGCAACAGTCTCACTGGCGTGAAATATTCCAGGACCAGCTCCGTGTTTCTCCAAAGCCTCGCTAAGTCACCAACGCGTTGGGGAGATTACTTTGTAGATGTAATTTGTAACAGTTGCAAGTTACCCTATTGAAAACGTAATAGTAGTGTAACTGTTTCAATGACTTTGTCAAAGTAATGTAACTAATTACATTTGATTCTCTAAATTTTGAGTAAATGTTCTCACCTGTTTGGACCTGACAGTGTTGAGCTTTCAGTACTCAAAATGGAGAGAGACGAATCAACTGGCAGGCGAGTGGTAGGGGGCGCTGCAATTCCGAACTTGGCAGGAGAGCCAATCAGAAGCATCGGAATTGTATCAAACTTTCGTCTGTGGAGGGAAACTCGTGCCCCTGCCAAGCCAGTGCAAATTGTAATCAAGAATAATTCCACAAGTAACTGTAATTTCACGAAACATTTTTCCAGTAATGTAAGTCATTACAATTCTCTTTACTTTGTAATCAAATTACCAGTTAGAAAAGTGGATTTTCAATCCGAGATGTCTGTGATATTGTATTGCAGTATGATCATGTGTGGGAATGGTGAGGTCATGGCTCGTACTTGGATTGAGATTGTTTGCCTTTTTGAACGTTGGTGTCCAAACCGCACTCTCACCCAGCAACTGCCGTTCAAATAGACGTGACACACGGTCACATGCCTTTCACCACTAACGCTATAACCACCCTCATTACAAATAGCCCTTATACGTAATACCTCAGTGCTGAAATAACTCTGTTGCCGTTGAGCCAATTGGTCTCCGGCTGACCTGCCTCGCATGCTGGAGCCTGCGATGCGTGGCCCCGGCGGAGGCATCTGGACACGACAAGGTTGACATAGTGTTGAAGGCGCGGCTGGGAACGAGGACAGTGATTCATGGAGAAGTATGATGGGTCGTTTCCACACCATCACACCTGGGTCCTACATTTTATTTTGTCTGTGTGAGGTTGACAGAAAACTACTCTCAGTATTGGCTATCATTTAACCAGATACAGTGCTTTTTAATTCTAATTTTAATTTTTAAATGAATGTTTTCTCTCAAATGTGCTTTTTTTTTTTTTTTAGTACGACATCGTGGGCCACTCGGGCGACGGCTGCGACATCGAGCTTGTCAGAGCTGACAAAGTCCCGAAGAACAACAAGGAAAGGCTCAAAGTCATCAAGGTATGGAACTGCGACCCGTCCAGTCATATTGCCATCCTGTACATACACCTTTTTTGTTACGTTACCACCCAAATATACTGAAAGCTCATGCATTTAAAGTATGAGGAACAACATATGTCATATGTTAAAATGAAGTTGCTGCCTCAAAAGCTCAGCAAGGAACAAATGGTGATTTTCCTAAGGAGTGCCCAAACTTTTGCATATATGCACACATTTGTATATATATATATATATAAATATGTGTGTGTGTGTGCATATATATTGCATATATATTTGGGCTGTGAAACGATTAAATTTTTTTAAAAGCGATTAATCGCAGAATCTTCATAGTTAACTGCGATTAATCGCGGTTTGAATTGCATGTGTAAAATTCTGTTATTTAGCCTTTTAAGGCAGTTTTAACCCTACAATGTAAAGTCTTTCTTACCAGAAATCGGCCGGAGGGGCCGACTAGGGGTTAGTAAAAGGGACAAAAAGGCTTACGCCGGGTTCACACCGGACACGGAAGCGTCGCGCCCACAGAAATTGCGTGCGAGCCCCGCTAACTCATAGCGTGATCCCGAAGTACTTTATATCCTCTCCGCGCCCAATATTTGGTGCGTTCTGCCTGAAGCGCCCGTATCCACCCTCTCTATTTATCAAGCCAAACGCACTCAGTGGACTTTGTGTTATTTTGCCTCTGTGATGGTTGCAGCCCACCTCAGCCGACCAGCTTTGCCATGAACTAGCGCACGTATTCACGGTGTCATTCGTGGTGTCTGTGCTAGTTGTTAATGAATGCGAGGATGAAGTCGGGCTCTGAAACTTCTCCTTCGCTCCCCCCGCCGCCCCCCGCAGAACATGCACGCCCACTCGCAGTTCTGCATGAGCGGCGACTACACGCTGGAGGCCACGGACGCCAGCATCAGGGCGCTGGCCCGGGAAGAGGCCGACGAGTACTTTGTGGTGGTGCTCAGCGACGCCAACCTGGAGCGCTACGGGATCCGTCCCGAGCGCTTTGCCCGGGTCCTGACCTCTGACCCTCAGGTCAACGCCTTTGCCATCTTCATAGGATCCCTCGGTGACCAGGCTGAAAGGTAATGCCATCAAAACTGTCAAAACTCCAAGATATCAGGCGATTTTAAGACATTTGTTAACAAAGTTTTAATAAGTCCAGCAAAAGTACCAAATGTGAACGTAAACAAGTTTGTTTAGTAATTAATCTAATAATATATTGTCTAATTTTTGTTGCCAACGAGACAATAAGAGAACAAACTATTCAATGAAAATAAAAGTAAACAGATTATTTGCATTTGTTTTTGAGAATATGCAACAGCAAAACAATCGACATTATAAATGAAGATGATTTGACTTTACCTTCTCCTACTTGTTAAGCCTGTCCGGCTCTCACGAGTTCTTATCCAATCACAGTTGAGCGTAACGCCAGTCAGCTGGCCTTGGTATCGCAGACGTCGCAGATCTCATTGGCTATCGCAGCTGACCGTGATCTGTTGGGTTCCAGCAGACATCAGCCTGCTATGTTGATTCTGAAGGTCTCAGGCAGATTTCATACAACCTGACGACACAAGCTAGCTGGAGTATTGTTACCTGGACAAAAACTCGACTGTATTATACAATGACGGAAGCAGAAGAAGAAAACAGACTGTGGAGGGTAACTTTATTATCATATTTACGGGAAAAAGGAACTTGGTCCCATTGCAGTCATGGCTTGAAAAACATCTGTCTTGTAACCTGTGCATGAAGACTGGAGACAGCCAGAAACAAGGACAACTCAAGCCTTGCCAGCATAGAGAGAATTACACTTCATTACTTTCGGGATATGTTATATTGGTAACACTTTATAATAAGATACACCAATTCGCCATTAATAAGTTGCTTATTATACAACCAGTAAGCCATTAACCATGAGATTTCCATCTATAACCAGAATTGTTGCTTATTAGTCGAGAGCAAGGAAGTTACTGTCTAAGAATTAAAATCTCAATTTGCTTTGCCTAGCATGGACTTAACAAGGTGATAGGTGAGAATAGCCGGCCTTCATGCTCACACATTCACTCAGCTGGCAAAAAAAAAAGCAAGTGTCAGTCGCATAAAAGCCCAAAGAGATTTGTTGAAGATCTCGTCACTTCTCCGTCTCCGTTCTCTTCTTAGACTCCAGAAGACGCTGCCAGCAGGAAGATCCTTTGTAGCCATGGACACCAAGGACATCCCCCAAATCCTGCAGCAGATCTTTACATCCACGATGCTGTCCAGTGCCTAGGCCTGACTCCAGGACTCCAGGACCCTCCTCCTCCTCCTCCTCCCACCCTCACACGATCAAAACCTCTACAGCCGTCTTGCCAACGCACTGACGGGGACGAGCTGCTGCTCTGCGGCCGAGTGGCCGAGTCCGGTCAGAGCCGTTTTAAAGTTCACACCGGGGGCCTTTGCCTGAACCACCAGGATCACACTGTCACTGTTGTACACTAGTCTGAGCCCGATGGAGCCAAGTGATGTTTAGCTGCTCTGCCACGGCCCTCGGGGGCTTCGTCGCCTCGTAACGCCTGGAAATGTTGTCACACGGAGACGCGGCTTTTAGAACGTGCGCTTGTAATCTTTCCAAATCTGGGCCCTTCGTGACTTTTTCCTGTAGTCACGCTTCCTGTTTTGGGCCAGTGATTGGCTTTGTTCAGACGGAAGTAGCCTTTCACGTCGGCGTTTCCTTCTCTTTCCTGGTCGGTCGCAGAAACGGAGGCGCCCAACGAGAAGCATAACAAGAAGCGTGGCTCTTTATGGAATTCGGGAACGTTAGAGTTGAACTTCAATTGGGTGCAGATCAATAGAAATCAAGCGCACCCAAGCAGCGCACTGTGCAGTCACATTGACTGTTGCAGTCGGTACTAAATGGCACGGTGCCACGCGCCGTATTCAGCACGAGCCTGTTTGAGGCGTTAGTCACACCTCACTGAGCTGACTGATGGGATCGATGGAGCGGCTTATTGACGGCGGAGGTCGGGTCCCTGATTCCACTAACCTACTTTCACCTCCCTCCGATCCTCTCGTGCCGTTCTGCCACTGCGCTGATGATTGAAGTGACTTCTGGTTACAAGTATGAAGGTTTGGGGGAGTTTAAAGCATTAATTTAAAGTTTATAAAATGTTATTAGAATTCCAAGTGGTTTGTCTTATTTAATTTTATGTCCCTGAATGCTCTTATTCTACGTGGAGAAATTGCAAAAGTAACGTTTAAGATGTTTAATAAAATCATGTATCATGTTGCGTTTGTTTCTTTTCTTTTTTTAATTATTGTTTTAAAAAGTCGCTGCAATTCTTCCATGATGGATCACTTCACTGTTCAGAACTCTACAGTCGGTCCCTAATCAAATTCCTCACTTTTGGTCATTTCCAACATTGGCAAATACTTTGGGACATTTTATCATTATCGTCATTGCTCAAACCGAGAAATCTAAATTATTTAACTCCTGCCGCCAAAATGCGCAGCCTCCAACTGGTTTTGAGTTCCTTCGGGAGACCTTAAATCTACTGTGGCCCACAAAACAGTTCTTACTGGAAAATGAACATAATATGTCTGCTTGCAGCTCATAAGAAAAAAAAAAAAAAAAAAATGTCTGCAAACCAAAGTTCCAAAGCTGCTTATGAAGTCCTGGAGCGCATAGCTCATAAAAAGGTGATGTTTTGGACAAATGTACTTTTGAAAGTGCTCAGGGCCCTGCAGTCTTGCCCAAGTCATCAAGGAATCGCTGATTTTATTTTCTCAGCTATATCAGGAGCATGTCGAGAGGAAAAAAAAAAAAAGACAAGTTTACTTTCTAACTAAATGTTCTTCTTTTGTCTTTAAACTGGACAGCAGTTCCTTGGCTGTCAGTTCTTAGAAACTGAGAGGCCCCTTGGAGTCCCAGAGCGTTCAGTGTTCAGCCTCCCTCTCACTTCCACCACCATCATCTGCGTTTTCCATGACAGTTTTTCACAAAATAAAGTAAAACATATTCCGTCTCCTCCGTCCAAACACGCCGCGGCATTTTCACTTGAAGGAACAGGTCACGTGACCCCCGTACGTAAGTGTTTCCATTGACATGTCTGAAAAACCACCTCATGAGAGCGACAAAACCTTTCAGCGATATTTGAGGAGTTTGTCGATGTTTAATTGTTTCCATTACCTTTTTTTTGTGTGTGTGTGTGTGATATTTAGGTTTTGCGCAGTCCTAGGGGTAATGGAACCCCAGCTGCAGTTCCCATGTGCTGCAATGATGAAAGTCGCCACCCAGCCTGTCCTCATGGTTTTCACCGACCCCGAACAGTTGAGCCCCGCTAGGTGAGCTTCAGCTGCATTCGACGTACCAGCTGAGGCTGTGCTATTTTCTACTCAACTAGTGAGAGTTTCTCACTCTAACTGCCCTCATGTGTCAGAGGTTTCTTTGTATCTCAGAGTATTTCAGGACTTAAATATATTGTCAATGTTCGGCTCTCTATGTCTCTATCCTTATTTCTTCATTTTTTTGGGATTCCTTTTTTCACCGCAACCCGTCCCAGCAGGCGGCTGCCCTCCTGAGTCGGGGTCTGCTCGAGGTTTCTTCCCACTGGGGAGTTTTTTCCCTGCAGGTCGCTGTGGCTGTCATGCTGCTCCTGGAGGAATCGGCTGGTTTTCTCTTTGATTGTGCAAAGCGCCTCCAGACGTCTCTGAAAGTGATTTTTAGCACTTTATACATAAAAATGATCTTACTTTATGTGAAGAAATTGCAAAGGTGGCATGCTAATGCTAGGAGGGGTCTCTGGCGAACACCTGCGCAGCGACTCAGCGGAGAGATAAGATGTCTAGACAGATAGTATTGCTGAATCCTGCGCATTAGTCAGCGTGTGGTGCCCCCCCGCCCCCCGGCATTCTCACCCATTTGCTCACATCATGCGGGAGTCGGTCACACTTTCGGCTTCTGCGGAGACAGCAACAAGCCGGATGTGCAACCTCTGATTCATTGATGTGCAAAGCATGAGCTATTTTTGGGGTGTGTGGAGGGGCGAGAGAGGGACTTTTTGGCCTGATGTCGTCACGTCGGTCTTTCTTCGCTCCTGTGTTGCGGCACGTGCGCCTCAAGCGCGACCGCACCACAGGCACAGGGCGACCGCGTTGGAGTGCTGATTTCGTTTCATGTCGAGTTGACAGGACAGTCGCGGGCTGTGATTTGTCTGTCTGGGGATGAAAGGGCGCAATGATTTAACATCTTAATAATAATGTTAAGATGAAGACAGCAATGTCAACCTCAACCCCTGTTAGTTTGCTATTGGGCAATTTTCTATGCTTCATTACCCCTTACTTTTGACTGCCATTGTTGGCAGGGATAGATGGTATATCAGTCTCTCTCTATTAGGGTCAGCGGGAGGAAGTGGCCTTTTTTTTTACTAAAAGCACTGAAAAGCCAACCACTCTCTAACTCGCTGACTGTGTGCGTGCGCGTGTTTGTTTGTGTGGCACAATAGTGTCAGACTTCATTAGAAAAAAAATGACATTACAATACAGAAAATATATACTACTATATATATATATATATATATATATATATATATATATATATATATATATATATATATATATATATATATATATATATATATATATATATATATACACATATATATATTCCATACTATAATATTAGACCCAAATAAAGGAGAATAATAGAGTAAAGTTTCTTCTTTTTTAATATCCAAGTCAGCTTCCAGATGGTATTTTTTAATTTAAGGTCCGGGTTGCAGGTGATGAAAGATCAGCTGGCAGGCCGGGGGCCCCTCTAGCAGTGGAGGGCACACGGTCCTATCCTCAGATGACTTTATATGTGACCGTCAGGCCACATTGGAAAGGTAGAAAGCAACAAACACACCAACTGTTGCGAATGTCTCTCCAAAGTGCAGGAAGTCGCCTGGAAAAGCTTCACCGAACTACTAATATGTGACCAACAACTCGTTAGTGGTTAACATGGTTGAATTTTAACCACTAGGCCCTTTAAGGATTATCTTTGTTTTTCCCAGAATGCAATGGTGGACCAGGCACTCTTCAGGTTTCAACCCTTCACGATCACGAGCCCTTCTGCCTGGTTAGATCAGAGGTGGGAACAGAGTACAAATACTTTGTTACTGTTCTTAAGTAGATTTTTCAGTTACCTGTACTTTACTTGAGTATTTCTTTTACCTTTTACTCCCTATGTTTTCACGCAAATCTCAGTACTTTCTACCTCTTACATTAGAAAAAATAAACTTGTTACTTTAATGTTCAAAAGATTCAAATTCTGATAAAAACTAATGTGTTGTTGTTGTTGCTTAAAGTGGAGCTATTTGAGTTATCCTGTTGTGTAGTCGAGTATAAAAGTATACCATATTTTAGAAGGGGGTCATTTCAGAGTACCTCAGCTTTGGGGGCAATCAGTCCAAATTATTCTGTCACAATAATTCAATTCTTTCAAAATTATCAGCGAATCTATTGTTTCATTAATGGCAAATAAATAATATTTTTCACTTTTTACTTAAGTACATTCCAAAACCTGTACTTTCTTACTTTTACCGAGCGAAAACATTTGAATCATTACTTTTACTTTTACCGGAGTATTTTTCCCCCACAAGTATCCATACTTTTACTTTGAATTTGAATACTTTTGCCACCTCTGGATTAGATCACCTATCACTTTTAACACCTGTGACCTCACTGCTGTACACTAATGTGCCCCAACCTCCCAGCAGTGCAGTACCACCACTCTTTTGACTAACAAAAAACACCAAACGCAGACCCTTATTGATTTTACTGTTTTGTATCACCAGTGGTTGCTGACCTCCCGACACCTCTTGGCTGTCCGAGTGCGAAACCTCCAACCTTTGCAAGGTGCGACGCACCACTGGTTGCTCGTAAAACAATTTCCCTAAAGGCAGAATTGACATTTACAGTTTGCACAGTCAGACAGTTTGATGTTAGCATGTGAAGTTAAACCCCCAACACTCCAGACCATCAGTACACTGATGTTCAAAGGAGGAAGTGAACTAAACAATGAGCAACAGCCAGTGTGTGAAAATGACACATTCTCACCATTACACCATTACCCTTTCTGCGAGGCCGTCCAGTGAACGCTCCACTACTAATTCTTCCCGTGGGAGCCTCACGTCACGTCGTGCGAGAGTTGCTCCCGTGCTCGGTCGGCTCGCAGCAGACGTTTGGCGGCGTCGCCCTCGACGACGCGTACACAATGTCTGGCTTTCGATAACTTGATACAGTCGGATGTCACAGATCAAAGTTCAGAGTTGTGTTTTGTTTTAAAGGAGAACTTTCAAAGTCTAGCATTGGAGTAGCTGCTGTGTTTCAAACCTTTGTGGCATCTTTTAAACCCTTTTGTCAATACACGATACACACAACTCACTGAAAGTCAGGCATATGTAGGTTGCTTGTGAAAATTCAGTCCAATCTAAACTGCACTGTAACAGAGGTGTCAAAATGTCAAACTTGGGCAATGTCAGGGCCGACGTTCATATTACAGATAGAACAGTGAACCTTTTCAAGCAGAATATAGAACAAAGCAAAGCTTAATACTGCACAATAAATGACTTCATATTGCACAAACAAAACTCATCAGAACCAATAAAATTTAAATAAAAATCGTTTGATCTAAATTCCAACAGTAACCCTTTTCCCACGTGCTAATACTAATTTTAAAGATAAAATAACAAAAATAAACCAATTAAATCATAATATGTCCTTCAATAAACGTCCAAAAAATACCAGCAGAGCATTCTGGGATTTGTAGTGTTATAAAAGTCTTATAAAACCATCGGACCAGCTCTGGCAGTTATTTTGTATTTGGCCTCGCGGGCCAAATATAACGATACTGTGGGCCAAATGTTGACACCTCCGCACTATAACCCATTACATTGAATTTCCTTGACCCTCTCTAAATGTTTATATTCTCACACCCAGTTGTTCAAATGATTCAGTCCTTTAAGACATGACCTGCTGCTCTGGAACAAGGTGATTAACTGCAAAGGTCACAAACATCTGACCTAGGAATCGACCACTGAACCTTGTGCTTCATTGGCGACTAGTATTGAATCAGTCCTCCTCGCTATGCTTTTCACACTTTAACGCCATCAGATGAGACGACACCAAACAAGAATGTTTTGTTCTCGTTCATGGGTACTCAGACAGACCGCTGTTGTTGACCCTTGTTTCAATACATTGTTGCAGAAGAGAAACGTTTAATGTCGCCGAAGTGCAATTTGGTTTGCAACAGAAGTAGCAACACACGTTGTTTTTTTTTTTTTTTTTTACAGTACCTCTCTCGTGAGAAGCACAGCGGAAGCATGACAAACAGACACGACAGACACCATACAAGTCAATACGTGGAGTCGGTGCGTCAGTGCCATCGGAAAAAATAACGGAAGTGTCAGTGGAGGTGAACAATTTAGCGTAAACTTCATACATTTCCCTTCACCTTCGCCCGAAAGTTGAAAGTCCTTCCCTCTGACAGACAGACAGACAGACAGATAGATAGATAGATAGATAGATAGATAGGCAGAGAGACAGACAGACAGACATATAGATAGATAGATAGATGGATAGATAGATAGATAGGCAGACAGACAGACAGACATATAGACAGATAGGCAGGCAGGCAGACAGACAGACAGACAGACAGACAGACAGACAGACAGATAGTCAACTCCGCCAAACCTGACTTTTAAAAAAAGACATTTGGAAAAGCAGATGTGTGGAATGCAGTCGCTCTCACTCACATCGCCTCACTTGTCAATCACACGTTTATGGAGCTTCGCAGCTGCTCGACACATTTAAGAGAAGGCAGCTCGCTCGTATCTGCTCCGTCTGCGGCCGATGGCTGCGCGCGCAATGGACTGTGCGCATGTCAATACGCACGTGCGTATGTGTGCGTGTGTGTGTCACCCAACAGATGCTGCGCTGATTCCTTTGGCAGATTTCTCCTCCCCTCTGCTCTCCTCTCCTTCTTCCCCTCCCTCCCTCCCCCATTCCTTCCTTGCCTTCCCGCAGATGTTTCTCCGCCGCCGCCGCCGCCGCTGCTCCATATCTATGGACTCCATGAGAGCCAGTGGGGGGGGAGGCGGCGGTGCGGCCAGCGGTGAAGCCCGCATTCCGGAGTCCACTTTGCAGAGTGTTTTTGAACGGTGTTCGTGCCCTCTCAGCCTCGTCCCTCTCTTCCTCTCCTCCTTATACGAGGCCAAAACAAGGGTGGGGCCGCAGCCGAGCCGCTGACCTCAGTGCTAAAGAGTCCTTGCAAAACGTCTCGGGCTCAAGCCGAAGCTTATTCCACAACAAGAGCCCCCGAGGGCACAAGTGGTAATGACCACAAAGAGCGCGAATGGTGCAGCCGAGCGTCCTCAGGTGGATCTCCTCGCATCGTCGTTTTAGAGGAAAAGGCAAAACAAACTTTCTTTGAACTGTAAATCAAGAACGGAACATACATTTTAACGACGCTTCCTCAAGGTTCTTCCAGGAGTCTTCCTCTCCCTCCCCTCGGTTCGTTTTACGGCCCATCAGGCCAGGCAGGTCACTGCAGACCAGCACTTCAGAGATGTTTTGGACTAGAAAAGGAACCTTGTTTTTCTTTCCTGACCTGGTCTGCGACTCACTTCCCTCCCCGAATGTCGTCACTCAAATCATTTCGGCCGATGCTCACTAACAGAATTTGAAATGACACAGCGTGAGACTGAAATACTTTTCCTGTTCGCTCTTTAGGGGAACTCTTTTACGGGAAGAGGAGAGAGCGTAATTAGCCGGGCCACAGTTTGGCGTTTAGCTATCATTTGCATCTGCTTCTTGAATATTTTCAGGCGGGAGGAAATGCCTCCCTAAATAACTTCGGCCTTTGCCAACAAGCGCAAGAACCAAAAAAACAAAACTGAGTGTAGTTTTGACCTGAGAGCAATGTTCTTCTGTTCAAGCCCATTTGTTTCAAGAATTGCAGTGGATAATATCAGTTTGGTAGACCGTGGTTCATTTGTGCTTGTCGTACCGAACTTGTGTGCGTATTTTGTATTTCTGGAGCCATTTCTCCCGAAGGGATTCTTCTCCTACGTTCCTCTTGTTGACTCACTCTCAGTTAAACCTGCTCTCCATGACTTTCATATGCTTCCGCGGAGTTCAGGGGGCAAAGCATGCTGTGTCTTGTTGACATGTCTTCTGCCCCCCCACCCCCCCGAACCCCGCACCACCTCCTCCCCGCCAGAGATCAAAGAGATATCGCTGCTTTGACAAGAGATCTAATTGAATCTTGAATCTGACGTTCATTTGGACAAAGCCGGTTCCGTTCATTCCAAGTGGGTCCGCATAGGAACACTCAGTCTGTCTTTCTGTGGAGCTTTTCATAATCAGGAAAATTCAGAGGGGAAAGTACAGCAGCTGCCTCAGGTTTTAAGTGGCCATTGGCTGAGACCATTTGTCAAAACACTGTCAATTTTTTAACCACATCAAACTGGAACATTTCAAAATAAAAGTTATATTTGGTCACCTGTCACATGAATTTACTTTTCAAAGGCCATTCTCAAATACACCTCCTCGGTGTCTTTCAAAACATCATTTCAAAGTTTCTTATCGCATCGCATTGTTTCCCCGCCTTATCTGCTCAGTCATTTTGCAGCTGATTTTGGCGGCGGCCTGGCAGCCGTTTACAAAATGAAACAGACTCCTTTTGTTTTCGCCAATTCGTGTCAGGAGAGACTCGTCAGCCCTGAAGCTCAACGTGTAGAAGCAAGGCTGTGTAACATCTGCCATCTGATTGGAGGACGCCATGTCTCAGAATTTTAATATCTCAACTTTACCAGACCAAAAATTAGCACTAATAAGCACACACACACACACACACACACACACACACACACACACACACACACACACACACACACACACACACACTCTGAGTTCAAAAAAGGTTGGTTTGGTTGAGTGGGAAGTCAAGAGGGAAGATTAGTGAAACACAAGAGGAACAGGAAGAAGGACCACTTGGAGCTTAATAATTAACAATGGCCTTTGTATGTTAAAGAAATGTTTACCCATTAAAGTGGGCGGGATTTTTAACTCGGTGAGTCAGCCAATCATGCCGAAGGAAAATGGGATAAGAATAGGTGGCACATAAGCTCTCTTCACATGCAGCCTTAATGTCTCATTATTTCCATGACTATATAATTAATTAAGCATTAAACATATTTTAATGTACTAGAAAACAGGTACAGGTAAGGTAAACACTATAAAAAACAGCACCCTACACACAAACTTGGGATTTCATTTTTTTTTGTATGTTGTTACGTTGTATTTACGCTAGCTAAACACAATCCAAACCTTTTTGCTTGACAATTTTAATAGAGTCAAGTTTAAGGTAGATCACCAAGAGCACGTCCTCCATTCCCACATCAGCACCAATATCATAAAATCAGCTGTGACGAATGATGCAGCCAGAACTTTTGACGCACAAAACTCCAATTCCAGTTGTAAACTCAACTCGACATGTGAATATTGAATAATGAAGCACCGCATTACGCCAACAAAAAAAAAGCAAGGACGGCGATATGAGCAACAAATGGTGCACTTGTCAAAATCAGAAGTCTTCAAAGTGACTCAGGAATGTGTCAACCTAGAAGAATAACTGAAAAGGGGTACAACCAAAAAATATTTTCTGTCTTTATGAAAATTATCATTTAAAAAATACTTGCAGATTCTAGAGTAATAATAGCAGGAGGTCTGAAAAACCAAAGCCTTCTACACGTATACAAACTGTATGTTTCACATGGCCTGATATGACCTGCGTTGACTCCAGTAGCTCACTGAGAGTTTCCAATCTAAAAGAGATGAACTGATTGTCTTTTCTTTGATGTTTCCAAAATCCAGTATTACTCCTTAGCCCCCTTGCTCTCCCCCCCCATTAAGTGTTTGTTCACTGTTTATTCTCTATATATTTCCAGAAAAACTACACTGTCAACGTAAATGTTGAGATGCAGTTCACTTCGTTCCAATTTCCTCTTTTTTTTTGTGAGTTCGGCTCGACCGAGTCTCCATGAACACATGGCTGAGGGCTGATTTAAGGCGGGCCAGGGGGTGGGGGGGGGGACAGCTGTTTTCCAAACACTGGCTGGGGAACGCTGCAGCCTCAGAGACGGGTGACATCATCACCTTCATTCAAGAAGCTTCCACCGGCGTCTCATCCTGTCACTTACCATCTGTTGCAGCCATGTGGAAATGCAGACGCGTCACTGGCAACAACATATTCCGCTATGATTTATACAGTCAGAGGAATATTATTTTGAAAAATCATCGTCGTTGGTCGCTGGGTATGACCTGCCAAAACTGGGAGCTGTTCAATTGGACTTTTGATCGGCTCGGATGAAACCGATTAATTCCGCAGGGCCACAGCAGTCTTTATGAAAGTGAAAATTTACAAGAAAAGAAAAGAAATGACGCGAAATGAAATAACAGCTCACAACCCACACGGACACAGACAATGCAAACTCCAAATAAAAAGTGTCACTGTGCCGGTGAGTTCCAGTCATGTACTGCACTGCATTTGTACACTCTTGACATCAGGATCTGGTTCTGAATAGGGGTGTCGTCGGACCTGATCAGATGAGACATGGCCGAGTAGGAAGACCGACACTGAAGTCTCGCTTCTTACTCAGCCGGACGCAAAAGAAGAACAAAGTTGCGTAAGCGCGCCGTGACTTCAGGTCCTGCACGGCAGAGGCAACGGCAACACTGAGGCCGTCGTCAGGGAAATCTGCCGACGTCTGTGGTTTTTTAATGTCACTTTTTTTTTTTTAGAAACATGTCTCATGGCTGTCATGTGCTGCCATAAGCAATGGAACGGTCCTTCCTCGCGATGAAGCAACACGCGGAACCTGTTGCCATGACACCCCGTCAGTGTTTATGTCACATCCTGTTTCGAAATGCTGATATTTCCCTCTTTTTTTTTTTCCTCTTTTCATATTAAACTTTGTCTCTTGGCAACCAAACAGTGATCTGACAGAAATGATCTGCCACCTGCGGCTGACTTTACCACTCAGCGGGAAGGCCATCCCCAGCTAGTAACATCGTGGCTCTGTGTGCTCCAACAAACGAGCACATTGTCCACATTTGCGGAGGCTTTCCAGAGTCACACTCGCGTTCTGTGAGGCCGCGGCGCAGGCTGCAGTTTGGACGACGCTGTCGCTGCGAAACAGACCTTTATCTTACCGCGCAGCAACAATATAGCGTCTTGTTTTCCACCCCTTTTCAGACTCGCAGCGCTTGACATGCACAGATGTGCAGGCGACTTTAAAATCTCAAAATTGGAGCGAGATATTTTTCGGTGTTGGATTGTCTTTTTATCTGTAAGTACGTATGGTTGCTGTAACATTTGGAATGAAAAGGAAAGAGATGAAAGAGAGTTGCACACGCCCACTGTGCCTTTCTAACTGTCCTCGTTCGTGTGGCTTTTCCTTTAGATTTGACCTCTCGAGTGAATCCCTTTCTACTGGCCGGCGTTACAAAGGGCTCCTATGGAGGAGGAGGCCTCTGGCCTGAGTGCCTTGATAACACTTAATTCCCTAATAATTATGTTATTGACATCACAGCACTTGAATGAATCTCACAAAAGTGTGAACACTCGTTATGTTGGAAACTCGACTTCAAATGACAGCACGTCACAGCACTTTTGTTCCCCACCCCACAACTTTAATGCATTTACACTTTACCAGTGTTGTGGGATTACTCCATAAAAGTAATCCAACTACTGATTACTGATTACTTCTTTAAAAAGTAATCTAATTACTTCTTTAACTACTTTGTTTCATAATCAATTACTAATTACTTTAGTTAGAAGATAAATTCAGATAAATCAAGATAAAAGATAAATCCAATTACAAACGCAATTGCTGTTTTTTTCTTTTGCCGCCGCCATGCTTGTTTTGGTGCGTCGTCGCATATCAATGACATCTGCGACATCGTTGTTTTTGGTTGCGTTTTCTAAATTTCAGACATTTTGTGGTTAGTAAGACATGTTTAGCTTGCAATATATTTCGGAAAAGTAATGGACTCGTTACTTGATAAATTAATTATGATATAATTACCAGTTTTGCCACAGTAATCCTGTTACATTACTCTGTTACTAAAAAAGTAGTTTAATTACAGTAGTGGATTACTTTGTAATAGATTACTCGCCAACACTGCACTTACACAGAAAAAAAACCCCCCGTAATATCTTGCATTAGAAGAGCTTTGTGAAGAAAGGTCATCTCTTCATGGGCAAGTAATGAACAGACCACCGGGAATCCATTGGGAAGGGCTTCTGAAGGCACCTCCTGTCGCCAGCACTGACATCTGGACACCAGGGTGAGCAGTAAGGAGAAAACTAAACCTGGTATTTGGATATTTGCACTTCTTTTTTCTTTTTGATGTGGAAGCACGTCTCAGCGTCGCTGCCCAGCCTATTCATAGAATGAGCATTCTAGCAAGGCCCAAGGAAGCTCAAAGCCCCTCTAGTCCATGCATTACACATTCAGCGTCTTTCCCTGATTATGACCGTATTCACATTTACATTCATGTGGAGGTTTTTATTGCCTTCATCCTTCCTAATGATCCTCAATAGTGCTTAATAATCCTCAATAATCCTGAATAATAATGATAATGTTACAACAATTTATTTATTTCTATCTTCATATCCAATGCCCTAAATGGTCAGGTACCATCTGGTAGAGCTCATAGGACCATCCAACAAGTCCATTATCCAATAGAGGACTATGGCTCTCGGAATGCATGGTTATTTCAATGTGCACTGTAGTTTCAAAGAATTTGAAAAAATAGAGATGGGGGTCATTTTTTTAAATATTTTCTGGAATCAGCTCCCACTCAAGGTTAAGAAGACAGACACACTCTCCTTATTTATTCGTGATCTTAAAACGCGTCCGCTTTGATAGAGCTCGGTTCGGGTTGGCTGACCTACTCTTTAGCTAAGCTGCTTTCATCTCAAGGGTTCCCCATGGTGATGCTATTGCAATTGCACAATACTGTTACATATTACTGCTGACATAGCATTACTATTTTTAAAAACATTCGCTATTGTTTTTTTCAAAGATTGTACCGTCTTATTTGTTCCTTCTTCATCCCCTCTCCAGTATCAAGGATGAAATTAAAATGGAACTGAATTGCCCTGAAATGCATACGGAAGGTATGACCACAGTATATGGTTCTCGTACAATATAGCAATAATAAAGTAATCCTTAATAGTTAGAAATGCACACATTTCCACAACACAAAACCTTTGAAGTTTGCAGTTATACAGGGTGTCCCAAAGAACTTGACATCATTTGGCAGGCCAATCATTTTGGCAATTCTTATTGAAATCACCTCCAATTTTCACAGAATGTATCGAAACAGATCATGATTTTATCTTGAATGTTTTATTTTATTTTATTTTTTTCCTGTTTTCAGGTTGAGCCATGCAGTTCACTCCCAAAGAGAAGTCGTTTTGTGTCTTGGAATGTGCTCGCACACGGTCACCCAGTGCACCTATTGAACACTTATGATGTTAAACACCCAAGCTGTTCAGTTTCATTGAGCTAGACTTAGCATTTTCCAAGAAAATTGCTTTTAAAATGACGTCAACTTTTTTTGGGACACCCTGTATATTAGAAGCGAACTGCAACCACGTCGATGACCCTACGGTGGCCCAAAAACCTGCCTATCTTTCTGGCAGCCAGGCCATAGCCGCATTTTCACCCACCTCCGATTTCACCCACTGCTGCGTCGATACATTGAATTGTGAAAATGGGACCTCGGACTGCGTGGTCGCCTGTCCCGCACAATGTGGATCAAGCCAGCCCACTATCAGTGCATACCAGACTGTGTTAATCTGATGTCAGGAAGCTGGCATGGAGACACCCGTCTCGGCGTTGTTTCTTCTGTACAGTTGGCAGAGGGAAGCAGGGGGCACTGCCTCGCTGCGCGTCCTATGGCTCTGCCTCCGACAACTGGCACTGTTCAACGTTGTCCATGTTGACACAACACATTGTCCCCTCAGGGTGGGAGATGCTTTTTCTTTTGCCTAAAAACAACCTTCGCTCTTGGCAGGGCGGATCTGCGTGTTGGCATGGGGTCAGTACAAGTGGCGGCCAGGAGTTGTAATTCTAATTGCCATTGACATTGACGTTGCAGCTGGCATGCATGTTGGGAAAGTGGCCGTCATACTTTTATAGAAGCTCGATTTCAGGGTCGGATCTTTATAAGAGTAAAGTCAAATCTAGCGTGAATGCTGCTAAATCATGTGGATTTGAAGGTGTGATGGGACAATGGAACAGACTCACAATTTATTCAGCCCCGAGAATTTTCAGTGGGTCTCCAGACAACAGCGCTGGCTCCTCCCACAGGAATGCTCAATTTTAGCTTCTCGCTCAAACGGACGCTTTGTTGGACCTGCCACATGCTCGGAAGGTGGTTTTAAGAAATGAGGAGAAACAATAAAGGTCTTTGTGATGTTGCAAAGGGTAGATGTGTTTAGTTTAGTGCACAATTTCCGTTAGAAGTTTGATCAAGCAAAGAATTCGGATGAACCTCCTATTTTTCTAAAATATTACTAAGGTAGGTATTCAATCATAAAATCCTTTTCTTTTCTAAACATTTTAATCTCAAATATAAGTTCTTTGTGGCTGCAATGGAAAAAGGAGTAGTGGTATACATGATACAAGTGGTTTGCAAATGTAGAAGGTAGCAATGACCCATTCATTTAACCCTTTGATTTATCTGTAGGGTCAATTTAGGGTCCAACCACCTGCTCAAGCACCCTTCAACAGGCTGAATGCACTTATTACAAGCAAACTACTGAAGTCAGGCACTTGTTTGCTGTTTTGGTTGCTGCTCTCATCAATAAGGGCGCTTCCTCGAGTGCATGCAGTGCATGCAGTGTCGCAACAACCTCCAGCTGAGCTCCGGAGGATAAGATTGATGATGATGACGATTGATCCAGGATTTCTGTTGAGAGATGTTGAACGAGGCGGGCAGCGTTATAAATCATTTTTAAGTGAATATCCATTCAGCTGTCATCAACAAGACGTAAAGAGTGGTGCAAAGACATAGAAACACATGGAGTGCCCACAAATAATCGCAACACTTTTAAAGTGCAATGGCACCAAAGCTCGGTCCGCATCTGTTTCCAACTCTGGCCTGAACTAGCTCTCGGCACCTTGCTGGTTGCGTGTTTGAGACATTTTTTTTTTCCAAAAAGCAGCATCACGTTTCTTATTGTCCTTCTCAAGACAAGATCTGGGACAAGACCAGCGTCCCAGTCAGTGTCTGACACCTTGCAAGACTGTTTTTTTTCACCCGGGAGACTCTATGAAGGGTGTGCAGAGACCCTCATACTCCACTTCACCACATCACTTCACCATCACGACAACTGGTAAAGTTCTTGCATAGTTCCTCTTTAAATTTCACAGGCTGTTTTTTTTTTTTTTTTTTTTTTTCACGGCGGTGCCTTGTCTTCTTGCACCTGCTCCAGTGTCACTCTGAGCCACCAGTTTGGAAAGGGGTATCTTTACCATGCGACCTTTGAGCCCCGGAGTGGTCAGCAGACAGGAGGGTGCCTCCGACACAAGATGACGGCAGCCGCACCTGCTGCCCGGCCAGGACGGGGTCGCACCCTCCCGTCTCTCTGCACCTCTGGAAATAGACTCTGTTGCTGCAGAGGTTACGTAAGCTTTGTCGAGTGCTTGGTTGATGAAGGTAAGAGATTTACGCTGCCTATTTCCGTCGCAATTAAAGTGCATGCGTGTGTTATAAGGAGGGGAAATAGCCACCCACTCCTTCCTGGGCAGTTGCACCCGCTCTTGATTGGTCTAACTTTCTCTGATGACGGCAAAGAGGCCTCAGGCTTGGGTTATAGTCATTTCTTTCATTTCTTTCCACCTAAAGTTGTGTAAATGCCATCCTGGGTGTCATTTTAGTTTTGCCTGCTTGTTGTGGGTGCTGGTTGAGCAAAACTAGTTGCTTTTCAAAGACCTTTTTTTTTTGTATTCCAAGTTCTACCACTACTGTGATGTCCAAAACAAACACAAGAAGCTCAAGTTAGCAAAAGAAAAGTAATCCATACTTTAATATTTACTTTGGCAAGCATTAATTGTATTAAATATATACATATTACTTCCAGTTTTTTTTTTAATATATCGATCAAATGGATTAACTTTTTAGTTCACATTTAAGCACTGCTCCACATTTGCTTTTTCAGTCAGAGAGAGTCAAACCTCACCTGAAAGCTCTGTTAAAACCAAGGCAAATATCCCCTGAAACAATTCATATTTACATGACATACAAAAATATATTTCAAAAGAAAGAAAATAAGAAGCTCTATAAAATTACAAATATAATTCTGTTATAAAAAGCTAATTTTTTTTTTTTTTAAATACTCTTCAATCCCATGTTGTGGATGTTGAGGGAGTGTGTAAGCTGGTCTCCATGCTGGGAAGATGCGGGATTCGGACCAGTTCCTGTGATTCCTGGCAGCAAATACTCCACGTCATTCATTTCCTAGAGTCCGTCTGCCGATAAACTCGCGTCTTCAGGGTTCCTGCGGCTAATTTTGACCCTCGGCGCAGCCGTCCCAGCAGCCCGGTAAGCCAGGTGGTCTGGGGGTTGGTTAACTTTAGGACAGTGCTGCTGCTGCTGCTGCTGCTGCTGCTGCTGCTGCTGCTGCTGCCTGGAACCGGTGCCATCGTGGAGCCTCTTTGAACGTTGCTATGCCAGTCAGCTGCATCCTGCTGGGTGGTGGTGGTGGTGGTGGGAGAGGGAAGGATTCCAGACATCCACTGCACTCCGTCATGGCTTCGCTCCAGGATGACTCCGAGCCTGCTGGTCACATGCCTGAGAGCGCAGACAGACAGACCTGATTAGAAAAACACCTCTCTATTCTGAGAAGGACTCGGCCCCAATAAACGCCATTCAACTGGTGCTGAATCTTCGGACCCACAGTTTTTTTTTTTTCCTCGTGATGAAGTCGCGACCCAAAGTAATTCCACCAAATAAAAACGCTAGCCCACTTCCTGTCATGGTCTAGTCAACGTTAGCAGCTGCGTTTCCATTACCCCTGGGATTGCGCAAAACGTAAATATCGCAATAAAAAACAGGTCATCGAAACGCCTCAACTTCGGAAAACCTCTCAAATATCGCTAAAAGGTTTTTAACGCTCTCATGAGGTGGTTTTTCAGACGTATCGATATAGGGGTATATCGCAAAAAGTGTGGAATGGAAACACAGCTATTGAAATGCTAGAATTCATTTGTTTCTCCTGCAAAATAAATGCCCAATCTCTACAAATATATATATCTTTTAAAATCCCTTTTTGCCCACGAAGCCACGACCCAATCAAAACAGCTCCACAAGCCACTTTTGGGTCGCGGCCCACCAGTTGGGAAACGCTGCTCTGAGGCAGACAGGAGGGCAGCCGGCCAGCCAGCCGCACAACGGGATTGACTGAATTTCCAGAAATGTCAAAGAGGGCTGAGCCAAAAGGACATTCAACAAACCAAATTTCCAAAAAAAAACAACAAAAAAAAAAAAAAGGGAACCGAGGGGAAAAGAGCAAAAACGTCTGAGCTCCACATTCGCTGTCATTGCACGTTGTGACATTTACTGTTGGAATTCACGTCTGCACCAGAGCACATTCCTCGAACCCTGCTGCGTGTTCCAACACTCACAAGCCCCGTAGGAAAGAATTAGCCTCGGCAACAACAACAAAAAAAAAAAGCGTCGATTCAAAATCTGCGATTTGCGTTCGTCGGGTTTGCTCCCGGCTAAAGTCCGCCGCGTTTCAATTCCAAACGGGGGCGGAACGAGACCAAACTTGGATCCAATATGTGGCGCTCTTTAGGTCTGAGTGACAGATGACAGGCGGTCGCTCCCACCAGCGGAGCCCTGCAGGCCTCATGGTCCATGCAGCACAATGCTGCTTAGTCATAATCTCAACAGAAATCTAAAGAGGAGCAACTCTGGTCTGACTTGATGAGAACTTCTAGTCAGTGCCGGCCGCCCAAGCACCAAACGCTCCGTTTGTTAGTGTGTGGTGCAAGCACAGGAGGTGTGGTGGTGGGTGGTTCTCAGAGTTTTGGGGGGCGGGGGCGGCGTTAGCACTCACTCTCTAATGTCTTGTCGAGATCTGCAATGAAGTCCTCCAGTTCTTTGGTGTCACCCAGTTTGGCTGAAGAGGAAAAGACAGAGAGTGAGACTTTAGATCTCTTGTGCGCATATTGTTTTAGTATGACCGAGTCTCATGTGGAATATATCCCCATCAATGCAGGTGCGTAAATGGAAAAGGTTTCAGAACTTTATTTAGTCGTCCCAAATTCCAGTAGGCCAGCCTTCCCAACACATTAAGTGCTTCTTTTTTTTTTAACGGCCTGCAGCAGTCAACTAAGCATTAATTAATCATGAATCAGCAATTGATTAATCATGACTTTAATTAATCTGACATTTGATTTCCTGCTAAAAGCGAGTTGTTTTTCAGACCGGTCCCAGAGGGCTGAGTGAACACCTAGTGGCAGTTGTTGGCAAAGACAGTAGTGCCTTTCGTGACATCACAAAGGGCTGCTTTTCATAACATAGCTAATGAAAAGTACATCGTTGGTCCAGTTTGTCCAAAGTAAGTATCACATAAAAACCAAGACAGCAGTAAGAATAACACATGAATTCAACTTTGCTTTAGGTCAGCTTTGCAAGTTCTGTCAATCAGGTCAAAAACAACGGGGAGTAATTGATTAAAGACTTTTTTTTTTTTTTTTTTACCGCACCAATGACAAAGCGAGTAACTCATTCACGTCCCGAAACATATTATTAACCTGTGATGTAGTGAGACTCACGTTTTGGTGACGTAAGAGGAGGTGAGAGCATGGTGGGGGAGAAGACAGTGGGCGAGTTCAGTCTCTCGTCGCTGAAGCTGAAGCTGTTCCTGTTGAGTGACTCTGCGCCTGTTGGAAGGAGAGATGGGAGGCACCGTAGATGTAGATTAGAATTCTCTTTTGCGGCCCCTTGCATCTAACAAAGCGCCGAGTGGATCTGCGTCAGTGGAGCATCTTCAGGTTAGGGTCACTGCCTAATCATCTCCCGCCTCTGTGCAACCACGTGCTCTGCACCGGCACATCCCGCCCGCTCCTCCAAAGTTCTCTTACGATATTTCCAAGTGTAAGAGTAGCACCGAAAATGAGAAAGTCAAGGAGGAGGAACAGGTGCAGTGTGCACAGCAGCAGCCGACTGTGATCCAGTGATTTCTTTCCTTCCCAGATGCAGCGTTGTTCGGAAATGTGCGCACAAAGAGGGCACCAAAAGTCCGTCAGAACTTCAGCTCGAAGTCAGAGGTGGGAAGTAACTAAGTACAAATACTTTTTTTTTCCTGTACTTAAGTGGATTTTTCATGTATCTGTACTCTAGTTGAGTATTTCTCTGTCTGACTTTCCGACATTTTACATTTACTCCCGCGTTTTGTACACAAATATATGTTAACTCTTATTTCTTACATTGGAAAAACACATGTTTATTGAGTACTTTTGTGTCAACGTAAAGTTCACCCATTATTTATTACAGATTTTATTACTTGAAGTGGAGCTATTTTGAACGCTGCTGTTGTGTAGTTCAACATAAAACTGGATCATATTTTTTTTTTTTTTTTTTTTTTTTAGAGGACCTAAGAGGACGTTTTCAGTACAGAGAAAAATAAAACGTAGAAAATGTGAAAACGTGTGAACCTCCAATAATGACTGACTGGGTCATCACTATGACTGACACACATCTGACTTGACTTACTCTCGGAGTCGCTGATGCCGCTGTCGCTGACGCTGGCGCTGCTCCTCCTCTTCATCGTCTTCAGGTGCTCGTCGTACCGGAAGCGTCGCTTCTCCACCGGCGACGTCAAGTCCTCCATCACCGCGTCGAACTCGCACAGCACGTCGCTCAGGTCCTCCTCGTCCACGGACTTCGCTGCAGGGGCGGGGGGAGGAGGAGGAGAAGAGAAATCTTAATGAGATCCCACAAAAAGAGTTTTAAAAAAAAAAAAAGAAAGAAAAGAAAAGAAAAAGGAAATACAGCACTCTCATAAGGCTGAACCGTTTTGATTGATGCTAAAATAAATAAGTAAATAAATAAACTGACAACGGACTGGAAAATGACTGCTGATTGATTGATAATATCAATACCAAAATGCTAAATCGACAACAAAAGCGCCTTATTTTGTTTGAACATTTCCAATAGCGTGCCAGAAAAAAAACGAATTTATTATTATTTCTTATGATTAATTCTAATAATGATGGGGGGGAAGCAGAACTTTTACCTTGAGTCTTCAGCTTTGGAGACTTCATTATGCCAGTGTTGGTGATAGTAGTAGTAGTAGTAGTAGTAGTAGTAGTAGTTGAAGATTATCCGCCACAATCCAGAGTAGAGACTGCTCTGCGCTGTGCCGCAGGACCTCCGCGTCGCTCCGTTTAAAGTCGTTCACCCTCCTGAAGGTCCCGACGCAGCCCTCCAACCAGCGGGCCGCCCCGCTGACAAGGGGGCGGGGCCATTCATCCGAGGGCGTGCGTAGCTGCGCGCGCGTTATGCTGCGTGCGTGAGTGTGTGTGAGTGTGAGTGACCGTGCGGTGAGCGGTAAAAAAAAAAAAAAAAAAAAAGCCACCCGGCGCCCCCGGTTGAAGTTACACTCCACTGACGTCTTTCTTTAAAAAAAAAAAAAAAAAATGTTGGTAAACAACCGTGTCATCTTCCGGGAGGAGACGCTTATAGACGTGAGTCAGGACGTGATTTAACACCAGACTGGAATTCATAGACTGTTGGCTCATCTGGGAAACAACACACATCATCTGGAGGATTGTTAGTGCTTTAATATTCGCATTGATTGATACATACATGTATGTATGTATGTACTGTATGTATGTATGTGTATATACAGTATATGTGTATATACACACATACTGTATATACACATACATACATACATACATACATACATACATACATACATATGTATGTATGTATGTATGTATGTATGTATATATATATATATATATATATATATATATATATATATATATATATATATGTGTGTGTGTGTGTGTGTGTACACACATACTGTATATACACATACATACAAACATACATACATACATACATACATACATACGTGTATGTATGTATGTATGTATGTATGTATGTATGTATGTATGTATACACACATTTTTTCATGCCGTGGAAAACTTTCACGTATGGCCTAACATTGATTTCTCGTTAAAAAAAAAAAAAAAAACTTTATTAGACCCACATTCCCAAACAAATGGCAGAGATGGATCAGCAAACACACCAGCGTGACCTATTCAGTTTACAACTGAACTCTCCTGGAGCTGAACTGAAGCAACTGAACCCATCCATCAACCACAGAATACAGAAAGAATCCACGCAGACTTGAGGGCCCCCGGTGCGGAATCGAACCCGCAGCCGTCTTCCAACCACCTTTTAATATGTGCCACTGTTGCTTTTCACATTGTACTTTTCTGATTACTGATGATAAAATGTGCTGTCAGCCTAAAGAATAAGGAAGGACGGAGATTTTTCAACATCTCACTGACCCCCCCCCTCCCAGTCTACCGTTCGTATGGAACAAATGTGATACTTCCGCGCCATCTAGTGGCACATCTCTCCAATGACATCCGCAGGAGTCACTCCGAGCTTGACACGGGGCCACCGAACAGTGACCCTGAAGATCACTGAGGGTAAAACGATCTCAAACAAGTTGCTCACAAACAGATTCAGTCTTTTAAAACACTGGCAGTCACACTTTTCCAAACAGTTTACCACCATGTGGAAGTGATAAACTGTTGTTTTGTCTTGTTTTTTCTTTTTTTTTTTTTTTTGGGGGGGGGGTTATTTAAATATTCCCAACAGCTGGTTCTCATCAGTGTCTCCATCAGCCAATCCTCCCATAAATCTCATCCGGATGTTAATTTGTCTTCACAGATCAGTAGCGCTCGGCTCCCCGCCCTGCTGACACGTTCACACCTCCGGCGGCCGCTTCAACATCATCGGCAAATGGATAAACAGGCCATGTGTGTGCAGCTGCACGTGGCTGTTGATTCTTGGGGCGCCGAGGCGCAGCTTAACGACGGCCTCTGCCCGAGGCGCTAAAAGCGACACCTCCGAGACGCCAGAAGATATCAGCGTTTCACATGCTCAGGATGACGAGACCTGACAACACAAAATTCCAACAGGCATTGAGCTGGACACCCAAAACTAAGAACGCTCATATTTATTGAAAAATAAATTACACAATCACTACTTACATATTTACATTTATCTTCAATTACTTTGGCTAAACAAAATGTTTTTCCTTATCATGAAGTCGCGGCCCAAATTTATTCCACAAAAATAAAATTGCTAGCCCATTTTCTATCATGTAAATAATGAAATAAGTAACAAAAAAAAAAAAAAAAATTTAAATCATTGAATTTAATTGCATGTCCTGCAAAATAATTGTCCAACATTTTCTCCATAAATATATATATATTTTAAAATTGCTTAAAAAAACAAAACAAAAAAACAGTAAAAAAAACAAAAACAAAAAAACAACGACCCAATCGTAACAGCTCCGCGACCCACTTTTGGGTCACGACCCACCAGTTGAGAAACGCTGCCTCAAAACATGCCACATTCTCCGCTATCCAAAAGGGCCGAGATTGTTCTCAAGTGCTAGATATAATTCAAACTGGTAATAGATATAAGTTGGGTCATCTGGCAATGAAAAGGTATCTGAAGTTCTCAACACGACTGGGCAGCGGCTCAGTCTTGAATTTTTTATTGTGTGTTTATTTCTTTCTCAACACAGAGATGTGTGACGTGATGTGTCCCTGGCGAAGTGGAAGTCACTCAAATTCACAGCCCAGGAGCTCTATCCTCATGGTGATGCTGTTCATCCAGCTTCTGGGGATGATGCGGATGAAGCGGGAAAAGATCGGTGGGTAGATGTAGTTCTTCACGTGGTCGTTGTTGTTTGTGTTCCCCAAGAAAGTCTGCAGTGAAGACAGAGACGTGTCAAGAAGCCGCTTCCGCCGAATGAAAAAAAAAAATCGTCGCCGGACCGGGGAGCTCACCTTGTATTCCAGCATCTCGTCCTCTGTGTAGTGCTGCCAGTGCATGCCGCTGTCGCTGTACTGCAGAGAGTACGAGATGACGTACATCTCTGTCCCCAGCGACTTTGCTCCCTGTGTTATGATTCCTGTGATCTTCTTGATGTGGGGGAGCTCCACTTGAAGCCACTGGTTCATGTCATTATACTGTGGAAGAGACAGGCACACGCACAGGTTGATACAATGGGGAACAACGGCGTGCGTGCGTCTTGAGGCTTCTGTAATGCACCTGAGTTCAAGTACACTCAGTTTAACGTCTTTTGCCCGTGTCAAAGTCCGTACCCTGGCCTGCCAAGCGTTGATGGCGCCTTGTCTGTTCAGACGTGCCAGGTGAGGTTGCCAGGGTCCATAGTACCAGCTGGAAGCTGTGGAGCTCGCTGTGATGCGCTGGTCCTCGATCTGTCCGCTCTCTATGCCTAAGGGCACCGAACAGCCTGCGCCAAAGGTGTTAGATTTCAGCGTCCCAGTATTATGCCATGTTATCTAATTGTGACATGTTTCATTCATTTCAAAATGTGTTTGTGTATATAACTGTATATGTGTATATGTATGTATGTATGTATGAATATATGTACAAATATACTCTCACATACATACATAATACATACATAATGCATGTAGGTATATATATATATATATATATATATATATATATATATATATACACACACACACACACACACACACACACACACACACACACACACACACACACATCTTTAAAAAAGTGAAAAAGTGACATCATCATATTGGATCATATATACAGTATATATGTATGTGTGTATATATATATATATATATATACACATATACACATACATATACATACACATACATATATACTGTATATATATATATATATATATATATATACACACACATATATATACATATATATATATACATACATATATGTGTATACATATATATATGTACACACACACACACACATATGTATGTAAATCAATTGTGCAAGTCTACTCCGTTAGGGTTCAGCATTAAAAATAAATAACTTATAAATTGGTTCAACATTCCTCAAACTGAAAGGGTTTTGCACACTCACAGTCAAAGTAATATCTTACCATCAAGCTCACAGCCATAGAACTCCATTCTGACTGTTGCCTTGTTATTCCATTGAATGGGGTGGAGCCTAATGAATCGTCCAATCACCGGAGTGAGGAGAGTATTTTTCTTTGTGCCGTAAGCTTCCTGGTTTCCGTCGAAGACCTGGCCGTGGATGGTCGCAGCAAGAGAGACCTCTGTCAGATTGGGCCTGTTAGCGTTGACAAAAGTGATCAACAGAACCTCCACGCACCTTCCTGAGGTCCACGCTGTCGCCCTTGTAGAAGATCCACTTCCTGCGGTCGGTGCTGTAGGAGATGGCGTACTGTGTGACGAACTGGGGTTGGAACATTTGCTTTGCTCCCTGCGTGGCCACCTGGCTGATCACGACCGGCCTTTGGAAATCCACCTGTTGCAGTGGAAGAAGATTGGAGTTAAAACCACGCACGCGCGCTCTCTCTCACTCTCTCTGTCGCACACAAGTGCAAACACACACACACACACACACACACACACCTGTATCCAACTGGTGGCGCCATCTGTGCTCCATGCGTTGTATTTCCCTTGGTTGTTCAACCTGGCAAGATAGGGCTCCCAATATCCTTCATGGAGATAAAAAAAAAAAAACAGTAATTTTCCCCACAGCTCATGTGTTTGGGCCAGTTCAATAGCAGTACTAATGCAATCTAATTCATAAAAATATTTCACCAGAGATAAAACAGAGAGTGGAAGCTACCTCTGGTGTCGCTGGCTGTGATCTGGTTGTCTTTCACGCTGCCCGACTCCAGTCCCAGAGAACGGCCGCAATCTTGCAGCAGAAAATTGACATCTTTATATTAAAGCTCCAACGTTTTTCACATCAAAAGGGAGAACGTCGTAACTGAAGATTCATTACCGTCATCTACGACTAAGAAGAGGGTCTGCATGCCCTTCTGTTGGTTGAGTCCAATTTCTGTCTCCAGCAGCCACAGGCCTGGTTTGGACGGGTACATTTCCAGGGTCGCAAAACTCCCTGGGAAGATAATGTTGACCCAGTGAATGGCGAAATACGACCGTTAGCTACAGTATCTTGTGTGCATTGCAATTGTTCTAGGTGATAATTGGTATGTATTGAGCAAACGTGTTCCACGTCTCACCGGGCAGCAGAGGAAAGACGGCCTGTCTGTAGCTGTAAGTGTTTTTGTGCAGGAAAGTCTGTCCATGGAAGTGGACACTCTGGTAGTCTCTGGGGGAACCCATGTTAATCAAGTGCCAGGACACAAGCTGGTTCATGTACATCCGCAGACCCTTTAGATTGTATGTGATGCCATTGATGGCTGGGAACAAAGCAGACAGAAAAAGCCATTGAAGTCAATACTATATCACTACTAGTATTGCTTATTCTGAAACAAAATCAATACAAAACAGCAATGAAGGATCATGGATTACAGTGGCACATGAGTTTGCTCATTAACTCGTGGTCAGTCATTCTCCTGCGGGCTTTCCTCTGCAACCTCTGGTGGTTCTTCTCAAAGTACCAGCTCTTCGACTCGTCAAAGGTCATGAACAGCAGTGTGAATTCCCTCGAGTCTGCCAACTCCTTGGCCAGGGTGCCCTCTCGACACACCAACAGAGGCCCAATCAAGCCAGAGTGGATATCCCGCTCCTATGAGACAGCACAGAAATTTTTATCTTTATCCCTCAGCAATAGAAATATGTATTTTCCCCCCTACTGTACCAAAAGAGCAATCTTATGTGGTTGTTCCTGTGTCAAATATACTGTAATATGACAGTATTATTTTATATAAAAACAGTTGAAAATAGTCCATGCATTTTCAAGCTAATTTTTGTGTGTAATAATATGAATAGATATAAGTGAAAACACACGTACATTAGTTTTCTTACATGTATATAAACTAGGGCTGTCGACCTTAACGCGTTAATAACGTGTTAGCTCAAACTCCTTTTAACGCAGTTAAAGTTTGATATAGAGTGGGGTAAAAAAAAAAAATGCAATTTGCGATTAATCGCAAGTTAACTGAGGACACTAATGTGATTAATCACGATAAAAAAATGATCGACTGACAGTCCTAATATAAACACATTTCAAAGAGTTACTGGACTCAAGATTAACGAAAAATATGCATTTTAAGGTACTCACAGGATTAACACCGGAGTAGTAGACCCAGGTCCGACACTGGGACTCCTCTGGCTTTGGGCCAACCTCAAGTGGGACCGTCCATATATATGTATAGGAGGTCCCAGGTTTAACTTCATTATCATATTTGTACCAGTACTTAGAGCCATCCTCATATGACAAACCCTCTGTCTGCTTGGTATAGGTGACACCATTTGGGTGGATGGAGTATGGGCGGCTTGCATTGTTCTTGAAGACCACCTGGAAGTAAATATAACTGAAAGTAAATCAATTTAGTAGAAAAGCCATGACCTTTAACTTTCAGGAGATCTAAACACCCCAAGCAAAAAACGTTAAACGATCCAGTGATAATCCATCACTTGTTATGACTGACCTTGACACAGAAACCTCACCCTGTTTTGTTCAGGAAATGTTTCTGCACACTACGGCACATGAGAGTCACTAACCATTACATTATTCATTTTCTGTAAAATCACCATGGATAGAATGTGGTTCAATGACTTTGTTGTACGTGTGTAAATATACCTCCGTGTCTGTATGCCTTTTATGCTACCTGTCCAGAGATAGCAGATGAAATGTAGATGTTGTGCAAATCCTGGCTGTGGATGCATGGTATTTTTCTACACTGATGTCGTAAATGATTAAAAGCAGGTGTTCGGATTCTTACCACAATGCTTTGTCCAACCTCAGCCTTGATAACAGGCCCCAGGATACCCAAATGCTCATCTATCTCTCCGCGGACTTCAGGTATGGTAAAGCCACTGTCCATGTATCTTCGGAAAACCACTTTGATAAACACAGCTTCTTGGTCGTTCATCTGTGACTTCTCTTGTCTGTTAGATCAAAGGGACACAATTTCAAACCATGTCTATATTTTTTTTTATGTGATTGCCGGAATTTAATTTTTTCATGTAACCTTTTATTCAAGTCCGATTGTAATCATTCAATTTAATGAACGAGACCTGACCAAGAGACGCAAAAATGACGGTGTGCCATCTTAATCGAAAAAATAAAATAAAATCCTTTAGCTTTCTAGCAACACCATCTGCCAGTAGTTAAACCCTCCACCAATGAGAAAAGTAAATTCTTTGTTTTTTTGTTTCCACACTAATGCAAAAAGTACACAAAGAATTCTGGCAATGTCCACATCTCAAGCACTTTGAGTGATGTGAATCAGCTCTTGACAAATAAAAGTTGATTGATTGATAGTCTTTGTACATTGCAGATCTCCTGCTGTATCTGCCTTGCATTTTGTCTCCATGTGTGTCAATAGCACATCAAAGCAGCAGTTTAAATGGTTTGAAATGCACGTTTTTTTTCTATAAATGTATCAAGTATTTTACAGTAATTTTGCAAAAAGTGCCACTGAATGGCAAATGTATGTTTAAATTGGCGTGATATTGGACCTCTGGGTGTCATATACTCACTTCCGTCCATATCCACCGTAGTCCCACTCAACCTCCTCTGCAGCGATGAAATATACCCGGGTATTTGGGCCCGAGTTTTTCAGAAAGTACTGCGTCTTCTCATCCTGGTGAAAATTCTTCACACTTTCATGACTGCTGTAAGGGTCATTGTAGCCGACGTACTCGTATTCATCCGCTTTCACATTTTCGTCATCCCGTGCCAAGTATTCGGGGTCGTCGCCGGGGACGTAGAGCTCGTAGTCGCTGAAATCAGGTCGAGGTACGCCAATGACAAGGGGTGTGTTCACCAGTTCCGCCTCGTCCGAGACGGGTTGGACAGACGCGGGTCGCGACCCCCGCGGTGTCATGCCCGGGCGGAATCCTCGAGGAGAAAACGGCAAACTGCTGATGGGCTGAGGCTTGTACGTCTTCCTTCTCTTGGTTTTCATGCCCTGACCCTTTCCGGGCCAATGTCTGAGGTTCACCTTTTTGGTCCTTTTGGGGTTAGAGACGAGTCGAGGGATTTCTTTTCCTAAATATTTTAACAGGTAATCCGGAATCTCCATTGTCTCAGTTTGGTGAGTCCCCTCGTAGGTCCAGTTGTGCATAGGCACCTTGACGGACGTGGTTTTGATCGGATTGGTTTTGTTCTCCTTGAGGTAAATCACAACTTCTTCGACGCTGTCTGACGTGCCCAACTCTTGAGAACTGCTCATCAATTCATCGCTGACGAGGGACACGCCGCTAACAGCTGAAACCGGATTCTCATCTGAAGGTCCTTTCACAACTGAGGTCTCGTTTCCCCGGTCGAGAAGAGCTGTGGCATCCTCGTCACTGTCCCAGCCTATCTCCGCTGAAGAATTGGATGTGGCCATGTTGGCAGTGACGTTCGCAGGTTCAAGCCAAATATCTGTGACATTTTCAAGGCTGGAATTTGTCACATTAAGGCTATAATTCACATCTGCGGTGCTGATTGGAGAGTCGGTTTTGTTGAGTGGGCTCACCGCCTCTAACTGAGAGGAAGTCAAGTTTCCGTACTGAGAATCCACTTCAGTTTGGTTGTCCTCCTTATCCCCCTTTTTGCTGAAAGGTGGGATGGTGTTTTCTGATGTATCATGAAAAGTGGTTGCACTCTCATTTGATGAAGGTGGAAAATATAAAAACACGTCCCCACGAGTGAGTTGCTCCACTGAGTCCCCTGCCAAAGTTGCATCCACATAATCTTCTTTACTATGACCAGTTGACGTTACGTCCGGCGGAGAACTTCCTTTCAAAGGCAAGTCGAGATTTGGCGTTTCAGTCGAAGCATTTCCAGCCAACAAGACTTCCCTAGTATTGTGTACGGGCGTGTTCTCCGTGTCAGAAGCACTGTTGTTTGCAGACGCACTGTTGCTCTTCGGTGACACGGCTGCAGAAACACTGGTATTTGTTGTGTCGTGCACAGAGGAATTGTCAGAGGTCAGTGCTACACCACTGTTCCACGTGGATGTAGTGTTTTCACTGTAGCTTGTGTTTTGCAGATGAATTGCTGAATGATTTAGTGTTTTCACTTCGGCTGTTGTGCTGATATCTGTATCTACACGATCAACGTAGTCAAAATAAGAGAGGTCAATCTCCTCTACTGAGCCTCTGGACTGGTTCTTCATTGCCCTCAGACCTAATTCAGCTGCGAATTGATCTGTGTAATCATCTGCCTCTGCTGGCTTATCTATCGGCTGCGGCTTTTCCTCTTCTTTTTCGATTGTGTCCAAACTCGGAGGGTTCCACATTGTAAATCCAATGTTTGATGTTGCACCACCATCAGCATCATCAATGAATTCATACTCGTACTCTTTAAAGCACTCGACATCTTGAAATTTCACCCGTATTCCCTTGGCTGACTCCTGGGAATACAGAGAGGTCAGAAGCCACACGCCTACAGCCAAGAGACCAAATGAGAAATGAAGGGCTTTAATTACATGGAGATTGAAAGATAAATAAAAAAACAAGTTTTCACAAACTACATTTTCAGGACATCTAGTTATTTCATGCTAGAGCTTCACTCTTCTCTATAGTTGTTACATCTGTGCAGGCAAAAGAAAACTGTTCTGACTCACCAACATTCATCATGCTCATAGTTATGCTTTCTCCAGTCATGGGGTAGAGACTCAGAAAATCCTCTGTCCGGTCGTTCAGCTCGAATGTATGGCCGTAGAATGTCAAAGTCTGAATGTAGTCCTGTGCCCCGATGCTGGACACATGCCATGTAGCCACCTCACCATAGCAGAAGCCTAAGAGGGGGCCCGTCTCGTACACATACCCATTGATTGCTGAAAGATCAACCACGTGGGATTGTTCAGGTCATCCAGAAGTGATATGAAACGACGGGCTGGAAAAATACTGGCTTCACCGTAATTATGACGACACTCACTGTGCATGACATTAGACTTGTGAAAGTCCGGATCACTCTTGTGGACTCGGGATCTGTCACAAAACTGGCGGATGTTTTCGTCCAGGTACCAACTCATGTTCTCATCAAATACGGAAAACACAGCATGCTGCTCCTTGTCTGCCCTGAGCTGTGCACACAAAAGCACAACTCTTTGAAACGTCCTTCATTATCCGTCAGTTACTTCCAACCAGTTCTTCTGATCTATCGAGAGCCTATCTGTCTATGAGCGCTTATAGACGGTATACGTGATCTTCAACGTAACAATGAATATGTGACATTGGTTAATTCAAACATAAATAAATCACAGTTAATTTATTTTGAATGCTTATCAAATTATCATACATATTTGTATTGTAATTTCACTGTGTACATTTATTTGTCATCATTATAATGTAACATTGAGAACTTTTTTAGTAAATGAAAAAAACATTTTCGGTATAAATTATATAATTTATCGGTTACAAAATTTACATAAGATTAGACACATTCGTCAACCTCTTCCGTTCATTGGGCAGCCAGTCAACCAGCGGTGCACATAGAAAACTTATTTCTTACCTGCGCATTCCTGGCATTGAGGGACTGAGTCTTGCAGATGAGAATTGGTCCAATCAGTCCTGAGGCAATGTCCCGCGGTGTGTTCACTGCACTGTGATATATTCGAGTCAGACAGCGAGAGTCCCTGTCCAGAGGCTCGTCCTCGTCGACCACTCTCCATACGTAGGTGTGTGTCTCACCTGGCAGGACACCGTGAGACTGGTTGCCTTGAAGAGACGGCAAAACAACCCGGTCAAGTTTATTTCACTTTTCACACCAGTCACGAAAAATGTGTATTTCAAGACTCTTGCTTGTTATTTAAATAACTTAGAGGAGGACATTGATTACTTCCTGCTGGGTAGTTGACTCCCTCCTGTGCCTTTTCAATTGTCAATCCATGTGGATAGATGCTGTAGGGTCTTGAGGCCTTGTTCTTAAAAACAATCTGTGAAAGAACAGTTGGATGTGAATGGAAATTGGCTACAGAAAATTTGTTCTGAAAAAGGGGTTAAAAGTAATGAGCCCATGTTCGCGTTCAGTGGTCACATCAGGCTCTAACCTTGACGTTTGAATCTGATATTATTTAAAATTCATTTTTTGCAGGAAATAGTAGCTCATTGGTTATGATGTATGAAAAGTATGAAAACTGCCAATGACCCTTTTTTTTTTTTTTTTTTTTTTTTTAGGTGGGCAGGGTCTTCTAAGTAAGAGAAATACTTCTGACGTTTATTTTTGACCACCAAAATTAATTTATTAGACCATTAGATAATACTGTATACTTTTAAAGAGCAGCCAGGCATAGTCTGGTGGCCTTGTCTTAGCCCACCGGACTTGGCCTGGCTCAACATACATACATACATATATACACACACACATACTCATATGTATATTTATTTCTGTGGTGAAAGCCGGGCAATTACTTTGTGGATTTGGCCCTATGTGTTTGATTGCAACCCAAGGCAAAGCTTCTTACATTTCATTCTTGTGTCTTAAACAGGTGCCTATGTACTTTAGGAGACACACTGGTGAGGCTACTGTTTTTCTATTTTCGGTCTTTTTTGGATAAAAGTAAACTTACTTTGATCACATCTCTGATTTGCGCTCTGATCACTGGACCCAGGATCCCGCGCTCACTTTTTTTCTGTTTTGGCTCCAGTTTTTCAGTGAAGGACGCATTTTTGTAAAGTGTATATACAGCCTTCTTGTACTTTGAACCTATGCGTGTCTCGGACCGTCTCAGGTACTGGCTCTTGTATTCCCTAAATAAAAGGAGAAATTTTATGAACATGAAATGGAAAAGACAAAATGAGTTGGGAGGGCGGGAAGTATGGCGTTTGCACCTTTGTTTAGGTCTAGAATCTGGACACGTATTATGCTTATGTCTCAAATCAAACCTCACCCAAACATTTATTCTTCTGCTGTATTCTGCTGATATATTATCTATCAGGGTCTGGTATCACAATGTCAAGAGATCGGTAAAAAAAATGTAAATGTTGGCTGTAGCTGATTAGTATGGGCTGTTTGTATGGAAGTTTGTATTTGAAAAAGTTGCTCACTCGTCAATGTGTTCAACCTCCTTAGGTGCGTAGTCCCAGACAATTTCCTCAGCAGCAATGTAGTACGTCCACTCTCTACTTTGTCGTCTTTCCTCAATGGTCATCCGTCGCCGAGTTGGCTCAAAGCCATTGCACTTCCTTACATCTACGAACCCGTGCATTCCAGCTGCAAGGCAAAAGCCTTCACGTAAAAATATGCTGTATAATAACATAATGCCGGGTAAATGCTGTCTTTGGCTGACGTGTGCCATTACCATCTATGTGTTTAACGGTGAGCGAGGAGATCAGCCAGCGGCCTGTGTGGAGAGCCACCATGCTCACAGTCGCGGTGGAGCTGCTAATCAGACCCACTGAGGAAACTTTATGTCCATTCTGCTGGAGCACTTGCCCATTTATATGAACCGAAAACACCTCGGGATGTGAGCTCATGCCCAGCAGATGCAGGCTCACAGGAGAATGGGCACAAACAGTTACATCTGAAAAGAAGGAAAAAAAAATTAAATATCCTGAAGTCTTTCATCCCATGGCCGTACGGTATATCAGTCAGTGCGAGTTAGAGCTAGTAACATTCCTCAGAAATTAAATCCAAATGTTGGTCTAAAAAATTACTGAATACTGAATATATTTGAATATTATTATTAATATTTTTTTTTTTCCTCGGAGAAAAACGACTTGCTATCGTAAAAACAGTACACCATTATATCCACCAGAGGGCACACACTGCTAAATGTCAAGAAAAACGACCAAAGTTGGTCAAACGCTGATTTATTTTCTATCTTCAGACAAATGCAAGCGTCATGTTGAACATGTGAAATTTAGTGCAACTTCAGTGCAAGTGATGCAAATTCTTCAGCACCTTGCTTCCTTGTTGTGACGACGCGTGACTGTAGCTAGCTACACAGGCTAGTAAGGACCGCAACCATGGGACGGAAGAGAGTCAACGCGCGTGCTGTGCTTGATTGTTAAAAATAGATTTTGGACAACATTCGGAAAAACATTTTTTCCCCATATTTGAACAATATCCGAAATTCGAATATTAATTTACCAGCACTACCGCGAGTAACACTGTTGTAAAGTAATTGCTGTGTGCATTGGAATTCATTAAAAGTGAAGCAATGTAATAATAAATAAATAAATAAAAAAGTACGGGAAGAAGGCAATTGTGGAATTGTAACGTCTTTGTGTGCAGGCAGAGGTTAAGGTACAACAACACATGGCATTAGAGTGATGAAAAGATGCCGGTGAAAAGGTACTCACTTGGCAGTGATCCCTCTGCATACCCATTGATTGTGTATTTGATGTGAGTGTTTGAGGCAACGCTGCTTTGTTTGTACTTGCTCTCGTTCTCATCAAAAACCCCAAAGAGGAAGACGTACTCGTGGTGAACGCCGATTTGCTTCCCCGACTCATCGAGACTGCCTTTTGAGAGAGCAAAAACAATGGCAAGTTTCAGAGAAACAGAAACAAAAGTGCAGGGACAAGGAGGTGGAGAGAAGGGAGATATTCTGTTTCTTACCAGGCTTACAGATGAGCAAAGCGCCGACGAGGCCCAAGTTGAAGTCTTCCACAAAGTGTTCGTGGGAAATGTAAGTGTAGGTGAGGCAGGTGGGGTCGTTTGACTGCGGAGACACGTTTGATGACGTCTCCCAGTAGTAGACGTGTTCACAATTTGGCAGCACCATGTCGTCATCTTTTTCCTTCAGTGATGTATTGTCAAAGTAGTGGGCACCTGCAAAGACAAATTCAGTCGGACGTTAATGGATGAGAAAGTAATGCAATTAATGAACTGTCTTTTTTAATATAAAATATCTCTCAAATTCTCGTTTCACTTTTGCCCGGTGGCTTTAGTCTAGTTTCCTTCCTGTAGTCTGAGTTGCTGTAATGTACGCAAATTCCCCTGGGGATCAATAAAATATTCTGATTCTGATACAGTGACTGACTCAGAGAGCAGCCCTCTTAAACTGCATTGAGGTAGGAAGTAATGTTAAAAAAAAGAAAAAAAAGAAGCATGAATCAGGCATGGACAATCATATCTCTGCCACTTTAAGCTTTCCATCGTCAGCGAAACAAGGCCATCTCAGTGCTACAACATATCAGGATGACACTCTGGAGCCAGTGCTAATCCAATACCTCCCAATCTGGAACCTAATCTCATCTCCCAAGAAGACAATACTAGTTTTCTAGAGTGGCTGTAGCCAGCAGCTCACACACTTAAATCCAACTGAACACTTGTGTGATCAGCCTGGATGTCTTGTGTATGTCAATTTGGCCAACACAGTTTGCAAACCTGTGACAAATCCTGGCTGAGCAATGAGTCAGCATTTCACAGCTAGTCTGGCGACCGGCTAATATGCCTATAATAATCTTGTTACAAAATAAACCAGCAACCCAAACAGCACACAAAAATACAGGAGCAATACAAACAGAAATATAATCAAGTAAGTAGGAGGTTACGGAGTTCAATATCAAATATGAACAAAAAAATATTCCAAAAATATCTTGGACAGGTCATCAATAATCATAAGTGATATTCTAAATATATATTCTAACCTTGTTTTTTTGTTTTTGTTTTTATACCTGATGCATGAAAAGTGTTTGCTTGGCTTTGGGTCACTGATGTGTCAATGCCCTTTTTTTTATTTGTTGCCTGTCACATGTTCTTAGACTCCCGCTGTATTTCCAAGAACCGGAAATTAGCAACATTAAACCGTAACCCCAAGTTCTAAAGATAATTTCTCTTCCAACCGTCTTTTAATTAAAATACTCTGCTCTCTGGCCTTCAAATTAAAAGAGATTTTGCTTTGATTTCTTCAGGGCAACACTTCTACCAAACTCCCGAAAGGGTACAGACTGTAATTTTCTGAAGCTTAGCAACGCTTCCTGTTGGACTTCAGTACCACCTACTTTGATAATCTCCCAGTCTTGGTTAATATTTTAGAAAAAGACAAACAACGTTGTTTGTTGTGTTGGCCAACGCTGAGTAAGATGACGAGGCACCACAGTGACCCCGGTGACAGACAGTTTTAAAGCTGCAGGTTTTCCACAGCTGTCGCAGTCGTCCTCACCCACCCTCGGACTGTTTCCCGTAAGCCACCCCATGTGGGTGGATGCTGAGCGGTACAGTGGCATGGTTTCTGAAAGTGACAACAACGGTCTCCCCTTCCTCTGCCCTCAGCGTGGGTCCTAGGAGGCCTGCGGGGAAAGACGGCCTCAAGATGATTGAACAAACAAACAGGCAGAAACAAACCAAAACCAATAACAGTCAGAACGTCATCATCATCATCATCATCATCACCACACACACACCCACAGAGTACATCCTGAAGTAACCCTGAAGAAAGTGGAAGAGTCATACTGGTTACCCATGATTTTTCTCTGCTGTTGCTTCACTGGCTGTCACAACAAATTTGTCTAATTACACCTGCATATTTGCGGCACACCACCGCAATACACAGTAATAGTCTGGCTGGTCTTTTTTTCCCCCAATTATTTATTTGGATTTGTATCCAGTAGCGACTTCTGCTGTTATCTTAAACCTGAATTTATCATAAATCACATTTGTGTTACTTGTTACTACTACAATATGGAACCCTATTATTCTATTGGTGCACTCTGTTGGTGTACAGGTCTGGTTGGTACAAAACAGTTCGCAAGTAGTCACCCTGTGGATGCTTGTGGGATTTTATTCGACGCTCTGCCCAGATGTACCAGTACGGATTCATTAAAAATGTCTAAACAGTAGGACAAATCACATTGCTGACAACAGATTTTCACTTGTGGGTGACAGACAGACAGAGACCCTGCTCTTTATTTCAGTACACTGGATGAGAGTCAGTGCCTGACTAAGGCAATGTCTCTGGGTGTGAACGCGAAGCCAGACAGAGCGTGTTAACATAATGTCTACACAGCTTACCTAACCAGGAGGGATGGGCCTTTGCTTGTTGGAAGCCTCTGTCGTACTCGCGGAAAACCACCTTTTTATAGGTGGAACCACTCCTAACACAGGAGCACAATTCATCAGCAGTCATCCTAAAGCTGTGTGTGTGTGTGTGTGTTCTTCGAGCGGACTCAAGGTTATTTATTTTTTTTTTATCACAAAGACAAACTCTACAGCAAAATGCTAAACTAGATTGCAATTATCACCCAAACAAATTTAAACAACTTTAATTCATTTTAATGTGAATAGTAATTGTCAGGAGACATCAAATATTGGCTAATTGGTTACAGACATACCAACCAATGAAAATGTGGTTCAATCAGTGCTGCTTTATCCAAATGTTGTTGCATTGCAACTCCAGAATAAAGAGGTTCCCACCTTTGTGCGTCATTCCCGTAGTAGTTCCAGTCTATCTCCACAGCGGCAATGTAATAGTGTCTCTCTTTGGGAGGGTGCTGGTCCGCTTGGACGGAGACGGCCGCCAGGAGAACCAGAGCCGGCAAGAGAGAGCGGGCTGCGGCCCGCGGACACAGCCTCATATCTGCAATCAGTCCTGCTGGCGAGAGCGCTGCGTTCTGCAAGTGAAGAAGCCGTGATCCCTTTATCTGTCACTGACACACACACACGCACGCACACACACACACAACACACACAGGCAGACGGGCTTTTGGGTTTAAACATTACGTTCAAGGGCACTGAACTGTGCCGCCACAGGATTTTTTTTTTCTTCCTCCCCCTTCTCTCGTAATTGAGACCACATGTGTCGCTGTGAGTCACACATGAGGGGTGCTTCTTTCCAGCATCGCCCGAAAAGCACAGCATTACAGTGTCGAAACTGACGTTTGTGTCTGACGCAAACGCTTCAACGATGCACAAACACGGCATAAATCAAAAGTGAGGTGATGTAAAGTTGAAATTTGACTTTATCGGGAAGGAAGTGAACGACGTCAACAACTGATGTTGGTTAGCAGAAATTCTACAATTTCAAATGATTGCCTGAAATCTGGAATATGTCTGATTTATTTAATTAGCACCATATCTGGTTCTATATATACAGTATATATATATGTATAAATATACATATATATATATATATATATATAATACGCAGTGTGCAAACAGATCAGATATTCCGTGGTATCCGTTCAGTCATACGTCACTGACAAACTTAATCAATACATAAAAGGCTCACTCCGTCTACACTGTCCTATAATGCAAATCATTTTTCTGCAAGCCTCAAACAATACTACGGTTTTAATGTGAAAAAAGTAAAAGAAGGAAAGGAAAAGAAGACAGTAGTTCAGGTAAGACTTCTGTGGCAACAGAACTTTTGCAAATGAAATTTGGCAAACAAAGACAAAATCATATTACCATTTCATTAACGGCGCAAAATAGAACCAAGTGCCAGGCAGCAGGCAGACATATGTGACTTTGACATTGAGTTCCTCGCAAGAAATACAGCTCTAACTTTACCGTGGCTCCTAAAAAACAAAACAAAAACGTTGCTCGCCGCTCGCACGGACAAAGTGAGAGTCATAGCGACTCCTGGTACTTGAGTCAGAGTCTTGGAAAGGTCTTCTACACTAAACAATGAGTCCATGGAGTCAAATATTTTTAACTGGTCAAGTGAGTGTTGGAAACTCAGTTCTGAAACAAGTCACCCAAAACCCACAAGTACCACCCACAAAGTTCCAGAACAAGGACTTTCCCTTTGGGGGTGGACATTTTAAATATTTGTCATGTACAATGTATTAAGTAAACACAGACAGACACGTAAGTTAAGTTAGTAAAAATACACAATACAATACACTCTAACATCTGAAACTCCGTAAAATGGGTGAGAGACACACCATTCAATTCTGCGCGGGTGAGCTCACGCTGTAAAATAGTGGCTGTAATTCTATAGTTTGGCCACTGTGAGGGAGCTATCTTGGCGCTGTTTCCCCCCATCCCTTTCTTCTTCGCTGCATCTGGCTTCTTCTGTGGTGTTTACTGGGTTTGACGCTGCCAGAATTTCTCCATCCTCATCCAGCGGTCTTATTACCCCATTAAGTTTATTACCTTGTAGATATTGTCGTAAATCCAATTCTTCCCAAACACGTCTGACAGTGTTCCTCAATCGACGACACGAGAAGTGCTCGGTGATGACCGCGCCTACCTCGGGGAGCAGAACATATGGGATATTTTATCTTCATCGCAGCATCTTCGCGACACCTCCCATGTTTTGGATGAACTAAAGTGTCGTGTCCAGCTCAGCTCGATGTCCCTTGGTCGAATCGAGTAACGAGTAAGTAAGTAAGTCAGTCAGTACGTCTCTCCCGTTCATTCTCGATAAAGGCTTGCGACTGTTGTCGGATGTGAACTGTTAGACCGATTCGGCGAGTGACGTTGTGCAAACTGAGCTCATTACTTCCTGAATTCTGCAGCGGCGTAATGTAGGCGCGCGACAGACATATGTTTGTGTGTAGTGCGTCGGTGTCTGCTATCGTTGAACCGTAACCCCAACCCGAGACCACTGCAACTGGGCTAAAGGCATGGTTGCGTGAATTTAAACGGAGACGATGGTCATTTGCAACGTCTATATCTGAAAAAAACAAACAAAACAAAACAAAACATTTCGACCAAACAAAGTTCGATGCAAGAGTCAAATTCAAATATTGTTTATTTCTACACACATATAAAACACAACTTGATACAGGTCATAAATATTAAACACAAGACAGGTAATCCATCGCGTTTTGTGCCTTATTTAAATACGTTAATGTGGTTAAATTAAAAAAAAAATTAAAAAAATTAAAAAAGCAAATGCTTGCTGTTGTATTGTACAGTACAGATATATAATATAATATTTTAAATTCGTCCCCATGGCACAGAAAGCAGCGAAAGCTATTTGAAATTCGGAGTAGTTCACTACTGTAGTTAAACTACGTTTTGTGTAACGGGGTAATGTAACTACATTTTGTGTAAACTTGGCTGCTTGCAACACTGCAATTTCCCCATGTGGGGCTAATAAAGGAGTATCTTATCTTGTCTCATCTTACATTACTGGGGGGAAACTGGCAATTATATCATAATTACTTTTATCAAGGAATGATTTCATTACTTTGATGAAATCTTCCAATTATTTTAACATTATGGGCTGCTGTGCCAAAGGCACCAGTGCTGTACATGAGTTTGTTCAGTGTAATGTGCAGTTTGTGTTCAGAGAGCAAACACTCATTCGTGTCAAGAGGACAGAGGCAATGTTTGGAATTGCAAAATTTTACACTTTAATAAAGTTCATTCCAAAGCACTGAGCAGCTGTTACTTTATCTTTTTTCAACTAAAGTAATTAGTCATTGATTACTTACGAAACAAAGCAGTTGAAGAAGGAATTAGATTACTTTCGTGGAGTAATCCCAACAACACTGTTGAAGTGATAGAGCTTCGTCATCTGTCTCTTTCTTTCAATATTCCCATCGGAAGAGCGAAGCATTTGAGCTCTGAAGCAAATTTCAAGACTGATCGAAACCTGTTGTGTTTTTTGCTTCATGATTAACTGGTTAAAGTGAAGCATACAACATAATCAATGGGGGGGGAAAACACCTTTTAGAATGTTGGATGTGATATTTTATCCTAACCCAAAATCACTATCTGATGATGATCAACAGTGTAAATTAAAACCTTGAAACATAAAAGAACCAACGTAAGAGATCAAATGGAAGGAGTATGCTGGAGAATACAGTTGAGATTGAAAATAAATATGTATTGATATGTATTGCAAATTACAGTGGTCCTTGCAACGACAGAGCGCACTGTGTTGATACCAATACCCAACAAGTGGGAAGGAGACCCGGCGGTGCCTCAAGCCTCGCCCGAATTTCCGGAGGAGGGATTTGCTCCAGTGCCTCCTCGATGATAAAGCAGCCTAATTTAAATTTCAAATTTCCATTGATACAATTCTTCGCAGAGCTGGTTGCTGGCTGTGCTGCGGGGGCCGGTGGAAACCTCCCAACAGGTTGTCCCTGAACCGACCTGTGTGATTCACCCTCTCGGGTCACCAGCTGTACCTCTGACAATAAATCCGTCAACCACCATGAAGTCGTTCAGAGCCGCGTCTGCTTCCGTGCCAGGCCGGTAACAGCGGCTGGTCACAGCACTGCGGCTCTCTACGACCCCTCAGTGTGAGCCAGCGTCGCTCAAATGAAGCTTTAGAACAATATTAAGTTTGCTCCGTGGGTTGAAAGCGTCAGTATGCGTTTTGTGCCCCGACACAAAAGCATTCTGTGACCGACTTATGTTCCGGTTCTGTGGATAATCCGTATAAACCCCTGCCTTTGTTGCACGTCGGACCAGAACAATGTGATGCTTGTACCTGCATCCAAACCTTCCTTCTAGCACTAACAGAGAAAACCATCAAGTGATGGACTGAGTCAGTCGTGCTTTGAGTGCACAGGTTGGAGTTTCTCGTGGCGTTGGCATAAATGACCAGTGTTGGCGAGTAATCTATTACTAAGTAATCCGCTACTGTAATGAAATTACTTTTTTTTTTTTTTTTAGTCATGGAGTAATGTAACAGGATTACTGTGGCAAAATTGGTAATTCTATCATAATTGCTTGATCAAGTAACGATTCCATTACTTTTCTGAAATATTTTGCAAGCTAAAAATGTTTTATGATCCACAAAATGTCTGAAATTTAGAAAAACAACTGAAAACAACGATGTCGCAGATTGATGATGCAGCCGTGCATGCATCATTGATATGCATGATGCACCAAAATTATTATTATGCATACTATCATTATTATTATTATGTTGAGTTCATCAATCTATCTATTTGTCTTTTTTAACTAAAGTAATTAGTAATCGATTACTTATAAACAAAGTAGTTAAATAAGTAATTAGATTAAGTTTTAAAGAAGTTCTCAGTAATCAGTAGTTGGATTACTTTTATGGAGTAGTCCCAACAACAGTGTAAATGACCCACACCAAAAATAAATGTATCTCATTTTGTCTCATCTGCTTTTCACCAAGCGAATGAAACGGTACAGGAATCAATCTGCTGTTTTTCCATAGCTTTAGAAGCAAAGGAGGCTCGTTTGTCTCAGCCTGGGTGAACTGCACCTTTAAGGCCTTCTTATTTTTTAATAGGGTACACAATACAGTGTGGAGAAGTGTTTCAGCTCCAACATGTTCCCTGAGACTGTTTTTTTAAAAGTCATTCTAAGTTTGAAACCGTCACGTTTAGTCAATGACAATTCAGTCCAATGCAGGTGAGAAATAGGACATCTTCAGTGCTGCAGGAGTGCCATTAAAGTGAAGATTATTTCAATTATTGATGTCAGAAAAGTTGAACCTCCTTCCTTCCTTCCTTCCTTCCTTCCTATCCTATCTTTCAATGTTGCTCCTCCCCCTCACCTTCCTCCTTTGCAAACCCCGCCCCCCCAGTAGATTCCAGCAGGTTGGCTGGCGCCCGGCCGCTGCCCTCACCATGGTGTGTCGCCCCAGGCTGTGCTCCCGCTCCTCGGCCTACACTCTGGCTCTCGGCGTGGGCTTCGTCACCCTGGGGACCAGTCGCATCCTGCTGCTGAAATTCTCAGCCAACGCCGGTGACTCGCCTTCAAACGAGATTGAGAATGTTTTGAACTCGCTCTGGACAAAACACACCTGGGGGACCGTTTGCTTTGTTGCTGACCTCCTTTGTACCGTTGCTCCTTTTGCAGAGAACAAGTATGACTTCCTCCCCGCGTCCGTCAACCTGCTTGCCGAGGCCCTGAAGCTGGTCTTCTGCGCGGTCATGTCACTCAGGGTCATCGTCCGAGGTGACCCTCGATCTGCTCGCTCAGCCGTTTGTCGCGTGCGACGTGAAAGAAGCCTCACGGTCTCCTCCGCTCTCCTCCTTCAGAGGGACGATCCTGCAGAGAGTTGGCTTTCTCCTCCAGCGCCTCCTTCCTCACTTCCTTGAAGTGGGCCGTCCCCGCCTTCCTCTACTTCCTGGACAATCTCATCATTTTCTACGTCATGACTTACTTGCAGCCCGTTCGTAAAATAGACGCCCACTGACTTATGCCTGCAACATTGTTCGCCCATTGTCCTTGCTGTCTTCTTGCTAATCCTCGGTCTTCCTCTTGTTGCAGGCCATGGCGGTGCTCTTCTCCAACTTTGTCATACTGACCACCGCAGTACTTTTTCGAATTGTTCTCAAGTAGGTGGTTCCGTCAGTGATTCTTTACTGTCACCTTCGTTTCAGCCAGTACGTCAAGCAAAGCAACCAATCCCAGGGTTCTAGTGGTAGTGGGTCCGTCTTGAGGCTATATCAAATGATTACTATACTATATACTATAGAAAGCATGGCACAGCTAGTGCTCAATGCTCCCATAAGAAATACATTAAATGCGGAGAATTTTTTTGTAACTCTAATGTCTTTATTTATAAGCCCAGCCCATATCCAGTTGGATTGTCTGGCAGTATATATACACATATCAAAGGTCAAAGGTTTTTTATTGGTCATTTCTAGGTACAGAGAAATGAAAAAGTGTCCTCCTAGGTTTAAAGCAGATGCAAAATAAAATAAAATCAGTCAGAAATTGAATTCAATTTGGTTTGAAGCTGCTGATAAAAAATGAATAAATAGTAGTGAAATCCAGAATCAGCCACGTTAGCTAGTAAAAAGTGCGGAAAGGCAAAACATATATGAATATACACTGGATGTATTCTCACGTGAAACTGTACGTTTTTTCACCTCCATCCAGAATCCCCCCTTTTTTTGGCCAGCTAAGTGAGGTTTTCTTCACCTAAAGTTGAAACTTTACAACTTAGAGTGAATCACTCTCGTCTAAAATCACACTTGTATCAAGAGTGGACTCAAAAGTAGACTTTTTTTTTTTAATGAAACAATTGAATACACCTTAAATGCTCATATATAGTAACATTTATAAAACCTCTATTGTTTTTTTTAGTTATGTGCAATGAGACAGTTGAAAAGTTGAATTTTTTTTCCGTATTTCAGTGTATCTAACATCTCATTTTACCTGCACAAAAGTTTGTAATTAGTGCCGACTTTAAAGAACTGGATTTAAAAGACCAAAACAAATCTCCTTCAACAGGAGGCGTTTGTCCTGGGTTCAGTGGGCAGCATTAGTTGTCCTCTTCCTCGCCATCGTCTCCTTGACGACGGGGTCAGGGGCCAGTCAGAAAGCCATGTCTGTGCCAGGCCTCCACTCAAACCCCCTCACTGTCCCGTCCAACTCCTGCATACTCTACGAACAGCTTGTGGAACAGATGAGGAACAGCAGGTAAAAAAAAAAAATCAAATCAAATGACGCTGGCATAATGTGGTGAATAGAAATGAATTAACCTCCGTCTCTGTTCAAGTCATCAGTCACATACCAAAGAGGATTAGGGCCGCAAGAAGAGAAAAAAATATTGCAGGAAGGAGATTTTTATTTAAGTTTTCATTTCGAGTTTTAAAGTTGAAATTTTCTGAATAAAGTCAGAATTTCGTGACTAAAGTCAACGTAAAAAAGACGAAATGTCGTGAATAAAGTCGGAATTTTGTGAATAAAGCCGACATAAAAAAGACAAAATTTCATGAGTAAAGTCGGAGTTAAAAAAGACAAAATTTTGTGAATGAAGTAGACATTTAATGAATTAAATTGACGCAAATGAAGTGGAAATTTTGTGAATAAAGTGGATGGTGGACCCAGTTAACCACAGTTAAAAATAAACTGCTGAAAACAGGTGTATCCCACAAGGTTCACCCACAGTCATCAGGAAACTGGCGAAAACAGAAGTACTCCACTAGACTTGCGCAGAGCTTTTCCACTTTATTCTCGACATTTTGCCTTACTTCACGTTGAAATTAATTGCAAAGTATCAATTGTATCCACGAAATTTCACCTTTTTTACGTCAACTTTATTCTCCAAATTTCGATTTTAATCTCGAAATTTCCACTTTATTTTCAAATTGAAAAGACTTGAAAAAACAGAATTGTGTCTTAATTTTTTTTCTCTTCCTGTGGCCCTAATCCTCTTCCGTAGTCACAGGACGCAGTTGATGGTTGTAGATACTGAGAAACTGAATTGACGGTAAAATTTTAAAAACATGAAAACAAATGACTATTTGGTGTTTGTATTAGCCTCTGATAGATGCATTGGAATAATACCTTATTGATGTAAATGTCTGTTTATAGAATAATGTTAGACCGAAACTATAAAACTACAACTGCATCGCATCGCATTGCATTTTGAGGGACTAGTTCCTCATTGGGGGTGGAATTGGACTTGGCAGGCTAGCAGGAACCATTGACTTGCGCTAGCCTAGCACCAGCGAGCTGTGGCAACTTTCGCCGGTTCTAACTAAACTAGCAGGACTGGATACAACGCGCTGAAACAGCCTCAATGGAACACCGGCTAATATGGAAGTGAGGTCCTACGTGATGTAATGTAATGTCATTTATTCACATAGCCCTTTACGACGTCCTGTCGGAGAACCAAAGTGCTTTACAACAGGTAAAAAGAAGAAAGCTCGGCCACCTCAGCGCTTTTGTTTTGACCAGATCCAGCAGCAGTTGGTTAGTTGACCTCAGGGCTCTAGCATGGTCGCGAACAACTGGCCATTAAGAGCTTTAAAAACAAACATTAAAAGTTTAAGATGTATTCTATAAAAGACAGGGAGCCAGTGAAGGGAGTGAAGAGCTGGAGCGATGAGCTCCCGGCTATCAGTGCAAGTTCAAAGCCTGGCGGCAGCATTTTGCACCAGTCGGAGGCGACTTGAGGGAAGACAAAATAAAGCGCATTACAATAGTCCAGCCTTGAGCTGATTAGTGCATGGACGGCTGTCTCAAGGTGCTGCCGGGTTAGGAACGGTTTCACTTTGGCTAGAAGACGCAATTGAAAAAAAGCTTTGAAATGTGTTTGTCAAACCGCAGATGAGTGTCAAGAGTCACTCCCAGATTCTCGACTGACTGACTAGGCGTTGAAGATAAGGCGCCGAGGCCAGCCGTCTCAGTATCCCCGAAAACACAATACGCTCGGTTTTTTACCATCATTCAAGTGTAGAAAATGACAGGAACCTCGTGCAAACATTACTGCCAGGCCTCACTGGCAGATGGATTTGCAAATCGTCTGCGTAGCAGTGAAAAGAGAGCTAATTATTGAGCCAAGTGGCAACACGTGAAGGAAAGGATGGGGCCAAGGATAAAGAGGGCCACTCCAAGCAGACAGGTCGCCAATCATAACTGAGACAGTTCTGCAGGATGAATAGGACGCGAACCACTTGAGTGCAGCGCCGCAAGGTTTTTCAAGCGCGGGAGGAGGACTGAGTGCTCCGCCGTCGTGCACCTTTTTAACAGTGCAGATTTCAGCGTATTCCAAAACCCTGAACCGCCTCTTTAAAACCAAGCCACCTCAGTTCTGCTTTCGTGTTCACGTGTGCGCCCTCTTTGAAATCCCGCAGCAGCAGCGAGTCGTGGACGTCGTCCCTGCCGGGGCACGAGTGGAGGGAGCGGCTGCTGGGGCGGCTCCGATCCCTGGGGGTCGGCCACATCCTGCTGCTCCTCCAGTGCTTCATCTCAGCCATGGCCAATATATACAATGAGAAGATCCTCAAGGAAGGAGACCAGCTCACCGAGAGCATCTTCATCCAGAACAGTAAACTGTAAGGGGGAGGACGGAGGGGGGGTCGGACGTGAGAAGGCTCTCGGCTGCGCGGAATTCTTCAAAACTGATCTTGGTTCTCGCTTGCATGTGTGTTTTTATTTTTTATTTTTTTTTTTGCAGATATGTCTTTGGCGTCGTGTTCAACAGTCTGACCCTCGGACTGAGCAGCGAGGCCCGAGGCCTCACCATGCACTGCGGCATCCTTCATGGACACAACGTGTACTCCCTGGGTCTCGTGCTGGTCACTGGTAAGTTTTTATATTTTATATATATATATATATATGTATATATATATATATATGTACATATACATATACATTCCCACCAATTGAAATATTAGCATTGGATTCACAATACTTAATAAAATTGGATTTTTTTTATTTTTTTATTTTTCTTGGTATTTAGTGATAATTTCTTTAACTGGAACCATTCAGTCTGCTGCAAACCCGCCGCAGTCAGAGTCGCGTAGCTTCAACGGCATACTGTCACTTCCACATCAGTATCGTTCTTAAAAACCAGCTGCTGTCATGAGGTGTTGTCTGTTGAAGAGCAGCGTTATTTTGCAGACAGCTGTGAAAAACTGTCCAGATAATTGTTGCCTACGCAACTAAATCCTCAATGGCTACGATGACCTGGGCGGCCGAGGACCTTCACTGACCCTGCTCGTTGTGAAACCTGGCTGACACTGACAGCTACTGCTCGGGGGTAACAGCCAACTGCTCGCTAGCAGCCAAACTCTGTGGTTGAAAGGAGGAAGAGCTTGCATCGTTTGGACCAATCTGTGCAACAAAAGACACACAGACTGAAATCTAATAGAGCCGGATTTGAAATCTAACTTAGCAGTTTTATTGCGGGTATTTTAAAGTAAGTTCAAAATCCCCTCCTCCTCCTTCCCTCCCCTCCCTCCCTCCGCAGCGGCCCTGGGCCTGTCGGTGGCTTTCATCCTGAAGTTCCGGGACAACATGTTCCACGTGCTGACGGGCCAGATCACCACCGTCCTGGTCACCGCCCTCTCCTTCTTCCTCTTCGACTTCCGGCCCTCGCTGGACTTCTTCCTGCAGGCGCCCGTGGTCCTCCTCGCCATCTTCATCTACCACGCCAGCCGGCCCAAAGACTTGCAGTACAGCCTGCAGCAGGAGAAGCTGCGGGTCATCAACGGCGAGGTGTTCGAGAGATCCAGAGGGGTGAGCGAGGCTTTGGACACAGGTCCACTGGTCGTGCCAAACACACACATTCTATACAAAGGCTTCACAGCTAACTGACTTAGTTTTAGGCCAAACTAATTCATGATTTAATTCTTATGTCTGGTGAAAACATGTAGTTCATCTAAAATGTGCAACGGAACTAAAAAAAATAAGAGAATTCTTCTTAACGTTCGAAGTTCTCTGAATGTTTGCACACCAGAACTCTATGGTTTGTGTTCAAGTGGGAAATGATGCGCAAGGAAAGCTGAGCAGCTAACTGACAGTCAGCTAACTGACAGTCAGCTAACTGACAGTCAGCTAACTGACAGTCAGCTAACTGACAGTCAGCTAACTGACAGTCAGCTAACTGACAGTCAGCTAACTGACAGCTCTTGTTCTGTCTTTTGGTTCTAAGATCGTTTTGATACAGAAACTGTTTCTGCTATGTGTCCGATATTGTTCTGCTAGCAACCTTCAAGCTAGCTGATGTCAGTTACAGGCAACCTCTCCTTGTCTAAACCAGTGCTTCTCAACTGGTGGAGTCTAAAGACCCACATTTGTTTTTTTCTTATCATGAAGTCGTGACCCAAATTTGTTCCACAAAATTAAATTCGCCAGCCCACTTTCTATCGTGTCAAGTCCATAAATTATTGAAATTATTGAATTGAATTGAGTTGAGTTGAGTTGTGTGTACTGCAATATGGAAAATGGCCAACATTTTCTATATAAATATTAATCCCTTAAAAAAAAAAAGAAGAGGGGAACCGCCCACCAAGCCGCAACCCAATTTTGGGTCGCGACCCACCAGTTGAGAAACGCTGGTATAAATGATCCATGCTACATTGAAGGCTCTGGGTTTCTCCATCCTGCTTCCTACCTTATATTGACTTTTCGTCGGTACTGAAAAATTTTATATAATATAATCTAGATATAAAATATGTATGTATGCACACTAGCAGTCAAAGGTTTGGACCCACACTATGAATTTAATGTGTTTTCTTTCATTCTCATGACTATTAACATTGCAGTTTCTCACTGAAGGCATCAAAACTACATATGAACACACATGGAATTATGTAGTAAACAATAAAACCGTTCATAAAAAACACATTCAGAGTTATCTAACGTTTTTTTCCTTTGCTGCATAATTACGTATATCTTGCTCATATATCCGATGTCTTCAGTATCTATCTGCAGTGTAGAAAGTTGTAAAACTACTACTGTAGTTGGAATGCCAACAGCAACAACAACTTACTTTCTCCTCTCCTTTCTTTTCTCTTTTTCGTTGCTTGTCTGTGGTAGGATGGCGAGGAGCTGCAGCTCCTGGCCAAGGCCAACACGGACACCGAGTCTGACGAGGAGACTTTGTAGCGCAGCCGAGTTTCCTGCGGGACGGCGATCCTGCAGCCTCGCCACCTCCGCCGTGCATTTGTTGACGCAGGCAGATTCCTGCGGTCGAGGCTCGATGCGTGTTTGACGGACTTGTGCAGTTAATCTGGTGGCTCGCCCGCAACACTGGAAGCTATTGTGTATAATATACACCGCCTGTCTGCTTGTGACTGCTGGCATTTTAAGTATAGGATGCAAAATGGGAACTGAGTGTGTGTTGATGTTTTTGTTTGTGTTTTTTTTTTTTTTTTTTCAGTCGTCGGTGGGTTGCCTTGAGTAATGTCCCGTGGCGTGATTCATGACAGAGGGTTGATGGCATAATAACAAGAAGACGCTTTGAGAGGCATTTAATCAACAGCTTGTGGAATTTCCACTTAACGTCACTGTCCAGCACAACCTATAACTACGTCCATAAATACTTTGCCTCCCGTTTTCTCTTTCCACACACACGCGCGCACACACACACACACACACGTACTGTGAGCGCTGGTCTTGTGGTGAGGATGCCTTAATTTGTCATCACGTTTGTCTACACGTGGTGATCATGGTGTGACAACTGTGGAACTCCCTGAAGCATATCTGTCTCTGTGCCATGAGATATGGCCATACATGAATGTGAAAGTCGCTCCATCTGAAATAAACTGTAATTAAACTGTCATTTTTGGTCAATCGTTGACAAGTGACGACTTTTTAAGCCGGAGAAGCCGAGTGCGAATCAGTGAGTTTTAAATTCCGCTTCACTTTTCCGTGTCCAAATCAGTCCATGTTGTGTTGCTACATTTGCTAGCTCGCCCATCATTATGTACAATCTAATGTACCAGAACGTGGTGGGCCCACTAGATGGTGCTCTCAAGCAGTGATATAAGCCTACCTCAGGAAAAAAAAAAAAAATGCTATAGTGAACTATCACTCTGATTTCAAGCCTTTGTTGGATGTGGCTGCTGCTTAAGAAGTGTAAATGTAAAATTTATGTTGATTTATGATTTTTATATTGGTAAAAGCTTAATATACTGCCCATAAATACATTAATAAGAGTGTGTACTCACAGTATAATAAAAGTAATTTGGTTTATCTACCCTTAGAATGGTTCTTATGTATATACATACATACATACATACATACATATATATATATATATATATATATATATATATATATATATATATATATATATATATATATATATATATATATATATATATATATATATATATATATATATATATATATATATATGTATATATATATATATATATATATATATATATATATATATATATATATATATATATATATATATATATATATATATATATATATATATATATATGTGTGTATATATATATATATATATATATATATATATGTGTGTATATATATATATATATATATATATATATATATATGAATATACATAGAGCAATAAGGGTCTTACTCAAATATTTCAGAAACCGATCCTTGTAGGAAACATGTTTATTTGCACATGATGAGTATAAATAAGAACACGACGTAGCAAGAGACACTTTACAAAAGCACGAAATACTGCGGCAGCTTCTCAGAAATACAACTGGTCGCTGCACCTGCGACGCCAAAACAGATGTCCAATAAATACACGTGTCTTACGTTAGCCCAGGCTTAGGTTTGTATCGTTATATATATATAACCGGGGAGTCTTGCCGCGGAAGCAGAAAATAGAAAAACGCGGCAAACGGGAAATTACTCATTGCCTGAGTTGGAAACTTCAAAACAAACCCCCCCCCAAAAAAAAAGTACACTGCAGTTGCCCAATCCTCCTCCAGGCCACACCCACTACCCTGCACTACGCCTGTCGCTTGCAGCCGTGCTGTGTGTGTGTGTGTATATATGTACTGTATATATATGCATATACCTCAAAGAACTGAACTGGTGAACGTAACAAACGGGAACCACTTGACTAAGTGCTACAAAAAATTCAAAGAGTTGGATCCGTTAAAACAGGCTAACTGGAGGAAGGCAGGCAGGCAGGCAGGCAGGCAGCAGGAAGAGATTATATTTCAAAAAAAAAAATCAAATAAAAAAATAGATGCAAGGAAGTGGGCCAGTATAGAGAGGTTAGTAACCGTATCCCTGGTGGTAGTTGTCCTGGTAGCCGTGTTCGTATCCGTGCTGGTGGTAGCCGTAGCCGCCGTACTCGTCCTCGGGGCAGCGCATGCCCAGCGACTGCTGGATGGCCATCTCCTGCCGCCGCAGCTGCATGGAGTCCACCAGGTCGTAGATGATGGCCATGGACCACATGGGCGACGGGTACCAGGACTTGACGTTGCCGTCCTTGCCCACCAGCAGCATGGAGAAGTACTCGGGGCTGATCTGGAAGTAGTTCCTCATGTCCTTGACCAGCGTGCTCGACATGCCTTCGCGCTCCACGGTAGCGCTGCCTGCACGCGGATGGGAGAGACTCGGCGTTGGACTTCGTTCAAGACGGGAGATTGTTAAACTTCTCAGGCAGAAGTTCCAAAAACTTTACTCCTGTTTGCAAGGACTAAAGTTTTTGGGGTGAACAGTAATATTTAGCGATCTACCGATACCCAATACTGGTATCGGGTATCGGTACCGATACCCAATACTGGTATCGGGTATCGGTACCGATACCGGGGTTGAGTACTCTACTCATACTCGTAAAATATGTTCCAGTACCACAACACCGATACCAGTTGTATTTGTATGCACAGAACATTTTTGTTAAATTTGTGTTTGTATTGCAGTGAAACTTGTTCTTGTCTCCTCAGTGTTAAAACATCAAGTACTCAGTATCGGTATCAGTAAGTTCCGAAATACAAGTACTTGTACTCTACTCGTTCTGTATCAAAAGTGGTATCGGTGCATCTCCACTAATAGTAGTTCGATCAGCTGATATATTTTTTATGAAGGCAAAGCAAAGTGGGAGCCGCATTATTGTCATCAGACATTATGCACAGTGGCACTGCGAGGTCAGAATCGAAGGCTCGGACACGCCCACACAGCAGCAGCCTGCCCAGCTGCACAGCCGACAGCTGTGCGGAATGTTAATTTTGTTGCGTAACCCGATTTCTGCGCTTCCTTTACAGGACGTGGGGGGAATTTCTTGAAGATTTGTTGAATTTATCTTGTCCAGGGTTTCACCCTGCCTTCGCCCTATGACAGCTATGACAGCCAGCAGACCCCTGCGACCCTGAGCTCAGGAAGAAGCGGGTATTGAAAATGGATGGATGTTGAATTTATGTTTACATCACATTTATACAGAGACATATGTCAAAACGTTGATGGATTGACCAGCTGGAGGACCAGCAAGGACCAGCTGAAACCTGGAGCACTAGTCCGCCAGCAGGGTTTAGACGTGGATATGAAGGGAAAGGAGGGGCTGATGGTTTAAAGTAAAACCCAAACAAAAAGTGAATGGAGGTTTGTGACGGCAGCGCCAGCAGCGAGTGAAAAGAAACACTTTGAAAAGCCTTTGCGTGAACTGTGTGTGTTTAGTCGAGGTGGGAAGAAACAAATGCTTCATTACTGTTTTCAGGTAACTTTACTTTACTTGAGTGTTTCTTTTGCTGACAACTTTTTTACTTTTAATCCCTACGTAAGCATACGAATATCAGACCAATTTATTTCTTCCACTTTTGTGTTTAAAAGTGTTTAAAAGTGCAAAGTCTGTCAAAAGCGATTCGCTTAATGTTTATTACAGCTGTTCATTACAGTTGTTGTTGTAATATTTTAGAGTACCTCAGGGCTCACGGTTCAGTTTTCAGTACACAGAAAAATTAAAATATAGAAAACAACTTGGGTTATTGTTTATTGACTGGTCATAACTATCACGCATTGCAATTTGGTTGTTCGGCATCCAGATGCTCATACAAGACCTCTGGACAGTAAAGTCCAGATTATTCTGTAAAAACATTCTCATTTTTGAAAAATTCTGAACAAATGTATTGTTTCAATAATGGTCAATAAAGATGTTTTTACATTTGAGAACCTGTACTTTCTTAGTTTTACTCGGATAAAGGAATTGAATCAGCACTTTTACTTTTACCAGAGTAATGTTTTCCACATGTATCCGTACAGAGCGTGAATAATTTTGCCACCTCTGGTGAGGTGGATTCCATACACATCTGGCAGCTTTCATTCAGCATTGGAAAAGAGAAACGTCTTACCATTGATGGGATAGAGTTCCAAAACTCCGCCCATATCCAGTGCCTCCGTGCCGACCAACTTGAGGACGGCGATGTGCCTCAGACCTGTCATTGTGACAACCAAGGATGACACGTTAAAACACCGACCACGGAGTTAACGTCAGACTCCCTTTTTTCGTACTAGACCGCGTAGCGCTGGCCTGCCAAAAAAACAAGTTTCCACGGAGGGGAGGAATCAGGAATCCCCACTAAGCCAGAGGTTCCCAGGTCCTCGTGAGAACCGAGCGCTGGCTGCCAGAATGGAACTGGTCAGGCCTCCACCCAAGTCAGCAGGACAGGCCTTTTGTCTGTGGCAGGGGGAGAGGAACCCAGCCAAGAGCAACACACAAGGGGGAAAAGTCCCCGCAAAGCCTGGTGTGGGCTGACTGATAAGCAAGACAAGCTCTTTTTCCTCCAGCCACCTCACAGTGTGTGGAGACTTTACACATCAGTACTCTTTTTAAAGTGGTGGAACTTTGGAAAAAATGCATTTTGAAGCAATTTAAAGTTGATTCTTTTGAAGCTGCTCTGGCCCTTTCATTCTCAGTTTACCTAACAAAAGACAGCTGGCTGTTTGAACCAAGTGACCAGAGACAAAAAGCACCAGGAGGAAAAATCCTCAGCACACATGTCCATGAGATGACCTATATCAGTTAATGCGTTGACTGACCGGTGACTTCATTAAACTGAGTGAAGGCTTTTAGGCTCTTTGTTCTCAGGACACAAAACACAAAGCAAGTTATAAGTTACATAACTTGTTTTTTGTCACTTGATTTCCCAATCAAAACAAACATTACATCAGACAAATTAACATTTTTGCTTTTCAGCATTTTTAGGGCGGCGCGGCCCTCCCACAGGAGCAAGAGACGAACACCGGTCAGCTTCAACGGTTATGCAACACGCAAGTTACGCCATTTATTTATGCAGCCACTATGAGTAATCAGCTCGACAGTTGTAGCCTATGAACTCTTGAGCTATTATTTTAGAGCACGAGTGGAAGTTTTGGCAATCTTGTACTAGGATTCCATAGGAAACCATTAAATAACATTTTGTTTGATTTATTTAATTCCTTATAAACAGCTTCCTGTTTGAAAGCGTCTCTTTACGAGAATATTGTTGCGTTGGTCTGTTCCTGCCTGCATCAGTAGGGGAAGGTTTAGTTTGCGGAGGGCGAGACACGCAGAGAGCGAATGAAGAACAGTTGCAGCTGAAAATCCAAAGAATTTCCTCACAGACCTGATTGAACGCACACTTGTCATTAAAAATGGGAGCTTGGGCGAACACACAAAAACGTTGTTTTTTCAGGTTTGCCTCACCACAATCATAACAAAAAAAAGCCACGGGTATCAACACAACCATACACATTGGTCGGAATCCTCCAATGAGGTCCCTTGTTTTGAGGTGAAGTTGTTTTTCCTCAGTAAATCTGCTGCCTTTTTTTTTTTCACAAAAACCTGGCCTCTCAGGACTAAGTGCACATGGATTTGGTTACCAAAGCAGCTGCTGATCAAACATTTAGCGGCCGAGCAGCCAAATATTTTCAGCAGCGCGCGTCCATGTTGGATTTCTTCCGCAGAGCTCCGCAGCTGCTCGGCTGAACTGCGGAAGCTCATCAGCATACACAGTCACATGAATATTCCTGCCTCAACGCCAATGATTCTTTGCACGGCTTACATCCGCTATGAAACGCTACGATGTTTCCACATCCACTTCATTTCAGGTTAAGTGTGTAATATTTGGCTCGATTTATGATTTTGATACTGGTAAAAAGTTAATATACTACCCATAAATACATAAATAAAACTGTATAACTGTAGTACAATAAAAGTCATTTGGTTTCCCTCCCCTTTCTCATATTCTCATATATATATATATATATAAATGAAAGAGTATCCATAGATCAAGGGTCTTGCTCCCAGTTAGCTGCCATCTTGCACCGCCATATTTCTAAGGAAGCCTGGTGTGGACAATCCAGCTGCCTGGCAGTGCGTTTCGTATTTAGGGTGACTACTACCATCTTCAAATAAATCAACAAAGAAGAAGGGGGACGAGGTATCTAGGTTTGGGTGTAGTTCACTGGCAAGCTCAGAAGGGGGAGGGAGAGTGAAAGATGCTGCAATCTAAAATGTAACCACTTGATGTCGCAGTTTCTTCCTCAAAATCTCCAAATATTCCACACTTAACCCTTAAATGAATTAAATGTCTTGTTCTCAAGTGTGCGAGTGAACTGTCAAATATACTGACCGAGGTTGCAGGCCTGGCTGGTCAGGGAGTAGAGCTGCTGCTGGTAGGCCCACTCCTCATCGTTGGGGGCCGAGATGATGAAGAGGCGCCGCCTCCAGCGAAACCTGTAATAGCAGAAAAAATGGCAGAAGGCTAAGTGGCACTTTGGCGCACCAGTGAAAAATTCTGTTTAAAGAACCTTTGCTCATACGCTAGCATGTTTCCATACTATTTCTGTCAGGGGGTGACTGACTGCAACCCGGAATTACTCGTCGGAAGCCACGGAGAACCTCGGCTCGTTTACTGGCCGGGAGAGGAAATTCAGCTCTGGTTTACACATCGAAGGAAATCACGGTGGTCGAGGCCCGAGCGCAGTTTGTCGCTTTTAATAGTGATGGATCAAAAGCGAACAGGATGGCGGACTCGTGACTCCACCTCGCCCCTTATATCAATGACAGGCTCGCCAAGCCGAGCCGAAGCAGCAGATGTCTGGACCACCCTGACAGCTCTGGCTAATGGTGTCTTGGCCGCAAAACACTGACACAAACAGCAAATTAAGGGGGTTGCATTTTCTGTCTGCGTACCTTTTTCCATGTTAACGGCTATCAAAATAATCTCTACTTGTCTTTCTTTGAATAGTGAATAAAGGAGTGACGTGTTCCAACACACCTGTGTGGATTTACACAGCGAAGGTCGTCTGAATATGTCTACAGGTCTTGCTGGAAACCTTATTGTCGGATCGGTCCTCTTTGGACCAGATGCTGTATTGCTACTCGTGTGCGTGTATGTGTGTGTGTGTGTCACATTACCTTCGGTGATATACAGCTCAATTAGATTTAACAGTAAAAGAAACAGCAGGTGATGATTCTTGTTGAGTCCTAAAGCTTATTTTTTATGTCATTGACCTCTTCTTTGTCATTCTGTTCTTAGATTGTCTGATGATGTTGTATGGTGAATTATATTTTCTAAACTAGTATTGCCAAGTTTACTTTCTGCACATCAAATTTACCGCCAGGTGCAAATAAAGAAACCTTGAACTATAATAGCTCGAACCTAAGTTTATAAGGTCGTTCATATATTTCTACCTTAAAGCTTTGTGCTCTCCACCATTGTTAGCCAACCATTGTTCCACTTATTTTTTTTTTATTTAGGTATGACTCCCTTCTGTGACATGTTGTGCTCCCCTCGCTTCTTCATCGCCACCATCCTTCACAGGATCATCAAGTTCCCCAACTTTTCCCAAATGGTCACAGCAAAGAGGGCCATCAGTCAATACCACGACTCTTGACCTCAAAAAAAAAAGAAATACAGTCTGCACTTGCCAAAGATTTCTGTGCAGATACACATATGGTTTTTTTTCTCTGCTCTGTACCTCGCTATTTAAAAACATCGCTTCAACAGGTTCATTGAAAGACATATAAAGACAATCACTCGAGCAATCGAGCGCCGTGTGCCCATCTCTGGCAATTCCATAGCCGACCTTTGTGGAAATGTCGAGGCACAACTCGGCATGATATCACGCCTGCGCACGGGAGCGGAACCTGTGTTTTTATTGAAATATGCTCACAAAACAGCAAACACCAGCCAGTCCAAACGCGTCCAAACCACGGCCGGGCATCAAAACCTTGGCAGAGGTTTTACCTGGAGAGGAAGTTCTCCAACGACCGGGGCTTGTCCTCCTTCTTACAGACGACGCCGTCTCGCTTCTGTTGCTCCATCTCCCGAATGCGCGACGAGAAGGTGTCGATGTAGTCGAACACGGCCTTCATGGCGATGGGGACTTCGTACGCTTGCTGACAAGAGGGGGAAAAAAAAAATTGTCTTTTTAATAAGTCGCACTGAGAGTCGTATTCAACGTGTAGTCAATTTGCCCGCTTTTGTGAAGCCCTTTTCCAGTGATTATGTAAAAGTCTGATAATGCGTCACCAGGTCGGGTCTGGCTTTCGCGACACTGCCAGCATTCCGAGCGACTTGCTGGTCGGAAAGCACGTCAGCAGCCGGGAGACGGCGCAGCGTCGCCCTCTCGCACCTCCGTAGGGTCACGCCAAAAATGTCGGAGAGCTCCCTCTCACTTTTTACACCTCGCCACACTCTGTCTCCCCCCACAACCCACATCCTTGTGCGTCCACAGGCTTCCCTGTCTCTGCTTCTGTCAGCAGAGGAGAGAACACTGCGCTCTTTGATGAATCTGTCGGAAAACAGCCGGCCGGTTTACCTTGGCACGCGTGTGAACGCGCGTGCACGCACACACACACGCATACGTCGGGCAAGTGTCATGTTGAGTGAATTAAAATAGTGTCTCAGTGAAGGGAGCCTTGGGCAATCGCAGGGTCTGGCCAGTCGACCTCCAACAAGAAAGGGAAGATGAAAGTGTCGGGTTGATGTGTGCTGGTGAACCTGCAAATAGACGACGAAGGCCGACGAAACCGAACCGCAACCTCTTCAAAAATCGCAAGTTTGACTTGATAGTTACGCCAAGTCCGGGGGGAAAGTTCGCCTCCCGGAATCTACCGAGCGTCTTGTAGCGAGTTTCATTTCATGCCTTCGAGCAAATCCTACTGCACTTGAAATTATGACAGACTCTGATGTCTTCTCTCGCTCTGTGTTTAGACGCTGATTTCAGGGTAACGTTTTCCTGTCCGTTCTCGAGGGACCGGCGCCGCGACAGAGCCGGACTCTGTGCTGCTATTACCCTCCAGCGCTCCATATTATGGTGCCAACCCCCGGCCAACTGCACTGCGAAACCGCTGTCATGTTCACTCTATAGCTACAGCTGACTCAAACTGAGGTTTCAGCAGCGTGACTGAAACCTACGTCGCCTTTCGAAGGACTAATTTCTGTCAAACCAGCTTTTGTACTGAAGCGAGATACCTCCAGAAATGAACAGTGACAGATTTGTTGTTTTTTTTGAACAGGTCTAAATAAATGGTTTCAGTAGAACCAGTATATGTTTACACTGACATAAATTCTAGAGTCAATGTAGAGGAAATTATTGGATTTAAATAGATGGGGGGTGAAAAGTCCTAATGTCTGTAATTAGTGCTTTATTTGAGCAAACTGTTTTTTTTTTTTAGAGCATATACTTTTTGATTCCTCATATAACAATTGAATTCATTTGAGATTAAAGGCATTAATTCAAAGACAATATCCGTGGTGATGGAACTTAATATTGACAGATGGGATTTGCACCCTAGGCCTGGACTAAAACATTAAAACTAGCCAATGTTTGGTTTTTCAACATATCCAGTGTTTTTTTTTTTTTTTTTTGACCTCCACCGATGTGGCTGAGATTATCCTTTCTGGTTTAGACGGGCAGTTATTGAAGTGTTTGGAAACTCGATCTTGAAGCAAATAGAACAGGAGAGCAAGCGAAGGACCCCACCTTGACTCTCATGTCGGTGTCAGTGAGGACCATGTAGAAGTCGTCGTGGGTCATGCTGAACTCTTTCCGAAGCTCTGTGATCAGATCCTGGTTCACCATGTCCTCCTGCCGAAGACCCTTCATTGGCTTGTCATTTTCTGGACAAACAAAAGGGAATGGTGAAAGGCTGACACTTGCGGTGCGCAGTCACAAATTCAACAAATAATTTGTCTCATCGGCTGTGTGACGGGGAAAACTCGTCACATGGTGTTTGCACAGGTAACAAAATTGAGTAAATCAGTGACAAAGACGCAACATTTGATCACATTTCTTCTGGACATACGGTCTGTAATATGTAAAACATGTTTCTTTTTTGAATTTCAATTCAAAGGAAACTGCCGACAATTCTGGTAACAGCATAGTCGACCTGTAGGCAGTAAGCAGAATGAAACATGTTCCAAAAGCCAATTTTGGGCTCAAGCACCATGAGGTCACTCTCAAGTGAGGGAGGGGCAACACTGAAAGACCCAGTTGTTTGTATACAGTACAGTCCTCACACTCGCACAAAACTCACACGCCGACCCTCCCGCTGGTAAGTGGAACAAGAGTGTAACTGAGCCCTGCCGTTGGTGAGGGCGAGTGTGATGTCACCCCTTCACCGTTTCCAGCATTCCATTAGGATAAAACCTCGTTGTTGTGACGGACTCATAAAGTGTGTTTGCGCCGACTTCATGACGTACAAACCTAAAAGCTTTGTGTTCGGGCCAAACAATGAAACGTCTCCTAACGTAAGGGACTGTCGAGATTCGAGTTTTGCTGCCATGCAGAATCACTGCCCCACTAGTGCTCACAACAGGGCTGCATGGAGGTTAACATCAGACATGGCAACCGAGTTAAGAAAACAAGACCGTGCGGCTTTGCCAAAGAGAGGAATTTCTTTTTAAATGTTACCCTTGGAGCAAAAAGTCACCGCTGCGCTGCGGCGTCTATTTCGACCGCATGCAAAGAAGGTCAAGTGAGGTCAGGGCCTTAAAACGTGGCAGGTATGCCGGTAAATGTCAGTAAATGCAACAGAGACAGTAAACATTTCGAATCACAGAGGGGTAGTCTTGCAAAATGTGCACACCCGCTTCCAAGTTTTGAAATGGGGAATTTGGATTTGAAAAAGCCCATTTAATTCAAACCATAAAAACAGGGCTTTGTATTTCATAACGTACGCGTCTGGCCTGGGATTGGATGTCAGATTGTTAGCTTGCTAAATCGGTTTTACCTCTTGTGTTGACATCATGTGAGCAGAAATGGGAGATGGCAAAACTTAAAAGGTTATTGGTTGAATTTTTTTTTTAGCCTTATCCACATCCCATCAGAATATTTACACCTTCAAGTTGCATGAGCCCATAAGGCTTCCAATTGGTGCCAAGGGTGAAATGAGTAGAAAACAGCCGCAAGAAGAGCTAATGCTAAATCATGAGCTAGCATGGATGCGATTGAAAGTTAATAAAGGAGCAATTTTCATTTTCGTGCTAGGAAACCTTGAATCCTAAACCCATTTATTGCCAGTGGACACACACATCCACCAACCGCCCAAGAAGGTTTGACTGACAGTAAACTGACACTGGAGTAGGAGGCGCATACCCAGCTGGTAATGGTCAATTTTCATGGTGGAGTTGGTCAGAGAGCCAAAGATGGTAATGATGGAGACTTTCCTGATGGCCATCTCACAAACAGACTCCAGGTACTCGTCCCGCTGCTGAACGTACATCTTGTTTTCCTCGCGAGGGGACGTGATCAGCTGCAGGGACAGAAGGAGGGGCCGTTCAAGTGCTGTTTATGTGCAGCAACTGCACATACACAGAAGGAGGCATACTGCAGAACTTGATGTATACATGGACGCGCAGGCTGAGCGTGGGCCGCTTACTCCCATCTGCTCGGTGAAATCCTAACCACGAGCTCTGCAGCACTATTGTGATTAGAATCTATACTGGAGGCAAAACAGACATAAGGTATGTAAACACACAGCTGAGCGTCTCAAAGAGGAGGACTTTTCTGAGGGACTGGTTTCTCTCTCTCTCTCTCTCTCTCTCTCTCTCTCTCTCTCTCTCTCTCTCTCTAAATCTTCATAAAACAGTCTAAACAACTCAAACTACTACACATTGAACGGCACAGGGGCAAAATGTTGTCGCAAGGCTTTTCGGGGTAAATGTAGGAAACATCTTTCAACGTGTGAGTCAATGCAAGTTGCTTCTTCTTCTGAATGATAACAAATGTGATGCGAAAGAGCAAATGCTTGTGAAATGACACACGCGGGAGTTCATAAATCAAGTGCTTCTCAACACCAGTCTGAAGCAGGAGGGGAGTTAGTCACATCAGGCTCTCACCAGCAGGCGCCTCCTGTTTTCAAAGTAGTCCAAGAAGGTGGCCAGAGAACTCTTTGGAGGCGGTGTTGGCTTCTTGGTTGCCTTTGGATACGCCTCTTTCTCGGGGAAGATCAAAATCTTCTTTGCATTTTTCTTGCCAGCCGTTTTGCTCTCCTTCCCTGGCTTCCCCCCTCTCCTCTGTTTTCTTGGCAACCTTGTCGTTCTTCTTCTTCCTCTTGTCCACCTTATCTTGCTTGCTCTTTGCCCGCTTTGTGGGACTGGCCTCAGTGAAGGTGTCCGTTTCCACGGGATTGCTGGCGGTTGGTTTGCTGGGTGCATACTTGTCTTCATATTCGTTTGTTAGGACCTGGGTAAGATAAGAAAAACACAAGGATACTTACTACAAAGTTGCATGAATTGTTTCTTTTTCTGAACCCATGAATGCCGCAGTTGAAGACTTAACACAATGTCAGGAAACAGGGCAACCGTTGAGAACAGTTAGTTTAAAATTTTAAATTCAGTACAGACACCATTCCCGGAGAATCTGTGGCCTTGTCAAGTGGTGCATACAGCACCAAGGCTTAAAGAAAATGGGGAAAAAAGGACAAACCCAAGATTCAAGGTCTTCAAGTCATTCCACGTGCATATGCGGAAAGCGCAAAGCAGGAACAGAACTCATTCCTGTCCTTCTTTTTGCATACAAAGAGAGACTGATGCAGGGAGTGAGTTGGCAGGCATCAGTGACGACAGCATGAAAAAGTCAGCGGCAACGAAGGAGCCAAAGTGGAGATTTGCAAAAAGTAGCAAAGAGGTCTGAGCAGTTTAAATAAGAAGGCATGAATAAAACAAACTTTCAGCTACTTTCAGTGATTGCAGTCTGCAGAGTCTCCATGAGACTACTAATTTGAAAGCTTATTTGAAACTTCATCATTGCAGTGGCACGGGTGCTGCGAGCCAATTAAGTGCCTGCAGTATATCAGCAAGTGGTATTGTGAAGTTTCATAAGTCTTAGATCATTGCAAGGCCCCACAGAGACAACGACTAAAGAACCCAAGAAGAAAATCCAAGAGGAGAAGCCATAGCAGGAGTATCTCCTCAGGAACTCCAGAACACAAAGACGACAGGCCTGAGAATTGAACCAGTGACTCTCTCTCTCTCGCTCCAGCTTCCCCAGGTCTGGTTAGCGTGCCATTGGCTAAGCTTCATTTTATCAGTGCTATAAAAGCAACTCAACAGCCGACCGCTGTGTTCCACCGGGCTTGGATGGTCCATGGCAAGTTAATAGTTCATTAATAGGGGCGGAATGGCTCGTAGTCATGCAGCCTGGAACCAACTCTACGTGATGTCATGTCTTTTAAAACTGAGAACCACAGTAATGCGTTGTTCCTCGAATGGAAGTTGCTATTTCGTTCGAGAAAAAAAAGAAAAAGGAACCTGTCTGGAAGAGCAGCGGCAACAGAATATACTCGTTGTGAAATGCTGGACGAATAACTGCTGCATCATCAGATCTGATTCCTTGAGTTGACTTTTTTGTGTTTTTTGTGACGCCTAAGTAAACATTATTCTGTGTTTTGTCAGTATCGCAAGGCATTGTCCTCTTTGCTGATGACACTCTGTTGGTGTTGGCTGACTCACCCTTTCTCCCCCGTTCTTTTTCCTGGTGGGTTTGCTCCGGTGGGGTTTGTGGGTGGCCGGCACGAGCTTCCGACTGTGTGGGTCCCTGCCCTCCTTGTCGGTCCGGTTGTCTCCGGCTGGGGTGGTTTTAGCCGGGTACCTGTCCTGCTCTCTGCGGTTGTAGTAGTAGGGGTCTGCTGAGGTCCTGGGGGTGTGGAGCCATGGAGCTGTGGTCTGGACTCTGGTCTGTCTCTGGGTGGCGGTAGTGGTGCTTTTCCTGGTGGTTGTCGTGGGTCTGGTGGTTGTCGCTTTGGTGGTGGTGGTGGTTGTTGTTGCTTTAGTTGTAGTTGTCGTCGCTCTGGTCGTGGTGGTGGTGGTGGGCTTGGTGGTGGTGGTGGTTGTTGTGGTTGGCCTTGTAGTTGTGGTGGCGGCAGTGGTGGTAGTGGTGGTAGCAGTTGTGGTCGTTGTTGTCGGCTTCCTTAGAATCTTTTTCCCAGGTTTTCTTTCCATTACTGTCTCTACTCACACAATCACAGGAGAAAAGGGAAAAGATCAACGGAAGTGTTCCCATGGGGACCACTATCAGTGACGGACCTGCCTCTGCTGCAGCATGTGAGAGGTTTTAGTTTGTTTCATTTTAACGGACTTGGGATCAATCGAACTAAACAAGACATCCGACGTAAAGATGCAGAATTCAGTTACCACTTCTTATTTCCAATATCTGCATCCAACAAACAATTCTGCTACTGTCTGAAAAGATGTTTTGTTTGGTTTTATTTATCCAAACAGACTAAAACCGCATGTGTATCATAGCAGAATTCTGGCACTTCTGGGCAAGTCCATCATAAACTGATACTGGTCCTCTTGGAAATGTGCATTCCATCGTTTGGGGTGCGTTTCACAATTTGGAGTAAGAGTCATCCTTCTGTGTATCCTGAAGTCGCGCCACATTTGTCCTTATCGGTCACCGTAGGATTCCCACTACAGTAAATTTGTCAAAGTTTGACTTTTGAAATTTGAGAATTAGGTCTGACTCATTTCTGGAAAAGCTTTCACTTATCCTTCATTTTTTTGTGGATGAAAAAAAAATCTCTCAGTTTCCACATAAATAGCATGGAGGAAAACTATTTTTGTACAGTACAAGTGTCCTCAAGCAATACTTTCCCAGTGCTAAGTTAACATATCATCAACATAATTGTGAGATTTTTTTTTTTAGTGCAGGCTGAAAATACGACACAATTGCACAAACCTGTTAACGTGCCTTCCTCCACCTGGCCCTCCACACCTGCTCCCTTGCACTTCTGAACGAAACCTTTTTGTCGGAGCCTCTCCAGCTTCCTCATTGGCGACTGGTCGATGACTTCATACATGGCTTCCAGCCGCACGGGGTAGGGGTACCTCTCTTCTACCTGCAGAGTCTTCTTCAACAGAACCATCCCGAACTTACCTACAGAACAGAGACATAGTTTTCACCCAGCTGGTCACCACCAAGAGACAAAGACCCATGCCTGATGGGTGGCATCATCCAATCAGCATCAATATATGACAGCACCAACAACTTTTTTAAATCACCTTCCTCATTAAAATACCAGATGTGGGAAGTAACAAAGTACAAATACATGTTCAGGTATTTGATCTTTACTTGAGTATTTCTTTTTCTGATTACTTTTTACTACATCAGTACACAAATATCTGTACTTCGGACTCCTCACATTTGGAAAACATGTTTGTTACTTTATTGTTTTTAAAGTCTTTAAAAGATACAAATTCTATTGAAATAAATTAACTTCTTATCATGATATTTGTTGTTGCTGAAAGTTGAGCTATTTTATAAAAGTTATACATTTTCAGCCTAGAGAAAAATATATGTGAAGAGAATAACATTGGTTATTCTTATTAAACGTGTATAGTATTTAACAATGAATGTATTGTTTCATTAATTGCAAAAAAAACAACAACAAAAAACACATTTTTTTTACTTTTTACATAAACATATTTCAGAACCTTTACTTTCTTGCTTGAGTAAGGGAGTTGAATCAGCACTTTTACTTTCACCAGAGTATTTTTTTTTTTTCGAACGCAAGTATCAGCACTTTTACTCAAGTACAGAATGTGAATACTTTTTGCCACCTCTGTAAGAAAACACACACAAAAACAAAACACACGCACCCTTCTCCAGTTTGAGGAAACTCATGAGCCTGGGGATGAGCGCCGTGTCCAGGGGCTCCTCCATCACCTTCCCCTCCGCGCTGATCCTCCTCACCTTGCCTCCCGTCTCGCCCTCCTGGTGGAACATGACCACCTGGTGGACGTGACGCTCGGCCAGCTCGCAGTACACGTCCGGCTTGAGGAGGGACATCATCAGGCGGTAGTAGCCGTCGGAGTCGTGCGGCGCGGAGATCACCAGCACGCGGTTCTTGCCCGCGAAGCTCGCCAGCAGGTTGGGCGAGCCGGCGCCGCCGGGCATGCGGGCCACCCTCGCCCTCGCGCCGGGGCGCCCTCGTCCCGCAGCATGTCCGGCCGGGGTGGCAGGCCGACCTGGCCGGCCGCAGCCCACCTCCTGGGGCCTCTCGCCGTGCGCCGTGCACGGAGATGGCGGAGTTGAAGCCGGGGCGCGCGCGCCCGCCGACCCGCTCCTTGTCCTCGTCCTCCGCGCTCGGCTGCACTCGCCCTGGCCTCGCGCGCCTCTGCAGCCGGCCCCGCCTGAGGTGAGCGTGCCGGTCGGCTTGGCCGTCCCAGGTGAGCAGGCAGAGCAGGGCCAAGCCGAGGAGGAAAGACCTCTGCATGCTGGCTGGCGCTACAAGCGGGGTCAGTGCGGATTCAGCGGTGGAGCCTGGCGACGAATCAGTTAAATCCACTTGGAGACATACGACAGCGAGTGAGCTTTTATATATGTCTTTATACTAACATTTCTCTGTTTTTGGAACGGGGGGATCCACTGCACTGATTGTGAGGCGGAAAAACGACAAGAGAGAGATGTACCTCAGCGCATGGGCAGTTCCATCCAGAGCTTTATTTAAATACTTCCGTTTAAGGATGTGATCCCAGAATGAGAGCAATAATAATAATGATGATGATGGTGGTGGTGGTGATGATGATGAAGCAGGGGAAAAAATAAATAAATCAGAACGCTTCCAACTTGTGTGACAGATTCTCTAATGATCAATAAAGTATGAGTCGAAAAGTTAGTGGACCGCGTCACATCCTTCTGATGTTTACATCCTATTAGCTTCATCTATTCAACCTACATAATCAACCGACCGGGACTCGATCCTCTGCGCGCAGGAAAGGTGGGGCCGCCGTCAGGAACGGCTCAACTTTGCCCAGAATGCAAAACAACACTTTGGAGTCTGCACGGATGATTTTTTTTCCCTCCCCCCTCTTCTTCTTCTTCTTCTTCTTCTTCTTCTTCTTCTTCTTCTTCTTCTCTTCTCTTCCCCTCCCTCGAGCTGAGCTTCGTCCGCCTCGGTCCGTCTCGGGACTCCTGTCGAGGAGAAGGCAGCAGAGGGCAGCTGGCCGCCCGTCCTGGTCAGTCAGTCTGCAGCGAGCATGTCTCCAAAGGAAGGAAGAGGGGGAGAAAAATAAAAAAAAGAGTCCAGTGTTACGGAGCGAGTGGGTCCCTTCGCCGGGTTGGGGTTGGAGCTCGCCGTGAAACACAACACGGTGGCTCGCAAATCTGTGAGAAGTGTGAGACACGTTGTTGCCCGCCCCGAGTTGGAAAGATCACCGGGAAGAGAAATGACCATATTCAGACTCAGCGTCAAGTTCCTCCTTTTAAAAGGCAGACGGAGAAACGCCCCCCACCTAAAAAGCCATCCCCGTCCACTTTCTCCAGGAGGACTCCAAAAGCTTCTCTCTTTTACTATATATTCAGAAAGCACCGTAAGTGAAAGATACTTTCGTCAAAGTAAAGGTACAACGACAGAGTTCAAATGACTACTTCAGCAAGTGTGACAAATAATAATAAGTGAATTGATTTTAACAGAATTTGTATCTTTTACACAAGAAAAAGACACAAGAAACACAAGAAACAAAGGTGTTTTCCAAATTTAAGGAGTAAAAAGTACAGATATTTGTCAAGTTAAGTCAAGTTTATTTGTATAGCACAATTCAACAAGAGATCATTCAGAGTGCTTTACAGCGACATTAAAACCACCAAAGCAGTAATAAAATACAATAGAATAAAATAAAATGGGAAAAACAGACGGTAAAATATAATATGTGTGTACTACGAAAGTAAAAAGTCATCAGAAATTACAGATATCTGAAAAATCTACTAAAGTACAGTAACAAAGTAGTTGCATTTTGTGACTTCCCACCTCTGCTATGTTATATTTTTCGCTCTTGCCTGGACTTGGCTGATAATCCAGTTCCACTTTTATTACATGAGAGCTGGAAATGTTCCCGCCACATCTGATAAAGTAAAATGTGTCTTTTCTATCTGGCACAATTTCAAAGAGCTCAAAAAAAAAAAAAAAAAAACCCTCCAAGTTGGACATATAATTAAGGCTCAAGTAAAGAAAACTAAACCACTGGGTCTGAACCACAACCACTTTTACTGCAAAAACGAAACGTCACGTTCATGCACTGGGAGCGGACAGCGGACAGATGCTGCTTGTACGTAATAATACTACTAATAATAATAATGATAATAATAATAATAATGATAATAATGTGGAAAAAACCCAATTAGTTTGACTTTGCAAATGACACATGTTGTGAAAAGTGATACTGGGTATGATTTGGATAAACCAGATGTTTCCGGAGTGATGCTGAAGCAAGAAGAGTCTCAGAGTCAGTCTGAAACCAGACCTCATGTCCATCTCTCCAGTCCAGCTACCTCAGCCTTGCGCACCAGTGCAAGCACTACTCACATTCGACCACTTGCTCTCTCACAGATCCAGGTGGGTGCCAGCTGCTTGTATGTGCGGGAGCGAGTGAGCGCTCACGCGGCACAACAGCTTCTCCCTTCACGTGTGGAAAACAGTGGGTGCTGTCTGATTTCATCACCTGCTGTTTGAAATGAAGACATTGTTTTTTCTTGTGGACGGTGAGAATTGAACCCAGGGCTTCACCTTTTTTTCATCCCCAAAGTCGGCAACATGTAACCAGCTGCAGGACGGCGAAACCGATGAGGAGCCAGAGCTCTGCTGACCTTGCCGGGCGAGACTTCATCACATCAAGCACCGCCTTCCACATGTTACTCTGTAATTACCTTGACTGCGCACAAAATGACCGCACCGCTCTGCCCACCACTTCAGACACAAGACTGCCGCACAAAATCAGCTGCTTAACTCTCATCATTTAAATTTGGAAAAAAAAAAAGAAGAAGTATCATCGTTGATGGGTCACATTGATAAATGTAGAAGTTTGGGATTTTAAATATTTAGGCAAGTTTTTTTCTTTTCCTGATCTCTACATACACTATTTTGGCTGACTCTGTATATACATATATAGGTACAGTTACGTTAGTTTGTGTATGTGTCCGACGCTGACCGAATGACCCAGTCAGGCAGACAGCCAATCAGGACCCAGAAGATCCCATAAATGACCACTTTTTTTCTTTTTTTTTTGAAGATCAAAACACAATCTATTTTTCCAGGGCACGTCACTCTGCATGGGACCGCAGATGTGTGTCTCTAAAAGCAGAGCAGGCCACACTTAGGATCCCCCACATCTGCTTGTCATTAGCTTCATGTCAGCCGATTACTGTTTCTCTCAAAGTGAAAAGGGGACTCGCAGAGTTACTGAAGATAAGGTCGGGCTGCGTGGAGACATCCCCGCCGATGTATTTTTAATTGCTATGTTTTTGCTAATTCGGCTTGTCGTCTTCCAAAAGCTGGATCAACAATCGGGACTTTTCATTGCCGCCAACAGTGCTGGCGAGTAATCTATTACTAAGTAATCCACTACTGTCATTAAACTACTTTTTAGGAACAGAGTAATGTAACGGGATTACTCTGGCAAAATTGGTACTTATATCATAATTACTTTATCAAGGAACAATTCCATTACTTTTGTGAAATATTTTGCAAGCTAAAAATGTCTTATTATCCACAAAATGTCTGGAATTTAGAAAAAACAACAGGAAAAAACAGCGATTGCATTTGTAGCTAGAAATACAGACATTATTTTTAGTTGCTCTCGTCTAAATTATAGAACATTGTATGTTATGTGCAGGTTACTTTATGTTTTTTTTAACTAAAGTAATTAGTAATTAATTACTTATGAAACTAAGCAGTTGAAGAAGTAATTGGATTACTTTTTAAGGAGTAATCAGTAATCAGTAGTTGGATTACTTTTATGGGGTAATCCCAACAACACTGGCTGTCAGTGTCACTAAGGAACTGCCACAGCCTAGAATTAGCTTAGCCGCCCCTGCACCACCCTTCCGCTACAAAAATCACACTCTCTTATGTCTGTGATCCCCCGGCCATCTGCGTCTCACATGTTTTGTTCAAAGGCTTGACGGGCAAGCATGTTGAGTCTGAAACATCTCGAGTGCTGAACGTTTTTGATGAATCTCACGTGTCCCATCAAACAGTTGGTATTGAAAAGGTCGACAGCATCTTGCGACATGCATCATTTTTGTAGACAGCCGGAGCTCGCCGGACGTGGCCATGTTTTCACCCGCCCCCTTTCTCACCCAAGACAGCCCATTTTCTGTTCTGTTTTTCATTTTCTCCCCCACATTTATTGCAGATGTGCCTGGTTTGAATTCTTCAAGGGTCTGTGTCGCGTGCCACCTCTGACGGCGTGGGGTTCTGAAGGAGTCTCGAACCCGCTGCTCCCTCCGCCAACGACCACGGAGCCACTCTGCGGACGCGGGGACACGAGAGCCCAGAAGAGTGTCTCATTCAACAAGTGGCATCCTGACCCTAATGAAGTCCTGTTGACGCAGCGTGTCATAAGTCTGACCTTTGACCCTACCCTTTGACCTTTAAACGACACCTCTGTTTTATCAGAGGGCTGACAGCTCCGTGAGAGACTGGACTTCGTACGTGCGCGGCGCTTGAACGTGCTCGGATGAATGGACCTGGGCTCAGTTGGTCATCAGAATCTCCTCTGGGGATCTGTTAGAAGCTCTTGTGTCTTGAGGTAGAGCGACGGATGACTGGAGATGAAGAATGACTGGAGACCCACACTTTTTTCCTTATCATGAAGTCGTGACCCAAGTTTATTCCACAGCACTCAAATTTGTTCCACAAAAAAATAAAAAAAGCTGGCCCACTTTTTATCATCTTGAGTAAAAAAATTATTCAAATTATTGAATTGAATTTTGTGTCCTGCAAAACAAATGTCCAACATTTTCTCTATAAATATATATATATATATATTTTTTAAAATGCATTTTTTTTAAAAAAAGGGGCGAAACTGCCCACAAGATCGCGAGCCAATCCAAACAGCTCCGCGACCCAAAAGCGGGTCGCGACCCACCAGTTGAGAAACGCTGTTCTAGACAATATATCCAGTCCACCAAGTGCAGTTATGAAGTTACAAAGGCTCAGCTCAGCAGCCGCCTCCAGCTTCTCTACAGAGAACGGGTTAGGGAACATTTCACTGTGCATCATGTATAAAGTGATAAACTAAGCATCTTGTTTTTTTATTTCTTCCTGGCCCATTGCAAGGCGGTTTAATCTGGAATCTGAAGTCATGCTTGCTCTCTCTCTCAACTCCAAACACTGCAACTAAAATTTCAATTAGAGCCTTTTCTTCTTTCCTGGATTGCTACTCTGAGAAGACAGTTTTAGGGCCTTTAAAAGAAACAATTTATGGACGGACCAAACACTGTAGTCTGAAATCACCTTTGTTGGACGTCATAAGATGGCATCATACATGTTTCAAACATTTTCTGGAAGTAGACGCTGTGTCTCGATCCACCCACAAAGGTTTAACTAATCGTTTTCATATGTCATCACCGAGTTGAGGTCAGCACAGATAAAATAACCATTTAACAGAGCAATACTCCGGAGGACGAAATCCATGTGATTTTTCTTGAGTGCAGCAGCTGGTTTATTTTTTGTGCCAAGCTCATCAGATCAGTTTTGGATCCTGTTTTCCTGTCTGCTAACCTCAACCTACTATGGCTTTGCACATGAGGAACATGTCTTGAGTGCATGCGTGGTTGTCAATATGTGTCCGTGTGTGCGTATGAAGAAAGAAAAGACGAGTAAAACCAGGTAGAAAATACAAGAAACAAAAAAGGAGAGGAATTTCAACATTCAGGAAAGACTTGCCACCGAAAAAAAAAAAAAAAAAAAAAATCTGAATAGTTCTTGTAGCCTCAAAATACCTTTTCCTTATTACTTTGGTCTTTTTATAATTAAGAATTAGACAAAATATTACAGCTGTTTGTTACATGTTCACACACACATACTCCTCAATGCCACTTTCATGTGATAAACTCCAACTTTGCGCTGCCATTTTCATTAGCTTTTTTGTTTATTTCTAGCTTTATGCTTTTTGCTCTGAATTGATGCCTTTTTCCTAGTGCTGAAGAGCTTGCTACCCTTGTAGCTTGTGGGTTCAGATAAATCAGTGTCAAATTCTCTCGTAGGCTTCCTTTAAAGGTGGAAGAAAGTTGCATGTTTGTCATCTTTTGTCATAGGACTGCTTACTGGAGAATAATAGAGTGGTGAAACCGACAAAAAATGGAAGGCCAAAAAGATCTTTGTAATAACATTGTAATAATAATGTAATAACATTTACAAGCCCAAGGTCCTGACTGTGACCCAGGTTGGTGGACAGTATGTGTTTCTGCGAGCTGTCTTACTGGGACTTACCTGGTTCGACTGCTACCTGTAGTCCTGCTCAGAAGTGTTGTTGCGTGGTGTGTCATGATCAGCTGTTTCCTTGAGCTTGACCTCCCCCTGACCTGCCTGCCTGCCTGTAGATCCCACAGTTCCGCCCTGCCCCGCAGGCCGATGGTCTCTGGAGGAGTCCCAGGTGTAGTAGTTGTGTCAGTTAGGTGTTAGTGGCCCCGCTATCTGATGTTTCTTTTGCATTAGTATTTATTGAAAAGTATTTTTTTGTAAATATGTAAATAAAATTATTCTTCATAGTCTGTTCTGTTCATGTCATATTATATCCACCTGGTTGTGCTGCTTCCATATTGTAATGTATGGTTGTATATTATGGTAGAGTTTTTATCCAATCATATCATCATGAAAAAGGGAACCCCGCGACTGAGGAGGGGTCCTGGCACCGGAACTTTCAGGACTGGGCTCACGTGACTTCTGATAGTCTTGTGACTTAAGTTGCCATGGAAAGACACAAGGACTGCGGCAGTATCTTGCAGGCGCTTGCGAGTGCACACACATTGTGTGAATAAATAGACGACAAGAAGAGTTCAGGTAGAGATTAGGAACAGAAGGAATGTGGGAGTTGCTTCAAATATCGTTCAACAGGAGAGAAAAAGAAGCTCCCTCAGCAGTCTAGGCCGATAGCAGCGTAAATGAAAATACACTGCTCCTACCTATGAGCTTTGTGAAAAACAAGTTTAGTTTTCATTCTATGCTTAAATAAACACAGGGGACAGGATAAAGGAGATAAATAACTTACTTACTTGCGTACTTACTTATTAATTTACTTACTAAATTAAACTTCTGTGTTATGATCACCTTTCAGAAACTTTATGGGTCATTCATAGTTCTGCATAGCAGAGGTTCAATTTGGTCATCCTGATCATAAAGAGTTACAGCAGTTTAATGTAAAGGTCCCCAAAGCATGAAAAATCTTTGTCGTTAGTAAGAAAGCCTTGCTAACGACAATCTTAATATGGGATCTAAAGGACAGATCCTGATCATAAACAACTTTCACCCACCCATCCATCCATCCTAATGTCCTAATGTCTATGAAGTAAGTCTCAAGTTAATCGGTCAAATTAACCCAGTTTAATTGACATATAAAACTGGGTTATACACCCAGTGGTGCAACCTGGACACATCTTCATTGATGTAGGGGCTGAGGCTTCTCGCCTGATGGAATAAAGATGATGGTGTGCATGGTGGGGTTTCGTCGCTTGCTGGTATTGATGCCAGTGCAGATGTTTTTTGCTCTTGGCACTTGGTCATGGCGCCAGCGATACCTTCCATCCCCGCAAGGCCTTGGAGCAGCAGCTGAGGACCTTCTCGAGTGATCCCCTTACCCGGCAGAGTTGGCAAGCTGGGGAGTCCACCAGGCCCCAGATGAACAGGTTGGCAGGAGTTGGGAGAACATCGTACACCATCTGGACTAAAAAGTTGAAGTGGTGCTGTGAAGTGGTCCACATCTATATCAATCTGCATAATGATGGAAATGTTTGTTATGTTTTCTAATATTTCTCAGAAGAGACATATAAAGATTCACAGTATTAGTCCACACTGAGTCATAGCCACAGCCCCTTTCATGTTATGAAGATCTATAGGTCACGTGAACAAACTGAAAACGGTCAGATGAATATGAACTAAACCAATTTAGGGTTCGATCCTCAATGCCAATGACATCTTCTCATTGCTTCAGAAGAACTTTGTAATCAACCACATTGAAAGCAGCGGATGAGAACTTGTAGCTAATAGAAGACCTTGCTTTGTGTTGCAGGAGACGAAGTGACTGGCAGCTGTAACAATCCCTTTAAAAATGTACACAGAATATTAAAATGCACAAGTACAAACTGTTAGGATTTTCATTCGACTGACAAACGCGGCAGACGACCTCTTCCCTTAGACAAGGGAATGCATTCCTGGAAAAAGAGTTCAGCCAAGAAGTCCGGAAGTGTCTCTTACGACCACTTTGTGCCTGTAGGTGTATATCAGCGTGACAATGTTCATGTGTGACTCAGGTTTGGATCACTGACCCCGTAGCGGTGACTGGATTGACCGCATGGCTGCTCCTAGGATCTCAGGTCATTCATCATGTCAATAGGAACCCTTTCATAGTGGTGAAACACCACAGACAGGCTTTGGTGCGAGGGGTTAAGATATGACTAAGTCCCCACATGGGGCTGCCCAGGCCATGGCTCCTCAGCTAATGACCTGAACATGTGGCACTTTCAGATCCTACTTCTTCTATTTGCCCTGCCCAAAACAGCACATGCATTGTGTGCTTCTTTTGCTTGTTTGATCTGAGCTGCGTTTTCGGTCGACTTTAAAAACCCATGTAGTAACTTTTTGGGGATTCCCCCTGAATTTTTCTTTAATGATTTGTTAGTTTTAAAGGTTCGATAAGATAATTCAGTGTTTTTCAGGAAAACATTTTAATCATGTCTAACTAAATATACCACATATTCAGGATTTCCTGTTTTACTTGGCAAGACGGTTAGAATTTTGAATCATCAAAGTGTTTGTTCTGATGTATCTCTTTAGTTCTTGGAAACTGTTTTTCAGTAACTGTTCATATTTAGGCAATGCCCACAGTCAGTTTGACGTCATCTTTGTGTGTGTCAATTATACGTCACATGATGAAGGTGCAAATGTGTTAAGCCCTTCGGGTGAAACGTAACCTGAAAACATAAAACCTTGTGTCTTGTCTTACTTCTTTGGAATGCTTCTACTTTGGGACATTTCCCTATTCACAATCCCCCATTCCTGTGTCTCAATTTTCAAACAGGAAAAGGACCTCTGTCCTGTATCAAGTCTTGCCAGTGGACCCTTTTACCTTTCCTTTACTCATCTACTGTTTCAGTGAATTCAAGCTGTGCCCATAGCCATTTAGCCATAAAAATGTCAGTTGGTGCACATTATAGGCTTGGTTCTATTTTCCCATGTTGCTTTTTGATGCATCTATTCTGCTTAGGACTGGGCTTTAAGCCTAAAAAGCTGGTAATTCTTAACTTAAGCAAGTCTGATGGCACCAATGAGTAGTAAGAAGACACGGAAATCATTTGACCAAGATAGATAGATAGACAGATAGATGCCGTACATACATACATACATAAAACAAGACTACCAAAAAAGCCTTTCTGAAAAAAAAGGCTTTTTGATGCTAACTATGTTGCAAATATGAATAACCTGCAGTATTAAATGTGTAGATAAGACATGAGTCCGTTCTATACACAGAAGTGTAGTTGTAACTGGATAATATATGGCTTGATAATGACTTGGAGACTTCCATGCTCGGGGACTGCAGGGGACACTTGATCTTGATTACAGTTTTGGGTAAAAACAAATAAAAATTAAAAAACATGTTTTATGAAGAGACGTTGTAGTGAAATAAATGAGAACATGTGGAGACGATAATGAAACCTGGCTGTGATGCAGCTTTAAAAAAAAAAAAAAAAATTCAGATCCTGGCTGGACAGAGGATGTTTTCATTGGCTGATAATGCTTGAAGTTGATAGGCATCTCTAATTACAAAAAGTTATACGTCTAAGCTCGTGGAATATTTGGATAATTGGCCTGAGGAGGACGTTTCCCTCTATTTGATTTCCATCTAAACCGTTTCCCTTTCTATGTTTGGACTTGTGTAAAGCATTACCTTGTATTACTCAAACAGCCGAACAGCAGAACCCTATCCCAACTATCTAATGAGGGAGGAAGCATGACTGGAACCAGTAACCCAGAGAACCCACAGGGCCAGAAGCAGAACGTGTTGGCAGCTACGACATGGAGCGTGAACGTTCACCGTCTCAACAAGCCCCTCCACGCCCGCTCACTGTTTTGACAAACTACTATGTATTGTAACAAACGCTTTCGGATCCACGTTCAGAAAGACTTCATTTTTTTTTTTTAAATGCAGCTCTTATGTTTTCAATCAGCGTGAGGAGGAAGTGCGGTACAGTGTGTGGGTGGGTCTATAGTGTTTGAACAGTGCATTCCACAGCCAGGCTTTAGAATAACATTCCCTTCATGCACAGCTACTGGCACACAAACCCCAAGTGCCACGTCGGCTAATGAGCCAGGCTTGTAGATTCTGATCTATTAAAATGTACCTGAACAGCCACATCGTGTCGTGCAATCATAAAAACATGCTGTCAGAGTTGGTTGTCGGCCCACGTGATCTTAACCGATACGATAATGCTTACAGGTATACATACTGTTGACTTCATCCCTGCGTCACTCTGCACTGCAGAGCCTATAGAGTTGACATAAAGAGGCGGAGTGGAGCCTACGTCCAAAATAAAATCTTTGTATAGGATAAACAGCACGTGTTTGTAAAGGAGAAAGTGCTGCGCGCAGCTCCGAAAGCGGAACATTTATATATGGCAACAACTGTTGATGTGCGAAAAACCTCAAGTCACCAAACACACACAAGCGGAGAATGTTTTATTAGCTGAAACGTGCAATCTTGATATGTTTTCTCCAGCTTGTTGGACAGCTTTTTCCTATATTTATTTAAACATTTTATGAAAAAAAAAATCCATTTAAGTATCAAATACAAACAAACAAAGAGGAATGCCTGAAACGGCCTGTAGCTCCTGGTCGCTCCTCAACGTCCCCACATCAGAGGCCGCTTCTCAACTTGAGGCAATGGTCTGGGGTATTATGACTGTAACATCCTGTCCAGTGCGCAGTGTGCTGAGGCCCTGGCACAGTGTTTACTTTGAGAAGGATTTAGTATGTTGACTGTCTCAGACCTCACATGGCTTCAACTCGATGCCAGGGCCCTCCACAGCTAAATGGCGAACATCAAAACACCTTCTGATCTGCTGAGCGGCGCTGAGCTCTAACTCCTGTCCACTCACATACTGTAAGGTGGGCAGGAACGTTGACGAAAAGCCACAGCTTTCTACACTGAGATGAAATTCCAAAAAAAAAAGGAAAAAAAAAAAAAGCTTTTCATCTTCTGTAACTACATGAAACAGAACTCCACTATATTTGAAAATGTATTTATAAATGAGGACTTTTTAAATAAGCATAGTTGCTAAATGTGATAAAAAATAAGAAACAACAGGATATTCTACTATTTCAGTGACGTCTTATTATATTATTATTATTATTATTATTATTATTATTATTATACTGCATTGTCCTATTCTCAGCCCTACACACTCATCAAGTACTTACTTACCTAGTGTGGTATCTGTCCCTCACAGAATGTGTGCTTGGTTAGACTCTCATTTCAACTTTAACACTGTTTCCCCATAACTAAAAGCTGTGTAGAAAGTAAAGCCAAAGTTGAGTAACCATCGATGGTTTTTGTGCTGTGTGTCACTGGTCTGTTTTCAACCTTGTGAGGTTTCCTCTCGGAAAACAAAAGCTTTTTGAACCTGATGTGACTCATCGCTCTGTAATTTACCGTCGCTGCTTGTTTTCCAATTTTAAAAGGCGTTAGACAAATTGAAAATATGCAATGAGAATTATTATCAGCGGGCGATGATTGCAGTTGTTGTGCCAGGGGACCCGACGAAGGTCTTTTGTAAGTTCCTAGAGGGCCCGTAAGGACGCTTAACTGGGAACAACAAAAAAAACGCTTAAACAAATCCAAAAATATAAACTGCAGAACCTCAACTGCCATCTGCCAAGTCAGAGCAGGGGCCTTGAGCAGTTTTGCGGCTGGTGGTAGGAAGTGTTCCCTGTAACGGGCTGTCAGACAATGGAGCTGTCTGAGCGTCTGGGAGGAGACACTCCACTGTCTGTCTAGTATGTGGTGGAGAGGGCGCTGCGGGTTATTCAGAACCCATAACAGTTTGCTCAGTGTTCCACCGCCTCACGTGTCTCTGTCTGCCGAGCCGGCCTTGCCTCATCAGTTTGTTTGCCTCAGCCGTTGGCCACTCCACTGCAGTTTGTTGTTGAAGGACACGCCCCCGTCACCTCCACCACCTTCACATTCCCGCCCCTCTGTTGTCAAAACCCACCACGCCCCGAGTGGGAGATACAGATGTGTGCATGTGTCTTCTTGCTGAAGATTGTTCACACTCCTCATTGGTAACGGTTGGAGGAACCTTCTCCATTTGTGTTACACAGAAATCTATCGGTCTTAAAGGTCCAGTGTGTAAACTTTACAAGGAGGCCTGGTATTTAAGGAAGCCATAGAACCGTCTTGCTCTATGTACATTCTTGTGAGAACAGTTCTAAGGGTAGGAAAACCAAATGACTTTTACTGTACTGCAATACACTTTTATTAATGTATTTATGGGCAGCATGTTAAGCTTTTACTAATATAAAAATCATAAACCAAGCCACAAGCGTACACCCTGGACCTTTAAGTTAATTTACTGGTAGACACAACTGGATCACTTCGCTGAGCTTGCAGCAGCCCATCGCTGTCGCTGTGACGTCGTACCTCCCAGGGGCGTTGGGTTGTGTTGGGTTGCTTGGTGCGCTCACGTCATCTCACTTGGCAGTGTAAGGCCAGACGGTGGGAGTTGAACTTTGTTGGACAGCGCTCGTGTTGCGCTCACGTCACTGCCTGCGAGGGGACTGGAGGTAGCCAGTAAGACAGGCAGGAGCAGCGGCAGTTCTTTCAGCCCGCTGATATCCTTTTCCATACTCGAGGGTGGTGGTATGTTGCAGTTGCATCACTAAAACACAGCGGCGGTTGGTGGAAAACATTCTATTTGGGACGTGTGCCTGAAGTCAGTTTTAACAAGCGTCCAAAACAATTGGACAGAAACAGCTGGATACCAGCGCCCTGTGAAATAGTAATTACCTAATGCTAATGTGAATAACTTAATGCATACTGTGCAAACACATTTAGATTCACATTACAAACAAGAAATTAACTAATAATTAGGTTTACACAGTTTTACAGACAAAGTTCTTAACTACTACAGCAGTGATTTCTTGTGGCAGAGACACAGAGCTGGCTGAGAAATGGTGCATCGATGGTAAATAGGCAACGCAAATAGCGCAAGACTCAAGTGCAAAGAGGACTATATACAACTATCTATACCTATGTAAATGTATATATGTATATATTTACATATATATTTATATATACACACACACACATATATAGGCATACATATAGATACATATATACTGTACATGATTGATGTATATATCTATGTATAGACAGTATATATATATATGCATACAAATAGTCTATGTATATGTATATACATATGTACAGTACATATATATGGAAGCACCACCATCTCAAGTACCATCTCTCTATATATATTGTATATTGTAAAGAAGCCATTTATCTTTCTTACTGATATGGACACAAAACAAACTCGCTATAACTGAACACATATGAGGATCGATAATGTCGGAAAATCACAGCTGAACTGCTGAGACAACCCTTTTGTGACGCAAAAGAGAAAGCCTCATAAGAAAAAGACATCAAAGGAAGTTTTTTTTTTTTTTTTTACAAACACTAAAAAAATGAGACAAACTTTGAAGGAACGATGATAATTGGAAACAGTCTACAGCTGAACGTGACCAGTTCACGTCAAGTGAAAATGGCACGTTACATTTAGACGGAGGAGGAGATGGAATATTTTTATTTGGACGAGATTTGACGAAAATGATGGCTAATGCGCTTCACACCGTTCAATGGAAACAGCCGCAAATTGCAATTGCACTTTGTCAAAGTTTAGAAATGTCGCTTTTATTTTGCGAAAAACCTGTCATGGAAAACGCAGCTGATAATGCTGTGGTATACCTCTGTGAAAACATTTCCCATGCCGAGCGCCAGAAAATGGACTCTTATGTTAATCTCTTGCACCTCCCGGTTTAATAATTACCTATGCATGTGTTCCGACTTGAAACACTTTGCCGCGTCTCTGTTGCTCATGCAACATTCCCATTGTGGGGGCAGAGAGGCAGACAGTCTGTGTTGGCCTAATGTTGACATTTGACACAGAGACAACAGCACTGTGACTGGAACAGTGACAGTTCCAGTCAGTACAAAGTCTTCTACAACACCAACACAGACTTTTTCCACACAATTGCACAGATGAATGTGGTGGGGATCTCTCCTTTCACACCCAAACGCTACACGAAACGACCTTTGGAACTTGTAAACTCGCAATGCAAGTCAGAATTAATACATTGATACATTTGCCACGACTTAATAATAATGTTTTCGTAAATGTATAAAAATCAATACTTTCAGATTATTCCAAACTCTGAAATGGTGTATACAAACTTTATCAGTAGAGAATCAGTAAATATTCCGAATCAGGTTTTGACCATGTAATGAACAGAAATCAAAATATTGCTTGTGAAAAAAAAAAAAAAAGTTAAAAGGCAGCTGTTTCTTTCATTGGCTGTGTTGATACTCAATCCCATTGAAATTGTTCATTTTCTTCCTTTAGTATCTCTCGGAGAAACAAGCCCAGGAGCTTCTGCAGTGCAATCTGAGAAATTGGTCGCCACTGCAAAACACACCAGGGAAATTTTCTTCAACAAAACATTTTGATTCAGGTAGTGAAACCTCCACAATGATCAGCAATAAACAGCCTGGTTAGAGTGAAAGAACACACTGTGCAAAACATTCCTGAAATGGCAAAATCAAAAGAGAACTCTGAAATCACCAGTCAAAGGCTTGATGAAAAGTAAAAATTAGAGTCAGACAACATTCAGGTTGATTGAGGCAAACATATTTCAAGTAATCAGAAATAAGAACAAGGAGAAAAATTACCATCATCATATGTATATATAGGTATAAATGATCTGCTCTTAGTGCAGCCTTCCAGTCGGCTCTGGATCTTTTCCCAGGGACATTTCTGTGTGACTCACATCTCAGTGAAGTTGCACGCCAGCCCCTCGCTGGTCCGGAAAATAAGAGACTGAGGGGATCTTTAATGATGCACCGAGGCCCTGAGGACAGGAAGCCTGTGGAGAAGTGGCGAGGCTGCAGTAGTCTGCTGCTCCATTAATGGCCCTGTGAGACATGACAGCGAAGCAAACTGCGTCTGGAATAACTGAGAACCTGACTGCCGTCTGTTAGTCCTCACGTTGTCCGTTTTCACTTTCAGGTGGAGGAGTTCAAGTATCTCGGCGTGGTTACTCACGAGTGGTTGAGGGATAGATGGATAGATAGATGTCAAGAACTGGAGCGTGGAGGAAGGACCCAGATGCGGACCACTCAGATTTTTTGCAGAGAAAAATGGTTTATTTTAAACTATAACAAAACTAAACAAAGGGTGTCCATGAGGGTAACTAATAACAAAAACACACTGGGAGACTTAACACAAAAAGACAAGGCAGGTACAAAAGAAAATTGTAACCAGAAACTAAGGAAAAAACAAGAATATACCTGAGACCACTTGGGCAAAACCAAGAACAGCATGCCAGAAACCTCAACAGAAGGCAATGATCCCACAAAGACAAAGGGAGACAAGGACTATTCATACACTGGGGCAGGGGAACACAGGCGAGAACAATCAAGGGCAGGGCTGACAACGAGACCCAGGTGACAGACCTTAAGCACTAAACACAGGAAGTAAAGCTAAAGAATAGCATGACAGAACATGACGAGATAGATAGATAGATAGATAGATAGATAGATAGAAACAGACTTTAAAGCGGTGAAATAGGACATACAGAAGAACTGGATTGTCCACATCAGATAGATAGATAGATAGATAGATAGATAGATAGATAGATAGATAGATAGATAGAAATCATGAAATGAGATGTCTGAGTATCCTATCCCAGAGCTCTTCTGGATTGAAGCAACTGAGGAATGCGGCTGGCTTCAAATGAACCTTGTCCAGAAATGTCACTGCCACACACGTGTATCTTTTCCATTTTGCAATGTACTGCAATGTTACTGGAGGGTTATTTTTTTCCCCCACCGTGAAAGCAGCTGTGTTCCCGAAACAACTGTTTATCTTACCACGCTCTGCTGCGGTTTCGGTGCACACGTGACACGGCAGTGAATGAATGTCTATACGGGTAATGTGAGTAACGGGTTCCCTCCTTTCCACTGTAAAAGCAGACATCATGCAATCGGAGGCAACCCCCGGCTGAGTCACTCGGGAACTGGTTTCCAGCCCCCCCCGTCAAGACCGAATCAGTTAACATACTCCCCTCTCTGTAAATTCCATGATGTCATTCCACATACTGGACCCACGAGAATGACCTTACAATTACAGCGGGCTCAAGGCAGTGCTACTGTGGACCCTGTGCTGTAATGTGTTCTACATCCCAGTCTAGGCAGCCTTGTAAAGCAGAGACTGATGTATAAATAAATAAATAGATAATATTTTCACTTGCATTTTGTACTATTCTGTGCTTTACACTTAATCTGAAGAAGTCCAACTCTGATAAAATTTGTGGACATTCAGTTCACCTAGTGGGACACTGTTTAGTCCATATTCAGAACCAGTCATAGACAAGATTTAAAGGTGCAGGGTGTAGAATTTGGCTTGATTTATGATTTTTATATTGGTAAAAGCTTAACACACGGCCCATAAATACATTAACACAAGTGTATACTCGCAGTACAATAAAAGCCATTTGGTTTTCCGACCCTTAGAATGAACTCATATATGTCAGAATATACGCAAAGCAATAAGGGTCTCACTCCTATTTAGCTGCCATCTTGCACCGCCATGTTTTATGGGAAGTCTGACAGTGTCCTAATTACTATATTCAGTATATTTCAGCACCTATTTGATGGGTCAGACACAGAACACAAGATAGTGCTGGGTTCTGCAGTTGTGTTTTCCTCTGGTATCATCTCTGGTACCAGCCAGGTATCATCCACATTATCGGTATAGCTATATTGCTTCCACGACTAACCTGCCACTGACACACCTGATTGCCTTCCGCTCACCTGCTACAACCTGTATGGAAACCTGGTCTAATCACCCACTCTGAGAGCATCACCCGTTCGACAGCATCTCTGCCGCAGCCTGATCTGCTGCTGTTCTCCTGCCCTGCGGTTTTTGGACAGACTCCCTTTGTTGAACCAATTTTAGTTAAATGAATCAACTTTGTTCTGTCTGCATTGTGGATCCAGCTTCTTTTGAGCTTAAAAGTCAAATGTGTACATTTTTCTTAAGAAAGCCTGCCTGACTGTACGTTTGGTATTTAGGGCCACTGTCAGGTGGGCTTCCTGCTTGCTTTATTTATGTTTTTTTGAATATAAGAGCACCTTTCGAAGACTAGGAAAACCATATTACTTCTATTGTACCGCAAGTTTGTATTTATGGGCAGTAAGTAAAGCTTTTACCAATATAAAAAATCATAAATCAAGCCAAATTTTACCCACTGGACCTTTAAGCAGATAGGGAAGCAGGACGGGAAGCGGGCACTCAGACATCATTTTGACACCAAGGACTACCGCATGCTTGTTTTTTTTGACTTATGTGCTGATATGCATGACCTGATGCACTCACTCATGTGCCATATTCAGTTCTATGCAGACTCTGTTGTCACAACTTACACAGTCAAGGTGTTCAGTAACAAGGCAAAGCTCTTGAGAATTATCGATTTCAAAAAGCTGCATTTTTGCGAGAAACAAGTGGACCCCATAGCAGGCTGGAGGACAGTCTGTCTCCACTGGTGAAGCAGTGCAGCAAGTGTTATTTGTTTTTGACTGAGGAAAAGGGCTCAAGTGTGCTCACTGCGGTAGACTGCTTTGAGAGGCTAGTCAGCGTTGTCTTGTGCGGTCGTGCAGTTCCTCTTTATGTACTTTTTAATTCCTTCATCATCTCTGGGATTTGCTCAGAAAAGTCTCTCTGGTTCGTTGGAAAAATCTCATTTTACAAAGCACTAGATTATAAGTACAATATCAACTTCCTTTCTGCCTCTTCATCATTGACATAATTCTGTTATGTTTGGCCTCGCCGTCTGTTGTTATTAATTAGCCTCACTCGGCAAAACACTCCAAGCTAAGGCCAAACTAATAGTTAGCAGGGGAAAAAAAAAATCCTCTGCATCCCCCCCTGTGGGAGTCTGTGGAACTGCCTTGGTTGTGTAAACAGTTGAAGAAATACACACTTAAACCGCTCTTTAAAACTCATTAACGTGAAATCAACAAAACTCACCATTTTCAATCTTCAAGACACACGATTGAAAACAGTGACCGGACGTCTGTCAAACAGCTGAGGTAAAACATCTGGATGTCCCCCTGGTGGCAAGTTGCAGAAATGTAAAATGTACATCATGATAGTCTCAAATTGGGTTTGCAAATAAATCCAGCACAAATGAGTTTCCGTTAATTATGATGCACAGTCTGTGAGCTTTCTGAAATGCGGGCTCTTAGGGTGCAGAAAACAGAAACCAAAGAGGAATAAAAGCTAAAATACAAAGCGGACAGCTATCCGTGGCTCTGACAGATAGGATGACTGGACTGGACCGGACTGGACTGGACTGGAGGCAGGGGTGGGATGAGTTGGAGATAAACAAACTGAAGCTGAAAATGAAACAAAACGCAGAACGGAGCTGCAAAAAAAAAAAAAAAAAAAAGTTGCCTGAAGGTGACAGACAAAGTGAGTAACAGGGTCTCCAACCTTGGCAGGGTATGGGAGGGAGAGCGAGGTTTTAACTGTATGCGATGAGTTACGACTGAACCCCCCCCATTTCTGAGAATATTTTTCTGCCTTTTTTAAATTCATTTTTATGTATATATGCAAACATATACCCACATAAAAAGGATGTATCTGTTGGTGATATGGCGGGGAAAAAAAACAACCCACAAAACAAACAAAACACCCACATTGGAGCACTTGTTCAACCTCCTTTTGCCGCACACTGAGCATAATTGAGGCCTTTTTACATTTGCTGACTAAAACATCTGGTCAGCTGTTTATGCTCTCGAAATAGTTGAGAGAGGTTGACGCCCACACACACCTGATGTGCTGCAGTAAAGTTAAAGCGTGTGCGTGCCAAAGAAAGGAAGCAGTCGGTTTTGGAAGACTGTTTTCTTTTCATACAACCAAGGCCACAGGAATGCACAGGCTTGGGGATCACAACGTGTCGGCAATGAAGTTGGGAAACCTCGGCTGAATTCAAATATGTATTTGGGATTTTTAAAAGTTACGTGTGTTATGCGTGCACTCATAAATATGTGCAGTATTTAGACCAATCACAGACACAGACTGCACAGGGATGACTTGGAATATTTAGCTTTTGGATGAAATTTCAAAAAACGTATCTATAGTATGAATTACAGTTGAACTTGATTTGACCTTCGTAGAACAAAACAAACTTTTTTTTCCCTGTACTTATTGCTTAAAATGTTCTCTGGCAGGTTGATTAATTGCAGTAATCACCAAGCAAAAGTGCCTGATGATCCAAGACCACTCAGTGGTTTGGATTGATGAGAGCTTGTATCAAAGCGGTCTGCTTCATCAGGATGTTCACATTTTAACATGAAATCAAGACAGGTTATTGATTTTTTTTTGTAACATTATTTTTTCAAGCTTGGCTTGTGTTCCACTGTATAATAAGAATCTCAATAAAATTCCCAACTTGAAAGTGGCATCTGACTAGAATTGAATTGAACTGGTGCACGCGTCGAGGGTGGATGATCACAGTGCTGAGCCCGAGTCATTCATTTTGTTTCGTCGTCACACGAATATGCGCTTACCTGGTGGTTGGGGGACTATTTAAGAGGTGCAACACCCCCATCTAGTGGCTGCAATCGGCACTGTCTGATTTACCTCTGGATCGACCATGCCGGGTGAGTCGTCTCAAGAAAGACCAGCAGGGCGGAGTGCGAGTGCAAATGATCACATGAGCGAATTGAACTGCAACGCGTCGGTTGCAGGGCGACCTTCTGTCCTCTCTAACCAACCACCTCTCCAACACACAGCTGGTCGTTCCGTCCCACTGCGTCCAGCTCTTTGTCCTCGACAAAGTCAGAAAACGTGCGATATAAAACATTGAGAGACCTTGTCTCGGTAGTCGCTTAGTTTCCTCAAATTAAAACGTCATTTTTCTCATTTGATCGCGACATCGTGGCATTGTTTGTCACTCATGCAGAAGGAACAAAATAAATAAATAAATAAATAAATAAATAAATCACTTCAATTGTACTTTTGCGCTTATTGTCTTATTGTGGTTTTGGGTTATTGTTTTGTTTTGTGGGTTTCCGGGACAAAGTGCAAAGCAGGTCGTCTATCTGTTGTCATGGTGACAGTTATTGGTTCCGGCCACCTTTTTTTTTTCTTCTTTCTTTCTTTTCTTTTTTTTTTTTTTTTTGACCAAAGGAGGACCAGTCGATTACAGATTTAAGAATACTATTTTACGAATAATAATAAATAAAAAGGCGCTAGGGGGAGCTATTGCTCCTGTAATGGGCCTTGTCCTAACGTGACCCAGTCAACTTGCCGGAAGGCTGGAAGACCTCCCAAAACCCCCGGACACGGTAATTATTTGAGAGGATGTCTTCGCGACAATGCATTTTTCGCTGTTTCCAATCTCTTTGCTAAACATCCCAATTAGCGACGCTCCTACGTGGCTACCGCCAGTCGTTTGCTGAAACAGAAGCAAAAGATTATTATTATTTTTTTTTTTTGCTAACCTCAAATTGACGGTCTCTTGTTGGTGCACGCCTTCATTAAGCAGCGGGGTTTGTTTTCCCTGTTTAGTTCCGCCCCCCCCCAAAAAAAAAAGATTGCACAGCGAGCTGTAAGTTCGCGGAAGCCTGAAGTGAGGAATTGTACAAAAAAAAAAAAAATAAAAAAAAGTCAGGCTGCACAAAATGTGTCGTTCGTTCGTTCGTTGGGCGCTGTGGGGTCGGCAGTTGTGTATGTCCTTCAGAGAACACTTTTCATTTCAGTGCCTTTCAGGTAATTAGAAAATCAGCTGGAAGGGGGAAAAAAAAATTGGAGGAAAAGGAAACTATACATCTATGCTGTGATGGCAGGCTTTTTCTGTTCAGACAAACAAAAAAAACCAAACAAATTTATACCGAGGCAAATATACAATGTCCTTCTTTTTCAGTAGCTTCCATCAGGTGGGATATTTTACAAAGTTAGATAAAAGCAATTAACATGTACGATTCAGTCACCTTCTACAGCGGCCCTATTTCACCTTCCTCAACAAATCTCAAAATAAGAAATCTCTTTTGGGTTTCGGAAAGATTTTCGTGTTCTTGGCGCTCAGTGTTTGACTCGCAGCTGCTGCTCCGACATTCTCGAACACAGTCCACAAACATTGAACAGATCCATCCTTCGTCCTTCATCTGTGCAAAAAACCATGACGAGACAGAATGGATTATTGGGAAGACGTCGTTCTGGACGCCTTGAAACCGGCAACCTTTAATTCGTCTTGATCTATCTATCTATCCGGCTAGCTAGCTAGCTAGCCGGATAGATAGATAGATAGATAGATGGATAGATAAAATCATATTATATATATATGTTCATATATATGTATATTATAGAACGGAAGAACAATATCTATCTATCCATCTACCTATCTATCGTTCATCCGTTCGTTCATTTGTTCGTCCGTTCGACCGCAATGTAGTTTGTCCTAATAGAGTTGCCGTATGTGACGTCGTCGGCAGTCATCGGACCCCCGCACAGATCTCGTAGCCTTACAGACACCCATTAGCCAGTGACACTTTGCCACGTCAGTGAAATCGCTGGACCCCGTAGACCCGGACAGATTTTGTACCTGCAACGGGAGTTAGTTGCGATGGCCAATCAGATTGCGAGTCTGTGATGCCAAGATTAGCTAAGCTGTCTTTTGTACGCTGAACTTCACACGCACGCGTCCTGTGATTGGATGAACCCCGAAGAGCCTCTAAGACTGAACTCAACCCGGAGATCCAGTTGCCACCACCACGACCATTAAGACGTCAAATTCAGGTGCGTTCATTTTGGTTGGACTAAATATGACGTCACCGACGACCTTGGGCGTGAAATGCACGGGACCGCCACTGAGAGAAGGTCAAGGTAAGAACTGCCTGTCGCGCCCGTAGTTGAACTCATTGTCTTGCTTATAGCCTTGGACGCTCCTTGCCTCGGGCCCGGCCAATCACCAGGACCGATCTCGCCATCCCCGAAGATTCTCCTCGGGCCTGAGCCGGATCAATACTGTCAACAACCCCCACCCCCACCGCCACCGCCGCCACCACCACCGCCGCCACCGCCACGACTCCAAGCCGCCATTGAGAACGCGGCCTCTTTGGCTTTGACGGCAGGATGAAGTCACGTAAATTATCCGGGCGGCGGGAAGCCTCTCGCGGTGCCAACTGTGGCGACTTCTTTGAATGCGGCCGGGTGATTCAGTGTGGTCTGACAGTGAGTCACTGACGTCCGCGGACATGCCTGTCTCTTCCTTTCAACCCTGGCGTTCATCTCGGCGTGGAATGCAAAGGCATGCTTTCTTGGTTCTCATGGATAGCAGCTCAGGATATGAATCAACTCGCCCTCTCTCCCATTTACACACGCGCGCGCGCACGCACGCACACACACACACAGAAAAACGCACACACAAAAATTTAGGGAAAGTAAGAGCATGTGTGCACAGTATGAGCAGATATATCAAATTGTTGGGATAAGAGTCATGATTTGGATGAGGACAGGAACAATATGTTGGACCGGTTTAAAATGAGCTTGTTTTTGCAGGCAGGCAAGTTCACATTCAGCTGAGCGTCAGGACTTTTGCTCCAGATTTGACAACGGTAACAGATGACGCTGACGGTGGATGGCGGGCGGCTCTGTAGGTTTTAAAAATGTATCAAGTTCAAATACAGAAATGACGTTTTCTGCATTTCCGGGGAATTGTCACAGGTCGAGCGTCTCACCGTGAAAATATATGCTTACGTTCATACATTGCATGTTAACGCACGGTGACGTGTCCGAGGCTCGCTGCTGCCGTCGGCGGTCGCCGCGCAGGCATGAGTCGCTCGTTGATGGCGAGGGCCACGTAGAAAGACGAACGACCGTTCACACTCACACGCAGGTTTTTTTTTTTTTTTTGAACTCTGGGAGGAAGCCCTGGGTAGCTGGAGAGGAACCACGTAGGCACATGGAGAACATGCAAACTCCACACAGAGAGGCCCTAACCCAGGCCAGGGATCGAACCCACGACCTTCTTGACCTTCTTGACCTTCCACTCTTCTTCCTCTTGTCGCCTGAGAAGCTACTCGAATTCTCCTCCTGTACAGTAGCAGGAGTCCCTGTCCCATGAGGATACTGGCACCTCATTATCATCATGCTTATTATCATATAAATTGTTCAAATAGCTGATTTACATGTGATTCCCTGCTTACTGTATTTATGCATAGCAGAACATTTACAGTGTAATAATAACAATGATAATAACACAGAATGTAAAGCCCTCAAATTGTTGCAAACATGGGCGATACGAATAAAATCCAATAGCTTTGTCTTAATGATTAAAATTGAATTTTCCACCCCCAGATTATTACAAGAGACTCACCAGGCATCCATGCAATCCACAGTGCATCGTCCACTGCAACTGTATTCTGTGTCTGTATTTCTCGCAGCATCAAACGCCTGTCAAGCGTCGTCAAGGCCCTCATACCCACAAGGGGCTCGTGTGCGCTACGGCTAGCTAGCTCAATCTGCGCTAATGAAATCCACCTGGCGCAGCCCCGGCCTGGGTGAATTCTATTGAGTAAATAGAATTATCCGCGGCCGCCGTCGTATGACCTCCCCCCCCCCCACCCCCCGCCCCCCATTCCCTTGTACGTAGCTACCGTTGAAACAACACAAGGACACTCGCGGTTGTTGTAGAAGGATAAAGCCCCAATGAAGTGCTACCGTGCACCCTGGTTCAAAGGTCAAGCTACTGATTATGTCCCCATGTCCACACAGATGTGCGGACAGATGTAGTAGTACTCACGTATTGCGCCCGGGAGATAAAGCATCATGATGTAGGATGACGTTGGGGCTACATCCTGATGGTGGTGCCCCGATATTTCCTCCGTTGTTTGGACGATTTTGTTACACCACGTCCTTCAATTCCTTTCCTCCAAAAAAATTGAGTCTTTCCACCCCCCCTTTTTCAACTCATCTTTCTCCACTTCAATCATCTTCTCATTACCCGCTTGGTTGTCCTTTACCCTCTCCAGCCCAAGAACCGGCGGAATCCCGGCACCGTCCACCTAAGTGTCACTCAGGAATGTTCCATCATTTAAACGGGGGAGAATGCTCCGCTAATATATAACCAATTACACTGGTCACATTTCCTGTGTCTCCTTTGAGCTCTCTGCGGGCTCAAAGTGCCAATCAGGCCTGGAATGCCAGAACATGGCTCTTATTTGCCAGGGGTCAGTGCACCAGTAACCTCACATTCTAAAGGACCATTGTTCCCATGGCCAGAAGACTCGGAGAAGCACACATACACATCCAGGGGGGGGGACGTGCACACACGCACACACACACATCGAAGCATGCACACACACACACACACACACACAACAAACCCCTGTCCTGGAGGCCCCACATCAAGGGCCCGCTCTGTTTAAACGGCATCCGCTTGCACAGCCACCCGCCATGATAGGGATTAAGAAAGGTGTGTGTGTGTGTGTGTGTTGCTTGCGTGCGCGCGCATGGGGCGCTTCTGTGCGTTCGCGCACTGCGAAAATGTTTACGTTCGCGATTCCTTTAACTCAGCGTTGGATTAGAATCATGCATTGTGTACAAGTTGCGCGGGCATAATCGCTCCCTCAACAAGTCTGCTAGCCTGTCGCTGCTTAGCTAGCGACCGTTTATGAACTTCCCGGGCTCCGCAGCTCTCTAAGTGTGACGCTGCGCCTTCAAGTTGCCGAGTTTTAGTGCGCGCGTGGGTGTGTGTGCGCACACGCCTGCGAGTGGGCGGGTGAACAAGTAGGCACAGGAAGGAGAGGGGAGGCAAACTCAGAGCGCGTCTGGCGGCTAACTGCAGGGCGAGCGACCTCACGCGAACCGGCTGCGTCGAGGGACCCGCCAGGAGGTCAGCCGTCGGTGCTCCGTTTCCATCATCATCATCATCATCATCATCATCATCATCATCTATGGGATTGCCAGGCTTTGGCTAGCCAACGTGCCTACTGTATAAAGATGAACTTCAACAGCACGATAATATTACACCCAAATGTCCAATAATTCTTTTTTAAATATACATTTTTTACATTTTTTTTTGTCCTTTTCTAATCTTGGTCTTAAATTGAGTTTCTACTGTTATACTGCTTTGCTGTTCAATAGTTATATTTTATTGTTTTTTTTATTGTTGCATTCCTGTGTATTTGTGCATCATTATGCCTTTTTTTTTTTTTTAACTGTACGGCACTTTGTTCATCTGAGGTGGTGTTAAAAGTGCTCTATAAAAAAACTTTTACTTGACTTGACTTGACATCCCTCACATGAATAAGATAGCATTAAAATATATAGAAGAACTGGCTAGCTAGAGGATGGCCTACCCAGTTTTTTTCATGTCCTTGAAACAAGAGGGAACCTTGAGCAGAGCATTGCTACAAGGCGGAGGTGCACTATACATGAGTGAATGGCATTGCGTGCTTGTGATGTCATATAGATGAAGCAGATATCCTGCCCTGCCTCAGAGCCAGGCACGTCCATCATATCCTGCGCTGGAGTGAATGAACGAAAGGATGAATGAATGAATGAATCTCTTGATAACAAGTCCTATCACCTTTTATACTGATCATTAACCTCATAGTTCACATTCCTAAACAGATTACGCTTGATTGTAAATCCACGGAGGAGGATTAAGAGTCAAGGAAGCACAAGAAAACCAGTTCAGTGTTTTAACCTGCAATGGGAGAAAACATCCAGAAGGGGCGGGGGGGGGGTTGCCGACGGTCGCAAGAAAGAAGCTGTCAGCTCATAAATTGGTGAAAACAATCACTCCAGGCAGCGTCCCTGCGGTTGTGAAGAAATGACAGTTAGCCTCAGCAGTCGGAACAATAGACAAAAAGCATCACCTTAAAATCGAATGTGAACGACATGCTTTGACGTAGCGTTTTCCCAGCTCTGCTCTCCCTTTATCGGCACCGCTGACACGTGCACACGCAAACAAAACGCACTCAGTGTGTCGTTGTTGGAGGACTGCTTGATGAAGGCCCCAGGTGCAAAAAGGGAAACATGCACTTTTGTTGCGAATTGGCACCGCGGCGCAAAACGGAGACGATTTGACGAGAATTTAAAAGGCATGCGCACACATGCACACACACACACACACACAGTTTCTCACAGGTATGCAGTCATGTTAAGAGAAACCTGACCTACCTGACGGATCGAAACTACTCCTACGCGACTCCGTTAACCCTTCAATGTTCAGCGTGGGAAACAATGCTTTCGCATTAACAGCTAATTCCTGCTCAAATACCTGAGATGGATGGATAGCCGGATGGATTGACTGATAACGCCGACACAGCCCAGAAAGAAGGGGCGTGGGGGGGTGGGTGGGGTGGGGGCGAGTGGTGGTGGTGGGGGGGGGGGTCAAAGGGAGGTAGAGGTTCCGAATTGGCAAGAAAAGGTGAGATGCGGCGACAGAAGCGAGGGGAAGGTGATGTCAATGGACCTTTTCTCTCATTTGGTTCCTGCACTTTCCTTCCCTTGCTTATCTATAAGAGATATCTGAGGCCAAAGGGCGGACAACCTTTTCAGAGCAACATGATTGCAGCCTTGTTGCGAAAGGCCTTTCATTTAGAAAAAATGTGACTTTCTGTTCGAGGAGAAAGCCAGAGCTTTTCCTCTTTCCGTCCCTGCTTTTCTGTGCGGCACAAAAAAAAAAAAAAAAAAAACCTGCGGTGGAGAGAGACCTTGTGCTTCTGTAAAGGCCTTTCAGAAAGACACGGGCTTTCAATGCCCAACCTTGAACAGCCTCGACATAAAAATCTTCATCCAGTTAAAATTAAATCATCCTGGTCTTTCACGAGAAAGCGTGCAGTTCCTCTTGTCATTTCTATCTATCTATCTGTCTATCTATCTATCTTGCTAGCTAGCTAGCTAACAATCTATCTATCTATCTCGCTAGATAGCTAGCTAGCTAGCTAACAATCCATCATCTATCTACCTATCTATCTATCTATCTATCTATCTATCTATCTATCTCGCTAAATAGCTAGCTAGCTAACAATCCATCATCTATCTACCTATCTATCTATCTATCTATCTATCTATCTATCTATCTATCTAGCTAACAATCTATCTATCTATCTCGCTAAATAGCTAGCTAGCTAACAATCTATAATCTATCTATCTATCTATCTAGCTAGCTAGCTAGAGCTAGCTGGATGGATGGATGGATGGATGGACGGACGGACAGACAGACAGACAGACAGACAGACAGACAGACAGACAGATAGATAGATAGATAGATAGCTATCCACAGACACACACATAATTTAACGGACTATTTAATTGAACAGAGATTTCCGCAGACTGCCGAGTCATGCTTTGGCCGGGTGTGACTCAGCACTCTCGGCCGCTCTCGACACGGCTGTTATTTTGGCCTCAAGTGCGTCAAGGTTATGTAGCTCGGGTCAATACCGTGGCGTCTGACCACCGTGCCGCCGAGGTGATGTCATCGAGACGCTTTGATGTCAGAGATGACACAAGGCAACCTTTAGTTCAAACCGCCGCCGGGCGCCCCCCCCCCGCCCCGGGGTCGTGTTGTTGCGCCGTCAACTTAGCCAATGAGAGGGAGTCGATGTCTCGAGCCCAGAAGAAGAGTGTCCCCTGCTTATGTAATGGCAGAGCGCCCTTCACATGGTAATATTGATTGATGAGAAGAGGAGCCTTCTTCAGACGCACAACTTTGTGAAACCTTGTTGTAAAACTAGATGGAAAAAATACCAGCTTGGCAGTAAGCCCGTTTCAATTACATTGCTTTATCCTTTATTAAACAGAGGTTCCTGTTTGGTCACATGAGAGCCCCCAATGGTCCAATCAGCAGTGGATGGATGACATGCCAATGTAAAGCACTGTAGGCACCGTAAAGGTTAAGCGGAGGTGGTAAAGTATTCGCATTCTGTACTTAAAATGCTTACTTAAAAATACTCAAGTAAAAGTATGGATACTGGAGTGAAAAAAGTACAAAATACGGATTCAGGTCCCTGACTCAAGTGAAAGTAAGGAAGCACAGGTTATGAAATGTATAGCAAAAATTAAAATAACGAATGAAACAATACATTTGTTGATAAGTTTACAAAAATCTCTGCTTGAAGCAACAGCAGCTTGAATAAACTAACGACTTTGAACAGGATTCGAACACCTCCAGGTACAAAGCAGCGTCTCAGTGCCGCCCATTTAACACTTCACACGATTTCCTAAAGACCAAAGTTGACATCCGAGCGCCTAGCCGTTGCATCGTGCGCAGCATCGTAAAGCGCCGGCCATGGGCTTGTTTATACAGCGCCGTGCGATGTAGGCCACAGTGATAAGAGGAAGACCAGCAGACCGGGGGGGGGAAGGAACTTTCCAACGTGGCGCTTTATCGCCCCGTGTCCTTTGATACAGTTCACCGGCGGCGGATCAAAGAGGGCCGCCGACTCCGGCCGCCGCTACTGTAGGCGAGCCAGTCGAGGCCCCGGCGGTGAACTTCAGCCGGGGAGCGCGCTGGTGGCGTGACCTGCGGCTGACTTGGAAAGCGCTCTGAGAGGAACGGTTGGGTAATGATGACAACGAGAGCCACAGCGGCGCACGGGGGTGGGGGCAAACTGCAAGGGCACCGTGTGCCGTTGGCCACCGGGGGCAGATGACCTTTCGCCGCACCTCCAGTCCTGCGTTGACGCAGGTGTCTCATTTCCATATTAGGGATTTCCCTCGTCGGCTCCGAAACCCCGGCCGCAGCACTACCTGTGTCAGGTGAGCAGAGGCGGCAAAGGTATTCACATATAATAAAAATATTACTCTGGTAAAAGTGAAAGTACTGATTCACCCTCTTTACTTCAGTAGGAAAGTGCAGGTTCTGAAATGTACTTGCAATATGAATTTTTTGCCATTAATTACACCATAAATTTAAAATCTTGCGAAAAACAAAAAAAAGGTCGTTGACAGATTCAGCTGAACTGAACTGACCTGAGGTCAGAGGTTCGAGTTCTTCATTAAGCATCTGGATACATTTTTCACAACTTTCGCAAAATTGCGCTTTTTCTCTCCTCTTTCAACCGCAGCAAAACCAAACTGCAATCAGTCAAAGTTTTGACCTGCCAGCCATCACTGGATGTTTACACTTTCAATAACAACAACCAATGTTATTTTTTTTACTGTACATGTTTATTTTTCTCTGCACTGAAAACTAAGCGGTGACCCCAAAGCCAAGCTCGAAAATATGATCCCGTTTAAAACTACACAACAGCAGAGTTCAAATGGCTCCACTTCGAGCAAGGAAAAAACTATAATAAATATTAATGAGTGAATTAACGTAGCAATGTGATGTGAGTAAAGTAATGAGCATGCTTTTTCAAATGTAAGAACTACAAATTACAGATATTTGTGTACAAATGTAAGCAGCGAAAGTAAAAAAGCCGTCAGGAAAAGTAATAGCCAAGTACAGTCCAGAGACCTGATTCATCTGCTCGAGTACAGTAACAAAGCGTGTACATCCCACCTGGCTGGGGGCTGGGGGTCCGAAACGAGAACCCCCGCGCCCCCCTCCAGAGTGTCAGTTCAGCGCCGCATTGTTAGCTAGCGCGGGAAGCCCCCTCCCGACCAAACGCGGCTCAAAGGCCACTTCCAGGAAGTCGGAGGTGTATTTCACCGCTCCCGAAGGTGTACCGTCCCGCTTGTCTTTCCTTCCTGCGAGGCATCGGTTCCAATAACACGGAGCTCCCTCGCAGTAACCACGCTTCCGTTGCCCCGCCGGCCGTGAAAGTTGCTGGACGTGTTGGATTTCAACCAGCATTGTGCGGCTCCGCGTTGGGATTGACGCTAACGCGCCTTAGCGGAGCAGACGCCGCGTTTGTCGGCGCTGTCATCGTTTGTTTTTTTTTTTTTTTTTTTTGAAATCCCCCCCAACTGCCCCCCCCCCCCGGGAGCCAGTTTTTTTTCACCTGGGAATATTCAATGAAACCCACCTGAAATAATCGCTGCTTAAATAATGCTTTGAATTTAATACGGCTGATTAGCTTAATGAGGGGTTTGTCAGAGCCCCGCGCTCGCTGCGAGATGTTTCAGCCTTGAATTGTTTCTGACAGTCTAATCTGTCAGTGTGCTCACAGTTCTGGCAGCCAGACCCACAGCATGGCAGCGTTTGCGGTGCCATTTGTTCGAACAATTGATGGGGGGGGGGATAAAAAAATCAAATCACATTCTAATGTTCCGCTGAGCTGTCCAGGTTTTTTTTTTTTTTTTTTTGGATCGGAGTCTGCTCAGCGACACGTTCATATGACATAAATGCTGCAAATGGTCCCCGCCTGCGGAATGTATTAATCAAACCATCCAACCAGCATTCTAGTGGAGACTAAATACGTCCGAGCTTTTACTGTAAGCTGCCAATCAAAGATTTCATACATTGATATTTCCAATATGAAGGTATTAGGTGCTGTATACCGCTGACATTTATTTTTTGATTTTGTGCGGTGAATTTCCAATGCTTTTGCCATCCCCTGCAGGCACCAAGCGGCACATTGGCGGTCATGAAGACAACCCACCGTACGCGGGAGCACAGGCCGCGCCGACTGATCATCACACCGCTGTGAGTCACAACATGCGTCTGTTTTGCTTCTGCAGAGGAAGAAAAACAGCGAAAAATGGTAAATTGATCTTCTTCTTCTTCTTCTCTCTCTTTTTTTTTTTAAACACCACCTGTCAAGCGTAGCAGGTGCGGGTTTCGCACATGCAGTGCACTCTCTCAGTCTGTTGTGCTGCTAAAACAGATTTGTGATCGGGTCAACATGTATGCGCTCTTTCGTGGTCTGCTGTCATAATTTAGCCTTGCTGCAAGGTGGGAAAAAGTTGGTGTGGCAATGGGAATATCACCTTGCTAAGACATCCGTTTCTTGGCCTTGAGAGGGGAGCATGTGCGTCGTGGGAGAGTGTATTAAAAGGAGTCCTTAAGCAGGCACTGTATATACAGTATACATATATATATATATATATACATACATACATATAACATGTAGCATATGGCTAGCATTTAATTAATCGCAATGTGTTAATGCTGACAGCCCTAATATATACATATACACACACACATATATACATGTATATATGTGTGTGTATATACATATGTCTATATATATATATACATATATGTGTGTGTGTGTGTGTGTATATTTATATATATTTATATATATATATATATATATATATACACACATATATATATATATATATGCAGCTGCCCACGAAACCGCAACCCAATCAAAACAGCTCCGCGGCCCACTTTTGGGTCGGGACCCACCAGTTGAGAAACGCTAGCCTAAAGCAAATGAAAAGCCCATTCACACCAGCCGTGATTTCAACAAAAGCAATAGTGATGGAACACACCCACTGACAACACAACAAGGTCAACACAACAGTCCCTACTTGGTGGTTGTGAGAATGTGTGGGGGGAAACCAAGACAAAAAAAAGGTGACGTGTCGAACATTTTTAGTCTGGTACTGTTTCTAAAGTATTTCTAAAGTCATAGCAATGATGTCGTTTCCCATGAATGACACTGCTGCAGTGTGGTACGCCACTAATGTAAACAAGCGAAGAAACTAAACGGTATGTTTATGGACAGAGTTTCATTGAGGAGAGGCTTTAAAATCTCACAGGTTTTAAGTAAACTGATATTCCAGGTAAATAAGACTTTACTTGTTGTAAGTAATATATATATACACACACACATATGTGTGTGTGTGTGTGTATATTAAAAATGATAATAAAAAACAATAATAAACTCGGCTGAGTCTTCTCAACGTTCATTACTACCACATTTGATGCGCATGTGTCATTACTGGTTCCATAAATACAAAGTCACTTGAGGCATATTTGTCCAAAAATTGATGGCAGTGCACTCCTGAGTGCAGGAGGCTGGGGTATTGAAAATGGATGGATGGATGGATGGATGGATGGATAAAAGTGTGAGGTTCATCAGTGGCTCTGAAGGTTTTCCTGGAAGGTGTGAACCACGCAGTGGTCGAACGTCCAGAGACCTGGAATTAAAATTCAATCTCGATTCGACGTCACCGCCTGACGTACTTCGCGGTTTCGACAGACGACAGTTGCCACAGATCCCGCGCCACCTCCCAATCACGTGTCTCGGCAACCGGCAACCCTGCCGGCTCTCAACGCAGCGCCAGATTTGGTGTGAACGCAGCCGTAAACTCCATCCCGTTATCTGCGTGTGATCCAGCGCCCGTTTGGGAACCTGCTGGATCGTCTCTGCCTGGTAGCTGAGCCCTCGGCCAGGAGTCCCCCCCCACCCCCGTCGCCAAGAATGTGCCATCAGTCTCCGTGGATTTCCACCAAAACAAAAAACCCACCATGTATTAAAAGCTAAACGTGCTGAACCTTGTATCAAAGCTATGATTTGATTGTAAACTATATGAATGGGGAGTAACAAGTTACATGTAACGTTGTTACGTGATTTAGTCGCAAAAGAAATGCAATCGTAATGAGTTACATTACTGGGAAAATGTGTAATCAAATTACTTACTTGTGGGATTATTCATGACTACAATTTTAAATACACAATTTTTTTTTTACAAATAAAACTAGGTTTTGTTTTCGAATTTTCTATTTTTGCTGCTTTGCATGCTTTTCTCGAGCGCTGTTTCTGTTTACCTCCACAGACACTGATACTATTCGGATGCTTCTGATTGGTTCTCCTGTTCGAAGAAGTTTGAAATTTCAGAAAAAATGGCCAGAAAGAGATACATACATACATTTGAAAAATGTGCAAAATGTAGACATCTGCATTTTCGATGGGGTTTATTAACTGGTAAATTGAATATTAAATGGTTGATTTAGCAGGTGTAACTAGGCAAAAATGTGATTAATTTAGCTAAATTTAAAAGATAGGTTATGCTGCCCTGATTTTGTATCTCAGAGTGTTCTCTCACTAAAAACAGGTATGGTGGTTTGACCTCATGTTAATGTTTGTTACCTGTTACCTGTTATTTCTGTTGTTGTTGTTGTTGTTGTTGTTGTTGTTGTTGTTTTTGTTTTGAGTACTGCTGGAAAACTAATCAAGATGTAATCCAGTGTAATTAGTTACAGTCACAACGCAAAATACAATTGAAACAGTTACATTACTATTACATTTTCAAGAGGGTAACTTGTTACTGTGCTGTTACCAGTTACATTTGCAAAGTAATCTCGCCAACCCTGGGTGAAATGCAATGCAAAATACAATTGAAACAGTTACATTACTATTACATTTTCAAGAGGGTAACTTGTTACTGTTACCAGTTACATTTGCAAAGTAATCTCGCCAACCCTGGGTGAAATACAACGCAAAATACAATTGAAACAGGTACATTACTATTACATTTTCAAGAGGGTAACTTGTTACTGTTACCAGTTACATTTGCAAAGTAATCTCGCCAACCCTGGGTGAAATGCAATGCAAAATACAATTGAAACAGTTACATTACTATTACATTTTCAAGAGGGTAACTTGTTACTGTGCTGTTACCAGTTACATTTGCAAAGTAATCTCGCCAACCCTGAGTAAATGCAATGCAAAATACAATTGAAACAGTTACATTACTATTACATTTTCAAGAGGGTAACTTGTTACTGTTACGAGTTACATTTGCAAAGTAATCTCGCCAACCCTGGGTTTGAAATGCAATGCAAAATACAATTGAAACAGTTACATTACTATTACATTTTCAAGAGGGTAACTTGTTACTGTGCTGTTACCAGTTACATTTGCAAAGTAATCTCGCCAACCCTGGGTGAAATGCAACGCAAAATACAATTGAAACAGGTACATTACTATTACATTTTCAAGAGGGTAACTTGTTACTGTTACGAGTTACATTTGCAAAGTAATCTCGCCAACCCTGGGTTTGAAATGCAATGCAAAATACAATTGAAACAGTTACATTACTATTACATTTTCAAGAGGGTAACTTGTTACTGTTACCAGTTACATTTGCAAAGTAATCTCACCAACCTTGGGTGAAATGCAACGCAAAATACAATTGAAACAGTTACATTACTATTACATTTTCAAGAGGGTAACTTGTTACTGTTACCAGTTACATTTGCAAAGTAATTTCACCAACACTGGGTTTGAAATGCAATGCAAAATACAATTGAAACAGTTACATTACTATTACATTTTCAAGAGGGTAACTTGTTACTGTTACCAGTTACATTTGCAAAGTAATCTCGCCAACCCTGGGTTTGAAATGCAAAGTTCTTACCTCTTGATCGAAATGCGCACAACCACAGCAAAGTCACCACTCATCGTTCATTCACAGCAAAGGAAACAAATTACCGGTGTGATAACAGCCTCGCCCGGATCGACTGATAATCAAACGAGCGCGCCACCTCCCCACCCCCCCCCGGCAAGTGCTGCGTCAGATACAAGCAAATCAAATGTGAAACTCGCAGTTATACTTGAAAAAGTGAAAAACCAGGCTATAATGAAGTCGACCTTGGAGTTGCATGAGCGTTATGATTCTCTATAGGCTCCAGCTCGCACCACCCTTTCAAGCAAATAAAGCCAATAGCACGCCGCTGCTGCCGCCACTACTGCGACCTTGTCTCTCAATGCGTCTGGCAGGCCGACGCCGCCTCTGCTATTTGCAGGGGGAGATTTTTGTGATGGAAAAATCTCAGCGTCGGACCTCGTTTCTCCTTTTAATCTCGCGCTCGCTGGCTTTTTCTTCTTCCTCACCATGTGTGGCTTAAATTACAAAGATTTTACTCACGAGTGACTCATGTCAGGAGAATGCGCTCCTTTCTCTCCCTTGCTTTTTTTTTCTCTCTCTCTCTCTCCCCTGCCCTCTTTTCAATTACTCTCATTTTCTTCTGTCATGTTGCCATCCCATGGGAGCGTGCAAGGTCCTGTGCTGCTTCTCTTCTTTTCTTTTTATTTATTTATTTATTTATGTTTTTAAATCTGAGTATACTTGCAATGCGACTCAAGTCGGGTAGTTCAACAGGAAGTGATTCTTCGCATTCGGGGGAGGCACCCCAACCCCTCCAAATTAAGGTTCCACAAGTGGTCTGTGTCGGGGTAAACGCTGGGGGGAAACTGGAGCCGAGGGAGACGGAGGATTGATAGATGTGAGAAGAGATGGAGAGAGAGAGAAAGAGAGAGGAGGGAAGGGAGGGGAAGAGGGAAAAAAAGAGAGAAAAAATTAGCCATCGATTTCAAAGACAGCATGGAATAAAACACCCCCCCCCCCCCCTCCCACACCCCGTTTTAGGTAAACCTGCTGAATGCAAACAAGAATTAGCAGCCTACGCTCCCGCAGTGAATAAGGCTAAAAGAATGCACGGCAGCCCACTCGCCGAGCGCCGCAGTCGCTCCGCCACCACCACCACCACCACCTCCGCTCCGTCTCTCTCCTCTTGTCCGCCGACACGTTTTTCTAATGGGTTTCACCTCCACTAAAGCTTTGACAGACGTGGAAAAAAAAAAAAAAAGAAGGGGAAAAAAAACATTCAGCGCAAAGTAAAAAAAATTGAAACATTGTTTATGGAAAAAAAAAAGAGGGTGAAGTGACAGTCACTTTTCTTTTTCTAATGTTTTTTTTTTTGGGGGGGGGGTCGTCGCTACAAAGCGGCGCACAACAATGAGGAGGGCGTGACAACCTGGTGAAAAGGGACTGTCGCTTTTTCGAGTGCGATGAATAGCAAACATGTTTCACGCGGGAGACACGAGGGGGGGCGGGGGGGAGGGGTGTGTGTGTGTGTGCTTAGACAGTGGGGACACAATCGAACAACGTGAAGTGAAATAAAGGGCGCGCGGCGAAAGCGGGGAACACGCGCGCTAATGGGGGCAAACCCCTGTTAGACGCGTAAAAAGTAATGAGGTGCTGAGAGGGGCGGAAGTGCGAGCAGAATGAAAAAGGTGGGATATGGAACAGTGAGACTAACAAATGGGGAGGGGGGGGTAATAACTCAAAACTCGATGTGGCTGTGAGACAAAGTGGTGAGCAAGTATATCATTTAAATGTATTATTATTATTATTATTATTATTATTATAATTATTATTATCAATATTATTATTAACATTATTATTAATATTAATATTATTATTATTATTATTATTATTATTAGTATTATTATTATTATTATTATTATTATTATTATTATTACTATAACGCACTGATAGTACCAGGAATCCTTTCTTGCTGTTACCAGAGCAACAAGTGGATTTTCAAGGTCTCCGGCACTGCAGCGGTGCCTTGCAGTTCACTCCTTTATCTAACCTGCATTTCCCCTTCTTTTTTTATATTTATATCTCCCTCCCTCTCCCTCTCTCTCTCTCTCTCTCTCTCTCTCAAATATCCTCCCGTGATTTCGATACACGGGGCGAGCCGCGCGCAAAGTTATTGTCATCTCCGCCCAAGCTGACAATCAGCAAACAGTGAACGTTCTTGGAAAGGCTTGTAATTGGAGGGGAAGAGAACAAAAGAGCGAGGAGACATTTTCAAAGGCAGAATTTCCCAAAAACCACACGGCCGCTTTCCTTTTTACAGTGTGTCAGAAACATCAAAACTGCGAGAGGGGGTTATAAATGAGGGCTTTTGTACTTTGCATTTCGTGTGTGTGCGTGCGCGCGCGCGTATGTGTGTGTGTGTGTGTGGGCGCAGAGAAGAAGAAGAAGAAGAAGAAGAAGAAGAAGAAGAAAAAACCCGAGATGTGATGCAAACTCAGGAATGAGACGTTGCGATGCTGCTGCGTGAAGGGCGAGCCGGCGGCGTCCTAGCATTTAGCCTGCCCGCCTGTGACGGAGGGCCTGGCAGGGCCGCAAAGCCCCGCGTTATTTGGTCACTGTGATAGCATCACACACAGAGACACACACACACACACACACACAGACGCAAAGCACGCGCGAATTCGCGTCCGATGAGTCAGACGCCAAACCACAATCAGCAGTTAACCCATAAACTGTGGGAAAGCACGTTGACATCAGATGTGACCTTAAACATGCTGATGAGCTCCCCCCCCGCCCGCGCGCGCGCGCTCGCTCGGACGCACTCACCACACACACGTGCACACCTGCATTGTAATCTGCACATTCAAATTCAGTGCAATACGCAGACGCTGAGAAAGTCCCACTTCACTCACTGCAATATCTTTCACCTCTTTTTTTTTTTTTTTTTTTTGAACGTATGAAATAACACCGATGCTCCAACTGAAAATGTGTCACTTTGTAAAAAAAAAAAAAAAAGAAAGAAAAAAAACACCACCCACTCTCTCCTAAAACTCAAACAGCAGATGCGATAACGTTCTCGTTTCTTTCCAAAGTAAAAGCATTTTTTTTTCCCCCCTTTCAAAAGTGATCGTATCTATTTACATATTTCGCAGGTCGAGACTTCCCTGTTTGCCGTTCATTCCCCAGACCTTTCCACCACACAAACATCTGCAACAAAAAGTAGACGGGGGATTTTTTTTCTCTCTCCAATATTTTGTCATAGAAAGACAAACAACCGCTCACACTCACATCTACCGCTAACTCAGAGTTCCCCCCTTCCCGTTACACGCACGTTCAGGGGCGTTTCTAGGCAGTCGCGAGCCGTGCGGTTGCATCACTAAATCCCCCGTAATTTATTTCTTCTTTTCATTTTTTAAATTCTCATTTTCTTCTGAGGAACATCACGTTGCTGATGTTATTTTGGGAGTGGTAGAGGTTTTTTTTTTGTCAATGAATAGATAATTGTAGAGTGTAAAGGGAGGTGTGGCCAACGATATCTGCCTTAGGTAATATTAATAATTAGGGATCCACCGATACCAATTTTACAGAGCAAGTAGAGTACGAGTGCTTGTTTTTCAGTCCTCACCGATATAGATACTGAGTAGCTAATAAGGCCATTACACATTATAGAATTACTTTATAGTTTGCCCATACCTGTACTAGAAGTTTCACTGCAAGCACAAACACATATTGAACAAAGTCATATACAGTACATACATATACAACTGGTATCGGTGTTTCGGTATCAGCACACATCGTGCGAGTTACAAGTAGGGTACTCAAACCCGGTATCGGTACCAATACCCGAAATCGATATCGGGGCCATCTGTATCAATGATATCACAATGTAATATTGGTCGTGGTCAGAAGGTCAAAGCTGCATGAGGCCAGACTCTTATCAAAACAAACCTAAGCAAAAACAAAGTTTTTCCGGAGAGCGTCCGTCCCCAATCCACACTCGAACTGGGAGGTGATTCTACGGGTGAGGAGTCTGGCAAGCACGTGTATCAATATTTTTACAAAAAATATAATAATATCTGCCACTGCCTGCGCCTGAGTTCCTCTAACTTCACTAATCAGCATCTCTCGCATTCGTCACCTCTTCACCCTCTCCATCCCGGCTGGCTGGCTGGCTGGCTGGCTGGCTGGCTGGCTGGCTGAGTCCTTTTGCCTGTCGTCCTGTCTGGAGCCTCGCAACGCGTCTCCCTCCTCCGCATCCTCAGCTGTGCAATGTGCGTGAGTCAGGGTCTTAAACGCAGGTTTGTTTTGGTTTTTTTTGCAGCGGTAAGTGTTGCGGAAGGCTTTTTCACTGGTGCACGGGTGTGTTTTGTGCCACTGTATTTTGCATGCGCGCGCGCGTGTATGCCATTTAATGCCAGTAGGTGCCATTATCTTCTCAGTGCTTTATTAGAATTAAATGTCAGAGCGATTACCTGTGACTGTGACTCACCTCTCAGCCAGGTGCTTTGTTTGTGCTCCCACATGCAGGCTGTACACCAGGAATCCACAGTATGTGCGCGCACGCACACACACACACACACACACACTCTGACACATCGCATAAGAATGGGACATACCCTTTTGCCAAACTTTTCACTCACAGATGCGTCTAACGTGCCGCATAAAGAGCGGCAGATATCATCACTTCACAACAAAGGACCCACACAAGCCTCAAGCCCAGACTCATACTGTAGCTTCATCATCCTCTTTCTGCTTAAAGGTCCAGTGTGTGACATTTGACTGCGCGTTCCATATTTAGGGCCCATCTTTAAGTACAGCACTTCCTCAAGAAATGGTGAGATGGTAGCTAACTGGAAGCAAGACCCTTATTGCTACATTTCGTCACCCTATCAAAATAATGGCCTTAGTTATTTTGTCTTAGTTAGTTTATATATATCTTATATATATCTTTGTCTTAGTTAGTTTAGAGATGTTCTAAGGAAAAAGAAAAAAAGACTTGGCCAGCATTATCAAGAGATGCTCTATATATATATAATATATATATACAATATATATACTATATATATATATATATATATATATATATATATATATATATATATATATATACATATATATATCCTTGTCTATGCAAATATACCTCATTAGAAACAGCATGTCATCCACATATATACATATGTATATATAGATATCTGTGTGTGTGGGTGTGTGTGTGTGTATGTGTGTATAAAAAATGACTTTATTTTTAGGCCATTATTATACATATATATACATATATATATATATAAACATACATATAAAGCTACCTATATATATTTACAGTATATATACATGTGTGTGTATATGTATGTATGTGTGTATATACATGTATATGTGTGTGTGTGTGTGTGTGTGTGTGTGTGTGTGTGTGTGTCTTGTTCCCATATATATATCTTACCAAGAGAGAGGAAGTCTAGTATCTTGTTCCTAGGAAAACCTAATGAAAGTATACATTTTTATTCATGCATTTTTGAGGAGTATGTTAAGCTTTCACCAATATAAAAATCATGAATCATGCCAAATATGACTCCTTAAATGTCTCTTGTCGTCTGTGCACTAGAACGTCACTCCACGGCTGAAGTTTTCTACATGTTGTCTACATGTAATGAATCCTCACTTAGAATAATGAGGGGGGGGGGAGACACACACTGATGATGTGTCTTGAGTGGGATGGGAAAGCACCCCCATCCCTCACACATGGGCAAGCCCCTCAAAAGGTGGAGAAATTCACTCTTTTCTGTTGATTAGGTGAAGCTTTTGCCCGTAAAGGACAGAAATGTTTCCCGCAACATGGCGCCTGCTTCAAGTGTTCGGAGACCACTCTCTTGTCTCCCCCTCCTTTGCTGTCCCAGTCAACTGACTCCCACCGGCTGGGCCACTTTTCAAACAACACTCTACACCCTCTTACCACCCACGGCCACTCCTATAGTCCATCTTGGAAGCACTGTCATAATGAGTGCCATGCCAAAACAATTATCTGGAAGTAGGAGGGTTTTTATGTGAACGTTTGAAAGTAAAGAACAAAATGCGACATTTCCAAATATGATTCCATTGCAAGATAGTAATACATATAATGTTCCATTTTAAGTACCAATATGCACTAATCAAACATAACACAGTGCGTATATGTCTGCATTAGTAATCTTTGGCTTAAAAAAACGCATACTAATGTGGAATCTAATGTAGAGCTTTCTTTTAGGCAAAACGAGTTCCCCATGGTGATTTCTTATTTTTATATTTGGTCTTATTCAGTTTATTCCAGATTCATGGACCCATAACAACAGCAAATTACACACACACACACACACACACACACACACACACACACACACACACACACAGAAATAAATGATGCTCAGTTTCAAATCTCACTGATGGTGATCTGGTTTTTAACTGGAAAACACTTTTTTTTTTTACGTTAGTGTCTCAAAATAATATTCTTTTAAATTTTCAGTTTCAATATATTATTACCATGAGCTCTTGTCTGCCAACAGGCAGCACTAACCACCTGCAACTTTCGAGCGTAAATCACGCTGATTGCCATTTTGCCCACTTTTGCTATTTTGGTTGACCTCCATCGTACATGGTTCACAAGTCATGGCATGGTTTTACAATTAGGTAGGACAGCCATGGCAGTTTATCATTAAACGTAAATCTATAAAATTTCCAAAATATAAGAAAATAAATTAATACCTGAAGATTATTTATAAAATTAAATCAAAAGTGGTGCTAGTTCTGGGTGGGCAGCAGAAATGCCATGAGATGCACTGTGAAAATTAACGAGCAAACTAATTGATTTAGTGCTTTTCATAAGAGAAAAAGAAGCCGACTCATTGTCATATAGAAAATGTGAGAGCTGCCATTTTAAACCAACACTGCTGTGTGATGATGATGAAATAAATAATGTATTTTATTTTCACTCGATGACAAAATTCACAGTAAAATCTGATATTATCTAAGGGACTGAGATCCGCTACATGAGTAGATTAGACATTAGAATCTATCTGGACCTCCGGCTGTGGACGAAACACAGACCGCCGTGGGCCTGCAGGAACATTTTAGTCCCCAGCAGCAAACTAGCCGGGACTAAAAGTTCCTGTTACATTTGGTGGAAAAGCACCTTCAGTCAGGCCTCATTACTCTCGTCATGAAAGCAGTGATGCTGCCTGTCCCCTCACTTAATGAAGCCTCATCAGTCCAAGAAAAACATCATGTCAGGACTTTCTGATGACATTCACACCTGGGTTCTTTCGACCCAAGGTGTGTGTTGAATCCATAAATAGAAACATACACGTGAGGACGCCACAAAGCTACATTAAACAGATACAGAACCGCACTTTATTTCTGTCTTCGCGTCGGTGTATTTTGTCTCTCTCTAACAGTTTCTCCCTTGTGCAAAACACTTTTTTTCCCCCGAAACTGTGAAGCTTCTGTTGAAACTCAACACACAAAAACTGAAAAACACATGGTCAAAATTCAGACTTCAAGGCAAACAATTCATCTCATCTCTTAAATTAAAAAAAAAAAAAAAAAGGATATTCATCTGCTACAACTTCAGCTTGCACCTTTTGGCCAACGGGGGCAGCAAAACATGGTTGCAAAAAGGCTAAAAAAAGAATAAAAAAGAATTTAAAAAATGGCTGTCAAAACAAAAAGGAGCTATAAAAACAAATAATAAATACATATATTGCGTCCAATTTCCATTTTTGTACGATTTGACTTAATTTTGAAGTAAAATGGCAATTAATTGGGGTTGTGCCTCTCCACCAGAACCCACACACACTAATTGGGAATCTTACGGATTCAAAAAGAAAACAGAAATTCCAGATGTCGCTGACCTTGAAACCAACCTCTAGGCTTCAGAGGGGGTCTATATTACCCACATAACTATATATAACCCATATAAACTACCCACTTGCTGAACATCAACCAGGCATCATAGAACTATCCATTTCTGATCTGATTACTTGAATAACTCAGTCATGATAATGACAGTAGTTATCTTCATATAAAGTCAATGATTGTAATCCAGAGTAATAGTGTAAACTGGAATATAGTATCAGTTATTTGAATGGGATAACTAAGTTTACCTTCCATCTTTTCGTCTAACTCATTTTATGTTAGGAGATGGTTATGAATGGATTTGGTTGTATTTTGGGTGCTCATTAATTGTGGCGCTGCAGTTGTCTAAAATGCAGGCTGCTGATCATTTGTTCTTCCTGTTCTTGAGGGAACCAGTGTTGCTGAATGTCTTCCCACTTGCGAATAAAAACATCACATCGGAGATTATGATTTCTCCTTACTTCAAAAAGTCCCGATGATACCTGCAGCTACTCAAATTAGTTTGGACCCTCCTGCAGTCTTCACCAGCGGTCAGTTAGAGCAGCTCAGATCTACTGAGACATTTCTCCAAATGTGTCCTTTGGCCACCTGATGATGCCACATGATGACACAATTTATTTAACTAATACTTTGAACTTGCATGTCAGATATCAATACTTTCCACAGTCGCACGGTCTCACTGAATTATGTAACTCTACGGCCTGATTCGTTGGAAACTTCATCCATTGTCTGGTTGTGGGTAAATGACCCCCTTAGTCTCTCGTCTTATCCTCTAAACTCTTCTAATACGCTACAACAGCACAGCTGACTCAACCTGCATCATCACGGGCGCAAAGCAGAACCTTGTTGTGTCCATGCACTGCATATAGGCACGAATGACTTGGGTATAGGCAGACAACAGCAACTTGGGAGACCGGTAGCTAAACTGCGGAGAAAGGAGCTGCCAGTGCAAAGGCCCCGTCGATGGAAGATTCGCAGCATTCACAAAAGTTAATACATCATTCAGCCGCCTTCAATGCTGCTAAGCCGCGCTACCTACGCAGTCATGAGGCCGCGCCGTTTCAAAGACCTCGGGATCATCCGACCAATATCTGTCTCTAAAAGAACATGTTTTTACAGCATCTCAGTGGCTTCAATTTCCATTTTCCCTTTGCAAGTTTTGTTGAGACTTTCATTTTTACTTTGACCTCCTGAAGCCATCCCTTCTACATAAAGAAATATAGGCCACCAAAGGGTCAGACTTATACAGAAAGAGGCTTTTTGAATAGAATAGCGTGTTTTGTTTTTGGTGGTTACCAGCTCCGCTGAAGGCTGAGCATACAATAATAATAGGGAAGCTGTGTTTCTGCCTCTCTCTGTCTCTCCATTCTGTCAATTATAAACTGCTTTTCAGAGTCATCACACACACACACACACAGTCGCCTTCCTTAAGCCGCAGACACATAAAGTAGTTTCAGTGTTAACTTTTTAAGGGAAAAACCCAACAGCTTGGTTCATAGTTTATGCATGTATTACAGCTTGGGGGAGGGGGGCACGGGTCAACTCAGATAGTTTTAGGGGCAGGGTAGCAAGTAGTGACAGTTTAAACACAGTTCAAACATCACAGACTGCATTTCGAGCAGCTACCTACTGGTCGCCTCCCCTCGCCTACCTTTTCCCAATGAAGCATTTCCTGTCCTGTCACTAAAACATGGTGCATTCCCTATAATAACGTTGGAGTGCAATGTTGTGAATCCTATCTGTCTTGCCATTGTCTTTAATATCTCAAGGAGTGGAACTCACAGGCATGCCAGTGTTCTATACAGGAAGTCAGCCACACTGAGATTTAAGCCAATTTTACTTTAACTTTTCCTTGCACCAGCAAATTGCTAAATTAACGGCAGGTCGTTGTTGATAGATAATGTGGTCTTGCTTCGATAAAAACTGATTTACAGAGTATAGATTTCGAGCCAGACCCATAGAGAATGGAATGCAGGAAGGTCGCATCCACAAAGGTTTTTGCCCTAATCTTATGCAAGCACAAAAACGCCCAGGAACACGGCACCTGAGGAGTCAGGAGCGCAAATTGCGGTTTGGTAAACACGCGTGGTTGGCTGTGTGGCGAGAACGATCCCGGCAACCAGCAGTGTCGTACAATTCCCGTTTCTCTGATTGTTGGGAATCTGATGCCGCCGTCTCGTGGTAGTATGACTACTGTCACGATCGAAAACACAGTCTATATAAACTGTATATGTATACATATGTGTATAATCAGCTCTTTTGGCAGGTGTGGAAGTCAGGTCAAAGTGTTTGCGGATGACGTGCTGCCTCTAATGAGGCATATTTGCATAGACGAGGATGTCATTTTGCCCGAAATGATCAATTAAAATAAATTCAATTGCCCCCGACACAGCCCTGTCACTACCTGTGCCTCATTATCATATTTCCACCGCTTTTCACCTTTATGCACAGCCTGCAGATAGAACACATTTTTTTGGTCCTATTTGCATGACTTTTCTGCTGCAAAAGCCCGGCAATCACTTTGTGTTTCTGGCCCCCAGGGATTTGCGCTAATAAGCTGTCTCTGATCAGTGATGCTGCTTTATCATTTTAATTATTTTCAATTTCTGACTAACACTAGTATTCATCCAGGGAGTTTTCAGCAAGTTGGACTCATATCTTCAAACTAAACATTTAAAGGAGGAGAGACCTTTAATAAATGAGCCTATGCATATAATAATTAGCCAGTCTTTTGCCACAGGTTATGTACCACAATTCTTCAAAAATAAAGGATTAAAAAAACAAACCTACACACAAGTGTTCTCACTAATTACAGGCCAATCTCAAACCTTCTCTTCCTGTCTCAGATCCTAGAGAAAATAGTCACCAGACCACTTTTTAAACCACAACAACCAGTCAGAGGTGTTTTGGTCAGGCTTTAGGAATAATCACAACACTGAGATTGCACTGTTAAAGGATGGCAATTAGCTGCTGACGACATGGGACAAAGGTCTTCTTACTGTTTTAGGACGTCATCGCTGCATTTGAATACAGTCAACATTTTTCTGCGGAGACAAGAGGATGTTATTGGCATTAAAGATAAAGCCTTAGATTGGTTTAGATCACATGTGTCTGACCACTTTCTACAGATTCGTGTTCACAATTGCTCATCGGAACGTAAAAGCGTTAGCTATGGAGTGCCTCAGGGGTCCGTTCTTGGACCAATGCTCCTTAACATCTACGTTACCTCTCGGTAATATTATTAGAAGGTGTAACATTACCTTCCATTGCTATGCAGATGATACACAGTTATATCTGTTATAATTCAACCTCATGGAAGCAGCAGATCAACTAGTTAAACGGGAGACTTGCCTCAATGACATTAATACCTGGGTGATTTCTTAATGTTTAATACTAATAAAATTGAGGGCTTGAGTGAACTTCGAGACAATGTCTCTAATGGTCACATCGCTTTGCATGATACGAATTTGGACTCTGATAATGATGGAAGAAACCTTGCAGTCATTTCTGATCAGGATCTGTTTCTTTCAACTCCCATATTAACATTTTTCAGGCAATAGTCCAACTTTTGCTGCAGAAAACCAGTCCAGACGATCCTATCCACAGACCTCACATAAAGGTAAAAAGTGGTGGAAATGTGATAAGGCATAAGTAGAACTTGACTGCCCCAGGCTCATTTGAATATACTGTATTTTAATTGATCTTTTGCATATGTTTCCAGCAAAACAACACAGTCTTCTATGCAAATACGTCTGATTAAAAATAATGCTTTATTCACAAAAGACATAAACACCGCCTGCAAATACCAGCTGGTGGTGTTTCGGGCGCGGTCAGATGGTTCATGTAACATTGCAGCGAGGATACAATCACAATTTGCACCCAAGACTCAAGTGGCTGAATTTGTGGGTAGTTTTGCACCAGCAAGTCATTACAGTTGGTCAAAAAAAACTTTGTGGATACAACGCTACGGTGGCACAGATGCAATGTCGTCGCAAAAATACTTTTTTTTTCTTTGTCTTTTGAAAATGCAGAAAATATTATTAACGCTTTGTCACTTCCAAACTAGATCACTGTAATTCCTTATTGTCAGGATGTGCAAATTCTTCTCTTCGGACTGTACAGCTATGCAAAACGCTGCTGCACGTCCACTCACTCGAGACTGGGAGGACGCAGCACATCTCACCAGTCCCAGCATCTTTGCATTGGTTTCCAGTGAGCTCTTGCCTAGAATTTAAGATCCAGCTGATCGCCTATAAGGAAAGGAGCGTCCGCTCTGACCGCACCAGAGCTACCGTCTGGTTTTTTGCAGCTGGCGTTCGTGTCTGTCAAAACCGCGTGTGGAAGTCAGTGGAGAGCCTTTGCGGATGAGGCGCCATTTCTAATGAGGCTCATTTGCACAGAAGAAGGTGTCATTTTGACGAGATCATCCTGTGGATAGGATACCATTTTTTAGTCCTATTTGCAGATTTTTGTTTTGTTTTCGCATCGCAGCAGCGTGAAGTTAAATTGCGCCCTGCCGGAATCCTAACGGAAATAAATCACCGCACGAAAACGGCTCATTATTGCCTCGGAAGGTCGAGGCGGGATGACCGGATGAAAGGGAATCTTTCAGGGCTACTGCACTGCTCATCCAAGGGCAGCGGCTCTTAGCGTCGGACCGCGCTGCTAGGTGTGATTACTGCTGCCGCCGCCCGAACAGGAGCCGGAGAATAAAAACAAAAGATCCTCCAATACATGCGACTGGAGGCTCTCTCAAGAAGCTATCTGAACACTCCCACACAATGCCCTCCCCCAGCACTCACTCACCCACGCATCGGCAACAGCAACCATCGTCTATGCACACATTCAGATGGTGACACACAAAGAGCGGCGCTTCGGCGCGCGCGCACACACACACACACACACGCACGCAAAGAAACGCACATACGCAGAAAACACAAACCCGGCACATGCACGCGGGCATATAGACAAACGCAGTGCCCAGAGGCTTCCTTTTGAAAAACCCAAGACTTTTTTTTTTTTTTCCCCCCCGTCCCCCTCCTCTCCCATCCCTCCCTTCAGAAGAACCATATGGGGAACCGGGAAGAGAGAAAGTGCAGCAGAGGTGCAGGTTATCTTCATATTTATTCATCAGGGTTCATCTCTCTCCCTGCAGACAGAGCTGCATGAGCACATCAGATGGTGAGTAGGATCTCGCCTTCTATTCTCAGCTACGGGCTCCTCGCCGCCCGAGGTGCCGAGGGCTCCCAGAGGCTGCCGCAGGTTTATGGCGAAATAACCCCCCACCTACCCACGCCCCCTCCACCCCCACCTTTTTTCCCCTTGAGACAGGGGGGAAAAAAACACACCGACGAGGAAGTGGCTCTTTGGGGGCGGAGGGGTTTGCGAAACGAGGTGAGGCCGATCATTTCATGTGTAGCACAAAGCAGAAACATTTAGCGCGGCCCGGATTCTCGTCTGGCGGCAGGCGACTTTCTCCTTCCTGCGCGTCCGCCACCTCCGTCCCTTCAGCCCACTGATCGACGGCCCAAGCCTAATGCGGAAGCATAATATCACACGATAGCGCTTATTATTATAATTATTATCATGTTGGATTGTTTCTTCTGACACGCTGGTGGAAACGAACACATGCGCCCTGGAAATGTGTGTGGGATTTTTTTTTTTTTATTTTTTTTTTTCCACAGTGATGCACATGCAAAGTTTTCTATGCCCATGTGAGCCTGCTGTGAGTGTGTGTATTTGGGCTGTGTGTGTGTGTGTGTGTGTGTGGAGGGGGTGGGCTGGTAGGCAGAGGCTGAGGTGAAGTCTGCATTAGCCTGGCTGAGTGGATGGATGGACGGATGGACGGATGGACGGGCAACATCCGCATTAGTCGTGACTGCTGTGGCGTCCGTAGGTGGTTGTGACTCGCGCTCGCTGCTCACTTATGTAACACATGGTTCACGTCGAGCGCTAATTATGAGGGCACGGGTCAAATCTCTCAACACCTCTGCAGTGGCATGCGTGCGTGCTTGAACATTTTTCGAGATTTTACGGACGTGAGCGTGGGTTTGGCTATCTTACTAGCGCAAGCTAACCCCTGAAATACGCCGGCGCTGGAAATATGTCGGAGGCTGGCGCCTTCAAGGCAGCTTCCTCTGCCTGCAGAAGCAGACGGCGCGCTGTTTATGTCGGTTTATTGTTATTGTTGTTGTTGTTGTTTATTTGAGAATAGCTCGCCCTCAACCGAGGTCGCTTCCCTTTTACGTTGCTGCCGCGCGAAATGCAGATGAACGACTTTCCGCTCAAGCACCAGGCTAACAAGCACTCGCTATGCGAACGAATTGCGCTATTTCAACTCAGTCCGACAAGCAGACCGACGAGTGTTTTCATCAAGTGCTCGGCATTGTTCACTGAGGCAAAACAATAGCAGAAGTCGACTGAGAGAGATGGAACAAAAGCCTCCATCACCCCTTGTTGTGCAGTCAGGAGGAGAGAGCTCCTTGAGGCAATCTTGCATTTTCTTACATTAAATAAATCGATACAAAGATTTACATATTGACCTAAACTAATTATTTGCCAGAACAAATACGCTTCTTTACTCTTTGTTTCATTGCTTTATGTTTCTGCTACTGATCGACAAGTATTGATTTCATGGAGTGCATGTGTTGGATTGTCTGTGTGAGATTATTAACATCTCTTTTGCCGTGAATCATTGCCAATACGAGCAGCAGCACAAGTAACAGACTTATAACAAAATGAAAGGACAGTTTAAAAAAAAACAATAAAATGGAACCATCACAAAATAGATTTCCTAGTTATGTCTTTGTCCAGACTTTGCCTACTTCTGGCATTGCTGCTTTTTACTTCCTGTGCGTAATTCTAATCGATGGAAGCAAACAATCTATTGAAGTGAACAAGACTCCGCAGGTTCCTTAATATTTCACAAAAAAAAATTAAATTCAACATTATAGAGACACAGAAAAAAAAAAATATATTGATAGATTAACGTTGTTTATATGGGTGGTATAATAAGAAACTGACTTTCGGCTCTTTAACATGTCTTTTTACATTGTGTTTGTGTTGTTTCTTTTTGCGTCACTGGCACGCCAACTTGCGCATTTTTCTCACTGCGCTGAAATGAGCCTTTTTGGAATTTGCTCCGCTTTCTGTGTCAGAAGCCGAGGTGATTATCGTAGTAACGCCTCTGCAGACGTTATTTTTAAATGTGGGCGAAGGGTCACGCCGCGAGAGCCATCTTTTTCCCCTGCTAGCTAGCGCTAGCGGTGAGATGGGCTAGCCAATCGCAAGGGAGGGAGCTGTCAAAAGGCGGAGCCGCGGAGGGAACAGGTGGGAGGGAGGAAGAGTTAAAACAGCCTCTTCGGGCTGAGCGAGAGAACCACTTGCTTTGGAAGGGCAGTCCGACTCAAAGCGGGCGAACCTCGACTGGCACTCGTATGAATTAAGACAGATCTCTGAATCAGTCTCATTCACTCATATACAGTATTTATAAATGTTACAAAGTGCAATTCTAAGTAATAAACACCTATTAGAATAACACCTATTTTCATTTTTTTTTTTTTCCTAATTTGAAACTATGTATCTAAATAAAACAGGGTATAGCCACACAGTCATTCCACACACAAAGGATCCAGTTTAGATTTTCAGCCAGTATGAGTCCATGCCTGTTTTTGTGTTTTAACAATTCTAGGTAAAAACCCATCGTGTTAGCTTGTTCACAGGAGCCTGAAGCAGAATGCATAATGAAAATAAACCAAAACACTGTCATGAATTAAACTGATGAACTTGTGTGTCGTAATTTTCCCATTTGCATACTGAAATGTCTTTTATTATCACAAGCACACGCCTGCGCGCGCTCACACACACACACACACACACACACAGGGACAGACAGATTAAGTCAGAGACTTACAAATTTGCACAGACTGAATTTTGGTTTCATGACCCTTTGCTCCGGAGGAAAGATTTGTCTCATTTTTAATGCCTAATATTTCTCTAAATGTGACTATTTTCTGTCAGAGAGACGGAGGATTTAAGATTTATTGACGTCGTCGCCACAGCTCGTTTGAACGTGATGACCTGATCCTCACAGAGGATCCAGCGAAACCAACTCACAAAAGGGACAAACTCCGAAATAACGCTTTACCGCATTTCAGTGGAAACACAGTCATTGGAAAATGAGCAGAAAAAAAAAAAATTGTATTTTTCCAAATATCCTCTGAGCTTGATTCTGTCGCCATCCTCCAGACTGACGTGGTCTCAGGATGTTTCTTTGTCAGGTTCCCCCTTGAAGGAGCGAACGTACACTAACACCTTCTGCCATTGTTCTTTGCCAGTTTTCTTGAATATTTACCCATCAGCTGTGGATCCTTGTATTGGATAAAGCCGTCATAACTGTCAATGTCTGCATCTGGGTCCTCTTCTCACCGTGACGTTCCACACGAGACCGAAAGATCAACCAACGATGGTTTATACCAGCTTAATTACGCTGAATTAAACGTCAAACAAGTTGTGGGATTTCGGGGGGGATTTTTATTTTTATATATTTTTTTTAAGGTTGTTTTTGAGATTCAACATTTCAGTCTCACCTTCTGTGGTGCGTGTGCGCGCGTGTGTGTGTGTGTGTGTGTGTGTGTTTGTGTTCTTCTCCTTTCACGCTCTTTTTCACAGTCAATGTGTGTCCAGATGGAGTGTGTATTGCGCTCTCAGATGGCCTTCTGTCTGATCACCCCCCCCCCCATGTTTCACCCTGCTGCAATTATGCGCCAGCGACCATACTATATAGCTCCTCGTATTTTTTCCCGTCTCACACACACACACGCACACACACACGCACACACACACACACGCTGGTCGATTTTTCATTTCTTTTTTTTTTATATCTTGGAGATTTAGAAAAACAGCAACAGATTTGCGTGTTCACATTTACAAAAAACCAGTCTCGGAACGCTCAGTTTTCCCCTCTTCTGAACGCATTGGTTGACACGTGATTTCCCCCCCCCCCGCCATCGAAGTGCTGAAATTATATGTAAGCATTTTGATATCGTACGTATATTTCTATTGTCTTCGAATCTGCCGCTCTTCCTTTTTCTCCGAGCGAATTTCTACCAGACTTTGCAAAGTGTCGGGTCTTTGTTACTCTTTTCTTTTTCTTTTTTTTTTTTTTTTACCCCCGACATCCAGCCAAATTCGCGGATGTTGTGCGCAACAAATCAGGCAAGAAAAAAAAATCACCGCACACACTTCGTGCGCGCCGCCGAATGATGGCTTTGTGGCCGAGGACACCTCTGCACTGAAGATGTACGAACAAAAAAAAAAAAAAAAAAAAAAGGCAGGCAGGCAGGCAGGCAGGCAGGGGGAAGCAGCGAGATTTGCTCTCAAAGGCTTTTCGATTACAGTGCACTGAGTGTGTGTGTGTGTGTGTGTGTGTGTGTGTGTGTGCGTGCGCGCGCGTGTGCGTCAGTGGGGAGGGTAAATCCAGACATATTCCGAAAGGTCACGCGGGTCAAATTCCTCAGGAAGAGAATGTGGAGACGAAGGCAAGAAACATGGGAACTCAGGAACCCACCCTGCAGCTCTCGCTGCACCCTGCGCTAACTGTTGCTTGGAAACCAAACAGCGCTCTTCCTCCACCCCCCACCCCCCCCCCACCCTCCACTCTTTCTTTTCACTGTGGCTACAAAACCTACAATTTTCATTATGTTTGCTTTCAGGAGGAGCGGCCCGGCGAGCTCTCGCGTCGAGATGGCGAAACGCGTTCGACATGTTTGGAATCCGAAAAAAAACAAAACATCGAGAGCACTTGCCCCCGCCGGGAATGACTGGACTGGGCGCAGACGGTGGGCGTGGCTGACAGCGGAGACGTGTTGGTTCCATATGGGAGAGGATTCTTCGCAACCTTCCCTCAGATAAGCCCCGCGGAGACCTTGTAAATCAGTCAATAGCCGGGCAAGCGCGGCCATTACTAAACAACCCCAACCAATTTTTTTTTTTTTTTTTTTTTTTGGGGGCGGGGGGGTCTGCAGACCCTCACTTGTCTAAACAATCTGATGTCATCACATCTCAGTCCTCATGATGGATAATATCCCCCCCCCCCACCCCACTCTGTCCTGTCATAACCCCATCAAGACGAGCAGAAATGGCTCCCAACGTCTTCATGATGGCTGACAGATTTACTCTCAACGCTTGCGGCCCCAGAGTGTGAACCGCTCAGGTCAGCTCAGGAACGACCTGTTCAGTGGTTTTCATTATTGTATATTAATATCATCCTGGACAAGGCCGGACTGAGGGAGGGACAGGGAGAACAAGGGAGACAAGAGTTTGCTCTCATGGAGCTAGTTTTATTATAGTTTAGTTTATCTGTCAATGCTAATCTGGCATCTAGGTCGGAAAGATTACAGATCATTGTCAAAAAAAAGTCAAGTCTTCATAATTAAACCAAATCAGATGGTTTCCTAGATCGTAGATCAGGCTTTGAATAAACGTCCCTTTGCGTTCTTTGCAGATGATGTGAGTCTTTCCAACCCCAAAAAAGCAGATCGCCTCAATGATCTGCATGCAGTTTAAACCACTGCAATTGCATTGTTTTCTTTTACAATCCATTTATTATTTTCTCCATTCAATCGTCATATTTCAAAGAACATTAGATGTTTGCCTGAAATATTCCACTTAGAAAAACGAAATGAATTGAGTCGACTGTCGGAGCAGCTCGCCGGTTCAGGACAGGCTCCAAAGAAGCTGGAATTAAAGTTTGGTTTACTTAGTGCGATGGGTCAAAGTGCCCACAGAGGGATGGATTGCATAATGTTATGTAATGGGGAAAAAGAAAAGCGAAGGAGAATTCAAATGGACACCAGGCAATCTCTCTCTCTCTCTCTCTCTGCCTCTCTCGCCTTCACTCAGTTAAATTTGCACCATCTCAAAGACGCACGCATCCTCCGCGTCCGCGCGGCGCTTGTGGCCTCTTTGATGCGAGCGGAAAAGTGGGGAGGACGATAGAGAAATGAGAGGAGGAGGAGGAGGAGGAGGAGGAGGAAGAGAGCATCGAGACAGAAAAGGACAAGGGTGGAAGACGTAGGTGTGAGTGCAGCGAGAGGGGGAGGACGGGGCGGAGCTGACGCGCAAGGTGCTCCTCTTCCTGGGAGAGCGAGAGCTCTTCCCAGGAGTGCTCGGCCCCCGCTGCGCTCGCTGACGCGGGGGCTCCTCCGTCCATTAGCGGCGCAGGTGACTGGCGAGGTTAAGCAGGTGGGGGAGGAGGCGGAGGAGGAAGAGGAGGACGGGGAGGAGGAGGAGGAGGCGAGTCGTTCCGTCTAGGAAAAAGGGGAAACGGGAAACTGTCGTGGACGTTGGCGCCGAGAAACAGACACTGCGAGGCTTCTTCTTTTTTTTTTTTTTAAAGGCGTGTTTCGTTGTCAGGCGAGCCTCCTTTAAAAGATGGCGGTGCGAGACGGCGGCTAACTAGGAGCTAGTCCAGGCATCGTGTGGCAGGGACCACACGCTGATGCCGGTTAGGCTTTTTTTTTAATCCGGCCCATCAAACTTGAAGAAATGATATTGAATAGAAGTACGTCATAAAATAGCTGCATTTCATCCATTTTACAGTGTTTTAAGAGTCATTTCAATAAAGAGCTAAACACTGCAGGGCTTCAAAGACACATTTTGTTGTCACACGTTTGTTAATTTTAAATTGACAATAAAGCATGTTTTCTACATATCCCATGATATACTTTAACTCCTATGAGATGAGTCACCAAAACACTCCTTTCCATCTGCTGCTGCTCCGGCTCCCTCTGTCAAATATTACAACCCACTGTGGCCCAGCAGTCAAAAAGTTAGCCCACCGCTAGTCTAGACCCTTTATATTCTTATACAAATGAGAACCGTTCAGGGAAAACCAAATTACTTTTATTCTACTATGACTATAACACTGGATTAAAGTATTTCTGTGCAGTATGTTAAGCTTTTACCAATATGAGAAATCAAGCCAAATTTTACACACTGGACCTTTAAGCTAGCTAGCTGTGCAGGGCCAGAGTAGCATGAAAGAAGAAGCCGGTTGGTGAGACATCTGGTGAAACTGGGCGCCTGGAAAGTAAAGTTGGCGCGATTGCGGCTCCGCGTCGAGAGAAGGCTCAAGTTCACCAGAAACACTGTTTAGATCAGGGGTCCGCAACCTTTCGGAACCTACTGCATGGGTGCTGAGTCTCCTGAAAGGCAACCAGTTTGCAACACGCTACTGAAATAGCAAGTTTTCTCAGTTAGCCTTGAGTTTGGTATGATTGTTGATGATGTTGATCTATTTGTAGACAATGAGTTCTTAATAATCATCAATGGCTTAACGAGGTTGGATAACATTGAATTTCGACTAAACTCAAGGAGAAAAGGTTTCCATAGAGGGAGGCAATCAAGGCGTTGTGGTCTTAATATTTCCTAGTACAGGGGTCAGCAACCCTTTTGGCACTGAGAGCTACTTCATGGGTCCTGAGCCGTATGAAGTACCAAACTCTCTGAGTTATATATTATTATTAATGATACCTATCTATGTGAAGACACTTATCAAGCTCACGAGTTCTCAATAATTCTCAAAAATGACTTCACAAGGTTGGATAAAAATTGAATTTCAGACACAGCTCCACGAGCTGTGCAATTTTTCGAACGGATCTTGGCCAATCAGCTCATCATACCCACAATGAGGGGAGTGACAATTGCTGTCATGCTTAAAATCCCCCAAAATTTGCCTTTAGGTTTCAATGAATTCGTTCGCTATTCTGTCCAAACCATTTTTCGAATCAACTCGTTGATCGTCACGTCTCTGAGACAAGACTTTCACAAAGCATCGCAAATCCACATGAGAGCAATATGAATTTCTGCCATGACCATCAATCAATCATGTGCAATGAATAATGGCATTAAAAGCTGTTTGCGCCTCCGGCGCCTGAAGGTAGCACGGTTCTACATATATGTAAACGAAAGATGAAAAGGATCAATTGCATGAATTAAGGGGAAGCAAGTGAGAAAGTTTCCAACTCAGAGTGAGAGGTGTCGTATCTTGACTGGGACGCATGTCGTGTGTCACCGCGTTCACTGAAATACCAGCAGGGACTTTCCAATAAAAGGGAAATCACAAAGCGACGCGCGCACGCTCGCACGCACACACACACACACACACACACACACACGTGTATGTGTCTTTCTCTGAGTCCTTGGCCTGCCACTGCGTCCGACTCTACGCCACCTCTTAAAATGTGTTGCTTCGGTCGGTCCAAACACCTAATGAATGTGACAGTGAGTCACCGTCAGTCTCGCTATCAGCTCACTCTTTCAGCAAAAACCATGACTTTTCACGGGAAATCTATTCCAGTTGCTGATTTCTTTTCAAGTGTACAAATCCATCGCTTTGTTTCCTGCGCAGCGGCCTGTGTTTGCTAGCCGTCGCATCAACATTACATATGACAAGGTGTGTGTGTGCGTGCGTCTGTCTGTCTGTCTGCGTGTGTGTGTGTGTCCTTGGGTGTGGGAGGGGTACGAACAGGAAGTCTGAGGCTAGGGTTTCCTGCCACCGTGCGCTGGCTGGGCAGACAGAACTATTTTTGCCCTGCAGGGGGAGGGGATTATCCACCCCTACATAACTTACCAAGAAGTGCTACTTAGTAATATTCAAATGACTTGCTTGTAAGTAAGTAAGTAAGTTCAGAAACAAGACACAACAAAAAAAAAAAACACTCCAAATGGACCTTGTCAAGAATTTGGGCCGTGCAGAAATGCAGAGAGGAGCAACATGCTAATGTTGTCCCTCTTCGGAAGCGTGGAAGAGTTTTAACGTTAGATAAATATTTGAATTTATTGTAAAGCCAAATCGTTTACAGTAAGTGGATTTCCTTTTTTTTTTTTTTTTTTTCAAATTCTGAGAAATCAAAACGGGATACAAAATAACTCGATTAGAATTTGCCGGCTTCGGCGACGCATTACGTGTTCGATGGTTTTCGGGGGATTTTTCTCTTTCATGTGTTTTTCCCTTTTGAATAAGATCCGCCGACATGAAAAGGAACGCGAAATTAGAGGGAAATTCATCAAACGAAAGTTGTTCTGTGTCACCGACGGCGGCGGTGCTCATCCCAAACTTTCCCCTTGTGCACTCCCCTTCCCAACGCGGCTGAAGAAAGAAAGTCCCTCGCGGGGTCCTCACCACCACGCGCAGAGAAGAACCCGTCCAGGCAGAGTCGGCATTTCTTGAAGCGTTTGAGCGGATTGAAACGATTCGACGGATCGATGCGTTTAAAAAAATAAAAATAAATAAATAAAATAAAAATTGAAGAGCAACATTTTTCACCCAAACATTTTTTTTTGGGAGGGGGTGAAAAAATAAACACAGGTTTATAAAGTGATGCAGGCGACGATCAAACACGCCCACCTGCGCCCACACACGGCGCCTTCAGAGGCGGGATGGGGTTCGGTATCTTTGCACTCGCGCAGTGCAGGTGTCGAGGATTGTTGCGAGTGATCTCCCGATCGATGGCAACCTCCCCCAGCTTCTGAACCCCGGCTGCCAAAAAGTCAGAAAACTTTTGCTAAATAAAGCCCAGTTGTCACTGGGTCAAAAGCCGAACCGGGCTGCAAGAATTTTTAGAGCGGTTTTTTTTTTTTTTTTTTGCCTGAAGAGAAGAACAATCCTGCCAAAAATAAATAAATAAATAAAAGTTTTTTTGTAATAAATAAATATACACTAGAGCTCAACGGTTTGGGGTCACTGACTCATTTCTGCATCGAACTCCATTATGACTAGTTTTTGTGAAATAACGATCTCGAATGCTCTGCCACCATCATGACTGGCAACATTCTAGCGTTTAATGGAAACCATTTCCAGCGTCTAATTAAAAGTGATTGAGGGAATTCCAAGTGTGTGAGATTCTGTGCGAACACGCTCACAGTTGCCTGGTATATCAATCATGATGCTTCGTTGACTCCTCTGTGGTTTAGCACAACACAACTAAGTGTGATCATAATACAAAGCTTTGATTTACATGTTGTTGTTGTTGTTTTGTTTAGTTTTTTTTTTTTTTTAGCAAATTGAAATCACTCAACCTCTGTAATGATGGCCCGGTATTGCACACTTGATATTCACTCTATAGAATCAAATTCAATCAGACATGCAGGGCAACAACTGTCAAAGCCATCCCATAATGTCTTCAGCACATCCTGACTGATTCTCCTGCACCGGTGGTTCATGAAGCTGCACATAATGGAGACTGACGCAGAAATGAGTCAATGACCCCAAACCTTTGAACGGTAGTGGCAGGCGTGGGGGAAACTACGGCCCGGGGGCCACATGCAGCCCGTTAAGCTTTGAAGAAATGATATTAAAGCAGCTCTAGGTAACTTTTCGACCATAAAATTATGATTCCAAACTCAGTAAAGCGGAAGATGACCGATTAATAGGATCAATGGTGCCGCCTCGGCAGCGAGAGGGGGTTGTGCCGGCTGTAACTGCACTGTGTAACTGTCAAGCGCGACCCAACACGCCGGACGAACCACTATATGACAACGCCACACGTTTATTTAGAGGCGGTCTTACATACTACTATTACAAATACATAAGATTATAAAATGACGGAATGGAACCCAATAATTAACCTCGATGAAAGACGAAGTAATAAAAGTGTTGAGCGTTTGCTACGACGTTATTGTCAATGTCTGTTTTGCATTTCATATTGGCGTTTTTTCCTGAACACGTACGAGCGCGACCAGCTGGGCGACTGTTTGTATTTTCCCCACAACAGTAAGCTAGCGCTGCAGCGTGTTTACTTCGTCACTTCGCCATTTCCACCGAAAGTTACCTAGAGCCGCTTTGATGGTAAGTAAGTGATGAAACAGCTGCATTTCATCCATTTTTCCGGTGCTTCAAGAGTCACTTCAATGAAGACCTCAACACTGTGGGGCTTCAAAGACACTGATTTTGCCTTAACTTCGCTTTTGTTCATTTTCTATTGACATTAAAGCAAGCCCATGATATATTTTTTTCTCTTATGAGGTGGGTCACCAAAACACCCCATCCATCTGCTGCTGCTCCGGCCCCCTCTGTACAATTTTGGGACCCACTGTGGCCCCGCCAGCCCAACCCTGTTGTCGCGGAAAGGCCACAACAAAACGGCCTTTTAAAACAACGAGCGATTTGTATTTTTTCACCCGCCGGTGCACTTTCAAGCAGAAAGACTCTTGTACGAGAAATATTTTGATTGTAGAGAAAAGAATTTATTGCCTCGCGCATTAAAGGGATCAGCTCCATCGCGTTAACACGCCCGGAGCGGAGACGCTCCTCCTGATAAGTCGAACGACTGAGAGGACGGTGGCAGCTTGGCTGGACGGCTGCCTCCCCATATCGCGCAGGCTGCTTTTGTCTCCCGCCGAGCGAATCCGGCCCTCCGATGCGCTTGGACGCCGCTCCGGCTCCGACGCTGACGCGGCGCCGGCTGCCAAGCGAGACGACGACGGCCGCCGTCGCCAAAAAAAAAAAAAAAAAACGGGAGCGAACCGACATCCTCCCGCTTGTGCGGAGAATATCTTAATATCTGTGTGTGTGTGTGTGTGTGTGTGTGTGTGTGTGTGTGTGTGTGTGTGTGTGTGTGTGTGTGTGTTGGTCACCTTACTTTAAAAAGAAGGGAGGAAAAAAAGCCTTTCAAATGGAATGTTTCAATCAGGGGCTCTTCAAGGACTTTTAATATTCATTTCTTGGGAGTTATTCTGCCCGCCAGCAGCAAATCACAACAACCCTCTGATGAGTAATGCAAGAAGGGAAAAAATGAGTGAAGGAGACTAAGCGAGAAGTAGAGAGAGAGAGAGAGAGAGAGAGAGAGGAGAGAGAGAGAGAGAGAGAGGTGCGAGGCCCTCATCATCGTTCGCCTACGCAGATTCCAACCACTTCTACATCACTCCATTACCTCCATGTAAATGACAGCTCTCTGTGTCCCGCAGAGGGGAGAAAAAGGCCTATTAACACCACAGCAGAGAAAAGCCCGGGCACTGTTCAGCCTACGCAGAGTGGTCCTCCTTCACTCTTACACTCCCACACACCCACACACACACACACAAACACACACAAACACACACGGGCGCAAGCACCCACTCGCGTGCACACACGCGCACACACACACACACACACACACACAGCTGGCCAGCCCAAGTGGAGTGGATGGACGAGGACGTGGGCACTGCAGTGGGAAGGCTGTTCCCAAACACGTTCTAATCTGCGGCGAAACAGTGCAGATTCGTGCTCATCACGCCCCGGAACGTGGGTTTCAAACATGTGCAGCGTGCCTTGTGGTTAAATTGGGTAATAAGCCGTGTATTTTTTTTTTTTTTTGTAAGGACGCGGGTCCAGGATGGGCTGCTGCTGCTGCTGCTGCCCGCGTTTGTCAGATAAAACTCCGAAAACACACAATCGCATCAAAAAAGACAGGTTTACGTAACGTGCAAAAGCACTTTTGGAATAATTCTACACACTGGGAAATTACATAGAAACACATATATATATATATATATATATATATATATATTGACCAGAAAAAAACGAATATAATATTACCAATACAAAATGCAGAATGTCGTGTGTTTAACCATGAGTAACTTCAGTTACGTTCGCCACTTGCAGGCCAATTGGCCCAAATCTGGCTTTCTTGCCGAATGCCAATTGTGACCTTCATGACACTCAATCGTCATAATTCATCATTCAAATGTTGCCGCGGACAACAGTGATGGAGCCAGCAAGCGGGGAGGACATTAAAACAGCATTATCAGCATCATTGTTTGCTCACGGTTCCGTCGGCTCTGACTCGGACAACAGTCAGAAAAAATGAAAAACAAAAAAGCTGACGAACGCACGCCGACACGAGCAGCAGCCGCGTGAAAGTCACATTTAAATCATTAGTGTGAACGAGCGCGGCAAAAATTAAATAAATAAAAAATCTCATTTCAGTAAAAAAAAAGAAAAGAAATCAGATTATTAAGACCTGCAGCGTCAAGGTTTTTTTCTCCGCATTTTTCCTTCCCTTTGTGGCACGCCTCGCAGTCAATACCAGCACAGTCAGGAAACAAATAGCCCTTTTTTTATTATTATTATTATTTCTAATGTTGACCAGAAAAAACTGTCGTCTCATTTAGACACCTTCTCCATCTCGCTCTCAATCCCCGACCATCCCCTAATGGTGGCGGTCAGCCTCCGATTCCTGCGTCAGAGTGGTGCTCCTGTCTGGCAATCTGAGCTCAGGTGATTCAGTAGGCACGTTTGATTCTAATAAAAAAAAAAAAATGTTTGTGCGTGTGCTGAAGCAAAAAAAAAAAAAAAAAAAAGACCGAAATGAATTCTACCTGCTCTTTCTCTCCACCTTCACCTGGAGTTCTGATGGCTGACGCGAGAGAATGTGAGGCGCCGCGGCTGGCAGAGGGACGGCTGGTGCGTCGGTGTTACCGAGTGACGGGGACGGCGGAGGAAGTTTTCTTCGGCTTGAGGCAACACGCCATGTGCGACGGGGCGAGACGGAAAGAAAACTCTGCGTCCTTTTTTTTTTTTTTTTCCAACCCCGCTCCAAATGTGCACCAGGTAGACTCAGGAGCAGTGTTGGCGTGTAATCTATTACTAAGTAATGCACTACTGTAATTAAACTATTTCTTTTTGAGGAATGTAACGGAGACTACTGTGGCAAAACTGGTAATTACGTCATAATTACTTTATCAAGTAACGATTCCATTACTTTTTCTGAAATATTTTGCAAGCTGAAAATATCTTATTATCCACAAAACGTTTGAAATGTTTAGAAAAAGAAACCGAAAACAACGATGTCGCAGATTGATGATGCAGCCGTGCATGCAACGTCATTGATATGCGACGACGCACCAAAACAAGCATGGCGGCGGCAAAAGAAAAAACTGCGATTGCGTTGGTCGCTGGAAATACAAACATTATTTTTGAGTTCATCTCGTCTGAAATCAAAGAATATTGTGGTTCGTTGTACGTTATGTGTTGCTTTATTCTTTTCTTTTTTTTAACTAAAGTAATTAGTAATTGATTACTTATGAAAGAAAGTAGTGAAAGAAGTAAATTAGATTACTTTTTAAGGAGTAATCAGTAATCAGTAGTTGGACTACTTTTATGGAGTAATCCCAACAGCGCTGCTCAGGAGGTGAGTCGGCTGCTCCTCCACGTACTGTGCAAGAGCCCGCCGAGCCCCTTCCACTTCCCTTCCATAATATTATGGAGCCGGTGGAAACACAGGATAATGTTGGGTGGTGGTGGCGGCGGTGGGCGGGGGGGAGGGGGTTTGATGGAAAAGACAACGACAGATCATGGACAACATTCGTTCCCTCAGCCGGCCCTCTGAGCTGCGTTTGACTTGCCGCCGCCGCCGCCGCCACTGCCGCTGCTCCTGCTTCAACCACGTTTGGAATTTCTGATTGCAACGTCAACACGCGTGCGTGTTTTCCCATCATTCTGTGCATTCACGGCGGGGGGAACTTGCACCCGCCGGTTCCCAGGGCGAACTATTACTCTGTTTTTTTTTCCGCAGGGTTATAAAGCTTCCTTGATTAGCATGTTTTTTCTTTTTTGCAAAGGTGTGCGCCAAAATCTTGTAGGGGGAGTAGGGGGAAAAATTTGTGACTATTGATCTTCGTGAAGGCCTGAAAGCGCTCCGAAACCAAACCAACACTCATTTCAGGTGTGGAAATGAGGAAATGGCTGCATTTAACCACGACAATCGCAAGACATCTTTGATGCTAGCGCTAACTTTAACATGGGGATAATAGAGGCAAGTGTATGTAAAGCTGTTGAAATAACTGTACAGTCGGTAGATGGATTGGTCTTACATTGCGGAAGTAAAGAATAGAGGTTTAGTTCGCTATCCAGAAATTCCGTCCAATCACAATTAAACTGACCTTTTGCCCGATCGGTTCGGAAATCCCATCCTGTGTGTCTGATTCAATTTGGTTGCGCAGGTCGGACTCGTGGCGGCTTACAAAAATTCCACCTGTCAGCGACTCCCAAATGGTTTAAATCTAACGCAAACAAATGTCAAGTGCGCTGTTTGCTTTGTTTCTCCCGGATCGCACGCGACAAGAACAGCGCGGCGCTCTCGCTCAGCTCTCAGATGGGGGGGGCGAAGCATTTTTGAGCGCGGCGCGCGATGATAGGTCGCAAAGGAAAAAAAAAACTAAAAACACTCTGCGATACTGGAGACGATGTGCGAGGACGGCCACGCCCACCGGCAGAAGCTGGCTGAAGAACGACGGCTGTTTTATCGGGTATGTTTCGGACAGAGTAACGTGTCCGTTTTTTTTTTTTTTTTTCGCTTTTGTTTCGTGGAACAAAGCGCGACTAGGTGAAAGAGGGGGGCGGGGTCAGGGAGTTCACGTAACACGTTTTATTTTTTTTTCTCCAATATTGATCTAAAACCGCAGCCTCTTTCCCCAGCAAGAATGTTTTGGGACGTGATGTGCAGGATGGGAGCTCTCGGCTCCGAGCTCTTTTCATCAACAGGCCCCGCGCTGTTGTATTGAACGCCACAAGGATGAATACAGGCCTCAGCAAAGTAAACATCAAACGATAAGCAAAGCAATATGTTCATCTCTGAATGCCGTGTTAACCTAATTTTCAAAGCCCTCAGCACGATTTCAACAGATTCTCTTTTTCCAGACTGACTCTGCCTGACAAACACGCAGCATTTCACGCACAGTGTTGTTATTGATGAAATATATTTTGGACTCGGCATACTATTTGAGAAAACTCAGATGTGAAGCGTTCCTCTCATATCGTGTCTGAATGTGCCATGTGCGCGATTGTACGGAAATAACGTTAACAAGAGAAGAGTGTTGTCGAAAATATCGATTTTTTTTTCAATACTGAAAAGTAAAAAAACGGTACGATAATGACTTCTCCGTAGTATCGATATATGTCGGTGCTACATCGAGGCGACGTGCGGCGTCGACGAAGCTCCCTCGGCTGCTAGCATTGAAAATCGCATCGGAAAAAAAATCAATACCTTTCCAAATATTGTATCGAAGTCTGAAATCCAGTATCGTGGCAACACTACAAGAGTAATCTCTAATGATAGCGCTAACTTGCTAACTTTAACGTCGGGATTCATTCGGGCAGACACTGGAAACAATCGTACAGTAGACGGATGGATTGCTTTCACCTTGGGGAAAATAAAGAAGACAGGTATAATTACGTTGCCTGAAATGACGTCCAATCACAGTTAAATTGACTCTTTTTTCCTGATTGGTTGGTAAATTTGACGCTGTGTGTCTGATTGCGTTTGTTTCTCAGCTCTTAAGTGGCGGCTGATCATCTCTAACGCAACGCTTCCTGCGTAATTGTATGAAAGTAATGTAACAAGAGACACACCAACACTGACACGGACACACACACACACACAGTCCATGCGTTGCAAATCAAAGAAAGGGCAACTCCAGTGCGTGAGGTGCCGAACGAGGGTCCCTCTCTCTCTCTCTCTCTCTCTCTCTCTCTCTTTTTTTTTTGTCCTACCTCTTTCCAGAAACAAAAAAGCTGAGAGGAAAAAAAAAGAAAAAAGTTTAAAGGGAGCTCGGAGAGACAGGGCACTCAGACCGCAGGAGGGGAGGGGAGAGAGAGAGAGAGAGAGAGAGGGGGAGAGAGAGAGAGAGAGGTAGAGAGAGGGAGAGAGAGAGAGGGGAGGAAGACAAGAAGAGGCAGATGGAGGAGAGGCACGCAGCGGCAGCCCGAGAGGAGGAGGAGGAGGAGAAACAAAGCGTGTTGACTGAGGAAGTGTGCGTGCCATGAGGGCCATGTGCTCAGGTAGGTCCCGCTTCTCTCTCCGCTCTTTCAACACCAGTTGTCTTACCGCTCGCAATTCTCGCACTCCAACTCAATGCTTTTTGTCTCCCTGTGTCTCTTTATCTACCAACGAGAAAAAAAAACAAAAAACAAAAAGAACCCAAAAAAACAAAACAAAACCAAAAACAAACAAATGAGTCTATGGTGAAGGTAGGACGACCTTTTTTGTTGCTCTTTGCAGAATATTCAGAGGAGGGGGAGTTGTTTTTTTGTGTGCGTGTGCTCTTTTCTCATCTTTCCCCTCCTTTCAACTTGCGTTCTCTTGCATTTCAACGCCATGCATTGCTGTTTGTTTTTTTCATTTCATTGCATTTGTTTTTGCCGCTGTCAGTGGAAGTTGCGTGTTGTCCGGATTCGACTTTTTTTTTTTTTTTTTTTTTTTAATGTTTTAAGAAAAGACCCTGAAAATGCCTGTTGCTCATTCCACGTGATGTAGAGCTAATGAGGAGATCTATTCAGGGGTTGTTGTTTTTTTCTTCTTCTTCTTCTTCTTCTTCTTCTTCTTCTTCTTCTTCTTGCCTGTGTATGTGTGTGTGTGTGTGTGCGCGCGCCCACGTTGAGCTGCGATACTCTAGTATAGTGGTAGGGATATTGGCAGGGCTGAGGAATGTGTGAGAGTCTGCCCCAGATCTCTTTGTTCCCTCTCTCCCTCATTTTCTTCCTTTTTTCCCTCTCTCTCTCTCTCTCTCTCCCTCTCTCTCGCATGTGCACGTGCAAGCGCGCGCCACCCCCCCTCCCTCCAACCAACTTCTCTGCGGAGAGAGAACTTGGTTGAAACTTCCCACCGGCGGGAGAGAAATGCGCGGAATGTGATTATCGTGTATTTGTGTTTGTTTTATCAGCGCGGGTCGCTCGCGAGCGAGCGAGAGAGAGAGAGAGAAAAAAAAAAAAGCAAATCAAAAGAGAGGAAACCAGATCGGGCACATGCCCGGCCGCATCGTGTGAAGTGCGTGCGCGTGCGTGCGCGCGCGCTAGTGGGCGAGCGAGCGAGCGAGTGGGTGAGTGGGTGGGAGGGTAAGAGAGTGAGAGCTATTTGGCAGCGCACGTGAGTGCGTGGGTGGCTGTGTGGGTGTCAGGGTGAGTGGGTGCAGAGCTCAGCTCTCCTTTGAGTGAGAGCACATGTGACTCGGGCTGTGTGTGTGGGTGTTGCGCGCGTGTGCGTGTGGGTGTGTGTGTGTGTCGGGGTGGGGGGGCGGTGAAAGTATGTGCGCACGGCGTGAGTGTGTGTGTGTGTGTGTGTGTGTGTGTGTGTGTGTGTGTGTTTGCGCGCGCGCGCGCAAAAGCAAAGGTGAGGCGACTGATTGATTGCGCGGAGCGGCTTTTTGCACCTCGGGAGAAGGTGGTGGCGCGAGGTGGAGGAGTCAATAAACGACGACGACAACAACAACAACAACAAGAAGAAGAAAATCCGAGTCCCTCGTCGTCATCCCCTCTTGCATTGTTGCACTTTTGTTTTTCTTTTTCTTTTTTACGCGCACGCACACACTCGCTCGCCTACTCACTCACTCACTCACTCACACGCGCAAAGTTTGGGACGCCTGTCAAACCCAGCGCATTCCTGAGCGCTCGAACACACAAGAGTCTGAATGGTGGGATGGATGTGGGGAAATTCGGCTGAAACGTGAGGACAAAAGCTGAAGGGGGGCAGGGGTAGGGGGGGGGGGGCATTTAAGACGCTTTAACTCCTCCGTCGAACCCTGGGAACCGGGAACCTGGAATCGGGAATCGGGAATCGGGAAGGAAACAACAACAACAGCCCCAAAACACAACAAAATCAAAACACAACAAAACAAAACAAAACCAAAAAAAAAACGCACGGACACGGACACGCTTTCAACCCCCTCCCCATGCACGCGCGCACATATATGTGTACAGCTGTGGCTCCCCCCCCCAAACAGTTGCGCTGCTCCGCCATAGAGAGGCTGGAACTGGAACACGGGGGGGAATTCCCAGGGAGGAGACAGTAGTGAAAACACGCCGCACCTCCGCCTTCCTTACTCCGCCTTCCTGTGCACCGGGCCCGGCGAGGTGGAGGCACCCTAGGCGCCGCCACCCACCACCCTGCCATGTAGCTGCACTTCCACTCAGTCAATCAAAGCGCGACGGATCGATCAGCACGCGCGGAACAAGTACACATTGAAAATGTGAGACACGCCTGTGACGTTGAACTCCAGGAAAATGTCCATCATTTGTTCAAAGCGACAAGCAAGACACAGGAAACAATTAGGGAACTTGTTATTACATTCTTTATTTTTTTTTTTTTTTCTACCACCGCAAATGTCTTCATCGGAGACTTCAAAGCAGGCCAGTCGGTATTTCATCATGCAGGTGTTTGTCAGCGGAGGTTCAGAGCAAATTTTGGAGTTCAGCAGACAACACGGGGTCAAGCTCTTACATACCCGCATCTCAGATGTCCCGGTGTGTGTGTGTGTGTGTGTGTGTGTGTGTGTGTGTGTGTGTGTGTGTGTTGACCTGGAATCGATACAGCTCTCCCAGTCGGAGATCAATACACTTTACAGAATCAACAGAAAACACCGAAGCCCTCCAGGGGGCAGAACTCGGGATCATACCCGGATCAACTCCCGGGCTTCATCGTCTAACCCAGTTTGCTGCGTATAGTTGTGTGTGTGTGTGTGTGTGTGTGTGTGTGTGTGTGTGTGTGTGTGTGCGTGCTGCCTCATAAAACAATATGAGTCAGTTCATTATGTTTAGTCGGAAGAGACAGTTGGAATCTTTGAGAATACAAAAAAATAAAAAATAAAAAATAAATAAAATTGCGTACGCTGTTGATTTTCTGCGTCTTCAATCGCAGAGCGAAAAGTGTTCGGGCTGAAATTGGATGTTGCGATCTTAATCAACTTAAAAGCACCATTAAAACAGATTAGGTTTCATCCGTCCGTCTGATTCAATAACAAAGGAAGATCGCCCCGAATAATCGAAATTGATTCCGGTTTAATCAAATGACAAGCAAACGTCATCATATAATAATTTCAAAAGAAAACAAAGCTTTGGCGACTTCCGTTTCGAAGCTGTTGGCGTGTCGCGATGAAATCACTAATTATAGTCGAGCAGTGACTTCAAATTCAAACTTCAAATGATTTTTCTTTCTTTCTTTCTTTGTCGTCGTCGTGAGTCTCTGTTCGCTATACATTCAGGTTTCTGAGAAGCCTCTCGCACAAAGACGCGCTTCTGGAAAGTTGACGTTGAAGAGCAGCCATCCCAAATACCAGAAGCAGAGGTCATAACCGTACACTCATGAAGAGATAAGAGAAAGAGTGGGCACGGTAATTTATTCAGGGAATTTCATCACGCGAAGCCCGAGTCTAGTCTGCTGCTCGTGCATTGTCACTGAAGCTCGCAGCTTCTTCTTCTCCACCTGTGGCGGTAAAAAAAACAAAAAAAAAACATTTGTCCCCCCACACCACCACCACCCTCACAGTGAGAGTGGTGATGATGATGATGATGATGATGATGATGATGATGATGAGACATGTGGAGGGGGGGGGCAGGTGAGACACGTCAGGTCGGTCGCGCACGAGCGCGGGACTGGAGCAGGTACAGCCCCGCTTGCAGGTGTAATTTCCCTCCGTCAAAAGGGAAAAACGGCGTCGCGCTCTGCGCCTCTAGTTATGATTCTCAAAGCTTTCGCACGACGTGTTCGCGAGAAACACTTGCAACGCGCACGCAAGCTGGGAGATTTTTTTTTTTTTTTTTTTTTTTGTCATTCATTGGCTGCGGAAACCCTATTTTGTTGTTTGGGGTTTTTTTTTTGTTTTTTTTTTTTTGATTGATTGATGGTTTAAAGTTGTTGGTTTTTTAGTGAAATGCGCTATTTTCTCTGATTTCTGGGAGCCTTTAAAATGTCAAATAAAATAATGTGAGGTAATAAGCTGTCATGTTCACGCTTAAATACTTCATAGTTAATGATATTGAGCGTCTCGTTCGAAGCATCGGGGGCAATAATTTAGTTAGTAATGTGTTCTATTCAAACCAGCCCCATAATAGTTGATTGTTAAAGTCGCCGTCCATCTTTCGTGTGGAATGTTCGCCCTTTAAAGAGTTTAAAGTCGTTTTTAATAAGACCTGTGCAGGTCCGTGAACGGCACTGGGCGTTTGAAGACAAATATTTAGACTTCAAATACAAAGTAGTCTGCAAGTATATTATAAATCATAACATTCAGGAACAAAATTTTGTTTTTGTTTGTTTGTTTGTTTTTTCAACCTCCCCTACAAAACATCTCCATTGGTTTCATTAGCACAGAATTAAACCTTGAAAGAAAGAAAGAAAGAAAGAAAGAAAGAAAGAAAGAAAGAAAGAAAGAAAGAAAATGTTGCATCGGAGTCATCGCGGTATTTAAGCCCGACTTGTGTGATTAGTAAGTCGTTTCTCCGCTCACTCCCCCGGAGTGTGAGGTGTTGCTGCCGATCGCTCGGCAAAACACCTTCTTGAGTCCCGAGCGCCGAGCCGCGTCCCCGCGAGCCGCAGCGGGGACAGTCCCCGCACAGCGGCACGCGGCGGGAGGGAGGGACAGGGTTTTTTTTTTTTTTTGCGGGCTTGAGGTCGATTGCGGGGACGAAGGTTTTTTGTTTTGTTTTTTTTGGTGGGGGGCTGATCGAAGCAACCGGTGGCATTTCCGAGCCGAGCGCTGCAGCGGAGAGAGAAAAAAAAACCCAAACCAAACAAAACAAAAAATGGTTCGGTTCGATTCGGTTCGGCTCGGCACGGCACGGACTCTGCGTTTGTGATGACTAACCGAGGGACGGTTTCGAGCGATCCTCCTCCTCCCACTCCCCCCCCCCCCTCCCCTTCTCCTCTTGTTGTCTTTCGTTTATCTGCCGCTGGTCCGAGCGTGCACACTCACGCGCGCTTTAAGCGGCGGCGGACGCCGAGGAAGCGCCTCCACCGGGTACCCGTCCAGGTGCAGCCGGCGGACTTTCCACCGCTCCGGCGGCTGCTGCTGCTGCTGCTGCTGCTGCTGCTGCTGCTGCTTCTGCTGCTGCGCGATAACAGGTACACATTTCAAATTCTGAATTCTGAATTTAGAAAAATTCAGTGTCGATTTCGTTCCATTTTTTATTTATTTTTGGAATCTCAACGTTTAAAAAAAAATATAAATAAATAAATAACGCGCTGCTGAGATTTTAACGTAACGAGTGCGATCGATTCATGTTTTCCCTTAACTTTATATTATTATATTGTATTGTATTTAAGCCTCCGACATGGCACGGCAACAAGCGTGTGGTCTTGGCTCTCGGAGGGACTCTCGCACGCGCGTGCGTGCGTGCGTGGAGGGGGATGGTGGGGGTCGGTGTGGGTTGATGGTATGTGAGGAGCGAGCTGGGCTGGAGGACATTCTTGTGTTTTTGGAATGCGTTTACCCCGGGGAGACCCCAGGACTTTGGGGGTGGTGGTGGTGGTGGTAGAGGAGGAGGAGGAGGAGGACAGGCTGACCCCACTGAGGCTCTCTGGCAGGCAACGTTTCAATCATTCAATGTTCTTTTTTTTTTTTTTTTTTTGACGGCAGCTCAGTATAGGTTGATCTGCCTTCTTAAGGATTCGTTGTCGTTTTTTCGATCGTTGATTGGTCGGTTTGTTTGTTTGTTTCGAATTTTAAAAAAAAAATAAAAATCACTTTTTGGGGATTCAGGGTCGTTTCTGTCCAACAGGGGGCACTTTAGGCACAAGTAGGTGAAAGCTGTTTTTAAGTGTAATATGAGACAGCCACCCCAAAGCGTGTTTAGTATGTACAAGTCTATTACTACTGAAAAATACATATTTACTTTTACTGTTTTTCATGCATTTTTTTTTATACTCATCATTTGTCTTCTGGCCATTCTTTGGGCAGAGTGTCAACCATTTCATAATGCCGTCATTCATTTCTACCTGGAAGATCAGCGATATTACCTGAATGTAATCGTTCGAGGGGGGGGGGGGGATCTACATGATATGAAAATTAGACTTAAAACTGAGCGGTGATGGTTGGTGAGCGTATTAAAAAAACCAACAAAAAAAAAAACGACAGCATGTATCACATACTGTACTTTGTAATTTGAACAGAAGTTCGTGCTTGGATTGGCTTTTTCATGGACAGACTGGGGTTAGCATCCCGGATGGTATTGGACAGAGAATGTGTATCTGGAAGCGAGCCGGGGGATTAGAAGGAGAAAGACTGTTAAAAAGCTCGCCCACACACAAATGTGAGATATTCTAATGAGCAATCTGGCCCTTCTGAATATCGCTTCTCGCCACTGCGCAGGCACTGTGTGATATTTTGCAAGTCAATCACTCAAATTTTCATGAGAATGTTTTATTTTTTAGGTTCGAATTCGACGGTTACGACGTGAGTGATGTGCACCTCATTTCACCTGTCGTTCATTTTATTTTGACTTGATTTTTTTTTTCTCACAGCTGAAACTCTTGGTCGTTGCGCAGATCAGTGAAAATGTGCAAAGGACTGGCAAGTCAAGGTCTCCTGTCTTTGCCCGTAAGAATCACACTTTTTCTGTGATTTTTTTTTTTTTTTTTTACTGATAGGAATAAGTCTAAATCTGCTCATTATATCCAATTATTTTGACTTGTAACACTCTTTCAGATTCTATAGGTGCAACATTTGCATTCAGAGGTCTCTTTTTTTTGGGGCTGGGGGGCGGGAGGCTTTTGGACCAAATGCATGCAACAATTATTTTTCTCTTGCTTCCAGCTTCTCCCCTCCAAGTCACCGTGATTTAAAGAGTACAACAAAGAAACGCAAGTGGATTGTTCCAAAGCTCGTTACTGCTGTTACAGTAGCTAAGAGGACAGTTGTAGTCCATGTAAACCAAAACCGAGGGATTTGGCAGCACGATTCTTTCCCTCGTCCCCCCAATCTCTCTCTCTCTCTCTCTCTCTCTCACACACACACACACACACAGCAAGCACATCCCACATATTCTCATATTCCCCTCCCTATGTTCCATTCAGATGTTAGGCACATGACATCACTAAAGAGGTGCTCTAAAAATCATTTGGGATACTGTATGTGGGTTGGCAGCGTGTGTGTGTGTGTGTGTGTGTGTGTGTGTGTGTGTGTGTGTGTGTGTGTGTCAGTGTTTTGCTGTCTGTGTGGGTGAGGGGAATAAAAGCCAAAGCTCCAGAGCCGTGGGCCCATGCTGGCCGCATGTGTGTGCCCAGCCGGAGGCTCTGGTCCTGGGCCGCGCTGCCTCCCACACTGGGGTACGGCTGGGGCTGAGTGGGAGGGATGAGTTGGTGAGTTGAGTGAGTCAGCCCGCTGCTGCGGAGCCCTTAGACCGGTGACCGCCGATAGTCTTCTCCCTGCCAGATTTCAAAGAAGCATAAAAGTTTTATTATGAGCTGCGAGATTCTGAGAGGAGGAAAAGACACTACAAGTTTGATCTCGAGGTTCAAGCCAGCGCCCCGAGAACACAACGGTATGGCGCGCACGTGTGTGTGTTCTTCTCTTGGCTATGCTTCCAATAGTGGTTTTGTGTTTTGTCAAGTGAGCTACTTTGAAGGAGTCGATGGCTCCAATTAGGTTGGTTAGTCAAGGGATGTTCGCTTTTCCAAAACGCATTTCTGGAACTGCTCGTATAAAAAGATAATATGTTGTTGTCATTACTCATCAGCGAAGCTACAGACTTCAGATAAGAAAAGCCTCCGGCCGTATGAACTAAAATGGAGGCTTGATGAAGCAGTTGGGCTTTTTGGAGATTTTTCTGCGCAGAAAAAATATTCTTTGATTTCTTTTGTCCAAAACTCCAGAAATATTGGATTTTCAATTTGGCCGTGCTGCTTTTGTGGTGCTTTGAGTGAAATCATTTTTACGCTGCACATAACAATACGGATGTATTACACGATCACATTCCAGTCTCCCATTTTCTATCAGTCCAGAGACAGATGGCAGCATAAGACTCAGCTCCATCTGCTGGAACTACTTGTATTCTCTCAGTGAAAGATGCTACTGGAGGGGAAAAAAACGTGTTGCGCGTTCATTTAGTCTTCTTCGTCTTTGACAACCTCATAGCTTCCCCTTTTGAGTATGCAGCTTCATCAGATGGGGCTACAGTAAAACACAAAATACAATAGTCTGTAATATTACCAGTTATCCAATGTTTGCTTTTGGAAATTACCTCTGTTCTGAGCCCCATTTCCGAGATACATTTTTACAGAGAATGAAGAAATATCCCAAATTTTCGTCAAACAGGATCTTGTGACGTCCGGAAGAAACATTGTTGCTTTTTTTTTTTTTTTTTTTGAGAACCATCAGCGTCATCTCGTTCCATGATGTAGAATCGAGAGGTCCGCCCTCAGAGTTTGAGGTCAAGCTTGGGGGACACAGCGACGCAGGGAGCTCCTCACAGTAAGGAGAGCCAATGCGGGCTGGGCTGGGCTGAGCGGGCCTCTCTGATCGTGGAATGCGGTTCTCCCGGAAATCCAAAGGGAGTCCACCAGTCTGGGTCAGGGGCAGCTGAGGCAACGGGAACACCCCAGGAGCGTGGAGACGCGTTAAGATCAGGTGGTGGGAAATGCTGGCGGGGCGGCGCTCGAGTGCGGGGAGGAAAAGGTGAGGGTGAGACAGGCAAAGAGGAAACAATAGCCAATGGGGTGGGGTGCGTTGTGGGGGGGTGGGGTGAAAGAGTGGAATGTTTCCCAAGTAGCCCGTCCACGCCCTCCGCTTTCAGAGCCAGGGCGTCTGCCATCGGTGTCCGGGAGCCAACAGGGGGGGCCACACGTGTGACTCAGTCACCTTCCGCTTGGCAAAGCCCCCCCAACACACCGACCCTGCATCTCACTCACTTTCCATAGAGTGAGCCCTAATCGGCTAGCCAGTGTCTTAGCAGTGGTGTAGTCGACTTTATCCTAGTGGCTGTGCTCAGATTTTTTTTTTTTGCCTCTTCCAGTTCCGTAAACATCTGTCCGGCAGCAGCTGCTTCAAAACAGCACAACACAAGAACCACCGTCATGCTCAGTAATGCATCAAGTATAATCCATCCAAATATAAGTGAGATCATGACAGACCGATGATGTATAACAGTCATTTATAGCTGGACTCTAATTAACTGACCAACAGCAGTCAAAATACAAATTTGTTAAAATCAAGGAAAATGAATAAATAATTGACACAAATATAAAAATCAAGTGCATAAAGTGGTGCAATCACAGAAATATAAATTCTCTGATGCGGCACTCCAACTCAGACCATCAAACATTTAAAAGAAGGAAAATTGATGTTGTGTTAAAAAAAAAAAAAACAACAACATCCTGATATGTATCTTTGAGCATTTTCTAGTGGTTGTGCGGTAATTCAGGACCTTTCCCTGTGGATACACGGCCTACACCTGCGTATCACGCCGACTCCACCCCTGGTGCACAGGGAGAGGAATCACTACGTACGCGGACGATGGTCTCTTATTCAAACATTTTCCAGTCCCTTCTCTCAATGTCTTTTAGTTGTTTGCTCATTGCGTGCATACGTTTGTTCGAGGAAAGCACAGTCGAGAAATATGGGACGCGGAGTCATGCCTCTCCGGCGTGACCGTGACACCACGTCACATGTGTGCGCTCGCTGTCTCTGTGTGGTTGAAACCGACTGGCCTAATATAGTCAGCGGAGACCACGAGGCACACAAACTAACACACACATACGCATACATCTTCAAAGGGCCGGGGACAATGTGCGTGTGTGTGTGTGTGTGTGTGTGTGTGTGCACCCAACTTGTGCTTGGCCTGTTCACAGGACTTCACACCTTTTTGTCCACAGGAATCTCAAGAATTCACAGCCTCTTTTCCACCACCATCGCCATTGTGTGTCTGCGTGTGCGTTGTATGTGTGTGTGTGTGTTTTGTGTGTGTTGTGTGTGTGTATGGGCTCCACCCGTAGAAAGTGAGCTGGCAGTGCTTAGCTTGTGCCCACAGCGGACGACTCATTCGCTTTCTAAATTTGCCAACGTCTTAGTCACTTGAAGAACAGACATGAATGTCAGTCACAACGCACGCACACACACACACACACACACACACACACACACACGGTTTGCATCATTGTGATTAATAATTTTCAATTGGTATTTAGTAATGAATTTGTCGATAAACAGAATAAGGAAAGTAGCAGAGTATGTATATATGAATAAATACAGTATATAGGTATATTAAGTCAGCTGATACCATAAACGGTCATAATACTACAAAAACCAACTTTCAATAAAATAACATAATAATAAAAAAAACCTAGAAATTTATATAGTATATATATATATCTACATATATATGTATAGTATATGTAAACATTTCAGTATATGTTCATACAAACACATTCTTACACACATCATCCATCAAACCCAGAAAAGTGATCAATTTCCCAAGACTGCGCCCATACCCCAGAAATTATCAATTTTTTTTATTGTTATTATCGCAATAATAATGCTGAAGGTCCCCCCAATTTGGTGGCATTTTCCCATTGCATTGTGATTGCAGCCACTGGGCCGACGCATCAAAGGAGCTGCTTGCAAAAACGTGAAAGTCGGTTGTTGCGGTAGTTTGACCGTTTATGGCATCAGCTGACCAAAAATAATCCCCGGAGACTCGCGTTCTCACGCTCTCCGCAGTGCGCCGCGCCGGGTAACGAGGAGTCTCCTAACCACGCAGAAACAACCAACGACAGCAGGGGAGCTTGGCAGTAACTGAGACCAGTGTGAGAGTTACCCGTCAGTGCCCCCCTCACCCCCCCTGATTGTTCCACAGTACCAATCTACATTTCCTCAACATGCAGGAGGCCTATAATAACCTTACAATAAGTCATAGAATGCGAGCCATGACAGTCTACATAACTAATCTTCTTCAATCTTCTAAAAATATATATAGTATAGTATATATATATATATGTGTGTATATATTTATCTCATGGGGGGTCGGACTTACCTGGATCCCCATGTATTTTGCACACCCACTGAGAATACTACGATAAAAGTAACTTAGGGAACCAAAAAAAAAAGGCATATTTCTTTGGGACCTCTTAGACAGGTTGCTCTCAGAGATGACAGAGGAGGGTGTGTGTGTGTGTGTGTGTGTGTGTGTGTGTGTGCGGGTCAGTTTCATGACTCACTTGGGTTGTTAAAAATGTTATGAATGAAGTGTGACAAAGGCGTTTCTGCAGCTCCTGCAATAGCCGCGTTGAGTGCCTGGCTTTCCTGTGTGTGTGTGTGTGTGTGTGTGTGTGTGTGTGTGTGTGTGTGTGTGTGTGTGTGTGTAATATGTGTAACAGGAGCATCGTACGGGGCGAAGCAGGGCCTTTGATGAGTCACTTGGCATCCTGTGAGTAAGCCAGCAGCAATGCAATTCCTAAAGTTTGAGACTCCCATTCAAGACCGGAGCCCACCCTCGTCCTGAGCACCAAGCACGCGTGTGTGTGTGTGTGTGTGTGTGTGTGTAGGGTGGGGTGGCGGGGCGCGGTGGTGGTGGGTGTGGGTGTGGGGGCGGAGAGTGGTGCAGTTCTGGGTGTGGTGGGACGGGACTGTTAATAGGTGTGGTTGGAAGTGGCGGCGTGGCAGCAGAATAGTAGTGGCGGGGGCCCGAAATGGCAGGATGTAGGTGAGGACGAGGAGGGAGTGGAGAGGACAGGGCGGGCCGGGGGGGCGGGGAAGGGGGGTCACCAGTCCAACAGGGGGCCAAACAGATGTGGCGGCGGAGGGGTGGGTGGGGGTCCTGCTCATTGTGGAGAACTTCAGGTATTTCCTCCCTGGTGGTCCTGAGTGCCGAAACACGCGATTGTACGTAACTTTCAACCCCAAGAAGCCCCTCCAGCGATCATCATCATCATCACAACACACTGTAGATACATAGTGTGTGTGTGTGTGTGTGTGTTTGCTTCTTGTCTACACAACCTTCCTAATTCTCCTCTCCAGCAGGGGGGTTTCCTGCTTTTAAAGAGCCTCAGCTCACACACGCGCACACACACACACACACACAGATGGAGAGGCTGCCCTTAATTTTTCCTCCTCCCCCTCCTTCCCTCCTCTCGCGCTCTCTCTCTCTTTTTTCTGAATGGATGTCCTCTCTCTAACCTCAATTGAGAGCCGTGTAACAGGACACTGCCCTCTGCTGTAATAGGCTCGGCCCCCCTCTTTAACAGCCAATATAAGAGTGTGTAACGCCTGTCCCGAGTGAGTGAGCGAGCGAGCGAGCGAGCGTGCGTGTGTGTGTGTGTGTGTGTAGCGAGAGTGTGACGGAGAGCGTCAGGCAAGGGGACTTGCGGGAGACGGGAGTGAGAGAAAGAGAGAGAGAGAGAGAGAGAGAGAGAGAGAGAGAGACTTTCTGAGAAATGCAGCGCGCGGCTTTTGGTCGTCGAGGGTTCAACGGCTGCAGCGACTCTGGGAAAGCACCTTTAGCCGGGGAAGGGGGGTTGGAGTTGGGGGTAGTCTCACACACTCACACTCTGTGTGTGTGTGTGTGTGAGAGAGAGAGAGAGAGAGAGAGAGAAAACGTGTTCGAGAGGGAGTGAGAGCCGGGCTGCGCTGTGCTGCCGCTGTCACTTTAAGCCTGTTACTGATTACACTCGAAAGAATGCGACGGGAGGAGGAAGAACAGGAGGCGCGGAAGGAAGGAAGGAAGGAAGAGAGTGAGGGAGGAAGGAAGGAGATGGTGACACATGTAAGGATGAGATCTTTTAGGAAGTTTCTTTTCGACATTAAGCGGTGCGGTTACTCAATTGTGTTTCACTCTCTCTCTCTCTCTCTCACTCGAGCGAGCTAGCTCGCTCGCCCGCCCGCTCGCTCGCTCGCTCTCTCTCACGCGCTCTCCCACTCGCTCGCCGGACTTCTTGTTGAATGTGGTTGGTTGAAGTTGAAGGGACGAAACCGGGAATCCCACCTTGAAGCAAAGGACGAGAGCTCGAAGAGAGAGGGAGCGAAGGGAAGGAAGAGAAGAGACCTCAGGGAAAAGACTCCAGAGGAGGGAGAACAGGAGGCTGCTGGTGTTTTTATTTTTTTATTTTATTTTATTTTTTTGGAAAGAGGGGGAGGGGGGTTCCCTCATTCCAAACCCTGCGCCCGGGAGGAAGCACGACTCTCACCCAGGCCGGTAAGTAAAATTGGGGGGGGGGTACTCTGAGAAAGTCGAGCCGCTGCTGCTGCTGCTGCTGCTGCTGCCGCCGCCGCTGCTGATGGATATCATATGGTCCAAGTTAAGGTTGAGAAACTGTTCCCAGATCCTTAACGGGCTGCGGAGCGCAACACACAGAGCTGAGAGACTGTCAGCGACCTCTGACAGCAGCGAAGGAAGCGGAGGACCCGAGAGCTCCAGGTCACGTGACTTGACTCTCTTTTTTTTTAAAATAAATAAATAAATAAATGTTTGAAGCCGGGTGACACCGAGGACTAGTCAGGTTAGGTGTCTTCTTCTTCTTCTTCTTCTTCTTCTTCGGGGTTCAATAGCAGTGTGTGTGTGTGTGTGTGTGGGGGGGGGTCGTCCCCATGTGAGCGTTACGTAGGAGCTGATTCACTGTTACGTGGTCGACCTGTCAGACTGACTCGGCAGCGGTAACATGGCTGGCTGGCTGAATGACTGACTGAATGACAGACACACGCGGCGAGATTTCACCGCCACCCGGCTACTGTCTTCTTCTTCTTCTTCTTCTTCTTCTTCTTCTTCTTCTTCTTCTTCTTCTTCTAACCTCGAGGCTGCACTTCCTCTTTAAAGTCCAGTCGTCGTCCCCCCCCGCCAGACCCCCCTCACGCCCCCCCTCCCCCTCCCTCTCCCGTCACTTGATAGCGCAGCGCAGCGTTGGCCAGCGGAGGACATGAATGAACTGAGCGTAGGGGAGGAGGAGGAGGAGGAGGAGGAGGAGGGAAGTGGGGGGAGGGAGGGGATGGGAGGGGGAGCAGCAGCGGTCTGGTACAGCAGCGAGCGCGGCGGCTTGGTTCTGTCTTTATGAATGGACGCGGCGGCCGGCGGATGTGATTGGCTGTAGAGCGAGAGTGACGACTGACGACCGCGTGCGTTCCTTCCCCACCCCCACCTCCTCCTCCTCCTCCTCCTCCTTCCAAGCCCCCTCGCGGTCCCTTCCTGTCAGCGCCGCCTCTCTCCCCCGACCACTTTCAGCGACACGCGCCTTGTGGACTGCGCGCGCGCGCGCGCGCGTGAATCGGGTGTGGGGGGTGGAAATGCGCAAGCGGCACAAAGAGTGTTGTGTGTGTGTGTGTGTGTGCGTGCCGTGCGTGCGTTTGTGTAATTCAGTTGCTGGCGGTTACGGGTTTTTTTTTTTTTATATGTTTGTCTAAAGGGGGCTCGGTCACGAGCTCAAACGGCTTCCAAGCCGCGATCACCCCCCCACCCCCCACCCTTCTTTTTTAAGAGCGGCGGATGTCTGCCGAGCTTGAGAGAAGATTCTTCAAATTTCTCCGACATTCCATTGATCGTTCCTTGAAAAGTGAAAAGCAAAAACTCCGAGATACTCTGGGGGAAAAAAAAAAAGCGAAGCCGGTCCAAAATGGTCGCTCAGAGCCACTTGCAGGCAGAAAGTAAAGAAAGGAACTGAAATCAAATCAGCTGTGTGTGTGTGTGTGTGTGTGTGTGTGTGTGTGTGTGTGTGTGTGTGTGTGTGTGTGTGTGTGTGTGTGTACCATATAAATGCACACCCTGCTCTGTCTCTATGTTTTAAATGAACCTTTCGATCCACCAAAGATCACTGTGGTTCCTTTACAGCAACAGAACAGCACTTATTTAGTGTGTGTGTGTGTGTGTGTGTGAGACAGAGTATTGGAGTAATGTTAGGACACACAGACACAGCAAAGCTAGAGAGGAGTGAGAGGGTGGGGTGGGGGGGGGTAGGGTGTGTGTGAGGGCCAGTGATAAGGAACCGAGGCCGTAAACTGTCACGTTGGAGCGCAAAGATCCGTCAGTGCCGTTTTTTTTAATTTTGTTTTTTTAAATCGAGGCGGCGTTTCCGGCGCGATAACGGGAAGATGTGGCGGCGAGATGCAGCAGATGAGAGAGATTGAAATCCTGCGGCGGAGATTATAGCGCGGAATCTGCCCTCTGCCTTATCGCCTCGCCGACTAACTGAACCCTGCCCTGCCCTGGCCCAGTTGGCAAGAGGCCCCCGGGTGGTCAGGAGGACCACTTCTGGCCCAGTCCAGTAACACTGACATCAGTTTTCAAGGATGCAGGTCAGAAAAAAAAAAATAGATGGATGGATGATAGATATACATAGAAAGATAGGGATGCACCAAATACCAATACTGGGGTTGAGTGCTCTACTCGTACTTGTAAAATACATGCCGATACCACAACACCGACGCCGGTTGTACATGTATGCATATGACAAATTTGTGTTTGTACTGCAGTGAAACTTGTGACAGTTGCCCCACATTCTAGAAAGACCTGCTGAGGGATGTTGTTCAAATAACAGAACATCAGAAAAAAACAACAGAAAAAAAATCAAATTCCATAATGTACCTTATTAAGTACTCGGTATCTACTCGTACTCTACTGTACAGTGCTCCACTGTAAAAAATAGTAGTGGTGCATCCCTATATATGTTTGTGTGTCATGTATGTATATATGTGTATATATATATATATATATATATATGTGTATATATATACGTATATATATATATATATATATATATATATACATACATATACATATACACATATGGATTAAATATGGTGTTTTAGATTAAAAAGTGTTAAGTACTACGCTATAAGGTTAATTCGGTCATGGTAAAGGCTTAAAATAGGAATATATTCATGAAAAATTTTCCTCAACGTAACGGCAATGTAACGGCGGCTCGGCATCAGCGGCAACACTGTGCTGTCGAGCGTGACCGAGCGGGCCTTAAACGTCTCATCCCGACCCGTCCGAACGCGGTGAGCGTCGGCGGGCGTCTGAGAGCGGAGAAGCGTCGAGCGACACTGCGGGAGTTTCAGGGGAAAGACCCTTCGCTGGAAAAGTGCAACGGCCTTAATTATCGCTTGCTGCCCCCCCCCCCCCCCCACCCCGCCAACACACACACACACACACTTCTCTTTTTCGCATGACTCGTCTCTGTTTACACAGCAACAAGTCATTCACACAGGTCCCATCATTCACAGGCAAATTGTGAGGTCAAAATCTTTTGCAGACGTCACATGGCTCTGAGCTATCTGGTGTGTGTTTGCTTGTGTGTGTGTGTGTGTGTGTGTGTGTGTGTGTGTGTTTGACACACCAAACAAGACAAGGAACCCGTCAAAGAGTTTTGTTTTTTGTTTTTTTTTCCGCGCACGCTTACGCCATGCGTACGCTCATACGCGTTTCTTTTGTGTACTTAAAAAACATTTGTTGCAACGGCGCGCTAACCACACACACACACACACACACACACACACACACCTGGCCTGCCTCTTCCTTTGCCCATATATGGGCAAGGCTTCCTTACCTTACCTGGGGCCCCAGCGAATTCCAATAAAAGCCACTGTGCGTGCGTGCGTGTGTGTCTTTGTGCGTGTGTGCACGCGGAGCTACATTGTTGAGGCTGGACGCGCGTCATGGAAAAAACAGAATCAATGGGTGCCGCATTTTAATGCGTGTTCATTTTTGTTTTTTGTGTTTTTTTTGTTTTTTTTTTTTTTTCTGAAGGTAATCAGCGAGCACAGTGACTCAGCCCGGCTGGTAATTCAGAGCGGCGGCTGTAGAGGCAGAGGTGGGAAGTAATAAAGTACAAATACTTTGTTACTGCGCTCAAGTAGATCCTTCAGGGATCTGCACTTTACTTGAGTATGTCTCTTCTGACCACTTTCTACCTTGTACACAGATATCCGTACTCTATACTTCTTACTCTGGAAAGAACTTTTTCTGTTAAAAGTAATTTGCTGTTGTTGCTTGAGGTGGAGCTGCTTGAACTCTGCTGTTGTCTAGCTAAATATTCACGTAATCCTATTATAAAGAGAGATTATTTTAGAGCACCTCAGCTTTGCGGTCACTCTGGTCAGTTTAGTCCAGATTATTCAGTCACAACTTTTTCATTTTTTTCAAAAAATATTAATAAATATATTATTTCATTAACAGCAAAAAAATAACATTTAATTTTTACTTAAGTACATTTCAGAACCTGTACTGTCTTACTTTTACTTGAGTAAAGGAGCTGAATCAGTACTTCTGTTTTTACCATAGTATTTTTTTCTAAGTATCTTAGTACTTGGACTTACTTGGCCTTAAGTACAGAATGTGAATACTACAAATATATATATATATATATATGTCAGTATATATACTGATATTGGCATTTAAGCTGAAAAACAAGAATACATGAAATTCTTCTCCATCAATGAAAGGAAAAACAGACACACCGGAGGGTGACAAGGGACAGCGTATCAATGAGTGTGTTATTTAGGGGCTATGTGGAGGAGTGTGCATGGTGGTGGGGGGATCAGGAGGTGGGGGTGGGGGTGCTGTTGAGGGACCTCTGGCAGTGAAGTTCCTCGCACAAAACGCAGCGTTCTTTGCGGCGCGGAGGCGCTCCTCACTGCCCCGTGTGGAGACCGGGAGACGCTGCAGATTTGCAGCCGGGGTTTTGCACCGCTCGTCCCACTCTTCTAAACCCTGTGACCCGACCAGAACCAAAGGGAAGAAACAGGAAACCAGAGAGGGCTCGCGCTGTCTTTAAACGAGACACTCTCTACCCCCGCCACCCCATCCACCCACCCTCTTTTCCCTTCTCCAACTATATATTTCTGCTTTCTCCCCCTCTTGCAGCCTTCTCTCTCTCTTTCTCTCTCTCTTTCTCTCTCCCTCTCTCTCCCTCTCTCGGCCGCCTGCACGTTTGCCAGGCCTTCATAAAGCAGCGCGAGGAGGGAGTTCGCTCTCCGTCGGTCGTCCTGCCAGCTCTTTCCCATCAGTCCAGCCCCCTGAAAGAGGCCGAAGACACCCCCTTTTTTTCCCGAGGCTTCAGGGGGGCTGGGCCTTGAGGTGTGGGGCTGGAACTGGGGGTACAGTGCAGGCTGAGTGGGGGGGGCTCCGTCTCTCCCTCCCTCCCTCCCCAGGATCATGTGCCTGGATTCAGTCTTCGCCTCAGACTGACAAGCAAACGCAGCAGCAGTAACAGCAGCAACAACAGCAGTAACAGCAGCAGTAACAGCAGCAGTAACAGCAACAGCTGTAGCAGCAGCAGTAGCAACAGCTGTAGCAACAGCTGTAACAGCAGCTGCAGCAGTAACAACAGCTGTAACAGCAGCAGTAGTAACAACAGCTGTAACAGCAGCTGTAACAGCAGTAGTAGTAACAACAACTGTAACAGCAGTAATAGCAGCAGCAGCAGTAACAGCAGCAGTAACAGCAGCAGCTGTAACAGCAGCAGTGACAACAGCAGTAACAGCAGCAGTGACAACAGCAGTAACAGCAGCAGTAACAGGCGTAACAGCAGCAGCAGTAACAGCGGCAGTCGCAGCAGTACAGCAGTATCTGCAGCAGCAGTAACAGCAGCAGCAGTAACAGCAGCAGTCGCAGCAGTACAGCAGTAACAGCAGCAGCAGCACCTACGAATCGCTTTGCACGTGACGTCCCATCCAGTCCGGTCTCTCTCTCACTGTACACCAGGGGTCTCAAACACACAGTGGGGCCAAAATGTAATACTGGGGCAAAGTCGTGGGCCAGCATTGATATTTATTGAAAAAAACCTTCCTCCAGATATAACAGTGAAACTTTTCATATAGACCCAAACAGGGTGTTTATGGGCTCTGTCCTGATTGAACGTGCCAAAATACTCAGCAGAGCAATTCTGGGAATTGTAGTATTAGCGGCACATGTGCTGTATGATACTGGCAGGGACAACTCTCGTCGTCATTTGGTATCGCCAAATATAACTACACTGCAAGGCCCAATTTGGCCTGCGGGTCAGAGTTTGACACCTATGCTGTCGAGAATGAGGGAACGGAGAAGTCGGGGGAAAGGCCAAGATGATGGCGGGCGGGTGGGTGGGGGAGGGAGGAAGAGAGGGGAACAGGGCAGGCTAGCTGGCAAGGACAGTGAGTCAGCCAATGGGACAGGACCGTTGGATGGCGAAGGGAAGACTTGGTGTTCAGATTTTTTTTTTTTGGCCTCCACAGCCAAGAAACTGACCTGAATTGACTTCCTAAAGGTCCAGTGCGTAAAATTTGGCTTGATTTATTATTTTTATATCGGTAAAGCCAAAATACATTCCTGAATTGACGGTTCTCATACAGGAATATACCTAACAATTCTTGCTGGGAGAGGGCAAACTTGCTGGAGCAGAATTGGTTCTATAATTTGACAGAGGGAGCTGGAGCAGGAGCAGATGGATGGAGTGTTTTGGTGACCCACCTCATAGGAGAAACAATATATCATGGGATATGCAGAAAACATTGCTTTCACAACACGGTATTTAGCTCTTTATTGAGATGACACTGATAACACTGGAAAAAATTGAAGAAATACAGCTATTTTATTACTTACTATTAATGTAGTTTATTCAAGTTGGAAGTCCAGATTAATAATCTTAAAGGGGCCGCATCTGGTCCCCGGGCCGTAGTTTGCCCATACCTGGTCCAGCTCCTAAATGCGTTGTCAGGCCGGGTATCCCTTAAAATTCTTACACACTGCATCTGTACTCGTTTCTACAGACAGACAGTCAACGCACAGTCAAAACTAACAAGTGCAGCGTCTGATTGGCTGTTTTAACTCAGTCTGAATCCTCCGTCTAACAGCATTTCAAAGCAAAAAAAAAAAAAATCTTTTCGCCCCTTTTTCCGTGTTTCCGGGAAACAAACCGCTAGCATTCAGATGAAGGAGGAGCGCCCCGACCAACCAACACCAACAGCAACGACTAAAAAAAGAAACAGGTTGGGGTCTGGTTGCACTGACACACTGACACACTCCACTCCACCCACCCACACCCCGGCTCACACGTCCCAGAACGCAAAACGCACACCCAACCGACGTACTCGGAGCGACAAAAGTCGCACGCGTCCGACCGGACGAACGCCTCGCCTTCCGTTCGCTCGAGCGTTTTGTTTTTTCTTCTACCGCTGTGTGTGTGTGTGTGTGTGTGTGTTTTTTTGCGCGTCTCAGCGTGCGCACAGTTGTCGCTTTGTGGAAGCGTTCCTTCCTTCCTTCCTTGCGTGTGTGTGCGTGCGTGTGTGTGTGAATGTGGATGTGGTCAGGCCCAGTCATCTTCCAGGCAGCTTCAGAGGAAACCCACATCAACGGCCGCGCACCACACTCTCGGAATAGATCTGCCCAGCCAAGGCAGGAATGGAATGGGATGGAATGGAATGGAATGGAATGGCATGCCTGGCCTCGGCCCTCGGCCCTCGGCCCTCCTCGCTGCTGCCCACACGCTCACCCGTACCCCTCACCTCCCCTCCCCCCGGTCTCAGAGGGTCTCGGATTCTTCAAAACCTTTCCTGAAAATTGGGAATTTCGCTAAACGCTCGTCTCCCAGCCTCTCACCTCGCTTTTTTCTCCCCCCCCCCCTCCAACCAGACAAATAGACAAATCATAGGTGCTCCTCTCAGTGGAAAGAAAAAAAAAAAAAAAAGGTTGTTGGTTCAGGTTCCTTTGACCTCTCCTGGCATCACCAAAGCACGGAAAAATAGTGGGGGCCAGAGATAAGACGACGCGGAGCAACTTATCACCTTATCTTTAACCCCGTGAACTCACTAGCAGGCTGGGACCGCCGCTCCCAGCCTGCTAATAATCCCACTTTTTGGTTCCCATGCAGGGCCCGAAGCTTCGCTTTCTCTTTCTGAATGACGTCCTGAAAGAAGCGTCGCTCAAGTGTCCTGACCGTTTCCCCCTTCTCCGTGTGTTTCAGGTTGGGCCTCGACACGACGTCTCACTTTGCCGGGTCCGAGCGACGTCCACGTGTTTCAAACAAACAAACAAACGACGCCGGCCGAGCGGTGAGAGATGTTTCCATTCTTTTTTTTTTTTTTTTTCCATCCCACGTCTCTTATCGACCCAACTCGCCGCCAGCGTATCTCGGAAACTTTGCTTCCTCCAGCAAAGGCAAAAAAAAAAAAAAAAAGGAAAGGAAAAAAACGCCCTGTGGTACATCTCCACAGAAATCCACTGATACCAGGTCTCAGCAGGAGGTGAAGGTGAATCACCGAGTCCACCGCTCGCCCTGGAGATCTGATATCTGAAGAGGGGCCTCTCTGTATCAGGGCATAACTTAGATGTTTGACGCAAGCCGGCCACATGGGACGGGAGGATCTTCTGAGATCCAGGAGGGTCGCGCAGCGATGACACGCAAAGCATCTCCTGTAACAAACAGGGAAGTAGCTACGTCAAGGGCGAGCTCCTCGCGAGCCACGTCGCTCCGGAAAAAAAAAATAAAAAAAAATGGCTTCCTATTGTTCGCGAGGCGTCACGCAAAACAAGAAAGAAAGAAAAAAAAACTGCCCGTGACGCCCGGCTCTGTTTGCGGAACGACTCGCCTCGACAGCGGGACGTCGTCATCGCACGCTGCTGCGCACACATAGGTGCGGCGGCGGCGGCGGCGCGGGAGGGTCTTCTCTCTCCGCCGCAGTCACTTCGGTGGCAGAGGGCTGGAATGCGAGAAGTAGAGGAGGAAGAAGAGGAAGAAGAAGAAGATTGATTTTTGATTTTTTTTTTGATTAGGACAATTTTTTTTCCACAATAAAAAGAAAGATAAGGTGCTTTTTTTGTACAAGAAAGTGAAGATTTGTAAATACATAGAGCCACACTGATGAAAAGACATGCATACCCATAAATGAATAGCTAAAAAAAAATCAAAAGAAGGAAAGAAAGAAATACAACATTTCATCTCTCAGAATATCAGTAACAAAAGAAGATTTTGATTTTCTGCACTGGACTACATGAAAAAAACAAGGTGCTCATTTTATTTTATTTTTTGTCACATACACAGAACCACACGGATGAAAATGATGCAAACAGACCCTCACACGTACAGACACTGACATCAATAAATAACTGAAAAATCAAAAGAAGGAAAGAAAGAAAGAAAGAAAGAAGAAATACAACATTTAATCTCTCAAAATGATCGGTAACAGAAGAAGAAGAGGAAGCAGAAGCGGCAGCAGCTTAAACAGGAAGAAATTGGAGTCAAGTGACCATCAGCTGGTCGGGGGAATGTGCGATCAATATTGTCATGAGGTCTCAGGTATGCGGAGCGAGACTCCCCCACCGCAGAGGGAATGGGCACAGAGAGTCTCTCTCTCTCTCTCTCTCTCTCTCTCTCTCTCTCTCTCTCTCGCCCCGGCGCAGGCACCTGTGTTGCAGGTCTTAGTGTGTTACCGGCCGGGTCAGCGCTCGCATTGTGCGCGGGGAGCGGCCGAGCGCCGCGGGCCGTGTGGCCTCGGGGTTAATGGGAAAGAATGACAGGAATCCTGCAAGTGATAACGCCACGCTGGGAGACGCTCGTCAGCAGATAATCTTCCAAATCCTTCCCCTCCTCCCTCCCTCCTCTCTGCTTCCCCTCCTCCCTCCCTCCCTCTGCGCTTCCCCTCCTCCCTCCCTCCCTCGGGCGGGCCAGCGAGCTCTTCCTCGCCCCTTTGATCCCCCTTCTTCTTCTCCTTCATCTTTATCTCCTTGTTTTTCTTCATCTTCCCTTCCATCTTCTTCATCTTCTTCTTCTTCTTCTTCTTCTTCTTCTGTCTGTATGAGTGTACACATGGATTTGGTTTGTATACATGGAGCTGTTTGCTTCTACGTTTGTGACAAAACTTTATTTTCTTGTAAATAAATTACAAAAAAAAAAAAAAATGTTGACTCCTCCCACTCAGCACGATCATGTCTATAGGCCCTTTATGCATTTGTTTATTTATTTATCCATCTATCTCTTTATTGAACCGACCTCATCTGCCCCCTGCCTGCCTTCAACGCGTGTAAAGAACAGCTTGTTTCTCTCCTTCCCTCTTTCAGATCGACCCGACTTTGCCCCGCAGGAGCGCCGAGCCTTCTCGCCCAGGCGCCACGGAGCCGCCGCCCCCCCCAGGCCTCCAGCGGCCGCTGTCGGCTGCTCAGTAGGCAGTGTAGATCCTGTGTAGCGATCAGCAGCTACATCTGGCTACTGGGTCTCCGACGGCTGCGCCCACTTCCCGCGTCGAGTTCCCCCCCCCCCCACCCCACCTGGAGTCCTCTACGGTCGGCTGCTGGAAGGAGGGAGGAGAGAGAGAGGAGGTCGGGGTGGGGGTGGGGCGGGGGTGAGTGGATGGGGTCTCCAATGTTGTGAGGCAAGGATGCTCTCGTTTGTCGCGACCGGCGCGTGAGATACCCGTCAGTATTTGTTGAACCAATTTCCGTGCGTATTTTCAAAGATGTAACACTGGACAGGGTGATCTGGAAGACATTTAGTGACTATTAGCAAGAATAATATACAAAATGTTCAATTGATTTGAAAAAAAAAATCATATCAAGTAGCTGATAAAAGTTGTGTAAGTCGTGTGTTTGTTGAACATGGAACATTATTTTCTGTCTTGTTTAGATAATTTATGAAGTGTTAAAAAGAAGAATGAATGCCTATATACTGTATATATATATATGTATATATATATACTAGTTGTAAAATATGAAAGCCCCTTAAATTTTGGGGTCATGGGTTAATCGGGGGGTCCGACCCCTGGACCCCCCTGTATTTCACACACTGGTCACGACTCCACTAGTGCCCCCCCCCACTTCTTCCTTGTCTTCTTGTTCTTTATCATCCTTCCTTTCCTCCTCTCTCCCGCTCTGCTTAACGTCCTCTACGAGTGTAACATCCTCGGTCAGAGCTAACGAATTGTAAATCCAATTTCCCGGAAGCGTTTTTTTCTTTATTTTTCTTTATTTTTTTTTTTCCCCTGCTGGAACACGCCGAGCCAGGCGACCTTGAAGAGGCCTTCGGGTGAAAAGGATGAAACCTTTGCTTTGTCCTGAACCTGGCATACAATGTAGATATCTGTGTGGTTCAGTCTACAGCTACATTGTCTGCTGGGTTTCAAACTAGCTATACTAGCGGCTGCTGAAATGGCCCCGCTGCGCTCCAGGCGGTGAGTATTGACCCGCCGCCGTAACCAACGTGCCCCATTTGCGTGAAAACTCAACAATTCAATAAAGAGACGACATTTTTGGCAAGGAACCCTGTGACTCGTGTGCTGTCAATGGTGCGAGTGTCGCATTCAAGAGGAGGGGGAGGGTTGAGGGAAGTTTCACAAAAAAAAAATAAATAAAAATCTCTGGATTCTGCAGAATTTAAATTGACTCGGTGTTAACTTCTGCGTCTCGGGAGTTGACCTGGAGAAGCCGGGAAGCCTGGAATATTTGAGTGCTTCAGCACAATACGAGGTTTTTTTTTGTGTGTCAGGGAATTGTCAGGGTGCTGTCAGACCGGCTTCTTATTAGTGCAGCTAACAACAAACAAGACGCACACACACACATGGAGAGAGAGAGAGACACACACACACACACACACACAAGCCTGAGGTGATAGCAAAACCTCCTACACGTGGACCATCTAAATCAATGGACCCCACAAAACCTGAACTCCAGGATTTCAGCAGTAGAACGCAGGTGAAGCCTGAAACGGACCGGAGTTCTTTTTCTGAGGGTCGTTTCATTTGCTGATGTCTGATTTTCTTCGCACCCTCGCAGGGAAAATAAGACCGATCGATGCCGCAGAACATTTAAACCGACATCATCTGCATAAATAACACAAGGTATATAAATGCAAATACACCAATGAGAAAAGAAAAATGAAAACCTTGACGGTGTCGCGCACGGAGCCAGTTCACGCTGAACCATCTGGCCAAACACCTCCGTCACGCGGCAGCGACGCCGCCCTGATGGCTGACGGTGGTGAGATTCTGGAGACGAGCCTGGATAAAGGAGAGATCCTTGGCCTGCAGTGGGTTTTTAATGGTTCAGCGCCATCCCATGATAATAGATCATCCATAATAACCGATTATTGTTATTGATTTTTTTTTTTATTTCATTGAAAAATGGTCAGAGAACAGAAACTAAAAATGTAGATTCCACATATAAAGGTGTACTCAATGTACTCAATGTACTCAGTGTGCTCGGTTGTGCCGCACAGGTTCAAGGTTTTTCTCCTCGTCAACGAATCAAATTGAAAGACTTCTTTTGATTTGTGTTTTGTTGCTGTGAGGTATTTCTACTCTTATGGAGTATACATTCTTTGTAAAAGTCCATGGCTGTGAAAATGTAAAAAAAAAGAAAAAAAAAAAAAGAAAAAGAAAATACTTCCAGAGTTCATCTTTAAAAGTGAATTACAACAGTGAAGTCATCAAATGTTTCTGAACCTCGTGCATTCAACAAAGAGTCCGTGGTGGCAGCTGAACTACTCAAGGGTACTCTTTGCAATACTTGTAGTTATCGTATAATATGAGTGCATAAAGTGCATCACTAGATAGTAATGAATACAAATTTCCTTCAAAAACACACTTGTGTATGGAATGTGATAAATTTTGTTCTTAAAATACTTTTTTTGTTATACGGACCTGAAGTGAGACAGGCTGTACTGCAATGCCATGCTCTCATAACTCCAGCTCTACCCCGTTTGTCATGAAAAAAAAAAAAGAAGAAATAAAATCTTTTCAAACGGCAAACAAGCAAAGACGACACATGTTCCCGACAAAAGAATCTGGAGAATTTTGCTGCAGCTACGATGCAGCTCCATCCATTACGAGCGGCCTTGACCCAACTGCATTTAACGCTTCTCGAAACGGGGGGGGCCGACTGTTGCGCCTCCAGCACCTGTGTGGATGATTCCGGCCGTTTGTTTGTCTCAGTTGCCTGCGTCTCACCGACGGGAGACGACGGCGGCCGTGTTTGTGCGACGGTATCGCACGAGCCGGACGAAAACACATCAGGGTTCAACGCCACAATCCCCAGAATGCCAGAGCTCGCTAATGGCCCGTAATGGGTGGCGTGTCTTTGTGTGTGTGTGTGTGTGTGTGTGTGTGTGTTTGTGTGTGTGTGTGGGCGGTTAGTTGTTGTTTTGATAAGCTGTTGATTACGTGCATGGTGTGAGGAAGGACTGCGCGCACAGTCAAAAGATGACGTGAGTGGTGCAAAAAACACAACACAACAGCGACGACGACGACGACGACAACGCGAAAACAAAAGGAAAATTGAAGTGCGAGAGCCATCTGCCGACCTCACACACACAACACTTTGGTTGGGGACAGCGAGGTGGAACAGGAAAATGTGTGTGAGAGAGAGAGAAGCGGACTGTTAGCTGCAGTTAGCTGAAAATCTCCAGCCTCTCGTCGTTAGCATTTATTTGAGACTCGCTGTAACAGTCCGAGATGTTCGATGAAGTTCTCTCAGTGTGAAGTGATGAAAGTGAATTAAGAGAAGAACTGCTTGGACTGCGATAAGAGCATTTCTCCGTTGCAGCTTTCTGTCTGTTGCGTTTGTTGTTTTGGGGGGGTTTGAATCACCTCTTAGCGTTAGCAAGATTTAGCCGCTTGTGGCTCGTCAGCCACCGTGATTAAGGAATCACTTCTCAAGTCATGGCTGATGATTATCTGAACTTTTTTTTCCACTCTAATGAGGATTAACGGCAATAGTTCAACAATCACAATCACGCTTGGTTTTAGAACATGCGTTTCAAGGCAACCGATCACTAATTCTGGTGGTGGTGGTAAACTACACGTGTAGCTAAACTACATGCCGATCTACGCCACACGGCCCCTCCGACCACCACGGAATATTCACTCACACTCATGCGAGGCATGGAGAGCTAAGTGCCTTGCCCAAGGACACGCCGACAGAGACTGGAAGGCGGTGGGGGTTCGAACCGCAGCGCAAATTATACAATCAATAATCAACATTTTGTTTCACTTCAGCAAGTAGCAGTTCTCACATAAGGGGCGGATTGTCCAAAGTTGTTGTTGCACACAATGACTATTATTTTTGCTAATTATTGCACGATTTTGGTCAATTAGGGTTGGGGGCAAAGTTTTTCCAGTCCATGTAACAGTCCAGGAGTTTCACAGTCAGCGGAAGCCTGCAGCCAGCGGAGACTCAGCGCACCAACTGCGTTTGAAATGCCGACGTCGGGTTTTCCCAAAATATCCGCTCGAGCATTCCGAGCATTCTTCTTCTGTGTTTTTTTTCCTTCCAAACAGCTACAAACAGGTAGCTCTCCGTGCGTGTCTCTAAGTTCACCCACACACAACAACTTCAGCGTGGAAAAAACATAGGCAGGTGTGTCCCCGGTCGTCTTGCCTACACTCACCTGCGGTTCCTGGTTGAGAGGCTACAGTGGATATTTTGGTTGCAAACACGGTGTTAATGTCAGTTAGATTGCCATGACTCCCCCGGTAACATGAAGTAACACCAGCCAGTGGGCGACTTTGACGTGTTTGTGTTGTTGTTTCAGGAGGTTGTGGCCACCACTGACATCTACTGTGAATCTGCTAAATGGTTGTGTGGGTTAGAATTGTCAACATGATGTTCCACCAACAAAGTAGTGAAAAGCAAATTTATAATATGTGAATAACACAAATAAATCAACATTTATATATTTATATATATATATATGACACTGTAAATGTTTTCAATAAGTGAGTGCATGTTGAATTCATGCTTTTGTGAATGTTTCTCTGAAAAGAATGAGTCCGTGTTAAGAGAAGCCACTCGTCTCTGGCTCCGGCCTGGGTAAACTGATCGAGGGCTTATTCATCTCTGACTCAAATGTTTTCAAATCGAGGCAGTTAGGCAGCTGTTAAACAGCGGCGTTTTGTCCAGGTGCATAATGTGCGATTCGAGACGAGAGCCTTTACACAACAAAGCGACGCGAGGTACTCACCCGCCGTGAGTCACGAGTGATGTAACGGTGCCGCAAGAAAGATCAGAGAGTTTTGGCTTCAGCGGGGAAACGCTCTCTAATGAGTGCTGCTTTATTTCGCATGTTCTTCTCTTCCGATTTGATGTGGAAGAGGTGTTTCAAAACGACATACAGTGAACGTGCATTTTTTTTCTCTTTGATATTGAAAATAATTATCATTTTATCAGTCCATCTTTTTGTTCCATCGTCTTGAGTGAAGCCTCATTTGTCGGTTGAGAAGTAGTTTGTATTACATATATTAACATTCTTACTTATGCTGTGAAGTCACTTTGGCATAGGAAGACACTTGAAACCATTTCAGGCTGTCGGCCTCTGTGAAATTTAAAACTTTACAACACAAAAAATAAAAGCATGCATCAAAATGTTCTAGATACCTATAAATTTCTCAATAACAATAAAAATATTGAAATATTGCTGCGGAACCATTTCATGAAATCATTGCAGGTTTGTCATAGCAGTACAGAAATTAAGATTCCAAAGGTGTTTCATTCAAAATACTTTGCTGTGTAATGATAGTATGAGCATATAAAAATCCTATCAAGAATCATTTCGAGCTTGCCTTGATTGACCGCGACAAAAGCAAATAGTGTCCTTGACGCTGAACTTATAAAGCTCCAGTGGAGATTGTTATATGTTTCCTTCTCATATTTGAATATAATACAGACACAGGGCATGAATGGTTCCAGCGCAAGGGGGAGGGAAAAAAAATGCTTTCACTTGGTTACGGCACCCAGAGAAAATAACTTTAGCGGCCAGACATGAATGTACTATATGTTTGCTGACGAGCCAGTGAGTCACAATCATTATGTAAAAGGGAAAACGGGTGACTAAACATCTCTTGGAACACGATGAGTGGCGAGAGCAGTAATTACTGCAGCGCAGCAGGGCTCTGCCTCCCGTGCCTGCCTCCACTTTGGTTTAACCACATGTCACCAGAAAGTCAAACTGTTGGTGTGCAAAGCAAATCCCAGCATGTTCACCATTCTATTATCTCATACCAAACCTGTTGACTCACCAGGCTGCAACCTACCACAGCGTGTGAGAAGGCGTCTGGACCTGACGAGGAGCCTTCTGGTCAGTGGTTTCAAAACCCAAAAAAACAAAATCTGACTTTGCCAAATGGTAACTAACAATGAAAGAAATGTATGTATAGGACGGAGTTTACTGAACCGGCATGAAAGGTGGGGTTGAACTAAATAAACAAAGAGTACAAGTCATAATAATAATTGTTTATAAAACTAAAATGAAAATGTTTAATTTGTTTATATGCAAGCATGAATTATTTCTAAGTTCCTGCTCTACCTTTGTTATAAGCCCAATGTTTACTTAATGTACCCAATAACTTCTCAATTTACTCACTTTTATTTGAAAAAATATTGCAGTATTTTTTTTTATTTTTTTTTTACCAGACCAGGCTTATATGTCTTCTATACATCTTTGCCTTTATTTATAATAAAAATTAAAACTCTGTGAGAGACAATAATGTGTAGTAATAATAATAATATTGGTAATTACATTATTTGTTTTAATTAAACTTGTCAGGTTGAAAATTCTACAAAGCATTTTATTTTATATTAGACACATATAATTCAAGTAAAAAGTTAAAGGAAAAGTTAATAAAATTAGCCTAGTAATTAATCATTGTATTATATTATTATATACACTTTATTATTGAAATATATTTTTGACATAATATATGAGCCACATTTTGGATTATTTTCCCTTGATAATGGCAAAAAGTTGTTTATAAGTCAGCCTAAAAACTTTGTAGAGGCCTATTAGTTCCCTTTCTTGAAACATCATATATATATTTTTTTTAATTAATATTATTAAATTGGTAAACGTCCCCTAAGTAAGTTCCAAAAAGGGGAAATAGTTCCATTGTATACAAAAATATCTAAATGGATTTCATACTTAAAAAAAACATATATTAAAAATTTATAAGCCACCGTGTCCTGTATCATCTACACATATTCAAATAATTCTAATTATGTGCTCAGAAAAAGGTTGAATGTGCATATTTGTAATTTAAAATCTCAACTGAAGAAAGTGTTTTGTCGAATTAATAATTAAAAAAGAAGTTACATTTTAGTATGCAAACAATGCAATCAAATATTTGGATAATATATTTATAATTTATTGCTTGTTTATTATATTTCCTGGAGGAACGGAACTAAATATTGAAATGTTTCTCAAACCTTGAGCAAAAATGTCAACACTAACAATGGAAAAATGAGACACTGGTAATTTGGTTGAAAATCTTCGTTTTTTTTTCTTTCGTAAAAGCTAAAATATCAGTCCACGCAGTTTTAGAGTAAAAACAAGAGTTTGGTTGACAACCTTTCATTGGTGGTCAGAGCACAGAATCACATTGTGTTATTATGTCAAAATTTAATTTGATATTTACAACATTTCAAAGATCCTCTTTATTATGATATCATAACAATGCAGATGAAATCCCCAATTGGCCCAAACAAAGAAGAAAAAATAATTTTGGGAGTGGGCTGGTATAATCAGAAAGAGATGAAAAAAGAAAAAAAAAAGAAAAAAAAATGAGTTGCAATTAAACTTATTTGTTTCCGTCTGTTTAAAGGTCCAGTGTTTAACATTTGGCATGATTTATGATTTTTATATTGGTAAAAGATTAACATACTGCTCATTAATACATTAATAAACGCGTAAAATCGCTGTACAATAAAAATTATTTTGGTTTTCTACCCTTAGAACAGTTCTCGTATATATAAGAATATTATTAGAGCAATAAGGGTTTGCTCCTAGCTTGCTGCCATCTTGCTCCGTCATTTTTTAAGGAAGCCTGACAGTGACCGAAATTCCAAGCACGCTGTCAGGCCTGCTTCCATTAATACCGGGCTTCCTAAAAAAATTTTTACATACTGGATTTTTAATTTCTGTGGAACTCCATTAAGCAACCCTGCAGTTTGATGGTTATTTGTGGATGCTCCAGGGTGACTAGCCAAAGCTAGGTCAAGTTAACACAAAAGCAGCAATGTCACTTGACAGGATTAATCGTTAAAAAAAAAATGTTTGACAAAAAATATAACATCTGTCCATCTTCTATACCCGCTTCCTCCTCCTGGAGTCTATGCCAGTTGTCATTGGGCGAAGGCAAAGTACAACCCTGGACAAGTCGACAAATATTAACATGTATGTTTCAAATACTCGGAACTTAATTGAACTGAAGGGAACAACATATTCCTTAGCTAATTTGAGCATTCTGGAAATAATGAGCGACATCTTCCAATGAGCACAAAAAGGGTGTTTGATGTTGGTGTGTGATCCAGTGCCATGAACACTAACTGGCCAATCCAACATCGGTCATTATTTTTTGGGACGTGTCCACTGAACCTTTTTACTCTTTTTTTCAAAAATTCTTGTTCAAGAGACAAATTCCGCTCTTAAAGATTAAGTGTGTAATATTTGAAGATTTTGAACGTTACATCTTAGATTGCAGCGTCTTTCACTCCCCTCCCCGCCCCCTCCTGAGCTCGTCAGTGAGCTACGCTCACCTGCACACCCAAGCCTGGATACCATGTCCACCTTCTTCTTCTTTGGTTTATTTGAAGATGCAAGCAGTTGCCCTAATTACCAAACGCTCTGTCAGGCGGGCTGGATTGTCCACAACAGGCTTCCTTAGAAATATGACAGCGCAAGATGGCAGCTAACTGAAAGAAGGACCCTTGATCTCTACAAATACATAGTTTTAAGAATACAATGCAATAACATAGCAGGTACGTCACTGCTCACACTGATTTAAACCTTATCAACAACCTTATCATGCTGCTATTGATGGTGGGTTCAATGAAGTGTCAGACATGGCTATGAGGTAATGCTAAGAGGTTTACATGACTCACAAGTTAGATTGGAAGACATGAGTGACCAATTTTGCCTCGGGGCCAAAGAGGAGTTGGCCAGGCTCTGTCCTTGAAGACAAACCTATTAGCCTTCAGCAGCTGCACTCATAGACAATATACCCTACTGTCCAAGCCAAAGGCGATCCAGGCAACTGCCTTGTTTCCTTTGGATGTAGTCATGCAAAACATCTGTAAACAAGCGATAAACTTGCCAAGTAACAGCAATGTAATGTGCCTGATTTGTTTCTGCAGTAGTCGCTTTAGCTAGGCATGAGGGTAGGGTACATGTCACTGCAGGGAGATCAGCAACTGCGTGGCTCCAGTTGCTGTTTTTCTCTTACTTGAGTAATGTGATAGAGACGTTAAGTTCTAAAAAAAAACAAAACCCTCGCTGCATCTGTTTACAACAGATGTGGCTAAAAGTCCCACTGATTGTCACATCTCAAAGGATGTGAAATTTCTCCTCCGCATTTGACCCATACCAAGGACTGGTGGGCAGCAGCGGTGCCGCACTCAGGAAACACTGGGCAATCGAATTCCCCAAGTCCAACCATTAATTCTGTGTGCGAAGTAAGGATGCAATGGGTACCATTTTCTCTTTGGTGTGAACCCCAAACTCCCAGTCTCAGGACGCTACCACTAGACCACTGATCTTGCTCTATGTGAGCAGCTGGCCTGGGGATAATAAAAGTATATCTATCTATCTATCTATCTATCTATCTATCTATTGTCCTTTGGGTTTTCGGATCAGATTGGAGTCACTGATTCTTGCCGTCGTGATGGCATACCACCCATTTGAATGTCTTCAGTCTTTGTTTGTTGTGATGAGTTTGGTTTGTTACGGAATATCGAGGGTAATCAAGACCCCAATCAAAACACATCGAATCGACCTGCGTGTTGACTGGTCAAGACGCTAAGGTAAAGAGTATGCAAACACACACGTTTGCCGGGTATATGATGGTTTGGCAACAAGGAGTACTTTGAGAAGAGAGACCAAGCAGCAGCCATTTCTCCAGCATTCTCAAACTGTTACCACTTGCGCTGTATAGACCTCTTCATTGTATACAAACATTCCAAGCCTAGCCAGGATGCGTGCGCAGATTGGGGTCTGAAACTGTCATTGTACATAAGCAAAGAGCATGGATGGCCACGGTCCTTCACCAGAACCCTTTCGTTGACCATTAAGGATCCCGAGGAAATGAGTACTAGCCGATGGTGATGGTCTGCCTGACTCAGCTTGTTGTCAACAAGAGCGCTCGCTGACATCTAATTGCAAGCTAGTCCACCACAAAACAACTTTCGGCAGCACAGGTTTCATGTTTCAAAGGTGATAAATGATAACTTACCTGAGATTAAGTGAAGCATTCCAGTCTTCTCGTTGTAGTATGGAGCCACAAACAACATCTTTTTTGTTGAAACAGACGAGATCCTGCCGGTATTCCGAAAAAGAATTATTCTGAAAAACTCCACACAACACATTGCTGGTTCTGTTTTCACATCCAACAGCACAACAAGTAGGCATCTTAGCTAAGTGTTCAACTTCGTGATTGTGCCGCCAACACAACTTCGGGACATCAGCATTCCGATTGGATGGAACGTTGATTGGCACTTTTGCACAGTCAGAATCCAGGAAAGTCATATCTCTGGTTGTTGTTGGTTTTCAAAGAATAGTGAACAAAAAAAGCACAGATTTTTTTTATGATTTGTTGTGTGTTTGTCTTTCTATGTAGAGCTCACGTAAAGTGAGGTTCTCCCATAGACTCTGTGAGGGTTCAGTGGTTTGCTGACCCCGTGGTGCATGCGCATATTTTCTGTGACGTTGCCCTCAAAGGGGTCTACACGTTAAGGGACTCCGTACCTTTCACGGCCTCAATGGAATGTTTCAGACACGTATGCCGATGACTGTGTCAGTCTCGGTTCACTGACACCACCCTAAAAATAGTCGGCTCTTTGCCTTTAGCTCACAGGTGACTACACTGCAGAGACCTGCTGCCGTTGACACTGACACTCCCTGCATATTTCCGCCGGTGCAAGAGGTCAGAGAGCAAAGTGTCGTCTATCAGCGCTCAGTAAGTCATTATATCGTCTCCCACGTCAGCCTCTAAGTTTAGTTGAGTATGTATGTATTCCAGTGGCGGGCCATGCATTTCACATCTAGGCCTTCGGTGACCTCACACTTGGTCCTACCTAAATTAGTACATCTCAATACCACCAATACAGCACGAGTCCAAACAGAATGGTACTTACACATTATGTTACCTTGATGTAGGCCAGTTGAGCAACACTTAAGAGCATTTAAGATCAATGGGCTCACATTCACGCTTCAGAAACTAGGATTGCTTATATTGTTAAAGCTTATAAATAAAAGGCAATTTTAGCAGATTAGTGAACAAAGTTAGTCCACCAAACGTACACCATGTGAGCTTAAACAAGTTTGTGTAATGTACTGGGCATTGTCACTGTTTTATATAAGACACCAACCAGTCGACAAAGAAACAAACCATTCATTGAACAGATTATTTGCATTTGTTTTTGAGAAAATGCAACAGCAAGACAACTGGGCATGTTGGCGCAATGGTGCTACAAGATTTACATTAAAAATTGCAGATGATTCAGAAGCTAAATCTTCACCTTCTCCTTCAGCCATTGAGGGTTTGTCATGCTTGCGACCCTCTGGTTAGTTAGGTTAGTTAGGCTCACTTGAGAGCTCATCCAATCACAGGACACGTGTATGTCCAGTTCAGTTTAAGACCTTCTAGTTGGCCTCAGTGTCGCAGCAGACTCAAGTTCTGATTGGCTATCGCAACTGACTGAGCCTGCTCTGGCGATTCTGGAGGCCTCAAGCAGATTTCATAGAACCTGACAACACAGGTTAGCTGAAATGTAATTGGATTAAAACTCTACTCTAATATACAACACTGGGAGCAGTGCAGCCAAGTAGATATGATATGACACGAACAGAACAGAGAATGAAGAATAATTTTATTTACTTTTTTTATTTTTTTTTATTTATTTGAAAAAAAGCTTTTCTGGGTGTATTTAGGCCAGCAGAGCGTTTGAAATCCTGATGCTGCCATGTCAGACAGACGGACAGACGTCTGACCTCACGCTACCGCAGCATGTGACACGTCGACCCACCGTCTGGGATCGTCCCTCTACAGAGACGACGGCATTGTGCTCGGCGAGGACGGGCCCCTCTCACGCCACGTCGTTATAAGTGCCATGAGAGAGGCGGGGACAGGAGGGGGGGGGCGGACAGGACGGAATGACAAAATGATGGAAATGAAGAGCACATGACAGGAGGTCAGACACGTCCGTCTGCTCCGTTTGTGTTCTTTGTGTGGAGAACGCTGAGGCCCCCCCGTTTACCTTGCTGTCAGCATTGCAAGCACCTCGCTGCCGCTGTGATTGGCACGCACACACACACACACACACACACACTCTGCTCGCAATTGGCATCCAAACACTGTCAATCCCATCACACCTGATACACAGTTAATTATATGTATCTATGTATGTCTATATACGTATATATGTGTGTGTGTGTGTGTGTGTGTGTTTGTGTAGTTTTCAAATATATATATATATATATATATATATATATATATATATATATATATACACGAACAGCACAGACTCTCTCTCTCTATATATATATATATATATATATATAGAGAGAGAGAGAGAAAGAGAGAGAGAGATATATATATATATATATGTATATGTATATAGAGATATAAATATATATAGATGTATATACATACATACATACCTGCATATATTTATGTAAGTAAATGTAAATGTATATGTATATCACCAGATGCATCTATATATATATTTACAGGTTCCAATATTTACACCAGCATCCTGTGAAGGTTAAAACAGTATTGAACCTGCTTCTGTGGTTTTACCTCATTACAGTTAGCTCTGCCTCAGTCTCGCCTATGATTGGTTGGTTTAGTGACATGTGCCTTGGAGACAAGGAAGTAGGGTTCTTAGGATTCCAATGCTGGGTGCTTCAGTAACAAGTTCTGACTAAATGTGGTCTGTGTCCGTCCCGCTGTTTTCTCTACAGAGGATCGTCTCCAACGAGCACCTATCAAACCCTCAAGTTACAATGTTATTGGATGAGGATCAAGATCTTCTTCCAATTTCAAGTTCAAGATCCAGATGAACTTTGTTGTCCCGAGTGAGGAATGTGAGTTATTCGCTCGTACTGCAGCAATAATACACAATAAGGTAAGCGTTCATACGGGGCTTCATGAAAAGCATTCCATAAAAATGTTCATACCAACGTCACACAATAGACAATCAGGAAGGAGAAGGAAAGGGCCATGCGTAGTTGCACGTGACTGAAAGTATGCAACAACATTTTTTTTTTTTTGAATGAATGTATTGAACAATATAGTTTTTAAAAAATGATATTGCGTCATCAGTGGGTGCGAGTTAGAAAAAATATCCCATACCACATTCCAACGCAGTTCAGCGTTCAGCTTGTACTCATCTGCTGTCAGATCCACTGCCATGGTACGAATGGAGGTGTATTGATAATTGATTATCCTGCAGGGTTCAGGTGTGCAAAGAAACGCCGCCATTTTTAGCTTTTATTATCCAAAACAGACAAAGAAAAAAAGCGTTTTTGAACTTCACCTTCATGTGCATATAATACAATTTGTTCGAATCTGCTTTTTATTTTTATTTTATTTTATTTTTTCTTGCTGTGACAAGTTTGCGGTTGCTGTTCACTGTTGGCTCCGTTCCCGTCGCAAGGCGGCGGCGGCGGTTGGACGTCAAACGAAGAGACGAGTCTGCGGAGGGTGAGAGCTCCTCTGCTCGGGAGGGCTTGATTCCTTCTCTCTCTTTGAGGGCCGGCGTCTCCGCTCGCTCTTCTTTCACTCTCCCTCTCTCTCTCTCTCTCACTCTCTCTCTCTCTCTCCTGACGTCCTGGCTCAGAAATGAGGAGTGAGTCCCTCTGTTTCAAGAGGTTTGGAATTAGTTTGTCTCCTAGCAACAAGCCTCGTACAATACAACATGGTTTTGTGTGACGCGGAGACGCGGCGAGAGGGTGATGTGTGCGAGAAGAAGCGCGAGTTACTTTTGGGAACAGCTCGGCCCGCGCGCGGGTGCACTTGTGGCGCACGCGGGCGCGATTGTGTGACCATGCATTAATCAGCTGAGCACACTTTTTCCGCTGTCTCGCGCGTTTGGTGGGTTCACTCTCAGATGGAAACCTGTTCCACTACGCCGTCTCACTCTTTTGTCCTTTCACTCACATTGGCCGCACACACACGTAAACATGCACACACACACACACACACACACACTGCTACATTCTTCATTCACAGCACTTCCTCCCTGACGTTATATAAGTGCTAAGAAAGTGAATGGAAAGGAGTGATAAGCTGGCGTATTATCACAAGGACAGAGGCAGTGACCATGAGGGTCTGGCTGGGACACACTGTCACTGGCCTTACAAATGGGAAACGGGGGAGCATATCCGCTTCGCACGGGGCCGCTACCGCCGCTAACCATGATGTCACCGAAGCCTCCACGGGTCACAACGCAATGTAGGTCACCAACCTGTTGAACCTCCGTCCGAAGGCGGCAAACAATCAGCGGGAGCGTTTCGCGAAGCAGGTTCAACAAAGTCCGACCCTGAACTCCGAGTTGATCTAGCCCGAGATTGGAAACTCCTGAGTTTTCAGTTCCGGAACAGCTGACGTGAGTTAGTTTGATCAACTCAGAAAGCTGTTGAAAAGACGGCGCCGACGGAGCCCCGGTTTGACGAGTCACCGTGGCAACGGGGGAAGGGTACAGGGCGGCGTACCTTCACCTCAGTAGAATTGGACATCTCGACGCGCCTCACGCTGCGACGTTTGAACGCGTTACTTTTAAAAGAAGCGCAACGCAGCTCAAACTTAGTCCGTTGCAATCGCAGTAATTGCCAGAAGGGGAAAACCGCTTGAATGGTAACGAAAACAGAAAAATCAGATTTTCCCTCATTTCAGGGTTAACGCACTCGGGAGTTTTCCCTAAACCTGCTTTGCGAAACGGCTCGGCGCTCGACGGCGGTCGTGCCCGCTGCGCCCGGCAACAGGTGCGGGTCATCGACAACTTTTTCTCTGGGCCGCTAAAACTCGCGAAGGCCACACTTCCCCCTTCCGACTCAGCCTGAGCGAACTCGGCTGAATCCGTCGCGTCGGCCCGAGCGCCGTCGCTGGAAAGGAATGAGTTAAGTTGCTGTTGCCGGGAGTGAAATCTGAGAAGTGATGAGAGATAGGAGGAAGGGGAGATTTCTGAGGGGCTGAAGGAAAAGAGGAAGACCCGCCGCGCTACCCTTTGCCCTCTGTCTTTCCCTCTGCCGGTCGCAGGGCTTCCTTCTCCTTTCGGCACTGTGTTCAGCTCTAGATTTTCTTACATGGTGGCCACTTTATTCCGGTGTCGGTAGCGCCCACGTTGAACTCCGGGCATTCACTTTTCATACACGATTGTGAAGCGTTTGGTCTTTGTGACTGCGTCTGCGTGGTGATCTTCTTCTTTTTGTTTTTTTTATAATTTCTCTTACGGTTATACCGCACCAGACAAGGTTCTTTCCCTCCTGGTGTTAAAGCTCAGCAGAAAGCATTTCCCACTTCCTGTGCGAGCACTGAATCAGTCCGCAAGAATGTACGATCACTGACTCACACTTCCTCCTGGATATGACACAGCTTCCTCCCCTCCGCCAACTGATTTAGCCCCTCCCCCCCCCCGCCCCCGCCCCGCTCTCGCCTCCCTCCGCCCGTCTCGCTTTTCCTACCGCCCCCGCCCCCGCCCCCGGACTGACCCACCTCCTTCCTCTAACAGTCGAAGGTTTGAGAGGCAACCCGGAATGGAAGAAGTGACTCCCGTTCGCTGGCTGACAGGCAGAACAATGACCGACTGAGAAGGGGCACCGAGAGGGGGGGAGTCACTCGTCCCAGTCGTTGAGCATCTGAGTCATTTGAATTTAATTTGTTCGGCACTATATTTAGATACGTCAGTCTCGGCCCTATGATCACTCATGGGGTGCGAGAGGTAGGTCTCGGTTGGAACGCCTCTGTCAGACGCACCAATTTCACCTTTAGCAGGCAAGATCAAGCATATTTACATTTTTTGACAGATGAAGGTATTAAACGAGGGTAATTGAATAAAACTCATTACTGTGTCTGTGTCTAGGACATCTTGCGAGATGCCAACACTGTGAAGGACAAAGTCCCTCCTAAATCGGTCTGTCCGGAGAGTAAGAGTTTGCATGGGCTCCACTGTGAAAAAAAAGGAGGTATTTCTTCCTTCCTGCCTGGCTGTCATTCTCCTCCATCAATCACGCTCAGGTCTGTCAGGGCTAATTTCCAATGCAGCGGCTGGAATGCTGGGATTTCAAGTCAAAAGTCTCCCCCTTCCAACTGGAGCTCCAATGGAGCCCTTTTAGTAAAGAGGAACCAATCAGCGCCGGTTTTAGCCGTGATGAAAGCGGGAAGCAACTCCCGCGAGCTGCCTTCAAAAGAAGAAGGAAGTCTGAAAGTAGTAAGTGTCTCAGCATGAGATCAGCCTGGATGTCGCCCGCTGTAGCTTCAGTTTTTATCAGAATTGAGCTTTGTATTGAGAGAAGAGCAAAAAAAAAAAGAAAGAAAGAAAAGACGTAGAACAGTGTTGCAGCTTGTCACTGGGAATTGAAGCCGTCCCAAGTTGTTCAAGAGTCGGATTGAGACGCTTTCGCTCTCTCAGTTGGCCGGTCGGACGCGGGAGATGAATCGTGGGATGTTCGGGAAATCATTTTTCAGTCAGTCCGGTCCGTCAAAAGCAAATTCCTATTTTCAGTAAGTCCAGTGTTGCATTTCACCACTAAGAAATGATCATATTATTAGATTTATTTCTCAGACATGTTTTTCTCTAACTCCGTCTAATTTTCCACTAGATTTCCAAACGTTGTTGTGTGATGGAACTGGGAACTCTGGTATCTTTTTTTTTTTTCTTCCTGCCAACAGCCTCATTGGTGAAAGTAGGCCATTCCCCCGACTACTCAAGTGTAAAACGGAAGACTTTTTTCTCTAAGCACAGTGGAAAGTTTACCTTGTGACCAAGGTATGCCGCCGTGCTGATTATGCAAACATCCCACATTTAGCAAGAGCTGAGACACACACACACACACACACACACACACACACCTCATGTACTCGCCGGCCTGGTACATGACGTCACGTGTGACAGGTGCTTCCGTAGATACAGACGAACCCGGCGGCAGGTGTGTGTGTGTGTGCGCGTCTGTCGCGTGTGCGCTTCGGAGACGCTGAATTCACGCATAGCGGTGGCGATCGCCGGGGAGGCCGCATCGCGCGCGAGGCACGACGGGGGAGACGGCGAGCGAGCGAGCAGCAAAACAGGAGACGGTGATGTCACGCAGTTATAATCAAGGAAAATGTTGCGCAATACCTGCGTCACTCCGCACCAGGACAACAGCAGGTCGAGGCTGGTCAGCCTCTAAACAACATCTGTCATATAGGCGCCCACAGGCAACACTGAGGCAGCCGGTGCTAGTTAGTCAGGGTCCAGTGACTTATACTGCAGCAGTGGATGGAAAGCACCGTACTGTCCAGCAGAGCCAGATAATGTGATGACGGTTGGAGGCACTTCAGATGACCAAATATTGTGGTATGTTTGTAAAAGGAAGTAACACTAACCCAAATTCGGCCAGTTGTCTTGGATCAAACCCACACATACACACGCGCGCGCGCACAGACACACACACATACATATACACGCGCGCACACACACACACGAACACACACAAACTGCAGAAGTTTGTCCAAATTCTTTTCAGATTGTTTTTCATTCATTCATTCTTTCTTTCGGTCCACGTTAATCTTGGGAAACAAAAGCGCAGTGTCATCGGTGTATCGCTCACACCTGCCGAAGCTGGAGTTCCCCCCCTGCCTGCCAGCCAGCCAGGTAAGTAGGTAGAGCAGGTGGTGGGATGTCAGGAAGTTGGCTTTACAACTCCACTTTAACGGATTTCACCTGAAATTTCCTGTTGCCTCGCTCGTTTTCTTTCTTTTTCCTTTTTCTCTTTGCTTTAGAAATATATTGCAAACGCCGACCTTTAGCCCAGTTTGCTGCGCGTGACGTCGGACGACACTCATGCACAGCAAACTGTTGGACTGTGGACCGAGCGGCACTGCTGTGAGCGCCACTGTTTCAAACTAGGCGGACAGAAAGTGAACCTGTTAGAATGACTTCTCTGTTGACAGACGGCTGAGGGGAAACGGTCACGGTGACTCAAGCATGACACGAGGAAGGATCTAGAAATGTCGGACGCCACCCCCTTCCCCTTGACAGTACGTTAAGTTGTGCACGTTTGCCGAGGTCCACCCTCGAGATCAAGACCCGTAATATCACAGCTTGACAATGACATGGGAGCTTATGGGTGAAAAGGACCATTTTTAAGGTGGAGGTGGTTCTGGACAACTTGGACGAGGAGATACTTTTTGTGGACACTGCCACCATGTGGCTCCCCACCAACCTGAGGGCTGCACACTCAACTGACTGCTGCAGCAGGTGGTGGCTGCTTCTGCATTTTACTGTCAACAAGCAATCAGGCTCAACTGAACCTTTTAGATAAAACAGCTCCAAAGTGTCCTCTGATACAGTAATAAAACACAAGACGCAGTTGAAAATAACACAGTGCAATAAATATATAAATTAAGCTCATGTCAAAATTCTCTGACACCGCCAAAGCCAAGTCAAGTTTTGACCAACAGCAGCAGTAAGGCTGAGATATTTCTAAATCATCAAAATCATAAATCAGTGTAAATATTATAAGTATTTCATGTTTTACATGAATTGTTCTCACATTCAAAGTTGAATTCATCTAAATGTTCAACTTCTTTGCACTTCATATGAATGATAATGTTGACGCGAATAAATGAACTAGCGTGTCTCACTAACAAGCAAAACTGAATTTAAAGCTGAATTCCTCCATCTGCTTAACAAACCATTGCATCAGTTTTGCACAGCAACAGGAAAAGCGAGCGGAATGACATGAACCATCTGCATGCCGATTTACAGCCAATTATAACGGCCGTTTACAGAGTCTGTGCATGTGTATGAGCAAAAATACAGTTTAGAAAAGAAAAAAAGAAAAAAGAAAATGCCTCATCCAGGAGGAATCCAGAGATTATACCGCCCACGTGCAGACCTTTCTGCCTTGGCACACAGGAAATGGATGCCTTCTGTAAACGTAACGGGGGGACTTAACTGCATGTGCAACACTGACTCCAGTTTTGCCGAGACAGATGTCACGTTGTCTGCGTTCCATGTGTGACACTCAGACCGACCGGCAGGCGCCAAGACCTCGCTGCAACCACTGCACCGTGGCGCCACCTTCACCGAGCGAGCTCCTCTCATCTGCCGCTCCTCTCTCTCTCTCTCTTATTACCCCCCCACCAGCGACGGAAGAGGAAGCGAGGAAGGAAGTGGCCTCTCTCCTTGAGGTCTTGCTCTGAAAGGCAAAGTTTTCCTCGCCACTTTCACCGTGCCGACCATTGGGTCTCCAAACGGAGCTCGACCTCCTGTGTTCTGTCGAATGTCTTCGAGTGACAAACTACGATTCTTCTTGATATTGTCCCTAAAAAAAAAAAAAAACAACAACGCAGTTTAAAATACTGTCGCCTCATATTTGAGGTGGACTTCTGTGGGTGGAAGTCATTCTGTGCCTGGGTGCAACATTTTCCCTTTGTTTAGACTTGATTTAAGGGTTAAGCGTCTCCACCGCCCATTTGCATGGTCTACATAAATAACTCCTCTCTTCCGCAGGAAATTAGTCACTTTTATGGTTTGTAGTCATGAGGGGACTTTCACAAAAAAAAGAAAAAAAAGAAATAATAAATAAATAAAGTGCCCCGAATCTGACTCACCCAGGCGTAAATACGTGCTTTTACAGAGTTGTCACATCCACCGGGACGCTGGAAACACACCTCTCCTTTATGTGTAACATACACACTCAGAGGCTGCGTTTCACTTCTCAGACACTTTCTGTTTTTGTGTTTGTTTGATTTTGGGTGTTCTTTTTTTTTTTTTTTTTCCTTTCCGTGCCAAAACGTGCGCATTCCATCATGTCGAGCTCAAAACTTTGCGGTGCGCCTTGTGCCCCCGCGACACGCACGCGACCCGCCGCCTTAGCGCTGAGTAATATGTGAGTCACCGGCGGAGCGCAGAACCGCACCGACGCGCCGCCGCACCGCCGCACCGCCGCGCCGCGTCTGCCGCTGCCTATTTCTGCTCTCTATATAAGAAACGAAGCGCAACTTGTGATGCCGATTACTGAGCGCAGGCCGCTCGCTGCCTACCGACAAGGCGCAGCGGTCAAGCAACCGGTAATGCCTGACGCAAATCAAATTAGCCGAAGAATGAAGGGAATTAAAATGGTGAATGAAAAGATGCTTCTAAAAAATAAATAAAAAATAAAAAAATCCATCAGTAGGGCTCCGCGTGCGTGTCAGCATGTAGAATTTACGAATCAAATGGGGTTTTCCACTGGAGTTCAACATGTTTTGTTTTTTGTTGTTTACTTGAATGACGCTACATACATAGCCTACATACAAATTCTAATGGAATAAATGTAACTTTTTTTTTCGCAGTGAAGCAATTACTGCATGACAATAGCAACACGGTGATAACTTTTCCACAGTTAATATATTATTTAATAATCATATTTAATGTCTTATTAACATACTTTTCCATCAGGTATTAATCACGTTTATGGACGTATTTGTACTTTTTGTGTGTTTTTTTTTTTTTATTCAATGCCTGATAGGTTAAAAAAAAAATGCCTTCATTTTTTTTTTTTTTTTTTTTTGGCATATGCTGACTGATCTGTCACTGCCTTGTCAGACTTGAGATTTCTGGCTTCCTGCTCTAACGGTACTCTTTTACACTCCTCACCAAACAAGCACTTCCACAATATGGTTTCCTCTTGGCTGCTGAAAGCTTTGTGGCCAGCGCACTCTAAGAAATATCACTTTTGTCCTTCTGTACGTCCATTTCCTGTCCTAAATTACTTCCATGGCTGTCAGTGTGTGAGTCACACGTATGTTCAAGTAGGGGGGCGGGGGGGAGAAAAAAGAAAAGCAGTGGTCAAAGGAAACAAACACAAGCTCACTCACGAATGACTAAGAAATCTGGAACACACTTTCAGGATGTGTCTCCTATGTGTATGTGTTCATGAGTTTGTTACAGTAATAAATACTCATTCATCTTTTATAACGACAGTGACATCTGCTGGCTTCACTTTGCATTGTCCACTTTCTGTTTCTTGTTATTGTCTGTCACTCTTATGGGCGGTGGTGTAGTGGTCCCTGGGGAAGTGGGTACACTCTTAATCCTCACCCTTTTAAAGCAACCCATTCAACAAAGGATAAACACCTGATTCACATTAGAGGGGATTGAGAAATGGGTATACCCTATGCTGACTGAAAAATAAGTGGGTATACTCCATATACCCACGCATACTCCATATACCCGCGCATACCCTGCATACCGCCACTCATTGGGCGAGCAGTAGCAAATTGTATTCTTATAGTTTCCTGAACAGGAAACCCATGGTGACAGAAGAAAAAAACCGATTTGTTCAAAATTGAACCTTACAGCTACTGTGTAAAAAAATACCAACTGTCAGATTACTCAAGTCCAGCCTATGCTGGGGCGATAGGCTAGATACCATGAAAGTGGTTTTATTGAAACACAACGTACTTGTAATGCAAGACAGAGCCATTTCCCATCAGTAAAAATAATCCCAAACATTGAACAAGACTATTTAATATCAATCCAACGTCATAAATATATCATGGGCGTCACCTCAAGTCATCTCCTCCCCCTCTGACACATTTGCAAAGGAAATATTAGTGCATGGCTGGTCGACGAGTCCACCGTTTCTTGCATTGCTTCACAATCAAATACATTCCACTTAAACAGTCAGGGGACTGCCCCTGCGTTCATGTTTGAGTGCTCTTAGGATTCTAGGAGCTAGGCTGTCAGGAGTATTTTGACAGTGGTAGGGTCTCCCATGGCAAACTGGTACTAGGTGAAGGGCCAGACAAAGAGCGGTTCAGAAGACCCCAATGAAAGGTTATATAGAGAGAACAGGATCCATGTGTACCTTGCCCTTGGGAATGGGGGGCATCAGGCAATCACCTGGTGGAGCCCAGTCCAAAGCAGAGACAGAGTGTAGATTCGACAGGGGGCCAACCTACAGTGCATTCTGGTTACACTCACCTACACTCATCCCTGATTATGGAAGCTGACTGTTGGCACATACAACGTTGCCAAAGAAGGAGCTGGAGCTGGTGGAAGGGTTGGCCAATACTAGCTAGATGTAGTTGGCCTCACCGCTACACATAGCGACAGTTGCGTAAGCCGAGTCCTTGAGAGGGGTTGCACTTTCTCTACTGTGCTGGAGTTTCTCATAGGGATAGGTGGAGGACAGGTATGAGGTTCTAAATTGCTCCCCAGCTTTCTGTGTCTTCATTGGGGTCCTCATGGGTGGACGAAAGGGTTTCATTCACCACCGAGTCAGAGATTAGGCCTTGAAACAGCAGTCAAAGTAACTACCCTTTTCGGAGTCCTTGGGACTGGTACTGGATAGCCCGCAAACCACAGGCCTCGGACCTGGGGGACTTCAACGCCCACATTGGAAGTGGCAGCATGACCTCAAAGGGCCTGATTGGGAGGAATGGCCTGCCCGGTCGGAACCAGAGCGTTGGTCAATTTTTGGACTTCTGTGCAAGTTGAAGTTTGTTCACAACTAACACCGTGTTCCAGCACAAGGTTCTCCACCAGCGCACTTGGCACGAGGATGGCCTAAGCCAGAGGTCGATGATCGACTTTGGGATTGTTTCATCAGACCTTCGGCCGTTTTTACTGGACACTTGGGTGAGGCGAGGTGCAGAGTTGTCAACTGATTACCATCTGATGGTGGGTTGGATTAGGTGACAGGGAAGGTGGATGCCACACAGAACTGGTGGATCCAAACAATTGAGTGAGGGTTTCTGGGAATAGCTAGTGAACAAACCTGTCAGATTGGTCTTTAACTCCCACTTGTAGCAGAGCTTTAACTGAAATCTGCCCAGGTTACATCAAGGCTCTGGATGTTGCAGGACCGTCCTTGTTGACACTTCTCTGCAACGTTGCATGGACATAAGGGGAGGTTCCACTGGCGTGGCAGAATGGGGTGGTGATGGGTGGTTGTTACCACCTTCACCAAGCATCTGTATTAATTAGGGTCTGCCACTTCTCGCTCTTATTAAGCTCAACCAGTAAAGGAAGAGCAGAGAAGAAGTGGGGTCTCTTTGAGGTTTTCTCTGAAAGCCCAAGTTTTCATCAGATTTTTAGTGCCCATTTTTAAGAAGGTGACTAAGAGGGTTTGTTCAAACTACCATGGGATCACACTCCTCAGCCTCACCGGTAAAATCTACTCCAGGGTCCGATGGACGGTTGAACCTCTGATTGTGGAGGAACAACGCAATTTTCATCCTGGCCATGGAACGATGACTGTCTTCAAGGTGCTGGAGGGCTCATGGGAGTTTGCCCAACCAGTTCACATGAGTTTTGTAGATCTGTGCCCCGAGGTATCTGCAGGGGGCCATCGAGTCCCTATGCTGATGGAGAGAGAGTCTGCTCTGTGCTTCCTTATTTTCCTCCAAGGTCACATTTTGAACAAATCACTCGGTTTTCTCTTCCCTCCTGCCCCTGCGACCCACACTGCAGACGCATGGTTGACGACGAGCTACAAGGTACGTAGGTTTTGAAAGATGAAGGTGATCAGTGTAGAAAATTTAAACTGTTAAATAAATACATATTTAGAAAGGGCCATGTGCCAGCTTCACATTTTAATGACTTCTGTCTTTAAAAAAAAAAAAAATTTAATCTGCTTCTCCACTTCTTTTTGTAAATATAAGTGTTTTAAGGGAGAGGAAACGAAGCCTGCCAACAAATTTCTTTTAAAAAAAAAAAAAAAATTAAAGTTCAAAATGTGCAAGGAATAAATTAAAGGTGTATTGGCAAAAGTGCTTGTCAGTCTCTCAGTTGTCAGTCGCCAATGAAGCCACCTGTGGTTATGATAATGAAATAGCTGTCAAGCATAGTGCATTCAGGCTCTGCAGCAGCAAAATGATCCCGCATGAGCCACTCATTTTGTTACAAAAGCACAATGAACGTCATGTGGAAAGAACAATGAACACTTATGCACTCTCTAAAGTTAGAAAAGGAGCTCAGGGTAATGGCTTCATTGTTAATTGATGCGGGCACCAAGGAGGACCAAAGGCATCCGATTTTAATGCTATCATTATGATTTTTTTTCCCCCCCAGACCATTCACACTTAATGGCTGAAGGTCATCTGCTTGTTTTAAGCTTATTTTTGTTAGACTGTTAGTTTTTAATTTTAATGTATCTGCAAGAGGAGAGTGATGACCGCCCTGAGACTCAGTAAGCCAGAACAATGGCTACATCACAATGCAGCATCAAAGCCGACTGGCTTGATTGGCGTGTATCTTCAGGGCTAAATGGAAAGTTTTGTGTGGAATCTGACAGATGTAGTGTTGGTATGCCTACTCTTAGACATTCTTTGTCCAAACACTGTCAAAAAAAACATCTGCCTATTGTTGCTTGGGATGTGAGCATCTTTTATGGAGGAGTCAACTGACTATATTCTGACATTTCTAAAAACATTGCTCACCAAATCATGGTTCAAGAGAGAGTAGAGTCTTATGTATGGGTTTTCCGCATATAAAACCCTCAACCGCCCTCCACCCCCCTATTTAGCCCTGCGGTCACTGTGTATGTTTAAACAAAAAGACCGCATTATTTCAATATCAAAACTGGCAATGGCCCCAAGGTAATTAACAAATACATTCTCTGCATATTTACCAACACAACAACAGTTGTGACAACGCAGTTGTCTCCTATTGTTTCATTCAAGAACAAATACACAGCAATTTGTAACTTTACAGTTTACTTTAACATAATAACAGCTTTCTTATACTAAAAGTACTGAACAAGTATTCATCCTAAATAAAAACTCAGGTAATGACAAATCCCCCTTTTGACTTGTTAGCTTGTCTGTTTTAGCGTAGGGAGTGTAGCGTCGCAGCTCGGCAGTGAAACCTTTGAATTGCCATATACCATACCGCACATTTACATTCTAACTGACTTTTTTTTTTTTTTTTTTAACACGAATCTTCTCAACTTTGTCCTTGATGTTGGGAATCCACAGGTAAAGACGTGTGAGGCTGACAAGACCAGCTCACGCTCGGCTTGACAACACAATTAACTCTGCAGTTTCTGCCTCACTGGGTTTTACTGTTCCTTATCAGCTCAATGTGCCCATCTGCTGGCCTTTTGGGGTATCGCACAAACACTCAACGAGTACAGTACATACAAACACATGAACGTTGGGCTTATTGGCAGCTAAAAAAAAAAAAAAAAAAAAGGCTCTAAGTTCGGATTGACTCTGAGTGCAGTGATGGGGAACGGATGGAAGCATGTTCACAAAAACCAGTGACTACTTGGTTTTTGATTTCATTACACCGTCGTCCATAACGTTGCAACATCTTTGTTTTTTGTTTTTTTTTAACCAATCCTGTGTTTCCTCCTTTTGAAATGCACCATTCATCTCTCTTGGCCAGGTGCAATGATTACAATATTTAAAGCCGCCATTGTACACCGTTTCTGATTTATTCATTTAGCGCTATGAATTCATTTCAGCGTCATTATGTTCCCTCTGGAGAGAAAGAGAGGGGAGCTGTTTGTGTTGTGAAGCAGCAACGCTCTGCTGAAATCTCTCCTCCCGCAGGGTTGATTGATGGTTGAGCTGCATTAATAGCTTTAATGGCACTCACACGTGTTGACATAAAAGATAATTATGTACATTCATTTTCTAAACTGAACCTTTAAAAACTGTCACAAAAGACATAAATGTTTGAACCCCATCAATTATTACAGCGGGTGTTTAAAGGAAAAAAATATATATGTGTGTGTGTGTGTGTGTTTGTGTGTGTGGGAAGACACAGACAGCGAGTGTGTGTATGTGTTAGCCACCAGCTTTCATGGGTCTTTGAGTCTAGTGTGTGAATGGTTATTGGTCTTTCGATGTGGCCCAGAGATAACTTAACCAGGGTGTATCCTGGTTCCATCCTACAAATATTGTAACCTTCCAACCTCCAGTTGGAAGTACCTTCTTTTTTTTCTTTTTTTTAAGTGTCTACAAGCTAGGCTGTTCCTTACATGTTCCTGTCCAGACACCATCCAGCGGAGGTGCAGAAAGCCGGCGCAACAAGACACTGCACACTGACACTAAAGTGACAAAATGTGAATTCACTGTGACATGTGAAGCCGCAGGACGCATGAATGAAGGCTAAGGGACAAACGTGGGAGAAGGATCCCTGTGAGGCATCAGCGCCTCAGTTTGATTTCCGTAACTGAGAGCTGTGCTCAGATTTCCTGAGAAGTGAAGCAAGCATAAGAAGTAAAGAATGAACTATCATCTGTGGGAAGTTAACCGACTAGAAACACATTATTGACAGAAAACATCAGGAAGGTGAATCTTGCATACTATGGACATTTAAACAGTAGTGATAGAGCTCATATTGGTTTTAACGTTGATGTACTCAGTTATTGCCTTAGGTAGTACTTTGATATTAATTGATATTGAATAATTGATATATATATATACTGTACATATATATATATGTGTGTATATATATATATATATATATATATATATATATATATATATATATATATATATATATATATATATATATATATATATATATATATAATATATATAAGTCATGGATTTTTTAATTTATTTTTTTAAAGAACCTGAAAATCTTCAGAAAAGAGTTTAATCCCAGGGTGACGTCACAGCCTGGCAGATTGCTTGATGCATCACGTGAGTTAAAGATGGAACCATGAAATGATGGAAAGTGCAGAAGCTCTACGGGCCACATCGTGCGGAAGTAACCACTGAGTGATTCAGTTGGGTTTCCCAAAGCGCGTTGGCTGTGATTTAGCGCTTAACAAATAAAAGTTGATTGACTGATTGATTGATTGATTGATTGATTGACAGCTCATCGCAACACTGTGTATGGGGCCTGTGAGCGTGCACAGAGAAATGGAGGAAATTTGAATAAAAGTCGTCCTTCAACGTTTATTAATCGACAATCGTGATTCTAACATGAATTGATTTACCCCCCACACCCCACACCCCACACACACACACACACACACACACACACACACACACTCCAAGGTAATTCTCATTCCCAAATTGCATATTCAAGCTTTTGTTTTTGTCTTTTTTTTTTACAGTAGGTGACTGACTGACTGAACATGAAAGTAGGTTGCGCAGTATACAGTCTCAAAGCGCAAATACACTACGAGGAAGGAAATGTTTTCTGTTCCTCTTTTACAAACCGACAACGGTCCGACTTCCTCTTTTAGCCTCCTGTAAATCATAGCATCTTTAGGTCTTTTTTTGGACCGCCGTGCAGGGAACGTTTTGCTGCGCGCACACACACATAAAAATGCAGTTGTGCACCGTTCACTAATCACACGCCGTAACCTACTGGCATTGGAGCGGACGATGTCACACACACACACACACACAAAAAAAAAATAAAAATAAATAAATAAAAAAATAGAAATAAAAACCCGATTGATCAGAGAGAGAAACATCAAACAGCAATTTTTCAGTGTCTTCGTCGTCTTTATTCAGATGAAAACGGCTCCCCCCCCCACAGAGCCGGTCCACTGAACGCACCACGGGGACATTTAATGAGGGACTCGCTCTTTGTTATTTTTGCAGGGATCTGACTCGGGCATGTTTGCTTCAGAACTACGAGGTGCAAGTTCAGAACACAATTTGAAGGAAGCCCCCAGAACATTGTGCACAAACGCCCCAGTGCACTGACCCACAGTGCTGCGGTGCTGAAAACAAACCCAGCGGCCGCAGTGAGGCGACATGAAACGGGGCTGTGCCGATTGTTTGATCATCACGTCAGCCATCTGAATATTAAAATGTGCAATTGAGTTTCACATGCGACCTTACTGCGATGCAGACTGTCAAATCTTTTTGTAGCTGACCACCGAGGAGGCAAACTGCTTTCATGCATTTACCGCCATTAGTTCCACCGTTCTCACTAATGCAGCCGCCCAGTGCAGGTCTGGTTTATCTCGAAGGCTTTTCATTTTACCTGTCTATTTGAACACATAAGTACAGCTGTACTCTGACCTGACTGGAATTTTCTTTTTATTTATTTATTTATTTTACCCATTTTAAACAAGTGGAGCCTGACGGTTTTAATTTGGCCCTCCTTGCTCATTCATTTGGAAAAGCTGGCCTCGTTTTTGCAAATTACAGATGATGAGAGCTCAGAAGAATGTCGAGTCTCTGGTGGCTTTCCATGCAGCCAGTGTGGTCATTTTATTCTGTTTGGGTGCATGTAGTTGCATGATATCCCAACTATAACACGGCATCACATCTTAGATGACATGCTTCCTTGTTACATACAGTTAGCCTAATAGCATAGTTGCCTAAATCATATTTGAAAGTTTTCGGAAAACAAGAAAAAACACATTTTTTTTTTATAAAGCACATTGGTAAAGTTAGGCAGATATCACAATTTGGCCAAAAATGACTTGGGCAATTATGCTATTAGGCTAACGATAGTCTAGCATCGCGTGGGTCTGTTCATGGTTACATGCTTATTTTGAATCAAAGTGATTACAGTGTTGCATCAGGTACAGGAAAAAAATCATTCCCTCAGTGCCTTCACACAGAAACCAATTTGGTTGTCCTACCCTTACACCTTATTTATACGTAAGAATATACAAAGATCAGGGGTCTTGCTTCCAGATAGCTGCCATCTTGCACCACCACATTTCTAAGGAAGCCTGGTGTGGACAATCCAGCTGGTGAGTGCGTTTCATATTTAGGGTGACTGCTCGCGTCTTCAAATACCAACAAAGGTGGACAAGACTTCAAGATTTAGGCCACCGTAGTTAACTGGCAAGCTCAGGAGGGGGCAGGAGAGTGAAAGGGACTGCAATCTAAAATGTAACCTCTTGATGTCGCCGTTTCTTCTTCAAAATCTTGAAATATTTAACACTTTAACCTCTGACGAGCATATTTGATGACCAACGGATTTGCACCAGTGTACAATGAAATTGTGACTCAACCTACTACATAAAATTTGGGTCAGCCAACAAGTAATCACACAAGAGACTGTGTTGTATATAGCAAGTGTAAAAGTGATTCTGAATCAAGCAATGCAAAGAAGCCAAAATAAATAAAGTTCTTGTTTATTGACTCATAAAACATCCTTCAAACAATAAACCCATTTTAAGGTAAGGTCTCTGTACAATGCTTACTAAGCAGTTTTATTTATATAGAAAATGTATCAGGGGCTGTGCTGAAAATCACAAGGCTCCTTCAAATTTAATGGCAGGTACTCTGGAAAAATTACAGCATTCCATCAACAAGTATTCTCAAGCAATAAATATGCATTTATAAATAATGTAAATTTACATACAAAAAAAAAACACAAATCAAAAGTTCACTCTTTTGTCAATGTGCAACCCTTTTTCTCTGTGACTTCGCTGTTTGTCTAACAAAAAATTCCTCTCCCATCAGGGAAAAAAAAAAGACTCATCATAGTTCCAGTAAAATAAAATAAAATGATACAGATTCACTTCATGAAAACTAATAATGATGGGGGTGGGGGAACTGTTTCACGCAACTATTCACATTACAAAGAACAGTTGATTCTTGCTTCCTGGATCAAACGGGGGGGGGGTCTGCCATAGAAAAAGACCAGCTATGCTAATGCCTCTTTTTTTTTCTTTTTTTGGAGAGATGGGAAAAATCTCGTGTGTAAGATTCACAAACAGAATACAAAAATGGAAAGATAAAACATCAGTAGTCTTTGTGTGATGATGATGTCGAGAGCAAAACATAATATATACAAGAACTTTCCATTCAGCATATCTATGTGACGTTTGTGTGGTTTTATTATAGCAGAGTCCAGCTGGGCCAGCAGTAGAACAGTCTGGTCATGTCGACAGGGAAAAGCTGCCATCCCCCTCCAGTCCACTAGGGGGAGACATGCCACTTTGGGCTAGGTTGCATAGACACAGCTTGACGCAGCTGTCTTTTATAGGATAGCTACAGAGCACTGTTTGAGGAGTGCCGGCTTACTTCCTGAATATCAGAAAAAAAGACTAAAGGTTTTTCCCGGAGAATTTTCACCGGCTGAGTCTGTTTGGGTTGAAACCGTCTTTCGGAGAAACAGTCTCTCACCATCAAGACGAAGAAGGCAGGGGACTCGCCTGCAGACACAAGGAGAAGGACCAACAACTCAATGTGAGTGCTGCGGGCGAACAGGTGAGGCGTGATTGCACCGCAGTGTTTTATTTTAACACCTGTGTTTCAATACAGGTGCAATAAACCACTTATTTAGAAACACTTTAGATATGTAGACAATTTGTATATATAGAACAGAATATAACAGAATAGAAGCCTTAATTAATCCCACAGTGGGGAAATTTACAGTGCAAAAGAAGGACAATTATATTAATTAAAAAGAAATTAAGAAATAAAATAAAATATTTATAGTCTAAAAGGAAAAAAAAAAAAAAAAGATCATGTTTGCACCAAACTGACGGTTGGATTATTTTACAAGTTATTTCCAGAATATATATGTTTTATTTCTTTTTAATTATTCTCTTTGCACTGTATATGCTCCTGTAAATTATGCACATTTCTCCAACGTGGGATCAATAAAGGCATTCTCTCTGTGTATCCAAGCCCCACTTGAGTGATACTTACGAGTGTGAACTGGTCGTACACCTGCATCAGGTCCTCGATCTTGTACTGCTCCAGCACCACAAAGTTGTCCAGGTCGGTGCTCCCCCTACGGGCACAGTCCTGACAGTGCACCACGTACGTTTTCCGGCTGTTGCTCTCGCTGGTGACAAACAGCAGGTCGAACACCTCCACCTGCGTGGGGGGTGGGGGGGACAAGTCGGAAGCGTGAGCGGTACGGATGGAAGTTAACGATTAATTCATTAATCGTTAGTTGATTGACCTTGTCGATCGATTAACGATTAATTGATAAGTGGTGGTTTTCCTGAGAACCTACATTTCACAATAAAAAAGGGGAAGGAACTCATTATTTAACCCTTAAATAATATTGAGGGTCCAATGTGACCCATTTTTACATTAGAGAACAGTAAAAACACCCTAAACATTTATCCTGACTTTAAGTGGACTTCTAATGGGTCACATTTCAACTTTTATTTTGAAAAAAAAAGTTGCTTAAAAGTAACTTGTCCTGGGTATATTATGACTATCACAGTATCTACGGGTAAATTGCCCTTTCCTGCCACTACTACTGTTAATAATATATTATCTACCTGTGTAAAAAAACATTCAATTAATTGCGAGTAATTTAATTGAATCGATTAAATTCTTCATCGACAATTAATCGATAATCGATTAATTGTTAAAAAAAGTGAGCGGTAAATAAAATGCCACGGGCGAGGCGAGAAGGATGTGGGCGGGGCCAAAAGCGAAGGCGGCGGGCTCACCTCGCAAATGCTGCAGTAGTGGGCCGGTTCGTTCTGGGTCTTCCCGTGCCACACCAGCTCTTTGCCGGCGGCCAATAGGAGCTCCCGCTGCATCTGGCACTGCTTCAGGGTGCGCAACAAGCAGTACCTGGCAAAGACACATGCAGACCAGTTAGAGAAAAAAAAAACGCAGCCACTCAAATGCACGAGGTTCCTTTTCCGAGAGGGGCGACGTGCTCACTTGATCATCTCGAAGAGCTTGTGGTCCGACACCTTGATGTTCCGCGCCATGTTCCAGGAGAGGTGGATCATGGGAACGATGGATTTGACACTTTGCAACTTGTTCCACTCGTATCGCTCCACCGCCAGCTTGTACTGATGGGCTGCCGACGGACAAAGAGCTCATTGATTGATTGACTGGCCGCACTGCTGTGACGCCGCCCGCAAGTAGTCACGTGACCGATACCGACGGTGCAGCCGGATTCAGAAGATTTAGGGATGCACCGAGTAGAGTGCGAGTACTTGCATTTTGGTACTCGGCGATACCGATGGCGAGTACTCGATAAGGCCATTACACATTATGGAATTACTTGGATTTTCCTTTTAGTTTTCCACTGATGTTCTGTTATTTGAACCACATTCCTCAGCATGTTTTTCTACAAGTTTCACTACAGTACAAACACAAATGTAACAAAATTGTCATATGCACATACAGTACAGCCGGTATCGGTGTTGTGGTTTCGGCATGTATTTTACGAGTACAAGCAGAGTACTCAACCCCGGTATCAGTACCGAGACCATTATTGGGTATCGGTACTGATACCCAATAATGGTATCGGTACCGATACCACAGAAGATAAGAGTCCGAGGTGTCATGTTCAGATTGGTGCTTGGCGTCCCAATCAGGCTAAATATCGTTCCCATTCCAAATTGCAGCGTTCCCACCCTGCTTGGCAGTCTGTGTGATGAGCCCTCCAGTGCAGCTAACCTGGCTGAGTGAGTGTGCCAGAGGCTGAGCGGAGGGGACGGGGGGGGGGTTGAGGATGCTTTCCATTCTGAAATAATTCAAATAAGTTTGCGGCCCAGCGTTGGTTGCTACCTGAACCCACTCCGCAACATGGGGTCGGAGGTCACTGAGGCGGGGCGGAACCCCCATAATACACAGTCTCTGTGTCACGTCCTGCGATCTTTGCTATGCATCAGTGGTTCTCAACTTGGTGGAGTCTCAGGACCCACAATTTTCTCCCTATCACGAAGCTGCGACCCAAATTTATTCCACAGAACACAATTAATTCCACAAAAAATAAAACCACTGGCCCACTTTCCATCATGTCGAGTCAATAAATTATTCAAATTACTGAACTGAATTGAATTGCAAAGCCGCGACCCAGTCAAAACAGCTCTGCGACCCACCAGTTGGGGAAACTCTGGTTTTAATTTTCAACATTCACTTCCCTCCCCCCTTCCTTCCGCAGCCAAGCACCCACCTGTGAGGGGTCCGACGTTCCAGGCGATGTTGTTGCACCAGCCGATGGCCTGGACCCAGTGGATGGTGCCGGTGTTGAGCCACACCAGGTCGCCAGGGCGCTGGATGAAGCGGTAGACGGGCACGCTGGCTTCGAAGAGGTCCTCCAGGTTGGGCCACCACGAGCCCATCAGGAAGTTGATGTTGTTCCTGCGAAAAGAGGAGGAAGAGGAGGAAGAGGAGGACGAGGCCGAGTCAGTGTCAGCTTGAGGTGAGGGAGGCTGAAAACTTCCGAGGGAGCTTTTCAAGAGTCGCACTTTTCACAGAAGTCGTTGATGACGCCCCAGTAGGTTTCGGGCACGGCGAACCACTCGCAGTCCCCGGGGCCGATGTTGATGTTGACCGAGCAGAAGTTGTTGTTCTCCTGGTGGCCTAGAGGGGGAGACGGGTGTCGGTTGTAAGAAGATGAAAGTGCGGAGACAAGAGTTTCTTTAAAAAATAAAAAAATAAAAAAAAACAGGAAAATCCAACAGATCCTTAAAAATAAAAAAAATAAATAAAAAAAACACGATTCAGAACAAAAGCGATGGAGCTGTTTTTCTGTGAATGGAATCAGTTTATGGAACAATCTGAACAAAGAAACCAAAGAATCCAAATGAAAACAATAAAAGCCAGTATGTTGAAGAAATATGTTTGTCTCTGGTTGTCATGAATAATAAACAATCATTTTTTGTTTTGTGAGAAGCAGTATTAAAGGGAAATGTAGCAAAATCAGAAGGAGACAGTCAGCTTTTCTTTTTCTTTTTAATTTTTTATTAATCCCGTAGGAACTTCAGTTCCTCAGCTGCATCACAGTCGCACAGCTTTGAGGCTCCTTCCGCTCAAGGCTGCTGCACCCTCAGTGCAAGAAGGGGCCGCTAGCGCAGGTCACTGCTGCCTGAGGCCATCAGGCTGGACGACTGCGCTCAATGAAATCATCTCCACCTCAACCACTTGCATTTCATAAAGGTGGAATGGGAATAACTTGCAAATAATCCAATTGTCTATTTTCCTTTTTTACTTTATAAATATTTTATTTCTTTTATAATGAATACATTTTTCTCTTCTGTTTGCGCTACATTGTATATTGTAATTCAGCAAATTTCCTCAATGCGGGATAAATAAAATGACTCAATTGAGTTCTACTGACGTACCGGGGGTCCTGCTGCCAGGCACCTTCATGTAGAGCTGGACTGTGTTCATGCCCAGGATGGTGTGACCCACGTGGCTGAGCAAGTTGCCCGCCGACACCACCCGGGCAAAGGCCGGCAGCTTGGACAGCTCCTGCAGCTGCTGCTTCCACCTGTGGGGGGTGGGGGGGCGGGGGGTGGGGCGTTGAAGTCGGTTTGGTGAAGCGGCAACACGAACGGCGAGGACGGGACGTGCGACCTTCAAGCGGGAAGGAACGGAGCCGGAAATCTTTTGAGTCGTGACTCACTTCTTGTCGTCGGAGAGGTCGATGTTGGTGCCGAACTTGATGTGCTTGAAGGGGCCTTTCCTCCGCCGCAACAAGCTGAGGGGGGAAAGCAAAGGGTGAGCGAGAGAAGGGGGGGGGGGATGCAAAGATGTTTGGAAGTCGGAGAGAAAACTCACCTTTCTGCTTCTGTTTCCATTTCCTTTTTCTTTTCGTTCTCCTCCTGTCAAAGAAAAACCAATGCGAGTATATGACACGGGGTTCAAAGACAGCAACACGTCAACATTTAAGGCCGTTCAGCCCAACAAGCTATAACAGGGGTGGGCAAACTGCGGCCGGGGGGGGCAATATGCGGCCCGACGAACTTGAAGAAATTTTTTCTGTGTTCCAGGAGTAATTTCAATAAAGAGCTAAATACTAGGGGTGGGGGAAAAAATTGATTCTTAAATTAATTTCGGTTATGACGTTGCCAATAAAGAATCGATTCGAAATTGAAAAAAATTTTGCAAAACAGAAAATCCTCCGGTTGCTAAAAAGATTTTGAATCATGATGTCTTTCTTTTTTTTAACGAGGCTGGAACTGAATGGATAGCGACTGCACCGCAGCATCGTGGCGCTTCAAAGACCGCATTTTGGTGAACGCACGAGTGACAGTAAACACAGGTTTTCACATAAGATCCAAACCAACTCATGACAAATTTTGGAACCCGTTGCAGCCCCACCGGTCAAAAGGTTTGCCCGCCCCTGATCTATAACCATTCAGAAGGGATTTTAAAATATATATATTTTCAAATGTGGGCCCTGAGACTCCACCAGTTGAGAAGCACTGATCTAATAAGACTAACATGCAAAGTGTTTGAGCCTTCAGATAACTTGTTAGTGTGAAAGGTTCTATTCTGGCTTTATTTTGGCGGGTGCGTCTTCCTGTGCGGCCCACTGACCCGCAGGGACTCCTGGAAGGAGGAGGCCTGGTACTGAGCGTATTTGATGATGGTGGTGTGGGAGCGGCTGCTCTCGCAGCGCCACATCTTCTTGCTGCCGCTGGGGTCCCAGTTCTCGTCGGTGGGCTGAGCCAGCTGGGTGCGGACTTCCACCAGGTGGTCGGGGTTGGCTTCCACCAGGGTCTTGGTGGAGAAGAGACCAAGGTCTGGGTGGGGGGGGGGGAAACACACACACACAAAAAAAACAAAAACAAGGTGAGCAATTAAAGGCACTGCTGAGGTAAATATGCACGCACGAGCATTTCAACTAAAACTTGTGTGTGTGTTTTAAAGAATTACAGATCAAGACAGAAGCCAAAGTCAAACTTGGATGCAGATTCTCTTGAATGTTTCTTGGAATTATTGTAATCACTCTATGATTTATTTTTGTGTATTGTTTTTAGTGCTGCAAACGGCAGAACATCCAAATTCTGGATCAATAAAGTACATATATTCTATTCTATAACTAAAACTACAGCTAAAAAAATATCTGTGTGTTTCTATGGCGGTGATGTCTTTTACTTTTTTTACAATTGTGCTCATTTATTTTTCAATCTGGGGCCACACTGTGCAAATAATGCACGACATAATAGGGGAAGGTGATAAATGCGGTTTTGGCAGAGGTCCTGCGTGCAGTAACGCTCTCCACATCCAGGTGGTGCTGTTGTCATATGCCAAGCCTTGCAATGTGAAGCCTGACTGGGGTGACACACCCACAGCACGGAGGCCATGTGAGTGGAACGAACACACACACACACACACACACACACACACACACACACACACACACACACACACACACACACACACACACACACACACACACACACACACACACACACACACACACACTGAGATCAAAGTGCTCCGTACCCAGTTTGAGAGCTCCGGCGAGTCCTCGGATGACGGTGACGGGGTTGGCAGAGTTGGTGCAGAACTGATGCAGCGGAGGGTAGAAGGCGTCTCGCTTGTTCTCAAGCTGCGCGGCCGAGGAGGAGACGCAAGGAGGAGGAGGAGGAGGAGGAGGTCAGAGCACAGCAGAAATAAAGCGCCGCGGCGTCGCTACGGCTCAGACTGAGCTTTCCGAGGGGGTCGCGGCGACGCCCTCTGAGGTACAGCAGCACTCACGTAAATACTGGGCGTCGGCGGGTTGACTTTGTCCTTTGGCAGCGGAGGCGAGGGGGCGTGCGGAGGCCGCGGCGGGGGACACTTGTCCAGCAAGATGCTGCTGGTGGACAGGCCGTTCTTCCCCAGGTTCCTGCAGGCCGAGGAGCAGAGGACAGGGGGGGGGGTTTAGTTCACGCGGCAGCAATAATCCGGAACACCGAGGTGATATTCACTGCATCTTCGCCCTCTCCGGACAACACCCGAAAAGCTTCTGCCACTATTATTATTTATTTATTTATTTATTTATTTATTTATTTAAAGGCATTTTGGATTTGGAACTTGGCAGCAGTGTTGGTTTTTACAGGTGCCTCAAGTGAGCGCTTTACTCCACCAACAACAAAAGAAACAAACAGATAATCATAGAAGCTGAAAATGAAAAACCTTTCACGTTTAATAGTCTTACATAAAGCAACGTGACACATTTGTCTAAATAGACGCTATATATGTATATGTATGTGTTTGTTTATATATATATATCGAGTATATAGATATATGTATATATAAAGCACTAGTTTCAAGTCATAGTGAGATGTAGAACCAGGAGTGAGTCAATAGGACTACGGTAGCCCTTTCAACTAGAGGAGTATTTTGAGGATGCAGACCAACTAGGACTTCATACTTCTGATGAACAAAGTAGAGCGAAACACAAAAACTGAGTATAACTAAAAAAACAAAAGCATCAAAATTCTAATTAATTTAATATCAGTGGTTTTTATGGTGCTGTTGTCGAGCATATGGCTCACCCAGTGGCACTGGTGGTGTTGGGGCAACAATGGGAATCCACCATCCAATAAAGTTCCACTTTGTCTTCATCAAGGCAACGACTGTTGCACATTTCTTTCTTGCACATGGTTACATGCTAGCATTTGCACCTTTAGCTCGCTAAACAACTGTTGAGGAGCTCGGCGACTATTTACTGACAGAAATGCAGGTTAACGGCTGATGAGCTGCTGAGTCGCGCCAGTTGGTACGTTAGCAGATAATACGGGCAAAGCTTCAACCTCTTAAGATTGAGAATACAACCTGGCGCTCGTCTCGGTCATGCGATACGCTACCGCTAGATTAAATCCACGGGCCAGCAAGCTAGCTAGCCAGCTAGCAACGTGAGTGAAAACAAACGCCTTTGGATTCTTTGGAAAGAGGAAAAGGCCCAGTGAGGAGACGAGAAGAGCCAACGACTTCCAAGAAAAAGAAAGCAACGTTGAACAGAAAACATCCAGGAGTCCAACTACGAAAACAGATTTTTATCTCCACAGAAGATTCCTACGCAACTCTGCTTAACATACAGCCATCGATTGAAAGACCACCAGCATCCTTTGGAGTATTGAGAAAGACAAAAGCGTATGTTACTCATGTTATGTTGTTGTCGCCATGTTAAGAGGACGCTGCCAATAAAGTTCCAAGCGTGCACAAAGTGGATTCACGTTTATTATTATATTTAGAAAACACCACAGTTTGCTCTCTCACATTAAAACCGGGCCGCGGTGCAAAAAAAAAAAAGGTTTGGGGGCCGCTGGTGTAAATGATTCATCCATCCTGCTGGTCCCACACTGAGGATGACTGACGGGGCTGCAGCCCATCCCAGCAGGCTCAGGGCAGAGGCGGAGTCAAACCCAGGGAGAGCTGCCACTGACAACCAGTTGCACGCACATTTGCACCCAACTTAGAATTCCCACTAATTTAAAGTCAATGTCAACAATCTTACAGAAGTCAGGCAGCTCTTGCCTGCACACAATATCAATCAATTCGCCACAAACACAAACAGAACAAAGCAAAGTGTCCTCCACCCGCCCAGCTGCTGCCGTACACCAACTCTGTTCTCAATCTGGCCAGAAGGCAGCGATCAATACAGCTAGCATTCAGCACAGGGTCGTGATATGATGACATCTCATAAATGCAGGCAACATATATCCCAACATTTATATCTGTGCTTAAAGCGCAACTGCCACAATCACGCAGGGTGACTTTTTGTAAGGGGGTCCGACAGAAGGGACACATCTGTTAATGGCCACGATTGTCCGAAAAATATCATCCACTTATTTCCAAAATGTACATTTACCTTCTTGTTCGGTTTATTGTTCGCACTCTGGGTGACCCATTCAAATGACACTGAGACAAGGGGCTGAAGTGTGTTCAACTGAAGAGGCTGTGTGGATTTGTACTGGGCTTTGCGAGGTCGTGTTTCAGGAGTTGCTTTTGAAACTTTCAGAGAGGAACAAACACAGAATCAACTCCAGCCACCCGAGAAACGCTCGGAGGCGACGTTTAGTCACATCCAATGGTGGGACTTCATGTGACGACACGACAGCACAAATGAGAAAAGGGCAGTCCGCCGCATTGTTGCTGCTAACGCACCCCTGCAAACACTGCCAACTTCTCTCATCGGAATTGATTTCCCATTAGTTATTCAGACTCTGATTCAGTCACGGATGGCAATTAACTCTTCATCCGGGGTTAACTTTACATCTGGGAGAAATAACTTTACAGCTGGATATTAACCATAGCCTGGATGCTAAACTCAGGTGTTAACTACAGATTGTGTTAACTTTGCGTCTGTATGGTCACCTCTACATCAGGAGTGAACTTTACAGCTGGGAGAAATAAATGTACAGCGGGGGGGAAGCCGACTTTACAGCTGTGTGTTAACTGTACATCTGGATAGTTAATTCTATCAGATGTTAAGCTTTACGAGATTCGCGCTATGTTAACGTAACATCCGGATTACGTATATACATGTTACTGTCGCAGTGTTGTGTTTACACCACATCACAGGGTACCGTTACAGCTAGTTGTTAACTATAGAGATGGGTTTAACTTGACAGCGGAGGACTGGTTCCGCCCGGTTCGACCGGCTCACCTGCATGCCTTCAGTACTTCATTGGAGCTGGGGTAGATGGAAACCGAGGACCACGGGGCCAGACCGGCAGGGATCGAGCGTCTCGGAGCTCCAACTCCGCAAGAGTTGGCCGAGGTCTCCGGCCCTTTGCCGTTGTGCGTCGGCTCTTGGCTGCTGCTGCTGCTGCTGCTGCTGGGCCGCGCTCTTAAGGCAGGAGAGGCTGTTGGCGGCGGGGCTGTCTGCAGGGTGCGGGGAGGAGGGCGCGGCTCGTTCCGAGAGCGGCTTGGCGGCGTCGCGCAGAGCCGGGTGGACGTTGTTGACTTTCTCCGAGGACGACCCGCCGTGGTTGCCGCGGTTGTCGCCGCCGTCTTCGCCGTTACTGCTCGCATTGGCTTTTCCCTTTTGCAAGGCCGAGAGCTGAGGATTGTCTGAAGTGTGCGCGCCTGGGGCGGGAGAGCTCGGCCCCGACGGCTTGGCGGAGCAGTCCGTCACCCGCGGCTGGACGTGATTAGTCAGTCCCTGCGGGGGTCGGCGCCGCCCGCGCGCGCCTCGGTGCCGCAGCCGCCGCCGCCGCCGCCTCGGGGCCCGGCGGCAGAGCGCCACCGGTTTGCCGCCGTTACCCGCCGAGGAGCGGCGTCTTTGGTGTGAACCCCTGAGGTAGTAGCGCAGTGGGGGGGCGAAGACAAGTGGTTGGGCGTGGTCTGGGGCGAGGTGGGCGACAGGGAGGAGGCCGAGGAGGAGACAGTGCAAGGCCCGGAAGAGTGACCGACCTGATTCAGAATGCCGGAGGAAGAGAAGGAGGTCTGAGGGGAGGAAGAGGAGGAGGAAGAGAAAGGGGGTTCGCCATTGGGACCTGCCGAATGGGAACCGTGACCTTTTTGAAGCCCCTGGGGAGAGAAGGAAGACAGAGGAGAACGCAGTGAGCAACACAGAAAGTCTCACTTCCTCAGAAAATCAAGAATTGCGTCTAGACATTGCGACAAAATCACAAGGACGGCCACATGACTTAAAGGTCCATTGTGTAAAATGTGGCTTAATTTAGAGACAACATACTGCCAGTAAATACAATACATAATGAAAGTGCGTATTCGCAGTACAATAAAAGTCATTTGGTTTTCCTAATAATATCCATGGATCAAGGGTCTTGCTGCCAGTTAGCTGCCGTCTTGCACCACCGTATTTCTAAGGAAGCCTGGTGTGGACAATCCAGCTGCCTGACAGCAGTAGTTAGGGTGACTGCTTGCATCTTCAAATAAACCAACGAAGAAGTAGTTGGACGTGGTATCCAGGTTTGAGTGCACAGGCCAACGTAGCTCACTGGCAAGCTCAGGAGGGGGAGGGAGAGTGAAAAACGCTGCAATCTAAAATGCGCCACTTGATGTCGCCGTCTCTTCTTCAAAATCTCCAAATATTACAATTAAACTTTAAATGAACCTTTAAACACCAGGCTTCCTTAAAAATGGTGGTGCAAGATGGCAACTAGCTAGGAGCCAGAACCGTATTGCTCTATGTATATTCTTATATTAATATAAGAACCAGAACCAGTCTATGGGAAGGAAACCAAATGACTTTAATTGTATACACTTTTATTAATGTTTTATGGGCCGTGTGTTACACTTTCACCAATGTAAAAATCATACATCAAGGGAAATTTTTACACACTGGACCTTTAAAACAGGGACAAATGGAAGGAGTGCAAAGGTACCTGAGTGGAATTGTTGCGTTGCTGGCTCCTCCAGGCCTCGTCCGCTGGACTTGGACTACTGGTAGTGCTGCTGGTGCTGGGGTGACTGGCGACTGTACAGGTGTGAGGTAGAGAGTTCTGCTGCAGGTAAGGCACGTTCCCGTTGCTCGCGCCGCCGCCGCCGCCTCCTCCCAGTCCCGAGGCGTGACTTTTGTCCGAGTGTCCCGGCTGCCCCGTCGAAGGGCTCGACGAGGGGCAGGACCCGTTGGCCGTGGGCTGGGAGGCGCGGCCGGCCGAGTGGTTGACGGGAGAGGCGCGGGCCGGGCCGGGGGTGTGGGGGGGGGGGTGGTGGGGCTCCGCCGAAGGACCGTTTGGAAGGCTGGGCTGCGGTGGGCCGCCTGTCGCTGCCTGCTGCCTCATCTGGTTGAGAGGAGAAGCAAATCAGAAAGAACTTGAACAACTTTGCAGGCTAAAGTGTTAAGTAAAATCTTAAAAGTTACTCTGAAATCATGCAGGCAGCCAAGTTTCTTTTTTGTCAAAAATCTCACTGCAGCATTATGTACAATGTAGGACTCTCATTTCTCCCCATAGATAAGTACCTACTAATTAGACATTCATTCATTCATTCCAGTCCTGTATAATAAAACTATAGTTTGTTTGCAAATATGCAGTGTTTTTCTCCATTCGTCGTTTCTTTTTATTTTACCCTAAAACTCTCAGCTTTGGTCTGATTCAAGTGAACCGAATCCAGGAAGTGGACTACGAAGCACGGCACTGCGGGAAAACAACTACCATGTAGATACACTCTTGGCGGTTAGCTGCTCAAGCTGAGTCCACTGATGCAGCACCCGTGTGGTTTATTTTGCATATGACAAACTGTTAGTTTGGCTCATTTTCTCCTGCAGTAATTCTTGAGGCAGCACCGGACGCAGAGGCGAAAAGGGGACTCAGTCAAAGGTTTGTTTCAGTCTACTGGATTATCAGAATAGAAAACGACCCAAATATATATATATATATACATATATATGAACCTTTCTTATATTCAGGAAAGAATCCTCAGAAACAAAATAAAATCTTGCAAGTTTATCATTGTTTAATCCCGATTGGAGGAAAAAATGCCTCCAGTTGTGAGTGATTTGATGGTGATGCACACCTGCTGTTGATGCTGCTGCATTAGAGAGAACTGGTTCTCCAGCTGCTCCAGCATTTGCACCTGGGGGGGCTTGAGGTTCGCTCGGTTGGTCCGCAAGTGCTCCAGGAGCTGCGTGTCGCACAGAAGTTTTGCGTTAAGATGAATGGCAATAAAAGAATATCAAGCACGACACAAATATACCCGCAGGACCTGGCATTCATAACGGAGGCTCCACAGCAGAAGACAATTTGAAGGTGTATGCATCCCCACCTAGCGTCACTGTTGGGTTAAAGTGGGGCTGGAGACCGAATTTATATACATTTGGAGCACTGATCAAAATGTCCCCATTCTATGAAATATATCTATCTAATAGTACCAATCTCCAATATCCAAGAGAGCAAATCTTAGTGTCTGCGAGCCAATAATCACTTGGCATTCGTGTGTTATTGACTATTTATGGTAGCAGCAAAGGATGGAAATGCAACAAATTTAATTTGGAGAAAATCCTGATTTGGGCCACAGGTATCGAAGCCAAGGTATTGAATAGGGACCATGTAAAAAAAAAAGAATTGAACAATAGGTGGCCTGATAGATGATACCGGCGTGACTGAGGCAGAGTATGACTGCTTAAAGAATCGACCTTTAACATTATAGAAGATTTATTAGATCCACAAGATGGCAGCAATGTTGCTCACAAACAAAAAGAAAAATATATTCTGTGCTGCAGAAACACAAATACGCACCAATATGTATGCACGTGTTAAACCACAAAGCCTACACGTTGCTCACCTGCAGCTTCTGTGGCGTCAGGTACCAGCTGGGCACCTGCTGTTGACTGGGACTGTTTGCCGACGACTCCGCGATACCCTGCGGACCAGACAGAAAAATGACATGCAGGCAAGGTTCACCTCGCCCGTTCAACAGACAGCAACTATATTAATAATAATAATAATGATGATGATAATAATAATAATGATGATAATGAAAATAACAAGAGTCTCCACGGTACCTTGGCAGGGCTGGATGTGCGCTTCCTCTTGGCAGGACTGGCCAGTGGGTCTGTGTGGTTGAGGGCCGCCTGGCCGCCCTCCCCCTTACAGGCCTGGAGGTTTAGAGGAGTTTGTCAAGACGGAGACGACTTAAGGTAACACATTTCAACTATAGGAGGAATTCAAATGCAAAACTGCAAGATTGGCCACAAAAATGCATGAAAAAAAATAATGAAATAGAGTAGTGTTTCTATTAAGCAGAAGCAACATTTTGCATGGTTGAAATGTATGTGTTTTTTTTTTTTAAATGACGCCTTTTTTTTCTATACTCCCAAAAAGAGCACCTACAACTAACTCTAAAGCCACTCTGACTGCTTTCCAGACTGGGCAGGAATGATGACTTTAATGTAACAGCACTGGCAAACCAATCAAACGAGCTGACTTCAGAGTCCTGGGACGTCTCCTCTCCTTCCTTTCTAATCTCTCGCTTTGATTCGGTACAAAAGGCAGACCAGGATTTTCCCCAGTTACATCAAATTTGTCATTTGATGTCAATGGAGATTTTCCTCAGTAGGAAATCAAGAGCCAGCTAGAGCCATGGGAGACTAAAGAATGAATAATCCCATTAGAATCTGCCAGTCAACGCCGAAATCAATCTCAGCTGAAGCTTTATGATGGCCTTTCCATCAATTCCATCAAGTTGCTGCTTTCTGCTTTCCATGTACAAATGCACATCAAAAACAGTAAAAAACCGTCACATTATATTTGGGTATCAAAGCAAGACTTTGTCTTACAAATGGAAATGGTTGACTGTCGTCGATGCCAAGAAAGGCTCGGAACCCTTTTGAATGAGCAGAATCTCACCTGCTGTGACTGTGCAGTGTTCAAGGCTCCCTGCCTGGACGTAAGCTCAGCAGGAATGGGCAGGCTCCATGCTTCCTCAATACTGGGAAGCATTTTACTCTTGTTCTGCAGACCACCTGGCTGCAGGTTACACAGCTGCGCCTAGGAGAGATGTCGGGAGGCAATCTTTAGTGACCATTTTGGGCTCATACGAGGAAGCCACCGTTGATATTGGTTTGCATTTTTGGTGCTGCTTGCTTTTTTTCATAATGTTAACAAAGAGTATTATTACTTTGTAGAAATGTTCAATGCTATTACGGTAGACTTTTGCCACAAAAAGTAAAATATCAATGCGTTCTAAGCAGGGATGTTAACAATTAATCGATTCGCGATTAATCATCGATTAAGAATTTAATCGATTAAATAAAATTAGTCGCAATTAATTTAACATATTTTACACAGGTAGTTAATATAATATCATTTTCATAGTATAGTGGCAGAAAAGAGAAATTCACCTGAAGATAATGTGATGGTCAAAATATACCTAGAACAAGTTCCTTTTAAACAACTTAAAAAATAAATAAATAAATAAATAAATAAATTCGAAATTTTTTCAAGTCGGAGGATAAATGTTTAGGGTGTTTTTACTGTTCTCCAATGTAAAAATGGGTCTCATTGGACCCTCAATATTATTTAAGGGGTTAAATAACATTTTTCGTTATGAAATTTAGCTTCTCAGGAATAATTGCCGCTTATCAATTAATCGTTAATCGATCGATAAGGCCAATCAACTAACGATTTATGAATGAATCGATAATTTGCATCCCTAGTTCGATGACAGTATAAATTACCATTTATATTCCACAAATCAAAATGGGCGAAAAAAGCTATTTAAAAAAGAAAATTGCAGACGCATAGCAGTTCAATACCAAACAACACATGAACATGTGAACAAATGACACTTTGCAACATCCCAAAAAATAGAAGTGCATCTTGAGAGTTCAGTCGGCGATCCTGCCGTACCTGCAGCAGTTTAATGCGTTGTGCGAGCGCAGCAGTGTTAAGGCAGGCTTTGCTGCGTGTGGCATTGATGTAGCACTTGATGGCGTCGTGGTGCTGGCCACACGACTCGTAGAGAGTGCCGAGGTCCATCCAGGCGGCCGCGTGGCTGTGGTCCAGTTGAACGGCGCAGATGTAGGCCTGCAGCGCGTCCATGGGCTGGTTCTGCTGCTGGTAGAGCACCCTGGGGTCAGAGGAAAGACGCGTCAGGACGAAGCCGTCACATTGTAACCACTGCATTTTTTGTTTCATTTTTTTTTTTTTTTTAGGTGTCCTTCAGGATTATTGTGATACTCCAAACCAGTGGTTCCAAACTAGGGGTGGGAATTGATAAGATTTTATCGATATCGGTGCCATTGTCGATTCTGCTTGTCGATCCAATTCCTTATCGATTCTCTTAACGATTCCCAAGTAGTTTTTTGAGGGGGGGGGTGGGGGGAGTACTTCTACACAGTCTTCAGCACCAAACGCAACTATTTAATTTAAATTTTTTACAAAATATCGGCGCAAGATATGAACATATTTCGCTTAAAAAGTGATTTAACAGTGTCTGACTCTCATAACATTCATAACAAAAATGAAAATATTGTTGCTTTATAAGTTTCTTGTAAGCTTAAACCAAATGTCAGTCAATGGTTGAACACTCTTGACGCGTCCTGCCACCGTGCCGGGGAATGAAAGGATCGTTAAGAAGAATCGATAACGTTAGGGGTGTACGGTTCCGATGGAATCGACCAATTGGAACCGGTTCTCAGTCGGAACCGGTTCTCGATTCCCACCCCTATTCTGGTGGAGTCTCAGGAAGACACATTTTTCCATGAAGTTAAGACCCAAATTCATTCCAAGCTAGCCCACTTTCTATCGAGTCTGGTAAATGAATTATTGAAATTATTGAACTGAATTGTGTGTTCTACAAAGTAAAAGACCAACATTTTCTCTTTAAATATATACATTTAAAATCCTTTTTTTGTAAATAAAAGGGGAAAAAAAAAAAAAAAAAAAAAAAATAACCCTCCTCGACCCATCAGTTGAGAACTGTTGCTCAAAACTACAACCACTACCAAACTAAACTACCATATTCACTGCTCCCCCAATCAAAAGGCACAAGAGTTCAGCATCCCCGGTATTGTTTTAACCCATATCTGAAGCATTGCCACCAGGTGTCTCTTACCCTATGGAGCACCAGGTGTCAGCACTGGCCTCTGACTTGTCAATGGACTGGCGGTAGGAGATGAAGGCATCCTGCACCTTCCCAATACTGGAGTAGCACCTGCAGAGGGACGGGCACACATTCGCACTGGCTGATTAGAGATGCAGACAGGACATAGATAGGTCTCTCCACAGCGAGTAACATGGAAAATCAAATCAATTAGAGCGTTTGTCAGCTTTTCTCAAAGTCCAATGCCAGTAAATTTCAATACTCATCATTCACTTCGTTTCCATCACCCTTAGAATTGCGCAAAACCTAAATATCGCAATAAAAAAAAAACACCTAAATTCCAAAGAAAATAAATCTCAAATATTGAAAAAAAATTACGTCCCGCGAGACGAGATTCTACAAGAATTACGGCTTACCCGCTTCACGCCATTCAATGGAAACTCCTGCAAATCGCAATTGAACTTGGTCGAAATTGTAAAAAAAAATCGCTTTTATTTTGTGGAAAAATTGTAATGGAAACACACTGATTGCACCAGAAAGTGTGACATGCGGGAAACATAGATTTCAGATTCGCGTTCAGAGAAATATGGGCTGTAATAATAGAGCTTTGTTATTTATTTCCCCCCCTAATTCAGCTCTTTATGATGCTGGGGTTGAAAAGATCATGATCCTACGTTTTGAGTGGGAGATGGAAAGCTCATCTACACATTATAGTCTTACCTGCCAAGGAAGTACCAGGACTGCCCAGAGTTTGGGTCCGCTTCTAGAGACTTCTGCAGACACTGGATGGCATAGCTGTCCTTTGTACCTTTGTCCCCTAACTGCTCCACTGTGTGATGCATCCAGCCTGTTGGGAGGAAAATAATGCTAAGCTTGAGTCTTCGGTGTGTCTCCTTCTTTAAAAAGGAGTTCAAAATGATGTTGTGCCAATGATAACTTGCCATGGTCTCCTCACTAAAATTGTTTCCTCATATCCTCAAGAAAGTGAGGCTGAACAAAACAAGCTAGTTTGTTTTTCACATGCAGCCATTTGCAAAATCCCAACACCTGATTTTAACACAAATCGTGAGCCTAATAGCATAGTTGCCCAAGTCATATTTGAACGTTTTCGGAAAACAAGAAAAACACATTTTTTTAGCAAGCGCATTGGTATTTTTTTTCAGATATCACAATTTGGCCAAAAAATGACTTCAGCAATTATGCTATTAGGCGAACGATATAACTCATTGACATGAAACAGCTCAGGCTAGCGCATGTAGCCTCAGTGGCTGTGTGCATCAGTATGTAATCTCAGGCCGTACAGCTACTAATGAATATACAGGACTTCGTATGACGCTTTGTGAAAGTAGTTTGATGCGATGACGTGGCTTGTTGATGTTTTGCATGCAAACATAAATCCAAAGTTAGACTATGCAACGAACAGGAAAATGACATTTCCTCATGAGAAACAAAAACAAGCAAACACACACACACATAACATATGTAAGCCCCATCTATGTAGTACATCAGTGATCCCAATTTATCCAAGATGTACAATTTAAAATCAAGTTTTGCTTATTACACAAAGGCAGTCAACACTTTTACCAGTTCAACACACTTTTTATATTTATACAGATTAGGAAACACAATGCCAGCTACTTTTTCCACCAACTGAAACCAAACCAAAATGAAATTGTCCCAAATGAAGCATTTCCACTGCATTTCTGTTTTGTAAAACTTATAGATTAATTCATTAATCATTAGTTGATTGACCTTATCAATCGATTTAACAATGAAAAATGTGTAAGGAACACATTAACTAACCCTTAAATAACGTTGAGGGTCCAATGTGACCCATTTTTACATTAGAGAACAGTAAAAACACCCTAAACATTAATTATCTGACTTCAAGTTGACTTCTAATGGGTCACATTTCAACCTTTTTTTTTTTAAGTTGTTTAAAAGTAACTTGTTCTGGGTATATTATGACCATCACAGTATCTACAGGTGAATTACTCATTCCTTCCACTACACTGTTCTAATAATATTAACTACACGTGTAAAAAATGTTACATTAATTGCGACTAATTTAATTTAATCGATTCAATTCTTAATCGACAAAGAATTGATAATCGATTAATTAGCATTACTATTTAGCACTACTCGCTTCGGCTCAACTTGGCTTTCATTTCCATAACAACTGACTATCAACTCAGCGTGGGAGGCGTCACCAGAGCAAGGCTGCTAGAAGTCCCTTGGCAACATGTTAACTGGACCATACTGGTATTGGTTCCTCTGCTTCACTTGACACATTTTTAATGTCCGCCAGTGGCCGGCTTCCATCAGTGTGGCGACCTGAGAAGACCTTCTTGTTACGGGTCGCTCGGTCGAGTTCACTCACACAGAGACGTCTGCACCTCGTCGGGTCAGCCAGCCATTTTCCTTGTCTACTTCAGCGAAGATAAAAACGCATGGCCGTCGAGGTCGGAATCAACATATCGGCTCTGCTGAGTTGGTACTACAATAATACCCGGTACCAGGTACTACCACCTAATAGACCACCTAATGTGAAGCCAAGTACGTCCTAGTGGAAATGCCCAAATGGCGCCAGACAGTTAAGATGAGAACGTTTTCAGGTTGCGCCGGAAAAAGTGAGGCGGAAGCGTACGTACCAAGTTGTTGCAGTGTGGTGGCCTTCACCGGTGCCGCAAGATTTTCAGTCTGCAGCAAACTTTCATATGCTTCTTTCGCCGCTCTGTATTTCTTCTGCGAGGAGGACGAGAGGAGGAAGCAGAACGCAGAGAGAGACAGGGGGTTTGTTTAAGGCCGTTTGTGTTTTATGGTTTATCTGGACGGACACAGAGAGTTTAGAGGTCCTCGCTCTAGTAATAACCAGCCAGACCACACACACACACACACACTCTCTCTCTCTATCTATCTCTCACACACACACACACACAAACAGAGGAGAGGGGGAGGCTGGGCTGTGACAGACTCAGCATGTCCGCACGCGGCATTCTGTCAAAGTATGTCGAGAGCAGCGCGTGCTTTGTATTTTAGGAAACCCGAGCAGCGTCTGCCGTTAGCCGCCGCTTGCTGCTTGCTTCACTCAATGGCCCGACTGCCCCTGAAGCTCAAACAGTCTGTAGAAGCCAATGCCTTCTAAACAACCCCAGACTTACTTATTAATCCTAGATGGCTCCCTGGCAGAACACAATGACACTTGGGAGCACATACAAGACTCCCATCAAACTAGGCCCTTGGCCAAGTGGGAAACACCGAATGGAAATCTTAGAATTATCTCCACTTCAGACCGGCAGCCAAAAACCAGATTTTTAGCCCATCCAGATTAAAACCGGATTGCTCTTTTGCCGTCGCAATTATATGACGTCACACTTCACACTACGCTGGACGATGCCTCCGCTCCCTCCGACGTCGTTGCTACAGCAACCTGCCAGATGGGTCAATAATGTGGCCCAGTCTGAACAGAGCCAGATCCCATTTGGACATTTGCTAACAGTGTGAACAGTCAGCCTTGAAAAGTCTGAAAGCGTTCAGACTGCAGGCAAATTGGATTCAAATCAGATTCCTTCTCAAATCTGATTTTCAGGGCTGACTGTTCACACACTGTTAGCAAGTGCCCAAATATCACTTATATCAATTGCTATGACACACGTCTCGATGTGCAGAGATGTGCAGTGTTTGCTGGTGCTAATCGATAGCTGACATCAAGAGTCATGAAGTTTGAAAACTCCCTCCAGGCTATAATAAACTACAACCCCGTGGTGGGATAACGATCAATAAATTGTCCACATATTTGTAGATTCTTAAAATAACTATCTTACTAGGCCCAATTCACTATCAACAATAATTGGAGTCGTCTTGACCTTTTGCCTCCCACAGAGTGCCTCAGCCCGGCAGGCACACCCCACCAACCTCCGCCAACTTGACCGCACGTTATCAGCCCACGTTACTAGCGTCGAGGCGCTCGATAAAGACAACGTGAAACTAACTTTAAAAATAGCCAATGGTGGCAGAGCAGTGTGAAAAACTTGGCGAGGAATTTTAACGACCGACTTGCACGATGGAAATGAGGAGCCGCTGAGAGGACGACACGGTCGGAAACGTCAGCCTGGACGGTTCACCAATCACGCTGGCAGACGCTTTTTGACCATTTGACCACATCGTCTGAACTGGCACAAATCCAAACGTAGAACTCCAATGCGACTACAGCAGTTCATCAGCCACTGGAACAAATCAGTGGCAGCCGCACTACCAAGGGTCCATCGTTGCTTTAGTGGATGTACATTAAGGGCAAGGTGAAGTGCATTAGTGCTTATTCAAGCATCTTCAGTTAAACCGAATCCTTAAAAACAAACGTCAAACTGACAAAGAGGCGTTTACCCAAAAGTATATATCACACAAGGGCTAAATATACAGGTGTGTTGGGAAACTCCAGTAAGGAAAAATAAGAAAACTGACTGCTTACCTGGATTTCATACAAATGGGCGATATGAAACTGAACTGTGGAGAAATGCAGAGAACAGAGAGGTAAGTGGACGAATCGTAGTTGTATTTTAAAACGCGCTCATCGGCGGACGATCGCAAATTTGCACAGAGCGCATGGAGTAAACCCGGAGTGCACGCGCTGGGAGAAAACCCCAATAGGTATGTGTGTCAGTGAGAGTGTGTGCGAGTGTGAGACGGGCTTTCCAGCAAATCTAGTTCTGCTCCTCCGTGTGCTGTCTCCTAGGCAACCCCGGTCTCGGGCAGAGTCAGCAGGGAAAAAACGGCAGCGAGAGGAGGAAAAAAAAAATCCGTTCTGAAGAAATATTCTCTGTGCCCTTTTTAATGAGGCGTCGGCGGCGGCCGCCGAGCGTGCGGCGATAACGCGGAGCGGAGACGAGGCGGCGGTTCACTTACCCTCAGCTTTGGACAAAGTGCAGAGACTGGGATCAATCAAAGCCAACTGGAAATGCTGCAGAGGGAAGAGAGAGAGAGAGAGAGACAATTTACTCCAAATGCAGTGAAATTGATTGTGAGACACCAACAGGCACCGATTGATTCCGGCTGGTACCGATTTCCTTCAAATGCCTGGTTTGGCGATTCCGCAGTTGCAGATAAATTCCTCGACCTACTATCGTATGCTGATGACGTTCACGTGACGGTGTGATCTACAGGGGACAACCTTGACGAGACAAACCACCATTATCAATCCCACTCAGAGCCTCGAGTCCCAACCAATACTAACATGAGACACTGGTGGCTAATAATAACCGTGATGGCATCCAGTTCTAATAATAGAGCGATGAAGAGCGCGCCGCTTGGGAGAAAGCCGCTGAGGCGTGGCAGTCACGGACCGACCACCTAGAGCCTGGGATCAGCCAATGGAACGGCAGCGAGCTGACCCGGGTCGCCTGAACTCCTCACGACCCCGGTAGTTTTCAACTGACAGGCTCTGACCTCACGAGTTTGAGTTTAAGCTTAAGGAGGCTGTTCAAAGGAACGACAGGTGAAGTGAAAAGACAGGTTTCTTCTCCTGGATGCAGGTAGGTGCACCTAAGTTGCTTCAGGTCATCTTTTAAAACTGTACCCGTTACTGTGGATTTATTCCTCCTTTATTAAGGCTGGAGAAATCTTTAGACGCAGCCCCTCACATTTTCTTAAGGGAGTCAAAGGAACAAGCAGCGCCACGCCGGCCCATCACAAGGTGAGAGAACAGAGTGTACCGCCGGTGTGGCCGTACGTACTACACCAGCTGTGGCCAACCTCACCAGACAAAAGGAAGCGTCAAGGAAAGGAAAAAAAAAAAAAAAAAAAAAAACCAAGAGGGGGAGAACACCGGTAACTGACACTTCCCAGGCTGGAGCTGAGAGGGAAAAGCCTTCCCGCTAACACGCAACGTCAATTAGCAACGAGGAAGCTTTGCGCCGTCCGCACGTGATGTCAACGGCAGACAGATCATAAAAACACAGAACTGTCCAGTGAGGTCTTTTTTTTCCCCATGCTTGATGTCAACGTAGTCAGACAGATCATAAAGACCCAAAAACAGAGGGACATCACCTCAGTCATCACATTTAAAAAAAAAAAGAAAAAAAAAAAGGCAGTGTTGCCAAATCCCAGCCAGAGATGAGAGTCAAAGACACAAAGCTTTACCTAAACCGCTGGCACATCAGTCCACCCGCCGCAGCGCAGCGGCAGCCGCCTCTCTTCTTCAAGCTGGGAAGATCCCTTCCTCTCGCTCCCCCGATGCCCTTCCTCCTCCTTCACACCTCCTCCAACCCACAGGCAGCTAATGCGGCGGCACCGTCAGCTTCCCACCTCCCTCCCCATGTCCGGTCTCCCTCGCTCTCAATCTGTCCGTCTGTCTGTCTGTCTGTCTGTGTCTCTCTGTTCGCCATCGCCCCCCCCCCCGCCCCACCCACCCCTCCTCGTGTCACTGATTACTATTCAGCAGACGCTGCAGCAGAGGGTGCAGAGGAGACACACAATACCTCCGAGGTGGATCAGGCGGCTCGCGCCGGCTATCGCTGTCTCTCTCTCACTCTCTCACACACACACACACACACACAGGTCTCCAGAGAGCACAGATTCATCCACTCACCAGTTGCAAGTAGGTCTCTTCATCACCCTCTGCCCTAACCGTCAAAAAGAGGAGCTTAAAAAAAAAAAAAAAAAAAAAGAGTAGAAATCTCGCCTTCCCGCGCCTCCTTCCTCTTCGCCTCGTCAGGCCCCCCTCTCTCTCTCTCTTGATTCGCGGCTCGTTTCCCCCCCCCTAACCTTTATTGGAGCTCTGTCCCGCTAAACGTTCAGCTGCCGCTCCCTGTAGATAACTGGGGCAGTCATGCATGCGCGGCTGGCAAAGAGCCAGGACGAGGAGGGAGGGGTGCCAGCGAGACAGAGAAGGGCGCGCAGGACGCGCGGCTCACTTAGCTCAACGCTACGGCGCCGGGAGTTTCAAGACACGTGCTCCACCATACAGATGGGACTGCGATAAAAACATCGGTGGGCGCTGAAGTCAAGTTAAACGGCTACTACTGGATATGAAACTCGGCAGTTAATGGGCATAAATGCGGCAGCAACTTCAAGTGAATAAATCATCAAAATTGTGCAATTAACTAACCACAAAATTCTTCTCTTATCTAAAGAACAGACATAGCCGAATCTGTACCTGCGGTTCCATTACAATTTCTCGCAAAGTAAAAGCAATATTTCTAAAATTACGACAAAGTACAATTGCGATTTGCAGGTGTTTCCATTGAATGGTGTGAAGCGCAGAAGCTGTAATTCTCGTAAAATCTTGTCCTGCGAGATCTGACATGAATTAAGTTTGCTTTTGTTTGTTTACGTTTGTTTGCTGTCAAGAATGGTTGTTATATTTTTCTCTTTGATTACAGGGATGTCCCGATCACATTTTTTGGGTCTCGATCCGATCCCGATTTTTTAAATCAGCAATTGCCGATCCCAATTTTTCCCCGATCCCAATTTTTCCCTGATGCGATCTTTTTTTCGTACCATTGGATTCAGACTTTTCTCTTGGTGTATTGCAAAATAAATTGGATTGTTTGCTTCAATGATCAATCCGTGCTTTGCTTTCCCTCACCGTTTTGTTTATTTTACAAATTGAAGAACACAGTCAGCATTGGGAGCTTGGTGATGACCTCACTCTTTGCTCAGTAAATACAATGCAGACTTTGTAAAGATGATGCACGCTTCACTGAATCAGTAACTTCAGTTACAGTGACCCGCTGATACAAAATAAACTTGTCAACGACGTAGCAGCTCAAGTCTAGCAAAATATACTAAATTGGTATGCCGATCCGATCAAATCCCCACTTGTAAAATATATTCCGTCTCCTCCTCCGCCCAAACATAACACACCATTTTGACTTGAAGTGAAATGGTCACGTGACCCTGTACGTCACGTCTGCTGACGTGTAATTGCGACAAAAGTGTTTCCGACACTTTCGCGATATACCTCCATCAATACGTCTGAAAGACCACCTCAGGAGAGCGTAAAAACCTTTTAACGATATCTGAGAGGTTTTTTAGAAGTTCAGATGTTTCCATTACCAGTTTCTAGATTAAAATATTTAGGTTTTGCGCAATTCTATGGGTAATGGAAAACGCAGCTAAGAATGTTAGTAATGTTTAGTCTTTAAAAAGCAAGTGAATGAGCGAGTGGTGCGATTTCTGATGGCAGGCTAACGGAACCCGCTAAATTACGCTACCCTAGCGCCAGCGAAGTTAGCTAAACAAGAGGACTGGATCAAAACGTGTTGAAACGGCCTCCGCTAAATAGCTCACTGGTTAACTTGGGAATGAGATCCTATGTCTAACCCCTTTAGTAAGCACAATACAGCTGAACAACTGAATGCCTGAAGTGGATTATATGCCAAGATCACAGGACAACCAATTAAGGATTTCCAGATTGGGGTAACGGAAACAGAAGTGATGTTTACTGCTAGCAAGACAACCATTCTATTTGATTCATCTATAGAGGGTTACGACGTGTGAGTTAGGTTTATGGCTATTTAATTGCTGGGCGACAGCTGGTGGATGATGGAAGTGGGGAGTGACATGCAGCAAAGAGCCTGAACAGCAGCAGCAGTGTAGACTGAAAACTGAAGTGTCCCACAGGTCAACGTGTCGCGTATATCAAATTAATCTTATCAGTTTGTTTAAAAGATTGATGTTGAATCGTTCATAAAACCAACACTGAAGGAGATATGAATCAGAGGCACAATGCAAAGCTTATCAGAACAAACCACGCGCATCGTTTGCTTAGCACACAAAATGCAATGTTAAAAGCTGAACTCACGCACACTAGAAAATGGTTTTTAACCTGCAGAATGTGTGAAATATTCAACTAGCTGACTCACTAACTGGCATTAATGGAGCACGCTGCCACTAGAGAGATGGACCTTTATTGAAATCAAGACACCCGTGTTGCAGAAATCTGCATTTGATTTTGAAATCTGGGCTTCTTGGGAGAATAACGGCAGAGACAGTCTCTTAATGGGCCAAGAGTAGAAAATTCACACCGACTAGAATGCACTGCACTTGCTGCCTCCCAAAACCACTCCCACAGCCATCTAGCCAGAGCATCACAAGTACTTTATACACGATTATAGTCTTGATTTTATAGTAGAGTATACTATTGTAATTTACAATTGTACAGTATCAAAACCGACTCCTGCATAAGCTTGAAATTCATCTCGAGTCTCACAGTTTGGAGCAAACACAGTGGAATTCATTTAGATTTTGGCATGCATTGCCCCATCACTCTCTATTCTCATCCACAGGCTTTAAAAATGAGAAATTTTCTCATTATAGTAATCAAGAGAGCTAAGGCCAGGGAAGACTGGGGGAAGAAAAAACCACATTCACTGGGCAAAAATAAATCTATTTGCAATATCCTTCCTCGTGTAGCCACTGTTCTCTTGCACCTTAGCAACGGTAACTATGGGTGGAGAAGCCTGCCGGGCTTTCAGCACGAGCAGTGTGTTTACTGGACAAGCATTTCTGACAGCTGATTCAGAGACTATTTTGAGGAAGTTGCTGGACCAGTAGTTTTCCCAATGCACAAGAGGTGAGAAATCATAAATGGGGAAAACATGGAAAAAGTGGGTGTGATTCCGTTCAAACGCGGTTTAAAAAAAAAAGACAAAAAAAAGCCAGTGGGTGCAAAGGCTTTAATGGGTGCAGGAACAGTAATCTAGGACAGGTGGAGTCGTCCAATGCCCTTTAAAATAATCTGCTGCATGAAGTGAGTTAATACAACCGTGCTCGTTAGTCAGTCACACAGCTGCACCCCAATGGCCGAGTGCTCAGTCCACTACTTTTACTATGTACGCCAACAAAGAAAACGGAATGCAAACTCTGCCAACAAACACCTTTATCTAATCTTTGAAAACAACAACAACAGCAACACAAGTCCTTAAAGTGGCTTCAATTCAAATTGCAATCTCGATTCTGCAACGATGCAACTTCATTTGGGACATCATTTGCAAGAAAACAAGCGCTTAACCCGACTGAGTCACATCTGGTTAATGGTCAATGTGGCACTTTCTTGTCACTTTATTATTGGCCACTGCAGCTGCAGCCTTTGACACCGTTACTTTGTCATGTGGCATTTTTTTTTTAGTGTCCCATTTAATTTCTTTTAACCTCATATCGTCTTTCCTGGTACTGCTGTGACCCCAGTGGGGAACAATAGAGTATTTAACATCTGGTCTTGTACAGCAACAGGATTTTCATTCTGGTTTTTGAAATTCCAATAACACAATGGAGGTCAGAATGGCAACATCCATGCAGTATTTGCCCCAATAGCAGCATAGCAGGGCAACCACCACAAATCTGTGGAATCGCCTCAAATGTCCCCACAGAGTTGGAATATCATGAAGGATGTTGTGGTCTTGGTATGGTCAACTGCCAAACGTTTTATTTTGTTAACAACAGTAGATTTAAAGAGTCATACCTACGTCTCATGTTACACACATGATGAAAAACACTTAAAAATACTTAAAAATAAAATCATTTGGGCGAGAGAAGACGAGAAGCTGAAGCTCTATTCTATTTTTGTTACATTTCTTTTTACACGTAAACTCACTTAATATGTATTTTGTGAAATAAAATCATGAAAGAATTGTTTCTCTATTTAAACCAAAAAAAAAAATTGGATTCCTTTTTATCCAGAATTGTGCAGCCATACCTGCAAGTTCAATTTATGTATTAATACCAGGGCTGCACAAATAATTTTATACCAGTCACACAGTTTCTTCCGCTTCTCAAACGGTGGATCCTGGGGCGTTATTGTTATTCTTAAGGCTGGCTGAGAGACACCGTGCCTCGAGCAGGTCCTGGGTCTTCCAGAGTTCCCCAAGTGGGACGTGAACTAAGCTACTAGTAAGCACTGTCCCAGAGTGCGCCCTCCTTGCCTGTGCACACAGGCAGTTGGTCAAAGGAAGAAACAATTTTGTTGTCGATTGCTGCCCCTAGTGCAACTGTACAGTGCAAGGGACTCATCTTGGTTTGGTCCAGAATACTGTAAATGTTGTCACTCTAATAAACCTGTGACATAAGTATCTTGCTTGCCATTGAAAGAAATAATTTAAATAAAATAGAAATCTGTATTTTCTTTTGAGCCAAAATGATGCAACCCTTATTTGATTCATTTCGTTATTTACCTGAAACATTAAACTCGGGCTTACCTTTAGGCTTGACTCATAGTCTGTATTAACCTTGAACATGAGTGCCAGTCTCAGATGGATCTCTTTAGCTCTTGAGAAACTGGGATCAATATAAAGCACCTCCTGGAATGCTTTGATCGCCCTGTTAAAAGCAAAAAAAACAAAACAATGCTATATTAAAAATGGAAGACATACACAAGTATTAGGAAAGTATTCAGAAAGAAAAATCAGTTCAAGTATAATAAACAACTTTTGTTTGTTTGTTTGCTTTTTACTGTAAAAGAAGGTTTGCATGTACTCTTGGTGAGAATAATTTTAAGGTTCAAGCAAAGACAATAATATACAATAATATTAATTAGTGTTTCCATAAAACATTTTAATATGCATGACAAAGAATATACTACATACATATGTTCATATGCATTATTTAAAAATAAAAGCTTCTTTAAAATTGCATTAAGATGTAAGTGGGTTATATTTTCTAAATACTAATTACAAATGTGGTAGGTTAGCGTCTTCCTGAAGCCACATGGTTTGTCATTTTTACAGCAAAATCTTTTAGCAAAAATTAGCTTAAACTTCAATTGACAATTTTTTAGAAAAAAAAAAAAAAAATTTTGGAAAACTGGAACCAAAAATTGTTTGCACTGAATTAAATCTGGTGCCGTCACATTGCTAAAACCAAGGGCCGGGTTTTCCCAGGCCTGACCATTCTTAACGATTTGAGAAGGCTCTTGAGAAGGGTTCAGCTGAGAAAGGAGTGAAAAGATAAGAGTTTCCCAGATGATTCTTTAGACTCTTCTTATGTCTTATGTTAAGGTTGCGAGAGCTGTTAACCACCGAAGTCATGAAACCAAATCTCTTGATGCCAGACAAATAGAAATGCGCAGATAAAGTGGTGGGCGATCTATTTGTCTGGCATAAATTTATTCAAAAAGAAGAAAGAGCTTTCTAAAGGAGCGACATCAAGAGCGGACATAAGAAGGGTGTTAAGAAGTCATGAAGGAAACGCTTGCATCTTAGCGTTCCTTCTTAGTGTAACCTTCTTACCAGGCTTAATGAATTCTTAAGAAAGGACAACCAAACCCATACCACGTGACAAACAAACAACCCAGTGGTGGGGTACCACAGTGTGGTTGGCGAACGTGCACGTGCATACACATACAGGAACACACTTGTTATTTTTTTTTCTATTTTCTGTCACCAATGAATGATAAACAATATGAATCTTAAATATGAATAAGGTCATCAAAATATGCGCACTGTTTTAATATTTAATTTTATACATTTTTTCCATTGCTTAGACAAGAACACAAGAAAATCCAGTTATGTTTCAAAAGAAAAACAATTTTGAACAGGAGGGCTGCGGCTCGCGAAAACATTTTCGCAGACGCGAGCTTCAATGTCCAGTGTGAATCAGGCGTAAGAACTCAAACTGATCTGGAAATCGTGGCCGAGGTCTGCCGAGGGGAACGTAGTGGATTTGGACCAAACTGTAAAAACTGGATTGGTTGAATGGGTCTAGGTTTAGAACGGCATACCCCCTTTAAAAACCTCAGTATAAGCCTCTCTGTAAACTGACAAATTAAAAAAAATATATATCCCTAGACTGAAGGAACTAATTCAGCACTACTTGTGTTCTTTATTTTGTTACCGTCTAGTGACAATGTTGAAATTCAGTAAACACATTTTACCAAATACAGACAAGCCTCTCCCATCTTTTGTCTTTACCCATGTTAAGCCATTTTCTCCCTTATATTGTTAGCCTAACAGCATAGCTGCCCAAGTTATATTTGAACTTTTTCGGAAAACAAGAAAAAAAATCTATTTTTTTAGCAAGTACATTGGTTAAGTTAGATATCACAATTTGGCCCAAAAAAAAAAACGACTTAGGCAATTATGCTACTAGGCTAACGATATGAATAAAAGTGGTGTTCCGTAATGTCCACTTCTGTCGAAGAACAGGTCATTATTCCCATTTGCGCGGAGAGATTTCATTAAATTTATTTCAAACCTGGCTTTGTTTTTTGTTTTTTTCCAATAAATGTGCAACTTATTGCTTTCTTAAAAAGTGACCCAAAACTAATTATTATAATTTGACTTTATAGTTTTGAGTTTTAACAAGGTATTATTTACAACTTTATTTAAAACTTGACATTTTGTACTTTAAAGTTTCAGTACATTCAAACTTCAATTCCAATCAGTGCACATGACTGGTTGCAGTTTTTTGTTTGGAATCGACCCGACCTAAGAGGACGCTACAATTAATGGTGTGCATTCATTTGGGTCTTTTCAACTTTCTAGGAACCACTCTTATTCACAGGTGTTCACAGACATGGGGGGGAACACCAGGTGGCTATGAGATCTATTCAGTGTACAGCTAAGACTACAATGGCAAAGGCATGTCGGCATGAAGCCCTTCTTAAGCGCTGCGCTCGCTACCGACTAAATGACACACACACACACACACCACACACACACACACATACACATACACACACTGAACTCAATGCCCCCGCGTCTCAGTCCAGCATGCCTCTCCTTTCAGGCCCCTCTCACTCTCCCTATTGCCTCAGTCTCCCGAGTTCTCCACAGCACACTATACCTTACCAACAGAATGAACAGAACGTTGAATGGAGAGCAGCTTTTCTTTAGCGCAGGCCTAAGAATTGATTGCAGGGCAGGTACCCAATGCACAGGGCTGAAAATTACCTTTTCAATCTCAGTTTTTACTTGCACAGAAAATACAAATGTGCTTAAACACTTGCAAACAAAGAAAAGATAATACCTTTTGTTCAATCTCAGTTTTTACTGAGCTGCCAATGCAAGATGGACTCTAGTGATCCAGGAGGCTATGTTCCAGGTAGTGATTAAGGATGGGCGATATGGACTAAAAATTTAATCACGATAATGTCTGGCATTTATTGCGATAACGATAAAAGTGACGATAAAAAATATAAAACAATTGAACTCCATCTTTTGGGATTTTTTTTTGAAAACGCACATTTCCGAAACCGCACTCGAGAAAAACGCGTTTACACGAAGCCGTATTTAAAAAAAAAAAAAAATCCTGTTTACACGGATACGCTGGAAACGACTGAAAACGATGTAGTACATATGCCCGGCCTGGTGCGGTGCCGCAAGTTTACTCCCTGAATGAGGAGGAAGAAGAAGAAGAAGAACGCCTGAAGCACGCTGTGTTTAAGGAAGCAGTAGCTAAAAACAAGCGCCACAGAGAACAGAAAGAAAGATCGCTCGTGAAAAGACGGTGTGGATAAACGACAGAGTTCAACGTCTGCTTCGAGTTACTTTAGAACACAAAGCCTGAAAAGGTCCATGCTAAGATTGACTCGGAGTCGTGCCAGTAAAAGTTCGCTAACATCCCGGTCCGTCGACCCAAAAGAAAATAAATAAAATTTAAACCGGATGTTTGCAAATCGTTATCGTGGTGTTTATTTTCACTTTGCACACAATCCACGGTCGATTCTCGAGAACGGTGGGTACGCTATCAGCCCCATGCTTGTTATTGAGCTACACATGAGCTGCTGGCAAGTGTGTTGCGCACGTAATTACGTCATCAACAGGGGTTTATCGTTATTACCGCGAGATGACATATTCTTACCGTGGTGAATTTTTATGACAATATATCGCAAACGCCGATATATCACCCATGCCTAGTAGTGATACTGCAGTATAATTTACCATTTCAGTGGGCTCATGTTAGTGTCCGCTCTCAGACTGGGAGCTTGTGGGTTCAATCCCCAGACAGTGTCACACCATTGGACAATGGCAAAGGTGCCTCTCTGATTGGCACTCAGTATCTAGTGTTGGGATCGGGGGGTTGGATCACGCAATGATTCCCGAGCTTGACCCCACTCCATCAGGGAATGGGTCAGTTGCAGAGGACAGATTTTGCATCCTTGGCTATGTCACAATCGGTGCGACTTTAACTGAATTATTTACCCTGCAAAGTGGTTGTTGTGGCAGCCACATTTGCAAGCCACATGGCAAATGGTCATTTCACTGAATTGCCTTCAACAACCTGTTGCACTAATGCACACATCACTTTCACTTAGGGACGTGCAAAGGATATGCAATATATACCCGTCGAATACAATCATTACAAACACTTTTTTCAATCCCAAAAAACAACCAAAACATGCTTTGGTGATTTGATTTGTGGTTATATTTGTTTATGCTCTTTGAAAGATGCTCAGTTTTTTTTTTTTTTTTTTGGGGGGGATTGGTCAAGGTTGGCCAAACAGGCCTCTCATGCGTTAACACTGCAGCGTTTCTTCTTTAGGTGCTCGGCCAAGACGGCTGTGTGCTCAGACAATTTTAACTCGCGCTGGCGTAGTATGCGAACGCGTGCGCATTGACAGTTGATCTTCCTTTTCTCCGGAATACTTATTTAAAAAAAAAAATAATTCCACACCGCGAGTTGGTTTCCCGGTTGGTTGTTGGAAAGCGCACAAATAGTGACACAGACACGCAGTGTGAATTCCAAAATAAAAGTGTATCTTGAAGACGATGATGTGGATCGGTGTTTCTCCATTATTTTTGCATCAACGTAGTTTGGTTGCTAATCAATTGAATTATACATGGATATGGTTATTGGATCACCGACCAAAAAAAAAAAAGCATAGGATGAGAATTTTTTCTGACAATATCCTGAATTCACTTTCTACATTATTCTATTTTGACTCCCTTACACTGAACTTTTTAGTGTCTGGTTATGCACCCATGCATACAAACTCTGAGCAAACTAATCTAATGAAAGAATATGATGGAATTATGGGCTTCTATCTAACCATGGATCAGTGCTGATGGTATGACCTGAAGAACTCCTTATGACGGTAACAGATGATACACCATAATCCACAATTGTCCAAATTAGGGACGTTAACAATTAATCCATTATCGATTGTCGACTAAGAATTGAATCGATTAAAATAAATTAGTCACAATTAATTTACATTAACATTTTTTTTACATGGGTAGTTAATATAACAGTGAACACCAATTCACATGTAGATAATGTGATAGTCATACTATATCCAGAACAAGTTACTTTTAAACAAAAAGAAATTGAAATGTGACCCATTAGAAGTCAACTTAAAGTCAGAGGATACATGTTTAGGGTGTTTTTACTGTCCTCTCATGTAAAAATGGGTCACATCGGACCCTCAACATTATTTAAGGGTTAAATTATGTGTTCCTGATACATGTTTCATTGTGAAATTTAGGTTATCAGTAGAAATAGGCACTTAACAATTAATCGTTAATCGATCGATAAGGTCAATCACTTAACGATTAATGAATTCATCGACAATTTGCATCCCCAGTCTAAATAAGTTCCCTTTGCACTTTGCCAGGTTATGGTAAATGGACTGCAGTTAAATAGCACCTTCATGGTACCCCACAGCTCTTTACAAAGCCTCTCATTCACCCTCTCATGCACACACTAATGGGCAGCACCGCTGCCATGCGAGGCGCTGCCAAGCTCATCGGGAGCAATTTAGGGTTCAGTGTGTTGCCCGAGGACACCTCGACAGTTGGACAGTGGGCGGCCAGAGCCGGGAATCGAACTGCCACACCCGCGCAACCAACTGAGCCACAACCGGCTCATACTTTATACTTTTGATGTTTTTCCCCCAATCAACCTTTGTACTCGTCAATGGTTCTAGGGCTAGTTTGTCTGAGCTAAACTTCTGGCAGACCATCACCACTGGTTTCAACTAATAAGAGAATTAGGAACTTAATACAATATGACAGCCAGCTGGAGTGACAAGTCAAGGGATAGCAACCACACTGTCTTGTACAAGATGCATCCAGAAAGCATTAAAATCTATCACAGTTCAATAATATGTCAATATACAATATATATTATATAAGTGATTGTTTTATATTTTCAATCTGATTTTGATTTCCATCACTAGTATTTTAATATGAGTTACAGTTTGAAATCTACACAAAAAGATACCATGAATTGTGAATTCCTCTTGGAAATCAATAATCTACCTATCCATCTGTCTAAGCATAGCGAATATGAAAATACATTTTAATGGTAAAATTAAAAAAAATTAAAAAAAAACTTACCAATGAAATGCATTGTAATGGAAGTAAACCATGCCAAGTCCGTATAAAAACGCAGCATTCTGTAAGGAAAAAGGTGTTGGAAAACCCATCACACATCAACATTTTTCATCAAAAGCAGGAGAAGGCAACTTCACATGCTCACTTTATTCTAGAGATCTATTCCTGAATACCGGTGCAGTCAACGCTGTTTACAATAATGTCTCAGCGCCTCTTGTGTGAATATACTCCACAGCCAAGAAGCATCTGAGTAAACTGACATTCCTCCAAACACAAAGGACAGGGATTACAGGGTGAGCAGAGCTTATGTTGGCACTGCACACAAGACTGAGGTTGAAGTCAAATTGATGTAGGTACATGGAACTGATAATGACCATGTAATGCAAATACATAACATTACCAACAAGCAACGTGTTGGGTTTTTTTCTTTAACATACCGCTACCTGTAAATTACAAGCAAAGCTCTTATTCTGGTTTAGTTATGTTATCATTCACAACTGCTGGGGTCCAACTGTCTCTCTTTCATCACATCAGGAGGGGGTCTGGGAGGGAACCAATGGGTCCAAAAGCAGGGGGAAAGGAGGTTCAATTGTATGAACGTTATTAATGGAGGTTGCAAAGACTGAGGATCCTCATGAAGTGTGTGCAGCCATTTCCTACTCTACATCTTAAGATGCCGCCAGTAGTGAACTACTGAACGACCCCCCTCCCCCCCGCCCCCCCTCCCAAGGTTAAAACGCAGAATATTAGTGCTCCTTTAATTCACCCCTGGAAAAGTTACATTTGACAATGTACTTAGTTTGGTTGAATTAGGACAAAGAGCTTAGTAATATAAATAATATAATATGTGTATATAATATATAATTTTATATTGATATAATTAAAATAATACAATTAATGGTGATTTTATTCATTCAAAATGTGAAGTTTTGTGCCCCCATTATGAAAAAATAGCAAGATCATAATTAAAACAGATAATTAATTCTCAATAATCTTATCTGGCAAAATAAACTTTTATTATTGTTGTTATTAAAGATGTAATTTCCTGTCCTCCACAAGTTTCCTTCATCCTTTCAACTGCTGTCTGCTTTTCCTATTCTTTTTTTTTATAATCCTGGCAGGCGGAAGAATGATGACCTGACATTAGAGGTCAAGGTACCCTCGACCGACCACCAAGTCACGCTGCACACACACGTCCACACAGAAATTGCTAAAGCGTACAGAGTTCAGCAAACTCACCTTCCAGTAGTCCGACTGTAAACTGAAGTACCTCTGGTATGCAGATAATGCTGAAAAGCATAAAGAACAGGACATGCATGTATTAGAAATAATAATAAAAATTACTAAAATTATTAAAATTACTACTCAAAACCTATTGGCGGTCAATACATAAGCAGCATGGTGGACATATTGAGAGCACAGGGTTTCCACTACTGCCACAATGAAAACAACATTTCAATGCCTTCAGAAATTTCTTTCTTTAAATATCAGATCAGTATAGTTATGAATTCATATCGTCACATGTAATTGACATACATTTACAAGGAATACAGTCACAGGAAAGCATTTATTTACATGAATGAAATGCTTTATTTTGAAGGAATAGCCAGTGGAATTGATATCACTTTAGGTACCAACGATGGTAACCAGATGAAAGGCAGAATAGTGGTTTTATCACTAGACATTGTACTAACTAATAAGTGACTTCATTACTTGGCACCAATACATTTTAGCACCAGCGGTGTGACAGAACCGTGACCACATGGCACCACTACACATTATACGCATCCATCCAGGACAGTTAAAGAGCACGAACATAAAAGGCAGTCCCACAAGAGTCACTCTGCTGGTTAAATTTAATACCATAACATTTCACAATACTAGTTTAAATGCGTGAAGGTGCAACATAATTTACTTCTTCGAATAATGTATGACAAAAATCAAATGATAAATGGACGCGTAAACTGTTTTCCACTCACTTGCTGTGTCTCTCAAACATAAATCTCACTCTCTCACTGCCATTTAGCGCTTGTCATATGCAAATCACTCATGTGCAATTTAGCCTAGCACGCCATGTAATTACACCAAATTGCACCGAAAGCCTTCCCACTTAGCTGCAGAAACTCCTATGTGCAGCACAGGCTTCACTCTGCGACACATTTGGACAAGAAAATAATGCAGCTCCTCCAGTTGTAGTTTATTTTTTCTTGTCAAGTTGATCCGAAAACTATTCAAAAGGAATATTTTCAAAGGCAACACTGAACAAAAAAACAACCCACTTTATTCCAGCTGTTCGATGAGACCTTTTAGATGAGACGCAGCCCTTTTCGCAATACAAACAAACAAACTCACCTTTTTGATAGTCCTCCAACAGGAGATTGAAGTGGCCAAGCTGACAGAATACATCTGCGTCAACTTTCCCCTCACTCTTAAGGATGAGTGCATCGTAGCAGCTAACAGCCTGTGTTGACAAAAAAAAAAAGTAAGAATGATGCTGAAGTCAAAGTAAACAAAACAATAAACAAAAGATTTCTTGACGACAAATTTTTACCAGCACGGTGACGGCAATGCAACGTTTGCGCATTTTGTAATGAAATCAGCACGCGTGAGCACAGCTGTACATATGTTGCACAGTGAAGAACACAATTAAAGAAAAGGGATGAAAACAGAGAAGAATTTGGAAACCGACGTTGCTGGGACTTCGAGTACAGCTTCCACGTCAGTTGGTGGCACTCATGATTTGCTAGAATCATGAGTGCCACCTCTCTGTAAACATCATGCATCATTTTGCGGGGCTAGCCGTGCAAACTTTATCAATACTAATGTGGACGTCAAAGTTTTTCTGCAACATTCGCTCGACATGAGGTTAAAATAGGCCATAACGGTGCAATTTACTGGAGTATTTCCTCTCTGTGGATCATTAGAAATGCGGTCAACACGCAAGTCACGCTTGCTACCATGAAAACCATATGAATTTGAAAACTGCTGTGATATGAATGTTTGGTCATAACGGGCAGCACTGCTTTCCAGCAAACATAGTTTCTAGGCTTTGATAGAAGGAGTTGTGAGCTTAAAGGTGTGGTTCCAAATTTTGGACAGGACCTCAAATCCGAGTTAGCCATTTAACCAGTCCTCTGCTTTAGCAGAGTTTGCTGGTGCTAGGCTAGCACAGGTCAAAATTATCTGCTCGCCTGCCAATAAAGCAAAGTTACCCACGCCACGATACACCAGAGGCAAATAGATCATAACGCCACACTGTCGATGTATTGAAAGAAGAATGTCGGGAGTAAAATACCCCCCGCGTCGCGTTGCATTTTGAGGAAACAGTGTCTAAGCAGCAACGTAGTTATACTTCCTGTTGTTTGGTGTAGGCTATGGCAGCGGCGGACTGATACTACCTAGACTACCGACTCTTTTATTTACCTGCCGCTATCACTGCTGCAGAAGCAGAGCCCAGTGCACAAAAGTAAAATTCCACCTCTGCCTAGAAACGAGTCCATCAAAAACGCAATGCAATGCGATGCAAGGGTTGTTTTATTTCTAACATTCTATCAACAGACATTTACATCGACAGCATGGCATTATAATTTATTTGCCTCTGGTGCAGTGCGGGGTGGCTAAGATTGTTTTTACTGGCAGGCTAGCGGAAACCACCGACTTGCGCTAACATAGCACCAGCAAACCCTGTTAAACTAGAAGTACTGGATGAAATTTGTGAATGAACAGCACACTGGCTAACGAAGAAACGGGTGTCTGCAATTTTGAACCACCCGTTTAAGCAAAGCAGATTTACTTAAAATCGTAAAAAGCCAAGCAGTCAACAGTGCAGCCTTAACTTCAACGCTTTTATTTCACTAATCTGACACCTTGCGACACACAGGAAGCAGTGCCCCAGCGGTGTCCTAGTTTGCTTGAAAAGGTGGTCTTGGCCACGTTTCCTGTCCTCCTGACGCAGTATAGACAAATCTTTGGCACGAACCGTATGAGAGACCAGCACACCATAAGCAAAGAAAAAGCTAGCCTGCGGATGACCAGTCATGCAAAGCCCTGCGGACTGCCATTGGGCAGTGTACTACAGAAAACACAGAGCCTTCACCACCTTTGAGATGTGGTAGAATTTTCTACATAGTATTTTTGAGTCACTATCACGTTTAAATCAACGTTGGACTACAGCTGATGTTGAGCCGGTAAAAACAGGAGAACCAAAAAAAATACGTCCGACAGTACAAACACGCCAAACAAAAGAAATCCAAAATGCAATCACCAGGTACATGATAGCAGATGCATTTGAACGGCAATGCCTATGGCGGTACAGCAGTGAGCCAAAGTTTTTGCCAGAAAATGTTCCAGGCATAGTTATCTCCCAGAAACATACTTGATCCTTAATTGCTCACAATACTACTCGATAATATGTATCCTCGTGCACAATTTTTTTAGATAGCACTGCAACAGTAGATACTGTAACAGAGCACAAACTCTGTCAATTTGTTCTATAAAGCACACAAACTGGTCAACACAGCATTCACCTTTCTCAGCATGTACTGTATTTATGAAGCAAGCCACAAAAAGTCTTTATGGTCAAACCACTGATCTACATCGAAAACAAGTAACCCTCATAGTTCAGTGCTTCCATCGACGGGAAGCGTAATTAATTCAAAACTTCAAAAGTTTCTCTTCGGGAACCTTTGATTATTAATACCAAAAATGCGGCTCGACCTAAACACCAGAACTTTCCCATACATTTGATTGAGAAACTTCAACAGGAACACGAACATGCTCACGGGCTGTTTATTGTGCATCAATTATCTGTTTGCAACTAGGCCACGACCATGGTTGACAGACGTGCATGGAGACCCCACACACCAACACAAGGTCTTAGGATTAACGATCTGCTGAGGACATCCCTAAGCGCTGTTGTCCTGCTGAGTATTAAGGGCAGACGTTTGAAAACAAACAAACAAAAAAAAAATTGACTGGCTAGGTAAAAATTCAAACTACCAAGACACCACCCTTCCAACGAAACACCTGAAAGCCCCATGTGTGGAATACGTAGGTCGAACACACGCAGTGTAGCTTCGTTCACGGCAACATGATTCTTGTACGTACATTAAGTATCGCATTGTTCGTTTCTTAGCTTATATTATGGCGTGTGCTATGGTAGTTACCACAGTCACTCGCAGCTAGTTTGCTAGCAAACAACTGCTAGACATTATATCACCATCCCAGCCATATTGGGCCACAGCCAATCAGCCTTCGTTTTTTGTTTTTTTGTCCACAACTGTGGTTCAACAATAACGGCGGTACCGTGTTAGCATATGCTAAACGTCCGAAGCGAAAGGCTGCACGGCGATGGACAATTAGCCGCTACACGCGGTTGCCAACGCGAACTGACGCACGACCAAATTCTAGCTGCCGTTATAAAGAACTCAACGGTTGTTTAGGGGGCCAATAACATTGTTTGTCAACTTTAAATCGCTTCCCCTTGACAAAACGACAAAGGAGAAGTCATTCGTTGGGGTTTGGGGGTTGTTCCGATACTTTTTTTTTTTTTTTCACCTCCGCAAGTCGCAACAGTTAGCTGGGTAGCAAGGTGGTGCATTCGCTCACCTTACCACGGGGGATCAGCGGGTTTAGCTTTACTTTGGATACGCGCATGATGCAATTTGAAAAACGAGTTGGGAACAAAACATTCGAGAGTGGTCTCAGTAACTAACCGCCGGTTAAGAAGGAGACGGGTGTTAACAGCGGGATAAAGAAGGCAATGGTGCGTTTTAAACACTGGATAGATAAAATGCTATTACGTAGCACGATACCTATTCTCAAAACGACCCATGTCACCATCACCAGTGTTTTTGGCAGGGTGGGGACTCGCTTTCTTCAACAATATTGGTGTGTGTGTCGGTTTCAAAGTCACGTAAAAAAAAAAAATTAAGTTGTTTTTTTTGTGTTTTTTTGCCCGGACACTTGAGGTCCAAACATCAACAACAGTGATATTTCCAACCATGGAGCTTTCTAACAGTATGGTGGTCAGCTCCCAAGTTCCGACAAAAAAATAAAAAATAAAATAAAATAATAATGCTCGCCAATGTCGTGGCTAACTGTGTGTTTAGCAGGAGTGGATCTGGGTGGCCCGTACCATTTTACTTCAAGGTGGCAAAACGAACCCAACATATGAGTGAATCGACAGAGTCGGCTGCGAGCCCACTCGGTGACATACCTTTAACAGCAAGGCCTTCGTTATGGCGCCATCTTCTTGAAGCCTCTGAAATCCAAACAGTGAACTGCAAGTAGAGGACAGAAAACACAGGCGGTTCACGAACACTTGGAGGCGATCAGATTCTCCGCTGCCACGGACCGAGGTAGAAAAATGTGTCGTGCAAAAAAATAAATAAAAAAAGAAAAATTAAGCGGCACGGAAAATTGACGCAACATCACGTCTCACCTGTCAGCTCCGAGCAAGCTCTGTTTCTCTTGTGCTGTTAGCTTCGGAAAGTCCTCTTCGATTTCAGTCGCTGTTCCCGACGCCATTTTCTCCTCGTCATTACCAGCAACGCCGAGGCTCCGTGCAGCAGCAGAGGCAGCGGCTGTGAGCGACACTCCGCACGATTTCATGTAGAAGTGTAGAAAAGACGAACGGGACCAAGCAACTCCGACGAAAAGCAAAAACAACGAATGTGTTGCACACCTCTCCAGGACTAAAACGGGGCGTAGCGTATTTCTTGCCAAATCCTCAAGGAAATGATCCCTTCAAGTCTTCCACACTCCTCATGGTGCACCGGCACGCGGCGTGTAATTCCAGAGGAAATTTTATGCGTGAAGTTGTCACAATGTTGAATTTCAGGAGTGATTGTTACTGATGAAATCGTAAACTTCCCTAAGCCATCGGTTCAAAGTTGTTGTAATTGTGTCACATAGGCAAACGCACGCCGCCGTCGTCGGCACGCCCTCCGCTTATCGCGGCCAATCGCCGGCCAGTGTTTGAGACCACGTGACGGTCTCCAGTCGACGGGACGCGAACACGCGAACGTACACGCTCACGCACACACCAAGTGGGCCAACAAGCCCAGCCTCCCGTCCTATCATTGGTTGCTCGAGGTATATTTTGATTACGTAATTGCATTTGGCTGTGAGCCATTGGACACGACGGCTGTCAATTTAGTCTAGTTCAGCCTAGCTTTTCACTTAAAGTTAAAAAAAAAAAAAAAAAAGAAAAAAAAAAAGAAAAACGAAAATGAAATATTATACATGTATGTTTTGTTTTGTTGTTTTTTTTTAAAAAAGGTATTTTTTTCTTATTTTAAAAACTATTTTTATGGATACATTGACACCTGAGTTTTAACGTCCTATATATATATTCCTATATATATATTTAATATATATATATATATATTAGTTAGTATGCTAATTTTGCTTGCTAATTTTCTTTTTCTTGTTTTCTTTTTTCTATTTTTTTTTTTTTATCTTTTGGGGGACCATTCAAACTATGCAAATGACGTCGAACGCGCACGCCAGTGTGGTACAGCGGACTCCAAAATGGCGAACCGCGGCAAGGGTAAACGGGCCTGCGTACATTTTTTTTTTTTTTTTGTATCAGCTTGGCTTGTTCATTATTATTATATATATTTTAATGCCTGCGTTTCTTACGTTATCATTGGCTATCATATTACTGACAGTTGTAATTCAGTGTTCTGTCTTTTACTCAATGGTAGTCACTACTTCTTCAGGTGTAGCTTTCCTAGCTTTAGCTTACGTCTAACGCAACTGTTACCTTCTGTCTTTTGCTACATTGTCTCAGAACCTCAACGTGACACTGTGTTATCTTTTATGGGTTGTCGTTGGTCATATTTATATTTCGATGGAATATAATCGTCTGAACTGACCGGGGTTTTCCAGCTGCAGTGTTAATGGAATGGTGACCCGATGTTTCACTTTCGCCAAGTTTCGAACAACTTCACAGCACCGCGGCGCCGCATTTATGTCCAATCCCGTCCGCAGATATTTGTTCCATATTGACAATTCTCGCTTTTCCTTGACCATGTATAGAGCTGGAGGAGGAAATTTACGACAAGGTCGTGGATTTGACAGAATATGCCAAACGACAGCGGTGGTGGAATCGCGTCTTTGGAAGTAACTCTGGCCCTGTTGCTGAGAAATACTCCGTGGGCACGCAGATAGCCATTGGTGGACTGAGTGGATGGTAAATGCTTGGTTTCATACTTCACATTGCATACCGAGAGAAAATGCTAGCAAGAGCTTGAGTGCTAATCTAAATGTGTATTAATCGAATCGGAAACCCGCTGAAGACGAGGCTTTGTTTTGCACCATGTCATGTATATGAATGAACTTGTCCAATGCAGTTGCTAATGCGGCGCGCTAATACAGCACGATTCAAGAAATACTACTGAATGCTGCTGGAAAGGCACGTTTAACTATTTCTCCTGGTGTGATTTGTTTCAGGTGTGTAGGGTATCTCTTTCAGAAAGTCGGCAAAGTGGCAGCTACATCCGTAGGAGGAGGTCTTCTGTTGTTGCAGGTACGACTCACGATTCAGTGACGTAATGAGCAAAGTCCTATCGCAGAGCGAATGACAACGAGGTGAATCTTACCCCGGAAGTGATTTATTTTGTTTAAAAAAAAAAAATCTGTCTTCTGTAGATAGCCAACCACACTGGCTACATCAAAGTAGACTGGAAGAGAGTAGAGAAGGACGTCAACAAGGCAAAGAAGCAGTTAAAACAAGGCACCAAACAGGCAGGCCCGGAGCTCAACACAATGGTGGACAAGGTAAGATCTGTTGTGCCCTCTGCTATTCTCCATTTCTTCAGTTTGCCAAACAGCTCGGGTTGTCGGAGTAGTGAGTTGATGTTTTCGATGCAGCAGAAGTGACAAGAAGCTATTACCCTGTAGTACACTGCTGATAAACCCCTCAATACTATATTACGAGCACTACTTTTTTTGTCAAGTATTGTATGTGTAAAAAAAAAAGAAAATCTCTTAACTGGCAAATAAGACCCTTCCACTTTAAAGAGTTACAGTTTTAAGGTATACTGCACAACTGTATTTGCAGTGAAGAGAGTGCAATTAACCTGCTGCTTTAAAGGCATTTTGTTTACACTAAAAAATTTTGGTCCAATGTTCGACCAAGCTAACACTAAGCTAGCTCTTATTGTTGACTTTCTCATCTCCTGCTCTCACTGCTGGCAAACGTTTCCTGAGGAGTTCTGTGCATTGTTCTGGAAATGTGATGCATTATTTATCCTAACATGGTCATATTTTAAACATTTTTTCTCTCTCTCTCTTTTGCTTATAGACGACAGAATTTGTGAAGCAAAACATTGTTGTCACAAGCGGCTTCGTGGGTGGATTCCTCCTCGGTTTGGCGTCTTAATCTGCAACAGTCTTCATCTGATGTCAATGAATTATAACAGAGGGAAATCGGAAGGAATCCTTGCAAGAGTTTGAGTGTTAAATGACAAGAAGCAAAATTGAATTTCGTTTCTAGCCTCGTGTTTTCACCTTGTTTTTTTTCTTGCAGAAGCTGCACATTGTTTTTCATACTGTACCTCCATTTGACAATCGCTGTCACTAAATACTCCTTTTTCCAAGCCAAATTATACCATTTATTCAGAAATGTATGTATATTTTTTTGGAATGTTGCCTTTTAAAAGTGATTTATTTATACCAATCTGACATGGCGTGCACAAATGTGTATCACATTGAGCATATTTAAAATCACCTTCATGCCATTGGTGATGCCCTTAAATACTTCCCTGGACGCTGTTGTATCTTTCATTATGTTGTATTGTTGGGAAGGTGCCTCATGTGTCTTCACTGAACGTTGCTCAGCTCAGAGCGTGTCAGGTTTGGGGATGTTTTGAAAGGACCGCTGAGGACTGAAAGTCATTAAATTGTTTAAAGTTTTTCTCAAGTATGCGTTTTAAACTCATGATTGGAGATTCCAGGGTGCTTCAGAAGACTCGAGGCATTTATTATATCAGCTGACTGCACTTACAGCATTTACCAGAGATTGCTATGCCCATAATCACAGCCATAACGACATTTGCACTTTGTGTATCCCTGTGGAATTTCTTTGCTGTCTATATTTTCAGGTAGAATAAATGTGTTTCTTGAAAATTGCATTGTGTAATGCTCTGATGTAAAAACAAAACCGGCGGGATGAATAAGAATAGAGCAGCACAGCTGGAAGAACAGATGTCTCTACTGTATATTAATTATTCATAGTTGAAATAAAGGAAATGACAAAGCATCACTTTATTGTTTCTCATTTGAGTTCGTTGTGTTTGTGGCAGGAAGATAATTCCTCTCATGAATTGACTTGCTGAGGACGTCAGTGCTACGAACTTGCACAGTGGAATATTAACCATGAGATGGCGCTGTGCTAACATAAATCCAGTGGGTACAACAGAGGCCCGGTTGGACATGAACTCACTGAATGACAGCGGAGAATCTTAATGAAATTAAAAACAACACAAATTGCATTGCACTTGTACTCCAACCTTTGAGCTAAAAAATAATAGTTTAGGTCTTATTAAAGCCTGGCTTTTGAGACAAGAGTGATGGTTATACAACAAATTATTATTTTTTTTTTTTCTACGATGTCGTTTATTTGAAAATCTCTTTTCAAGCAAAGGGTAAAACTTCTGGGCATCAAACTCTAGACTTAAAATCATGACAATTCTTAGTGATGGTTACGGGACTACACACAAGGTTGTCTAATTCATCTATTCCTATTAGCATTTTCTATGACAGAAAATGTTAAAAGAAACTGAATTGTGCAGTTCTTGCTTTTCCAGCTGTGACTTCTTTCCAAGTCTTTCTGTTTCTCCACTCACCACAACTCTGAAAACTGCTTGACAAATTCAGGTCAGTTGCTCAGCAGACTTATGCGCCAGGGTTTCGACAACTCGCTAGTTGTTATTCACAGTAAAGGTGCCCATTATAATGACCTCAGTCAAACACACAAACAAATTTAAAGCGTTGAGGTTCACAAACACACAGTTTTGGGGGGACAACGGTGCCATGTCTTGTGGTTGTATACCGATGTAATTGGAGGGAACTGCTTCTCGCCAGTTTTTCAGCACCTTTGACCTTTTCAGTGAATCACATCTGACCTTCAAGTTTGAGACTACCCACATTATTACATCTGATAGGACTGCTATCAGACATTGACCTGATCCACTGAGGGAGGTAACAATGTCCTTGCGGTCTGATTGTGTTACCTGTCTTTGTCTATTAGATTCTTCCTCCTTAACTCTGTAGGTTGCTCTCTATGTACCATGGAGGGAGGGGTCAATCACTCTTTGATTCCGCACATCTCAATTATAAACACAAAATATTTGGGTATGTATATATATATATATATATATATATATATATATATATATATATATATATATATATATATATATATATATATATATATATATATATATATATATATATATATATATATATATATGTATATATATATATATATATATATATATATATATATATATATATGTATGTTCATGTATTTTCTTTTGATGCATTAGACAGACTTAAACAAATACAATTTTTTCATTGTTAACAAAAAACAACACAACTACATTATTGTATTGTCCTAGGTCTGTGATAAAAAATGAATTATCTTGCAGAAACATCCAGTTTCGACCTCCAGTTTTGACCAGGAGCAGTTAATGTGCAGATGGAAAAATGCTCAGTGATCTTAGGATGGACGGCATCTGTCAAATCATGTCACCGTAAAGAAAACTGAAATAGTCTGATATGAACAAAAAAGAAATTCTTGTTCAACAACCTTTTTAATAAAAACGATGCACAGAAGTCAGTTTTTCCAAAGTGTTTTTCACTGTTTGTAGAAACAAACCAGCAAAAGGCAAACTTTCCAACGTTATCCGGCGACTCGCTGAATCCATCAGCGAGAGCAGCAAGTCAGTCCTGACACGGGACACCGAGGCCCCTCCAGCACAACTCCGGTACGACTACCAGTGTGCCTCCGCTTCACTTTGGAGGCAAAAACAACCGCAGCAGGAGAAACCCAAGCTTGGTTCTGGGTGTATTAGTCACACTGCTGAAGCAGACGAAACCCGGAGTGACCCGTCAGTGTGATGGAGAGTCCCATCTGACACTGACAGGTCAGAGGTCAGCTCCAGGCCGCAGTGAGACTGGCTGCTGTGAGTCAGCACTGATAGATCGCTAGCTACCCTCTGAATATTTCAGCCCTCCTTCTGGCCTTTTTTGTGTGTTTTGTATTTTAATGTGTTCTGTTTTGCCTGTAGTCTTCTACTCCTAAGAGGAGGACTCAAGACGGTGCTCCTTCGCCACGGCTCTGGCCGACTTCCAGAACGCAGCCACGATGATGTCTTAATGTCCTTTCACCTCTACAAAAGTTTGAGCCATCTCAGAGGAACGTCGCGAAAACACATTCAGGACACATCAACCTCAACCTGTTACTAACAATTTTAAAAGTTCAGCTGCTATTCATTCATTCATTCAATCACCTCTTCTATATTAGTATATTCCAATGGAGGGTATGGGTGCCATACTGGAGCCTAAACTCTGTTCTGTCTTAGGGCAAAGGCTTGGGTAAGTTCATCATGGCTAACAAATGAAAACCTTAACAAGTGTGAATCACCTCTGTATATATAAATTACCTGCAAAGGATAATAAAAAAGAAAGTAGTTTAACAAATATGCTGTTCAACCCAGCTTTCTTGAGCAGTTTGTTGGACAAAATGCTTTGATTATATTGATTAACAGCTTGTTGTATCATCATGGCGAAAAGCCAGGCTGATAACCTTGCTTTATGGAAAATGAACTGTATATATAAAAACCTCAAATAAAACAAATAAGTAAAAAAGAAAGTAGCTTAACAAATATGCCTTTAAACCCAGCTGCCTTGACACATTGATGTTGGACAAAATGCTATGATATATTAATGAACTACCAAAACACATTTACATACAGAAGTCTGATAGTCTATCATTTATTTGCCTCGGCTGTACTGGTGGAGTGGGTAGAATTATTTTTACTGGCAGGCTAGCAGAAACCGTTGAGCTTGCTAGCATTAAACTACAGGTGTGGATGACAGTTGTTCAAACGGTCTCCACTGATAAATAGCACGCTTGTTAACTTTGAAATGAGGTCCTGCGTCCACATTTCTGAACCGCCAGCCTTTTAATGGTACTTCAACATGACACTCTTAATAAACACTGCTATAGTACTTTAGCATTTCCAAACAGCAAAGATAAAGAAGGGCCTTTATTATTCATTACTCATTTAAACACATCCTCTTGGTTCTTAATACACCACAGGGGCGCACTAACAGGCCTGACTTGCAAGCCAGCGGGGGGTTGACATCCAGGCGCTGAGCCAAAACACTTAATGTGGATGTAGCCTGAGATGGACAAGGCACTGGTGTGGGCCCTGGCCCCCCAGCGTCTTCATGAAAACGCACCTTAAATATGCTCCATGAGCTCTGTAGCCAACAGCATGATCAGCTAATGTCGCCGGTCAAGCACGCGCCAAACACTTACAGATGTTTTGCTAGGAGAAAAAAAAAAGTAGCCCAATCAAAAACACACTGATACAAAAACAGGCAAAGACCGTCACACCGAGACCATCAATTGTGGAGCCTGTGGCCCCATATCTCAGCCCAACAATTAGTTCCAGCGGTATGAGGGTGGTTCATTGGAACCAGATGGATTCTACAGGCGCGCACGGACACGCACGCACACACACACACACGCCGCTCTTTCTCTTTGTGTCACAGCCCAATTTTTGCTTTATTCAAGAAATAGTGGCGTGGTTGTTGGTTACTGAAAACATTAAGCATAAACGAGCAGCTCAATGAAGAACAGGCGTCATCTCCGATTACAGGCACACTTTGTTTATAACACACATTAGTACACAGGGACGGTCGTTTAACCGAGGCTGGTTCCTCTGTTTTGGTGAGTTGTGTGCGGTACTTTAGCTTCCTCAACATGAACCTCGTGTGAGGTAGTTGAAAAGAAGCTGACCAACCCCCTCACATCCCCGAGGTCCTATCGCATGTGGTTTTAAATTACTTGTTGCAACTATTGCAATGGACTCTACATTTCTGTCCTTAGCTTCCAATTTTTGTCCTGGGAAAAGCCTCATTTCAACTGAGAACACGAGTGTATATTTGTATTTGTATGTAGCATTTACATTCATACTGTTATGGTGGAACAATGTGTGATTTTTCCACTGCTGTACTATGATAAAGAATGCTTTTGCCCATCAGTAGCAGCAGTAGCAGCAGCACCAGTAGCTTAAAGCCGCATATGAACATGGCAGGGAATACGCGAGCTCTCAATTCTCAAATTACATCTGAACACGCATGATTCAGTTGATATTACATTTACTTTACTGTTTAATAAAATTAATCATAATAGAAATAGAAATAATAGAAATTTATATCGAAGTGTCAAGGAGGCCGATGTGAGGATTTATCATTCCAGTTTGGGAAACAAGTTTGGGTTTCAGTTTTATTTAGCAAAGATGACAAGTTAATGGTATTTTAAGCCCTTCATGTCCTTGACAATGAAAATGTGGTCTAGCCCTTCCCCTGTCAGAAAGGAAACCTAGAAGGTAATGCGCAGTCACACACTGCTATTATAATGCTAGATTTCCTGGCATCGTTCAGAGAGAAAATCTGGTCAAGGGATTTGTGACCTTACACCAGTGTGTGTCACGATCTGGCAGGAAACAACCACCTGATTGCAAGATAATTCATTTCTTTAAAAAAAAGAGTAATACCTGTAGATTCTTTTTGTAAAAATATTGAATGGTCCCGAATTAACCTCAACAAATTTTAAACAGACACTCAGCTGGATAGGTGCATATGCTCTAAGTGTTATGATGCATCTAGACTGGGGACATAGATCACGCCTCAATGTTTAAAATCCTGCAGATGTTTAAATTACATACTTTGATTAAACCACTATTTTGATAATGAAATCAAGCATTATCCTTATTGTATATATTTATGAACTAAGGACAGTTGTCATACAGCTGCAAGCTGCAAGGAGGCTTTACAAAATGGGTATTTCTTCAGTCATTGAGAGGTTGAAAACATCAGATTACATGATTATAAACGCTACTTTTTTAATAATATAAATGACGACAATATCATTATTTTGGAACAAAATTAGAATTCTGCGCTGAACAGTCATGCTTCTTTGTCCTCATTTGTGCAGCTACACAAATCACCCACGGTAAACAGAGAAGAGTAAAGCCCTCATGCATTGTTAAAGGCGGCCTAAAATGGCCATTTCCAGATGTAATAAATTCATTTTGGTGGTTTACTTCCAACAAGAATTGAGTTGAGTTTTGCCAAAAAATCTCTTAGTTCGAGCTCCACAGGCCTGACAGAAGAAGCTCCCCTCTCACTCCACCCTGAAGAGGTTGTTTTGGCCAGGCCCCCTAGATCCAAGATGGTGGCCCATTCATAAAGTTGCTCGGCCAGGGCATACGCTTAAAAGGTTTGGGGCTTTTGTTTACGTCCCATGTCACTGTGTCCACTGTGTCACTTCCCATCATGCCTCTGTAACTCATGTGACGCAACAGAATATATCAGCCAATCAGAATGAGCTAAGAGACTGCACACAACATGATGTCATGCTGGCAGTAGAAAAAGTCTTGAAAAGGTCTGGCGATTTTCTGGCCTTAAGAAATGTTTGAGAACAATTAAATGTCCGTGACGATGAAAAGTATACAACAGAAAGAGTTGTTCAAGAACCGTGATTTTGATCAGAGGCCACTTGCCAGCTATTTCACAGGCGTTTTGTTTTTTGGGGGTTTTTCTGTATTGCGGTCTCTGGGGAAAATGCATTTCGGGCAACATGTGATTTTGATTTTTTTGTGCTGTAATACCTTATATGGCCACTAGAAAAACATTGGTTTGTCTGGCAGGTCTCCATCCATGGTTTGGACCCCTCATGCCAGCCCATTTCGTTGTGATTGGCTATCTGTTCACTGCATGCACAAAGCAACCAGCCAGGGGGCAGTGATGCCTCGCCCACATTTAAAAAACAGTCTGCAGGCACATTACTCTGAATTAAATTAAGCAGTGATAAAATGGTTCTCGTCATCTATACAAAGTCAGAGTGCTTCTCTCTTACAACTGGCAATTGCTCTGTTTTTCCTCCACTCAGATCAAAAGTATGGGTCTCATCCTTGACAGTATTGTAACTGTCCAATCCCATGTCACTGGACATTCCCAGTGACATAAGTCAGTTGCAAATGTCTGATCCTACTCTTTCTTGTATAAACAGGTTGAGGATGGGGAGGATAAACGAGACTCAAGGGTTATGATTGAAAATTACATTCTGTATCCACTGAGGGAGGCGGGTAGATGCTTGGTGGTAGCAGCCAGTTGTAGCCCTCTTGTCTTACATCTGGCACACACAGTACCATGGGCAAGCCATCTTGGGCAACAAAAAACCTATATGAGGATAGGGTCATGGTTTTACTGGCCAACAATGTTTAACAATGTCAAGCATTTTTGCACCACATGCCCAGAGTGTTAGGTCACAACACACATCAAAGCCAAGCGGGTTCCATTACCCGTCATTAGAACCCCTTTCCTGCGCATAGCCATGGATGCGTTTGGTGTACTGGAGAAGAGTAACACTGGTTACCAATACATACTTGTGATCTATTACGATGCCAAATGATTCCCAGAGGCTTTTCCTCCCCAAAGTATAGAGACGTAATTATGGCCCTTGTTCAGCTTTTCTCTTTCTCATGGAGCGAGTTGGGACTGCCAAGTATCCAAGCTAACCCAAGTAACCAAGCAGGATCTTTGCAAAATGTATTGGCGGATCCCACTGGAGGAGGCCTCAAAACAGTGCACCACTTTCAGTACACCATCAGGACTCTGCCAGTTTACAGTAATGCCATTTGGGTTTGAGTCCTTCAGCGCTGCTTACCTTGATGATGTTGTCATCTTCAGCCATACATGGGAGGACTATCTCCAACATCAAAGACAGATCCTGCATTAGGAGGGATGGCATGAGTCTCAGTGCTCAGAAGTGTGAGTGGGTCAAGGGTGAATATCCAATTTCTGAAATTTCAGCTTGGAGGGGGTCACCTCCGCCCTCTGGTGGACAAGTTTGAAGGTATTTGTAGTGTTCACCGCCCACGCACCAAGAGCCAGGTGAATTCATTTATTGGATGTAGTGGGGGATATTCAAACTGAAATCCTACTGTTCCATGCTTGCCAGTCCTTTGCCTAAACTGACTCATAAAGGACAACCTCAACCTGTACAATGGTCCCCAGAATGTGAACAGTCCTTAACTGCTCTCAAGAATGCCATGTGCTTCTCACCTGTCCTATATGGTCCTTACTTTCAGAATGTCATGGTCCAGCTAGATGCCTCTGATGTTGGCACTGGAGCTGTGTTGGCCCAAGGGGAAAAAGGACATTGGAGACCAGTTTTACATCTCAGCCATAAGTTGGGACCCCAGGAGACCAGTTATTCATCAATTGAGAATGAGAGTTTAGCCACAGAGCTCTTTCCTGGATCAACATAATGAAGTATGGTAATGTAGGGATCACACAGTGGTATCTTGACCTGCAATCCTTCTGTTTCAGGATCGCACACAAAACTGGCAAGAGTAACCTGTTGGCAGACTACCTCTCTCGGTTGACTACGACAGCTGCGCCAGGATAAGGGTGAAGGAATGTTGCAGTTTTCCCTGCCACTGGTAACCGAGCACAACAAGGACATGTTGATTGTCCTGAAATAATTGTCATTTTTTCCCCATTTTTTTTTGCAGCAATTCTTCTTTCCTTCTTTTAATAACCTGACAAGTAAAGGTAATGTGTACGTCTTCTTTTTTGTGGCAAACTGATGCATAGCATAAAATTCTACAGGGCAGGACAAACTGGTGCTTTGCTACCATATTTGTCTATTTGTGTCGGTCGGGACAAAACACAGCTGCCTATTAAAAGACAGAAGGTTGTTCAGGTTGTGGCGACACTGTAATAAGACCCACCGCAGCAGTTCTAGCAAGGCGACAAGTCAAACATTAGGTAATCTACCACCCAGGCCCCTCTGTGCAACCGGCACGCTATTGTCCTGTCTTACCCCTCGTTCACACCTAGGACAAAAACAGTGCATGACATCAGCTCGGGCATTATCGAGTCCCTTCTGTATGCTTTCGCACATACTAAAATATTAGCTCCAGCAGTCGCCTCCCCAAGCGAATCAGAATGAGTGGCACTGATGCGGCCGCGGGTGACTGGCAGCTTCCAGAGGACGAACCCCTTGGCCTTCATTTTGTCATTTGCATTAGAAGCGGGAGATGGGACCACACAACCCTCACCCCACCCCCTCCTTATCTGCTGCCTCTTCTCCTCCTGTCAGCCTCTGCCTCTTTGCACACCCACACATCCCATTTTGTGCCCTGTCATACTCCGTGGTGCAGAAAATCGAATGAGTCACCTCGCTATCGCTGGTCTGAGAAATGTAGCATTAACATGCAGCACACAGCATCTTTAGGAGCAATACTACTTTCACAGGTGGAGAAAAGGACAGGAGTAATTTCCGAAAAATGAGCGACAACCAGTAATGGGTAATTTCCATCTTCTCCACACATATATGTACTTTTACCGTTATGGAGAATAACAAGGATTTGTGCGTGCATTGCGGCGTCATCACCATTTGTACAATCGTTTATTGGATTTATAACTATTTCTCATTTAAATAAAGGGTTGTAGAGCTTAAGATACAGTAACATGACTGGGTTTGACTGAGTCATAATTGAATTGTACAACTACGCTGACCACCTTGAAGATGAATCGTTAGGTTTTTTTTTTGTCTTTTGCTGTTGTAATATTCCTTTTGTCGTGTCATTATTCATTTATTCAGTTTAACATTGAAGAAATAGCTAAATGAAGGGTTTGCCAGTATCAGGGATTCATCGTGTTTTCCTCATCACAAATTCAATTTTTTTTTAAAAAGATGTACATTTAAGTGTTTCCATGAAGTCTGAGCAGATGCTCGAGACGAACAGAGTTGAACTTTCTGTTAACTGGCTGCGTGCTTTGTTTTCTTATGAAAAGCTGGAAACACATTTATCTTAGAGCACCTGTGTTCAGATGTTGTTTTTCTCCCAGCTGTCTCTCTGGAGCAGCAGTTTTTGGCCATACGGTTCACTCTGAAAAGATCGTTTCTGTGTGATGTGTTTCTTTGTTTCGTGTGCTCTAATTTGAATTAATTAGAATTGACAGGGGGGACAAAAAGCCTTACTTCAGGGTTTAGTTGTGTCGCACTGTTTCATAACACTTATCTTTGAACTATCTTGCACTTCAAACCAAGATTTGTACATACCTTGATAGGGCTCGAGAACCCCTAAAAAGGAATTAGATTTACATCCAGATGAAACCCAAAAAATTACACTCGAGGTCAACTTGAATTACCAGCACACAATCTCAAGTCACACTGGTTCCTTAGCTCAAACGCAACGCAGCAGTGCAGTCCTTCATATTTCACGCAGGAACTGCCACTCTACACTCTCGGTGGCAAGTCGGGCCAGAATTTTGCTTGCCACCCGAGTGCGAGAACTGCTTCTGCAGCGGCCAAGATGTACAAAACAGCTGCTCGGTCAGGGAAAAACTTTACGGATTTGGACACAATAGGGTAGTAGTACTTTGGGTTTTATGCTAGGGGCGTTGTTGGGGCGGCATCAATCAATCAATCAATCAATCAAGAAGAAACCAACTGATCCTACCATAGCAAACTGGAAAAACTCCCAGTGGGAAGAAACCTCCAGCAACTCCTGCCAAGAGTTTACAACTCTTAGCTGCATTTTCTCCCTGGTCGTATATGGCTTCTAAGAGAAATCTGGAAAAGTCACATCTCAAAAAATAGCTACTATGTCACACTTAACCTATCAAAGATGCTGTAAGCTAATGTAACAAGGCCGTGGCCATGGATTCTTGAATACCACCAAAGGAAATTGGTCACCTTCACATCAGAACTAAGGTTTCTTTGTTTTAATTTTAAGTTTGGAGGAAATACCAAGAGGGCTATGAAGGGGGCACCGTTTAGTTAAGACATTTCTCTATTCAGCTGGACGAAGTGCAATTGACTGTTTTTGACAAGCTCTGTAATTCCCTTGAGCCTGTGGTCATCAGCACTAGGACGCAGGGCAGACACAGAGGGATAAGGCTTAGACTTAGCTTTGCAGGGTCATCCGTCGCCCCAGGGACACATGGGAAAACACTTAACTGCTCTTTGACTATCCCATACATCCCTCCGTATCTGTCTTGGAAGCTTCAATTTTGCCTTTTTTGTTATAACACACTGATCCCTCCGACCAATCACCAACCACCTACTTAGTCGTTGTCCCGATAGCAAACGTAATACGTCGCTGGCAATAAGCAGGTAAACGAGTGCAGCGGTCACTGCTGCACGGTGGTCTGCGCTGTGTGTCCTCAGCGATCTCTGAGAAGTTCTCTTTGATCGGGGCATTAAATTCCCACACTAGACGTTATGTTATTATTATTATACCTTGATTCTGAGCTCTTGAACTTTGTTTCCCCCAGCCCCAAACTCCAAAACCAGACATGGTACGCTCATCAAGACTCAGTTGTCTTTGGCAACAGCTCTGTCATTATTTTACCTGGTCGATAATGTTATTCTACACCGGCTATAAAACACAACTGTGTGATTTCAGTTTCCGTTTTTTTTTTTTTTTCTTTTTTAGGGGAATTGGCAAACGAAATGGTTCGTTTCCGAGGCTCTGTTTTAGACCAGTCCACATAAATCTTTGAAAAAAATTAGAGAAACCCTCCATGTTTTTCCAGGAGTTTAAAAAGAGGCTGAAAATTGATCTTAAATAAAGACCAAATTTGTCTGTCTGCGCATGAGGAAAAGACGAAGAGACTGAAACTGCAGCTAGGAAGGGAAGCCACTGGCTCCTTTACTTCAATAGACCAGTGAAATGACACTATGCCCATGGGCCAGATCATGGTGGCTCAGGTGTGACTCTGACCACCACCTGAGGGTGGTGGACAAAAGGATTCATCATCTCATCAGTTCAGGGTCAGTCACATTAGCAGAGTTGCTGTGCATGCGGACACAGCGAGCCGGACAGCCAACGGTTAAGGTTTGATGTGTGCTCAGGATGGGGACAACTGCCACATCACTCAAATATGTGAGTGCACTGCACTGCCTGTCAGGAGAAATGCACTGTTGTGTTTAGCATCGAGTTGTAGCTCGGGCCATAAAAAAAAAAATAATAAAGCAGATGTCCAGAATGACAGATTCCTTGTCCATGAGTAAGTAATAGAAGATGAAAAGGTGGTGTCCATTCCGTCCAATGAGAATTACTCATCTGGCTCAGAAGCCAGCAGTTTTTGTAGCTTCTGGTTGTTCATCCTGATTCTGCAGTGCCTTGTAAAAGGTAAAAAAAAAAAAAAAAAGAAAAAAAAGAAAGAAATCAGTAATTTGGTCGCTCAGGCATCTGGTTAGAGTTTCACTGACAGTACTGTAATTATTGTTTATTTTGAATAATTCTTATTTGTTTATTATGAAAATTTACGATGCGATTTTTTTGCCGCCGCAAAACCATTCGGATTTGCAGACAGACTCCAAGTGGTATTAGCCGGACTGCAACGCATGCATGATGCTTTGCTAACTCTTTTGAGGTTTGCAGAAAAATCATTATTTGTATCCATAACTAGGTTCAGTTTCATCCAGTAAATGTGTTTTAAGGACTCAAGCCACATTTTAATAAAATAATCACAAACTGAGGCCCTCGATAAATCTAGCAAACAGGAGAGATTCTCAACATAATTTTTCCCATGTGTATTGTGGACGTTAGATTGAGCTGAGGCTCACCGCAGCGCCGCTCAATGAACTTAGTGGAATGTGGTGGCAGAGAAACATTGGAGGCATCGAAGGCACTAAAGGTCCATTGCGTAATATGTGGCTTGATTTATGATTTGTATATTGGTGAAAGAAAACTTAATATACTTCCCATAAATACATTAATAGAAGTGTTTAATCGCAGTACAATTAAAGTGATTTGACTTTCATATATGTATATATATATACATATATATATATATATATATATATATATATATATATATATATATATATATATATATATATATATATATATATATATATACATATATATATATGTATAATCCTGCCTGACTACGAGTTTCATATTTAGGGTGAATGCTCACATCCTCAAATAAACCAGCGAAGAAGTCGGTGGATGAGGTATCCAGGTTTGGGTGCAGGCCACCGTAGCTCACTGGCAAACTCAGGAGGGGGAGGGGGAGTGATAGCCGCTGCAATCTGAAATGCAATCGTTTGACGTCGCTGTTTAAATCTCCAAATATTACACACTTAACCTTCAATTTCCTTTTTTTGTTCACCACTTCCAGACAACAGCGAGCGTATTTCAATATAAACAATACCCACGAACGACTCGCAAAGCCTTCCAGAATGCGCTGAAAAATGCTGAAACACACTGGTCGCAAGTGCAAGTAAAGAGTTAGCCATTATTAAGCACTTTTGCACAAAAAAAACAAAACAAAAAAACTGTTCAAAGCTCGTCAGAAAGCAGCCTCTTCTCTGGCTCTTCACCTCGGCCGCTGCTGAGCGTATCTTGCGGCTGGCCGGCGCTGCTCTTCCCCTCGCTGCCTCGGTCCCCCCCGCCCCTCCTTTCCTCCACATATGGGATTCACATTTGGCCTGACTGAACATTTTCTTAATGTGATATTATGATACATTATCTGAAGGCATTCGCTCCCCGTCATCACCTCTCACGCAGGCTCAGGCTGAGCAAGAGCAACGCCAGAGAGGGATGGTCGGATTCCATCAAGGTGAGTTACGGCCACTTAATTTGACACTGTTCACGCCGGTGACGACGATTTACGACGGCTGCAGTGTCGTCCCGACGCAAACTGCGCTTACGTGGGTCTCGCACCGCTCTTCCCTCCGAGAGCCTGTTGGTGGTGTGTGTTTTTCCCCCCTTCTCCTGCTGCCGGCTGTAAATCGCCTCTGTCGAAGGTTCGCGTATCTGTGTGTGTGTGTGTGTGTGCGTGCGTGCGTGAGGAAACAGAAGGTGAGAAATTTGCGGGTCAGTTGGGGTCTTTCAGGTAATTGTGTTTCTTAAACTTTTGACCCCCACTAAGCCATACTTAGTGTGGCGGAGCTCGCTCCCCCTTTCATCCCCCCCCCGCCCCGGAGACTTTTGACTCTGCATACCAGGATGTGCACGCGTGCGCGCGGGCGCACGCATGCACGCGACAGTCTGAGCAGAGGGAGCGGCGGCAGAGCGCGGGCTCTGCTGCTCGTTGCAGAAAACTTCAGCTGTGTGATCAGCGCTCATCTGGCCTCGTAACGCCCTCTACACCTTGTCCCGCCCCCTTTTTTTTAAACTGAATGATGATTTGGTTGTGGTGGTTGTGTTGGTAACATTAAATATTTCCCATTTCACAGTCTTTATGTTACTCCTAGAAGCAGAAGCCATTGAATCCAACCCCTCCTCCTTTTCACAGCAGTTGCTTATACATTTGTTCACTTCCTGTATTTATCTTGTACCGTTGACCAATCACGGAAGAGAAACACTAGACTATGCAATAGTAGAGTTGACAGGATACTCGTAGCCTTTCAATCGTTTCAGGTCTTTGCTCAAGTTTATATACATAAACTGTGGAACAATTATAACAAGCTAACAATTCTAACTAGCTAACAATAATAACTAGCTAAAAATATCACGTGAGTTGCCTGTTTCATCCTTTTGCTCCTTCCTCTTTTCACACATTCATCAGCAGTCTTTGCCGCCTGCGCTAGTCTTCAGTATTACAAGATTCTTCTTTTTTTGAAAAAAACAAACAAAAAAAACCCCCCAGCTGTCCAGCTAAGGCTAACCGCCGCGGCTAGCATTCCAGAATCGCTGAAAGAGCAGCAGAGCGCCTGATGTAATCGACTTGCAACGGCTGCGGTGGCTGTTGCCGTGCAGGGCTGCCGAGAAGCAACGGGAAAACTTTGGTCCTATTGTGACTCGCTGTCGTCCTTCCATTGGTTGGATTTTTGGCTTCTTCGCCGCCCAACCCGGTGGTGTGGTCTCTTCTTCTACGCCGGGTCACTTGGGAACGATCGATAGGCCCCAATCTGCAGTGGTGTTGTTTTTATTTTTCCCCACTTCCATTTTCCAATCACACAAGCCAGTCACATAATTGTTTACAGATGAAGACGAGCGAATCCAAAAATGAATATGTCTCCTGCGCGTTAGCAAAGCAGCGCGGGTTGAGAATGACATTGTGGGCATTTTGGACATTTGCAGCGTTCGACAAACTAGCCAAACTTTGCGTTCGGAACTTTTCGCGTGCAGCAGGGGATCCTGTTGTCACTAGCTCGTTAAAATTTATTGTCTGTACCGATGTTTACAGATGTCCCCCCCCCCGACCACCACCCACAATTTGCATGGATGAGAAGGCCCCTCAGGGGGAGGGGAGTGGGATGGGGGAGTGGGTGGGTGGGCAGTTGTTTTTAAATAAACTCAATCTGCTAACAGTTTTATAACCCCGACCTCGTAAAAAACCCGCTCGCACTCTTTGGTCATCTCTCTCCTGGTGGGGCCGGCAGAGTCCGTCCAGGGCTGGAATTACCATTTGCTGCCGTGGAGTGCGTTGGTGCGTCAGCTGGTGTGTCTGTGTGTGTGTGTGTGTGTGAGGAGGGAGGGAGAGAGAGAGAGAGAGAGAGAGCGCTTGATATACGATTGCTCTGTCACAGTCCGCATGTGACAGCAGTCGTCCCTGCATATTGCGTGCGTGCAACGTCAGTCAGTCCGCCGCTGGTCACCTCTCCGCCCCTCCTGCTGGAGGAAAGTCAGACTGAGACCAGTAGAGAGAGAGAGAGAGAGAGAGAGAGAGAGCAGAGGAGCAGAGAGTAGCACTCAGCCAATCGGTGTGTGAGTGTGTGTGAGGTAGCGAGAGGGGCAGAGAGGAGCCGGGCTGGCTGGGAAACAATAGCTGAGCGACAGATCCGGCGTTGCGTTCAGGATCCCAGCCTCTTTCTGCGCACACCTCCTCTTCCTCCTCCTCCTCTTCCTCCTCTGCCGCCGCTTCCTGGCCGCCCGTCAGCGCAAGGTAAAGATCCGTGTCGCTCCTCAGCATGATGACGATGACGATGATGATGATGATGATGATGATGACGATGACGAGTTCGCTCTTGTGTTCTTATTTCCGACCGGCCGTCCTTCTTCCAGAGAGGTATGCGTTTTAAAATCTGCCATCAACTTCCTGTTTTTGCAGTCATTCCCCCCAACTAAACTGATTGAAATGGCCCATATGCAGACATTTTTTTATTTTTATTGCAAATTTATTTATTTATTTTTTTTTTTTGTTTTCCGGAGCCTTTTCACATACATCATACATGAGGTCACCATCTGCTCACTTTTTCTCCGCGGCGCCGCAGCCCCGAGCTCGGGTTCCTCTTTTATGGGTCTTTTATGGCAGGTATTTTCTGCAACCCCCCCCCCCCGCCCCAACCCTTGCGCGCGCTGAAACTGGAAGTGGCTGTGATTGGGATAGATTCTAACCAGGGGGAACATGTTTTTGTTGGCGCCGGTGGATTTGCTAATCAGGCACTGACAGCGAGGGTGGAGGGACACTTTTTAAACTCGCGCAGCGTGAGGTTGCCGGCCTTTGGCGTCACTTTGCGTCCACGGGAGGAGGATTCCGAAAGGCTGGGGAAGTTTTGTGAGTGTTTTCGGAATTCTCTTTTCCCCGGAGTTCTCTTGAAATCTGTTTTTTTTTTTTTTTTCCCCGTCCAAAATGTGAACAATTCAATTTTAAAACATATTAATTCCATTATTGGGGCATGATGAATTTAATCCGACATAAATGATCCAAAAAAGAACTCAGAACCTTGCTTGTCAAATTAAATATGGATCAAATTCAAAAAATAAAATGTTATCTTAGATTACCAAAATGAAAGAATGTTAATGTGTTCATCTTCAGAGAAAAAAAAACAAACATATAACAGATGGTCTTCATTACCTCGAAACTACTCAAATCCTAAAGTTAATTTGGAATTTATTGTTTGATGTCCGACTTAATTTAATCTTTTAATACAAATACGTTGTAGATTAAGAGCTGAAGTTGTGACGTCTTGGACCCAAAACAAAAACGTGTCATTTTTAGTATCACTACCGTGTGCTACACTGAAACAGTAGTTTGGATCCACGAGTGGGATTCTTGTCACAGTAGCTGAACGTTTTTGTCTTCTTGCTTTAATGGACTTTGTTCGTCACACACGCCCAATGTCGAACGGGTCTGGACCTCGGCAGTAGTGGTAGTGGTGGTGGTGGTGGTGCAGGACTCACTACTGTAAGAAGCAGAAGGGGAATGAAATAAATGGGCAGAACCTGAAAAAATTTAAGTGGATAGCAGGACATGAAAGGACATGAAAATTGTCTTTTTGTACTGATAGTATTATCAGTCTGAAGTTTTCACTGGTAGTTTGGTTTTCTTTCAATCACGTATTGTGCAGGGTTTCCTATTGTATAGACACAGTTTCCCATGAAATTCAACCAACTTAGCATTCGGACGCAACAACCCTCTGCTTATTCCTCCGGTCATCACTCTTGACCAGGTGCAACGATGACCTGATCCAATTACTCCGGCGAATTGAATCCACGAATAACATTTGTTTGGCACCATAAAAGACTCTGACTGTGACTTTTTGGGGCAAGAGGCGCGGCCTCATCATGCCGGTGGAATCTTCTCCTTCACGTTACCTCACCCCAGACGAGCCCGACTTGTGTCTCGTGGCTGTTGTTGAAACGCGCCTTGTGTTTCACAAGCATCCCGGCCTGCCTTCGCCGGGGGCAACGGTGATCCCTGTTTACTGACAAACATTTTCCAGTGTTGTTGCGAGGACGTGTAGTAATGTTGTTTCAATAATCAGGCCGTGCTGCATAATCCAGCGCCGCCCCAGAGGCGGAGAGCTGATACTGAAGCTGTACTCATGTTGAGGGATTTCGCTAAATCTTTTGATGATTATTTTGGGCTTTTTTTTATTTATTTATTTTTTTTTTGTCATTTAAGTCTCAAAGAACTCCAGGTAATGAGAAGCAGAACTATATTGTTTGCTGATTCTAACTTTGTTTGTTAAATACGTGAACGTAGTTTGTGTAATATCAAGCGGTTGAGGGAGTTTAAGTGAGAGCATTTGGTTTTTACAAGGAGCAAACCCGATACTGAATCCCATGCATCTGTTCCCTGCTTCACGGCCCCAACTCTGCCATGTGGTCAAATCACCAATCACAGTTGTTAACGGGAGTTTCGCATGATAATATCTCGGTATCAATCACAGAGCTGAGCAGCTACACGGTGGCCCAAAATACACAAACGGCCTTTTTTTTCTCTCTCTCTCTCTCCCCGCAACAGAAACAATTACGTAAGAGAGAAAGGGCGAAACGAGGTGTCGAGACGGAGGCCAAAACTACAAGGGAAACTTCCTTCACGTTGTTTACCCTCCGCGTCATCGTTGTGTGTTTCCGGAGGGTCCCCGTCGCAATTCAGGCCAGATTTCAGAGAGACGATGAAGGGGTCGCCGGACTTTACGCGTTTTGCAGGCGGCGCGTGCGTTTCGGCGTCTGAGTTGTGTGATTGACTTGGCCTGCTCCTCTGGAGCCTGCGGCTGCTGGCTGAGGCGAGGAAGGAGCCGCCGATGACAGACGTGAGACTCTGTGGTAGGTAAGGAGGACAAAGAGGAGGAGGAGGAGGAGGAGAACCGACCACTTCTAACTCACGCATGTGCGTGCGTGTGAACGAGAGCCGCGGCAAGGTGTTTAAATGAGAAACGAGGTGAGCGCAAAATGTGACGGGCCGGGGGGGTGGGGAGCGATGATGAGATAGGCAGGTGAAGGGTCCGAGTGCGAGAGGGGGGGAAATTTTTTTTTTTTGATGGGAGAATCGCGGTGAGATGCGTGCGAGAGAGGGAGGCGGAGGTGACTGTGATAGAGAGTCTGACAGGAGAGCAGGGAGAGGAAAGAGGGAGACACGCAGAAAAAAACCAAGCAGCTCAGATGTTTGTTTTTGGGGTTTTTTTTGCCCTGCACTAAACTCCATTTCAGGAGCAGGAGGAGGAGGAGGAGGAGGAGTGAGCTTGTTCGGAGGGTTTCACGGGCAGCCGTGACAAAGCAGCAGAGTTTAATGGTCCACTGTGTAAAGTTTGGCCTGAGTTATGATTTTTATATTGGTAAAAGCTTAACATGATGCCCATAAACACATTCATAAAAGTGTATACCCGCAGTATAAAAAAATGAATTTGGTTTTGCTACCCTTAGAACGCTTCCAGTTAGCTGCCATCTTGCACCGCCATATTTCCAAGGAAGCCTGGTGTGGACAATCCAGCCGCCTGACAGCGTGATTGGTATTTAAGGGTGAACACTGGTTTTCTCAAATGAACCAACAAAGAAGAAGATGGACGAGGCACCCAGGTTTGGGTGCGCAGGCACTGTAGTTCACTGGCAAGCTCAGGAGAGGGAGGGTGAGAGGGTGAGCACTGCAATCTAAATTGACTTGATGTCACTGTTTCTTCTCCAAAACTCCCAACTATTACACAGTAATGCTTGGAACGTGCTCGAATCTGGATTTGTCAGGTTTTTAATTGCAGCAAGTCCGAGTAAAGTTGCAGATAGACCCAACCGCACTCAGAGCGTTCATATCCTCATATTCGCACTCAAACACCGGGGGCGGCGGCAGCTTGCAAAGTGTCAGTCACCGCTGCAGGCATGAGCCCCTCTGGCAAACGAGCGGAAAGCCGCAGGTTGCTCAGAGCGCCCGTATTCAACGCCACGGTGCCAGACGGGCGCGTGACAAGACCCCCACCGCTGCCCCACCGACCCCTAACCCTAACCCTAACCCGTGTTGCGCGGACGAGGAGGTGAATGCAGCTCGCCGCCGCTACTGGCTTTGTGTGGGCGGGCGTACAGCACAAGGCAAAAGGGGTTTTTCACTTGCAATTTTGCCGACCCAGCGAGATTAAAACACTGCTATCAAAGCAAACGTATATACCTCACACCCCATTGGATCCTGTGGCAGAGCAAGACATTTTCCCATTGGGATGGGGAGGAGGCACAGGTTGAGATCATGACTCATACAGGGGTAGAAATAAGTAGATACCTGAAATGACTACGTCTATGATTATTTTACTTATTATTGTAGGTTTTTGTATTTTTTAAATGTTTTCAGGGTGACCTTATGGCAGTACGCCTGTCACCATTCCTATGAATTAGAGAGCAGGAAGTCTTCACAAATGTTAAATATTAATCATCACCCTATACATGTCAGCTTGTTCCTACTGTCCTAGGGTCAGGGTTAGGGTATCCTGTTTCGCTAAGAGCAGAATCCAGGCTAATCATCAAGTCCAAGATGTATCTTTAAAAAGACAGACAGATAGTGAACATCAATCAACAAAGATATGACTTGAAATGCTGTAGTGTGGAAGTGTGAAATCAGATTTACAAATACATGAACCCAACAGAATAGGTTATTCACCATTTGCCAGCAAGGGTTGGCTCAATGCGTGGCAGCAGAAGCTAGTAGTGGCACCTCCTGCTTCCTGCCTTCCACTGTAGTTGCCAGTGTCTGAGGCAGCTACCACTGCCCTGACACACAACTGCTGCTGTTGTGGACATTTGTTGTTATTTTTATTTGATGAAACAGTCTTCAGTGTGTTAGATTCACTGGCAGTAGCATTTTGTGACGTGATATCTACAGTCATTGGGTTTCCTTCATTAATCTCTCAGTTGCCGGCAAGTCGGTGGCAGCTGCCCCACACTGTGGCAGGAGTTGACACAGATGTTCAGAGATTAATTATGAAAACCTTGCAAATTAATGCAGAAACCACAAGATGAAAATAACACTTCCATCAAGTCTAACTCATCAATGACGACTTCTCAACCTGCAGAGTAGCATAGGAACGTCTGGACTCACCAGTGCCCCCTACCTTGAGGCAAGTGAACTGCCTGCCTCACCCAGCGCCTCTTCACTGCAGTTGAAAGATCCCTTAGTACACAAGCACTGATATATTATAAACACCAGCTAAACTATGCAAAGTCAGGTGGGTGGGAGGCATATATTGAAAGTGTTTGGTGATTGGCAACATACAGAGAAACAGCGACATGCTCTCATTGCATGGCAGAGCACAGTTCTCTTCCCAGTATTTGAACGGAAATGCGAATATTTGGCAATTTTAAATGAAAAAACTGTCCAGATTGCCTATGATACCTATGCCTAACATTAGCTCGAAGGAAAGCAACATTAAAAAAAAAAATATCTCCATTCCTATATGCCCGCCGTGCCGCAACTATTCTCAACTCGCCATTGTTTCTGGGAAGGCCCAAATTGTCCAAGCTGACGCGAGCTTAGCAGCGGCTCACGCGGTCGCCTCCCCTCGAAGCGGCAGCTCGCGGCCGAGATGCCCTTGGCCGATCTAAAGTCCGCACTGTTTGTCTTATCTTTACCGGGAGTGATATATTTAGTGAGGGGAGCTTAGCTTTTAGGAGGACAGTGCGCGGGGAGAGTGAAAGGGTGGAGGGTGCGGGTGGGCGGGTGGGTGTGTCTGCGTATGCGAGGGACGGAGGCCGCGTGGAAGAGCGCGCACACACGCAGTCGGGAGCTGGCGTCAGTGGACGGCGGAAGAGCTTGGCACTCCACATACCATGCCGCTATGATTGTGTGTGTGTGTGTGTGTGTGTGTGTGTGTGTGTGTGTGTGAGCCTTTGCTTCAGTCAGGAATCTGCCCTTTAGTTTATTAAAAGCTGCTGAAACAATGGAGAGAAGCGAGGCTGATGCAAGGGCAGGTCACCACGATGTCGCCCGAAAGGGGACGACGGCCAAGAGACGGCGAGACAGACGGGGGGGCGCTGCGGCCCCGACGCTCGCGTAAATGTTTACACCATATGCCATACTTCTACCTGTCATGTCTCCTGATGTCTCGTCCTTTTCATGTCCTTTGGCGACACCTGTTTTCCGTGTGTTGGATTTGGCAGCTTTGGAACTGGGCCGGGGACCTATTGTCGCCGGCCGCGGACGGAGGCGTCCCTTAACAACAACTGCGTTCTGGCCGCCAGCTGGCCTCTCTGACACAGCACCGTCTCTCTCTCTCTCTGTCTCTCTCTGTCTCTCTCCCTCTCTGGCTCGCTCTCCAAAGGTGCGGGTGCTCGGGCGAGCCGCTGCAGGAGGGAGAGCACTGCACAGGGAAGCTCCACGTGTAGCAGTTGCATGGGCAGAGAAGGCAAAAGTATTCAGATTCTGTACTTAAGTAAAAGTACGGGTACTTGTGAAAGTACTGATTCAACTCATTTACTCAAGTAACCGTAAGAAAGTAAAGCTTCTGAAATGTATTTAAGTACCAAGTAAAAATGACCTTTTTTTGCCATCAGTGAAACAATATATTCATTCATTCATTCATTCATCTTCTATACCCGCTTATTCCTATTCAGGGTCACAGGGGTCTGCTGGAGCCTATCCCAGGGCGAAGGCAGGGTGACACCCTGGACAAGTCGCCAGTTCATTGCAGGGCCTGAAACAATATATTAGCTCATAATTTGGAACAAGAAACGCTTTGGTACTCTCAATACCATATACTGTATATATTTTCTTCTTAAACTGCAGCACAATCAAACTGTAATCAGTAATACTTATGGCCAAGTGAGGCATTATTGGATGTTTACACTTTTATTAACACTAACCAATGTTATTTTCTACACTTGAAATTTTCTTTGTGCTGAAAACAGTCCCTCTAAAATATGATCCTGTTTTTTATTGAACTTCACAACAGCAGAGTTCAAATATTAAATAATAACTTCAAGCACAGAATTTGTGTATTTTAAACACAAAAGAGACAGGTGTGCTTTTCCAATGTGAGAAATACAAAGTAGAGATATTTGCCTGTAAATGTAGGGAGTAAAAGTAAAACATCACCAGAAAAATACATTCCGTTACTTCTCACCTCTGCCAGTTGGATTGTGGCAGAAAAACAAAAAGGGCTAAAGTGGACAGTGGCACATATGTGTGTGTGGACTGAGAAATTCTGCAGAACATACGCCCGGAACGTTGGCTGGCTCTGTAGTGACTCACTTTTTAAAATAACAGAATTTAAAGATAGCTGTTTCACTTCAGGGTTCATCTGTCCCACTCACTCTTTTACTGAAACCATTGTCTGAATCGTTCGAGTGAGTCATGCGACTGATTTGAGGATAATAATACTTAATATTATTTTCCTTGAAATGTCTGTCAACATTTTTGCTGCTGTCTCCTGGTGTCCACCTCTTTGCAGGAACTGGCAGCAAGACACAAGTGAAAGGGGTGGTTCACAAGTTTGGACATAGGACCTCATGTCATAGTTAGCCAGTGTGCTATTTATCAGTTTTAACACGTTTGAAACAGACCTCTAGTCTAGCAGAGTTCACTGGTGCTATATAGGCTGCTAGCGCAAGTCAGAGGTTCTTGCTAGCGAGCTAATAAAAACATTCTCACCCACTCCACAGTGCACCCAAGACCAATAATAGTCAAGTTAGCTGTTCTTTTTTAGATTGTTGTAGTAAAGTTAACTGTTCTGTTCTTTTTTTATATTGTTGTTTTTCAAGCTCCAACTACAGCAAAGCAAATTCCTTGCAAGTGTAAAACGCACTTGGCAATAAACATGCTAATGCTAATTAAAACGCCAGACTATTAATGTAAATGTCTGTGTTGATAGAATAATACTGGCTTATCGCATTGCATTTTGAAGGACGAGTGTCTCAGAAGCAACATAGTTCTGCTTCCTGTAGTTGGTAGTTGGCTATGGCAGCGATGCACTAATGTTACCTAGGTTGCCGGCTCTTTTCTTTACTTGACACTTTCATTGCAACAGAAGCAGAACACAATGTACAAAAGCAAAAATCTGTAGAATTCTCACAAGTTAGCTTTTGAGTAATGAGAAGCCCACATTTGTTATTGATGTCAAAAAATATATTTTTTTAATTCAATGTTCAAAAAGCAACATAAAAGCAAAAGTGACTTTGACATTCAGATGCCCTCTTTCACTGGTCTAAAGGATTCCTTTCTTCTGAGTGAAGAAGGAAATTTTCCCCCAGAGTGAGACAGGAGTGAAAACGTGTTTTCCATTGTCGACAAGCTTTAATTCGCACCTCACTTCTGTCAGAAATGATCCCAAGTCAATGGCTCCACCCGTTTGTCAACCATCGAGGGGTGGTGACTGGTCGGTATATTTTCCAACGAGCCGCAAACAAACCACATGGGACCTCATGTCAGACATGAAATCTCAGCAATCCAGCCGGCTTGTGAAGGTGAAAGAAGACTGAATCTGTTCTCGATGGTTCAGTAAAGGCTTTCAAACAAGTATTGAAAAAAAAAATATATATATATACATATACATATATTAATTGTAGATTTACCGAAATATGAACCGAAGGTATATGGACAAAGTTATTAAGCATTGTCAGATTAATTAAGCAAATTCTTATAATTTTTCAATTTTATATTTTATATTTTGGAATTTTTTATTGTACATCTGTCCTCACACCAGCAGTTTCTCCTGCGTCCGCCGACGTCCACTGGCAGTAAAATACGTCTCTTCTCTCCAACGCGCTGGGGCTGGAGGAGCTATCATTTTCCCTGCGCTCTCAAGGGTTCCTCTTCCCTTCCAGTCTCGGTTGTTCGGAGTGCGTCGTCGCAGGGATCTGTTCTTGCTGTAACGGCTTTCCTGCGTCGCACGGCGCGCACTCTGCCGAACAATTGTTGATGTCAGGCCAGGTATTTTAGGATGGCTGTGCTGAGACCCGCGACTGCACCCACTTCCTGAAATTGTCTAATAATAATAATTACTCTAATAATGCTATCATAACATAATATTAATCTATTTATAATACACACACTAGAAAAAAAAAACACACCGAGACATAGATACACACTTATTTCTTGATATTCATCTGTTTGTGACATTATAAATTAATAATAAATAATAAAGAGCCGTTCTAATTGGCAGCCGGAGTGTGGGAGCTTTAGTATCGTAGGCTCTCTGCTATGTTAACCTTGTAGTTCATTCTCAGAGGTCACAGAATACATTTCAGGAAATGTTTTTTTTAACGATACCTCCCCCCCAAAAAAAAGTAGTTGTATTCACTGTATCTCGAGAGGAACGTTAGCGTTAAACGGCTCCCCGCAGCAGATTGAAAAGGGGGGTGACGGTTGGTGGTCGAGAGGTTGTTGAGGGTTGTTAATGTGTCTCACAGAGGCAGTAGAGACGTATCACTTTCAATTCCGGCGAACTCTCGCCGCACGAGACTCCACCTCAAAATGACCGAGCCGGTTTGCCGAATTGTGGGAAGCGTTTCTCCCGCTCGCCTCGGAGGCCGCGCGGCGCCGTCCGCCGCTCGGCATCGAGGTTAGGCTCCCCGCTGCAGCGGCTGCCGCGCCGCCGCCGCCCACTTTTACGTCCGCCCACTTATCCTCATTGTGTCAAAACGGATGACGCACGGCCCGCCGCTGCGCTGCTTTTTCCCCCTCTTTCGCGACAGTTTTTCCCGGCGCGAACGGTCTGAGTCATGCTCGAGTCTCGAGGAGGGTCCTCTTGAATTGGTGCCCCGACCTTTCGACGCGCTTTTTTTTTTTTTAAGTGAGACGCGCAAGCGTGCCGTTTAGCGCTAGCTCCTCAAAAAAAAAACAACAACTCAGGAATAACCGACAAATCTACGGCAATGTGTTCATAAAAAAAGTTTGACGGGCGAGCAAACAAAGCAAAAAACAAAGCCGAAGTCGAAACCCACGTCGGGAGGACAATAAAAATCAGTTGCTTGGAAAGCAAAGAAAAACAAAAATGCACGTGAAAGTAATAGCCGAGGGACTGGCACAAGGCCGTGCGCTCACGAGGAGGCCTGCTGGGAGAGTGATTGATTTTAATGAAACAGTCCCTTCCTATGGAGGAGGGGTGAGGAGTTGGGGGGGCGGGGGGGTGGAGCTGCAGGCTGTTTGTGCATGGCTTAAAGTTTCTCCGCTGCAATAAAAGCGCCAGGGTCGTGTGTGTGTGTGTGTGTGTGCTTGCTGTAATTAAAGGAATTATGTGCAGGGGAAGCAACTAAATAGACAAAATTGGAATCTGTTGCTGTTGTGGTGCTCAGCAGATGCACAGAATGCACGCGACACGCACACACACACACACACACGGTGAAGCTTGTGATCTTTTCATCAGCAAATGTACAAAATGACTAGCAGGCAAAAACACACTGCCATAATTACTTTTCTTACTCTTCCTGCTGATGTTTTCCTGTTTTTGTTTGTTTTCCAACAGCGGACGATCCGGACACTGGGGGGGGGGATGGAGCTGCCGGATGCCGAATCCATTCTGCCACGACTATCTCCGCACCTCTCCTCTGACCTCGAAGCACTGCTGAGCTAAGCAGGACGAAACACAGACAATTTTTTGTTTTTATTTTTTTGAATTTTGTCAAATCCTGATGTGCGACGAGGCCGAGAGGAAGCGAGAACCATAAAGAGGAGACACGCCGCGAGGACCCAGTGTCCTCGGAACTGTTCGGTCATGAAGCCCTCGATCTCCGGCAGCTCTCCCTCCGGTTTGATGCTGCTCCTGGTCTGCTGCCCCCTGCTGGGCCTCGTCCAGTCCGCCGGCAGCAACAAGGCCAGCGACAAAGGGCAGGCGCAACTGAGAGACAGTGACCCCGAGAGATGCATGAGACACCACTTTGTGGAGACTATCACACATCCCATCTATAAGTGCAACTCCAAGGTAAAGACAGAATCCACACACAGCACTTTGAGCCAGAGTCTGTCTGTCTGTCTGTCTGTCTGTATGGCTGTCTGTCTGTCTGTCTGTCTGTGGCCCTTTATCACAATACATGTTCTCTCTCACTGGTGTCAATGTTGGCCGTCAGTATTAAGCCTTTCGGGGAGCAAAGACTTACGTGTAACATTGTTACAGAATTTATTTACAAAATAAAGATAATTGAAATCAGTTTCATTACTGGAGAAAAATGTAAGTGAATTGAAGTTAATTGTGGAGTTATTACAATATTAATAACATCGGACCAATTTTTACAAAAATGGCCTTTTGTTTATTTAAAAAAAAAACTTTATTTAATCAGGCAAGTTATTAAGAACAAATCCTTACTTACGATAACGGCCTGAGGGAAAGGGGGTGAGGGCTGCAAAGCAAACATGTTAAAACATAGTGAGCTAAAAACAGTTCAGGGGACAAACATTCATACGCACAGATGAAAACCACATCATGTGTCAGTCAGGGAGGGTTAGTGGGGTGAGAAACAGCGGCAAGAGTCCTTGACAAAGGCCGTCATAGACTTTTTGAAGGTCGATTTGGGGAGGAAGGAGTCCATAATATAAGTAATAAATTGATTGTTTTATTTTTGTTGCTTTGCATGGTTTTCTCGGGCACAGGCGAACGTTTGATACTTTTCCGATGCTTCTGATTGGTCCTCCAGTCAGTTTTTGGAATTGCAGCGTCCCCTGCCACTCGCCTGCCATTTGAAATGTTTGTTGGTCTGAGTCTGAGCAATTTCGAAGTAGCAGCAAGACTAAAGTTGATAGGAAACACGTAGTGCTGGAAGTACATCAAAAATATATATTTAACTTAGATACCAGATCTCACAGCAAAATGAGGTACTGAAGTTTGACCTCGTTATGGCTGTTATTTTTATGTTGTTGTTTTGAGTACTGCTTGTTATCTTAACACTGTCAGGTTAAACAAACGAGAAAGCTTATTTAAAATTTAGAAATTGATGGATTTAGTTACATTACTTTGATAAAGTAACGGAAATCGCTGCACTACTATGACATTTTCACCAATTACAACACTGCCGCCATCCTACTTTTCCTCCAGTGCCCAAATATTTCACCAAGCCACTGGCTTTCTCCACAGAAGTGAACTTGTGTTTACGGCAAAATGTGCTGGCAAATGTTCTGTAAACACACCCAATAGAAATATTCACAGCACCAACAGAGGCTTTTCCCTGCTGACAGATCTTGTTTGAATTTGAAACCAACGTGATAACTGAAGCCTTCGGACGGCTTTATGTTTCAATGCCGCCGAGCAGGCGGGCTATTGAGCAGGCCCACTTTATTTGCCCTTCAGTAGAGCCCCCACGGCCAGAATCCACTCTGGATGTTGTAAACAGCTTTTTGAGTGCATGTTTCCATATAATACAATAGCCTTGGGCTATTTGTGTGTTAGTGGCCGTTGAAATCCGTGCGTTTAGCGCATTTGGAAGTGTTATGTTTGACAGTAGCGTTGGCAGAGCGCTGACACATTTCAGGTGAAGGCGTTGGAAGGCACGAAGAAGCAATCGAATGAACAACGGTGTTTGCATAGCGTCAGACAGCCTCCTTATGGGGAGAAATGATTATCCCCCGAATGGCGCCATACATGTAAACACTGCTGTCAGAACTCGCTGCGCCGCTGCAGTTGTTCCGCCAGCATGCGGCGTCTCTTCTTTGGTGTTTTTTTTTTTTTTTTTTTTGGACACTGAGTGCACGAAGCAGGTGGCCAAACCACAACTCAGGCTGTGGATGGATGAGCTGGTCATGCTGGCCGCATGAGTTGGCTTTTCTATTATAGTCTGCGTTGAACTGACGGCTGAGATGATTGGCTGAGAGATTTTTACTCCTTTTTTTTAACTGTTGAAACAGTAGAAAATGTTTGAATGGTTTGAGCAGTCGTTTGACTGGGCAGAAGTGTCTGTCAGCTCCTCCAAATGAAAATACAATCATTTGTAAAATGAGCGAAAGAAAACTGAAAAGTTAGCTTTTTTTTATAATTGATTTTTACTCTCTCCCTCGTATACCATGAGCTCACTGAATAGTTTCTTTCATATAAGTTGCCATTGTGGACCAGGATAACATCCCGTCCTTTCTGGGGGCAATAAGATAGGTGCAAGGTCCATCCATCCATCCATCATCCATCATCCATCATCCATCCATCCATCCATCCATCATCCATCCATCATCCATCCATCCATCCATCCATCCATCCATCCATCATCCATCCATCCATCCATCCATCCATCCATCCATCCATCCATCATCCATCATCCATCATCCATCCATCCATCCATCCATCCATCATCCATCCATCCATCCATCCATCCATCCATCCATCATCCATCCATCCATCCATCCATCCATCCATCATCCATCCATCCATCCATCCATCCATCCATCCATCCATCCATCATCCATCCATCCATCCATCCATCCATCCATCCATTAGACCATCTTGGGGTTGTGTGTCTTTCTATGCAGCCCTGTAATAAATTGCTAACTTTTCCAGGCTGTAACGAAGTACAAATACTCTGTTACTGTACTCAAGTATCTGTACTTTACCGAAGTGTTTCTTTTTCTGGCAACTTTTAACTTCTACTCCTATACACCTATACCTGTACTTTCAACTCCTTACATTAGAATTAAAACACGCTCATTGTTACTTTTGTGTTTAAAAGTGTTTAAAAGATGCAAATTCCATTCAAAGTTATTTGTTATTGTTGTAGTTGTTGCTTAAAGTGGATCTATTTGAAATACGTTGTTGCGTAGCTAAATATAAAAGTGGATAGATAATATTTTAGAGGGATGTTCTGTTACCTTGACTACCTCTGCTTTGGGGTGGCTCTCATCAGTTCAGTCCAGATTATTGCAAAAAAAATATATATAACTTCTTGTTTTTATGTCGGTACATTTCAGAACCTCTACTTTTTACTGTTTCTTGAGCAAAGGAGTTAAATCAGTACTTTTGCTCAAGTATCCATATCCACGGAATGCTTTTTCCACCTCTGTCTAAAGACAACTTTGAGAGGCTCCATCTACCCCGAAACTCTGAGTGCGGGAGAAGCGGATATAGCAAACTGATGGATGTTTGTAATAATGAGAAATCATGGTGATAGACTGATCCATTTTAAATTAGGGTTTTACACCAGCACATGGAAAACAAACTCTCACAGTGATGAACCTGCTCCACTTTCTAGCTGCTGAGCGCGAACATGCTCGAGCAAATCGGGGTCAATTACTTTCAGTGGAAGGGCACCTTTCCATTAAATGCAGATGGCCATGAATGGAAGGTGGGAGAAGGGAATTCCGGAAAATGAGGGGAGAAGACAGGCGTGCGAGAGGAGTCACAGGAGAGAACAAAGACAAACGGCCTTAAAAGTGCTAACAGCGCCCCCTGCAATATGTGTGTCCGTGTGTGTGTCACCGCTGCCAAAGCCCCGGACTGCCTTTTTGTCCGTGCCGGTACACGGGTGGCGACATGCAGCAGCTGACAGAAGGACATGACACAGGAGTCTGTTTAGGGAGGCGACAGGAATGCGGTGACCCGGGGGGGGGGACGCCAGTCAGACGCGCGCACCACTAATCAGCCCTGTGCTTTGTTTGCACTAACACAGGCAAGCGAGCTGATTGCCGCGACCAGTTGAAAAGGCGGCGCTCTGCTCAGTAGGGGACAGGGATCGTGTCAAGTAATTCGCTCCCTCGGGTGGTGACCAATGCGCGTGGTGCCGAGCGGTGAAGGACCAGTGAGCACTTCCACAGGTTGCAGGTGTACGTCCGAGGCAGGAGACGCGGTTCGGATCAGCGGTGTAGTGGTCCCTGGAGAAATGGGTGTACTCTTAATTCATGCCCACCTTTTTAAAAGCAGTCAGTTCAGCAAAGGATGAACACCCTGTTATATTAACATTGACGTGTAAGACTACTCTACTCAATTTACCCAAAAATGGCCCAGTGGTATTTGCACTTTGTCACATAATTTCTGCAGCTTGACCTCAGGGAACAATGGCATTATGTAAGTACTGACCCAAAACTGCCCCGCAGACTAGTGCAAGACAATTACAAAGACATTTTTACATTTTGAGTGAACTATTCCTTATTTCTTAATCCAAAATGACAACAATTTTGTATTTAACAACTACTCTCTCACTTTTGCAGTATGCCATGTACTGTAGGCCAGTAGTTTCTTGTCAACCCTAATCCTTGCTAGGCATCACCCACCCTACTCTGCCTCTGATTGGCTCATCAGTCTTCTTCATGCCTAAATTTAACCTATCTGACCTCAGTCTCAACCAAAAAAGATAACGAGTACAGGGCCAGCGTAGAGAGGGGGTCATGCCCTCGCCATCCTATGAAAGAAAATTGGACCACTTGGCTTGCAGACACTACTGATTGATGGGATTGAGAAGTGTGTATACGCAATGCTGACTGAAAAATAATTGGGTATACCCGCACACACCCTGCACTGCACACTGGTTCGAATCCCCCAGCGATAATTTCGCAATTTCTAACTTCATTTTAAGGATAAGCGTGTAATATTTGTAGATTTTGAAGAAGAAACAGTGACATCAAGTGGTTACTTTGTAGATTGCAGCATATTTCACCCTTCCTCTCCCTAACTTGCCAGTGAGCTACCGTGGCCTGCGCACACAAACCTAAATACCCCGTCCACCTTCTTCTTTGTTGGTTTATTTAACGATTCACCCTAAATATGAGACACTGTCAGGCAGCTGGATTGTCCACACCGGGCTTCCTTAGACATATGGTGGTGCAAGATGGCTGCTAACTAGGAGCAAGACCCTATATCTATGTACAGTATATTCTTATATATAAATAAGAAGCGTTCTAAGGATAAAGGGTAAACACTTTCATTAATGTATTTATAGACAATGTATTAAGCTTTTACCAATATTAAAATCATAAATCAAGCCAAGTATGACACACCGGACCTTTAAAAGACGTGTCAGTCGCTCGCTGTCACCGCGCTCTCTTCTTGACCTTTCGCTTCCCCGCATGCTCTCTGGTGTGCTTCCAGATCGTGCTACTGGCGCGCTGCGAGGGACACTGCAGTCACACCACCCGCTCGGACCCCCTGATCTCCTTCAGCTCCGTGCTCAAGCAGCCCTTCAAGAGCACCTGCTCCTGCTGCCGTCCGCACACCTCCAAGCTGAAAGCCGTGAGGCTGCGCTGCGCCGGCGGGACCCGCATCACAGCCACCTACAGATACATCTTGGCCTGCAACTGCGAGGAGTGCAGCTGAGCAGCGGCGCCCTCCGCGATCGCCGTCGAGACTCTCGGGAACCCCGCCGGCCACGCGATCTTTTGGAGGGTACGAGCTCGGATTGGATGTTGGACCCTGACAGAGCCCTCCTATTCCAAACCCTCTCTAACATGTGCTTTTCAGTCAATGCGTAAGTCGCACACAGTATCTCTTTCCAGCGCAGATGGCCAGACAGGACCAGGCTGTCCTATCCGAGGTGCTTGATGAAGTTATTTACAAGCCTTTGTAATCCAGAACACACGGAGAAACTGGACTCATTTCATATGTTTTCACGTCATAAAAATAACAAATACAAATGAGGATTCCTTTGTGGGGGAAGGAGGACGCCGGGGGTGGGGGGTGGGGTTGGGCATGGAAACAAAATCAGACTCGATTCGAGTCCATCACATGAGCCAGGACATGTGGTGCACCTACTGGGAGGCACCTGCGCTTCGCTTATTCGGCCAATAACGTTTTACGCACTCCCCCCGCGGGCTTTTATGCGGCCGCGTAAAACACGAGCAGCGCTGACAGGAGCGTCCTTCGGCCCAGCAGTAAAAGCAGCGGCGGCGGGCTGTTTTAAAAGAGCCCGGAGGAAGAATGAAAGAAGAGGCGGCTTGAAGGTTAAGCCGCAGCCTGGCCGTTCGCGCGGACCCTCGGCGGACCTCACCTGAAGTGTTTATTCCCATTTGAATCTGGTTTCGCGGCCGTCGTTTCCGCGTGAAACTGCTGCGTCAACGTGTCTGGTGTTTGCTTTTAACGTGTTCAAGGAAACAGACTGGTCCACATAAAGCTGTTTATGTAGGTGTAAGTTCAACGTGACTAATGCACAACTGCATGCTCGTACGTGCACAATGAAATGAGTTCATTATTCCCTTCCATGAAGCTGTTATTCAACTGGAGCTCAAAAGATTTGAGTTCCGAGATCATGATCATCCGTATTGCCAAGATCCGACAGGAAGTATTTTTAAAAAAAAAACCTTTTAGTTTTGAACAAAAGCCTGATCATCCACTCCAACCTACAGTTTGCCCCCCAAAGAGATGAAGAAAAAAGGCCGAAAACGAGAACAGCTGCAGGAGAGACGAGCACAGATGTTGCCATTATCAGGAAAACAATTACGAAGAGAACTACAAGAGTTCAGTTGAAGTTTAGTTCGAGTCTAGTTGAAAACCAGGGCGTAGTGCTGCTCGCCACAGCGAGACATCAAAAGGTACCTTAACGTCAGGAAAACAGTGGTACACATTGAAAGAATGTGCTAGATGAAAAACAAGATAAATAATCCGATCAACTTCCAAGTCCTCAAAACGCTTTCTATGGGCTGTTTTCCAGATGGAAACGTGAAATAAATCCAATGGATTTAACAAACATTCCATCTGGTGTAGCCAGGTTAACTACACTGTTGCTGATAAAGTTGAAATCATTCTTGTTTTTCTTAGCCGTCATTTGCAGTGCCAGACAAATGCACAAATCCATTTCACCTGGGCAGTTGGGACACATAATGCAATCATTGCTCATAAACAAAAACAAATGGGGTCTGAAAACAAAAACTACACAATCTTTATGGGCAACGTTGTGTTTCAACACAAAATGCAGAGCTACATTTTAGTGTGGAGTTTATAGAAGCACGTTTAACTTTGAACTCCATCATTCTGACTTTTTTGCAATTGAATATTGTATTGTATTGCATTGCATTGTATTGTGTGCATTAATAAAAATAATTTCAACAATGTGGTGTCATCATATATTGTTATCTGACATCATTCTCAACAAATCTCACGTTGACTTGGAATTTGGATTATCATTTAGTTTGTGGTTTAACAATATAAGCATTTGCACCTCTTACATGAAGTTTGAAGTCAGGAAAAAAAGTATAACTGTGACATTGTAGCAGATGGAAAAAACACACAAAATGACATAGGTTCTTAGTTTAAGTACCTAAATTATCTTGAATATTAATTATAATTTAATTTGGTGATTGTACATATAGCATAGTGTAGATGGAAGAATGTATAATTTTGCATTGTGATGTACCGTGTAAGACACCAAAAATATGTCGATTTTTTATATATATTTTATGATAATTACTGATAATTACAAGTGACTGTGTCAATTGTTCCAAGCATTGAAACCACCACCGCCTATTTGGCTAGATGGTTCAACATAGATCAATATGGATCAAACAAGTCAACAACAATTAACACTGCTACGTTTAGTTTCAACATCTAACAATGTTGATTTGTTTCTTGTTTCAGATTTCCGCATTAGAAGCATAATTTCACACTAAGACGGCTCAATGACCTTTATTCAACTCACCGGGGTCTAGGCTAATGCTGCCCCCTGCTGATGGAAACTTATAGCCTTTGACGCAAGATAACTAAGGCGGAGACGAGGGAAGCACCGCGTCAGGTGTGCTTTCACCCTGTTACAAGTAAAGGAATCACAACAATGATTTTTGAAATGATTGTTTGAATATAGAAAAACAACAGGTTGTTGCTTTGATATTCTTTGAACTCTGGCTTCGTGCTGACTCTGTGTTTTTGCACCTAGCTTCAGCTGAGTCAACTTTGGACTTTTGAGTTTATAAGTCCAGTGTGTAATAGTTGACTTAATTTATGGTGTTTATATTGGTAAAAGTTTGATATACTGCCCATTAAAAAAAAAATTAATGAGTGTTTAATCGCAGTGCAATGAAAGTCATTTGGTTTTCATATGTATAAAAGTTCTCATTTGTACAAAAGGGGTCACCACGTTGGTGATCCAGATCAAGGGTCTTGCTCCCGGTCAGCTGCCGTCTTGCACTGCTTATATGGAAGCCTGGTGTGGACAATCCAGCCACATGACAGCATGTTTCGTGATTAGGGTGACAGCTGGCATCTTCGAATAAACCAACGAAGAAGAAGGAGGACAAGACACCCAGGTTTGTGTGCGCAGGCCACCGTAGTTCACTGACAAGGTCAAGAGGGGGAGGGAGAGTGAAGGATGCTGCAACCTGAAATTTAACCACTTGATGCACTGTTTCCTCTTCAAAATCTCCAAATATTATACACTTAGCCACTAGGTGACGAGCTACTGATGGACTTTCTCATGGTGGAATCTCAAAGTGGAACTACTGCCGTTGGCTTGTTTCTGTGAGCTGTCAGTTTTGAATGGTGATGCTTAATTAGAGGGTCTCCTAGTGTTCACAAATGCTAATAACAAACCTTCATTCAGTCATTTGTTGTTTTATATATTGCTAAATGCACGTAACTGTAAACCTTACATCAATTGAATTCACTGGACTTTAGTTAAAATAGATGCATGCGTGTTCAATATGGGGGCTAGAATGTTATATAAGGTCTGAGCAAATTCTACCAGGGTGCCCAGCAATACGATAATCAATCTGCATAAAGTATTATTCACTTGTGAATAATAATTTAAAAAGTCTTTCTGTGCCGGCCAATAGCAAAAGCCCAACCTCATTCTGCAGTGATTCACAGAGCAGCTGCAGCCGCGTGAAGAGAAATAGATCAGCACCTAAAGTCATCAGAGGTAATTAGAGATTGGACGGCTGGACCCACGCACGCTCCGCCCGACAGACGGCAAAGTCTTACGTCACCGTCGGTTCAACAATCATTGGCAGAGGATGAGAAATTAACAGTAATCAAATTGGATTGTTTTTTTCCTTTCTTGATAATAAATCCCACACAATTACCATCGACTGTTTTCCTTTGATGTGTTATTTAGCGTACGCTTTTTTTGTTTCTCTCTCCCTCTCTCTCTCTGAAGACTCACCGACATCCTGTCTTTTCATAGCTCTGCTACTCTGCAGCGTCGGCTGGAAAGCAGCGCGCTACAGATTAAAAGAAAACAAAAAAACAGTACGATGTCTGATGAGAAGTGGCCTCTTGAGGTGCAGAGGAGTGAGGTGAGGTGAGGTGAGGTGAGGTGAGGTGAGGTGTTTAACTCCGGGGAAGGAGGCCTTGAAGTCTTCTGCCTCAATAAGTTGCCCAGCATTAAGTGGAATTGTTGAAAACACAGTGAATGGTAAAAACCACAGGTTCAAAATGTTAAATACTTTGTTGAAGGTGGGCTGAGATGTCTAGAGGATTGTGACTAATGCTCACCATATCGCATCGTATCTTGGCTGAGAAGTCTGATGAACCTCAACTTGGCCGTATTTGACTGATGCCCACGATATCGGAGCTCCCTATCAGCGTACATTTACACTTTCACATCGTACTCTTACATCACATGGATATAAAAGCTTACGGGATGTCTGTGTAAAGGGCAGGGCAAGCAAGAGGGTTGAGTTCCGGTCGACAATCTCTTTAATCCACAAAGAAGAAATGATCAAACTAATCAGGGAATAGGAAGCAAGACCAAAAACACTGACAACAGGAAAACACACTTCAAAATAAAAAAGGAAATAAAAAGACAACACAGAACCTTACAGTCTGTGGGCTGACTAATGGACGAAGAGAAGAATTGAAGGTTGAAGATCAGCTCACACACTGTCAGGGCATGAAGTTCATTCTAAATTACAACGCATAATATATTAATAGTAACTGTATATTTGTTACGTTGCATCACAATTGTCTCCTAACAGGCGTGTTTCCTTGTGATTTTACTCTTGTGTTTGCAATTGCAAACATACCACCCTTGCTTCATAACAAGGCAGATACTAATAATGATGTCCCCTACTTTACTGCAGTTCATTAGAAACCCAGTGAATTGCATTATGGGAGAATGGCAGTGAAGACCCCCAATGCTACTAACATGTCAATATAACTGACACAGTACATCTAATGCAACTTTTTTGTTCAGAAAATATATTGTTGCCGGTAAGGATGTAACATTTTTGTTTTCAGATACAATCCTCTTTTTATTCCTCTTCAAATGTATCTACTATCACATTTGACCAACTACAGTGTGGCAGTTCAAAGAACATTGAAACCACAGCCTGTAGTTTTTCTATATTAAAACAATCATTTCAACATCATTGTTATGATTGCCTTGCTTGTAACAGGGTGAAAACATACCCTCAACTGACAGTGCCTCCTTTGCCTTCGCCTCATCTATCTCGCGTCAAAGGACATAGGTTTCCTTGTCCATCAGCAGGGGGCAGCATTAGCCGAGACACCAGTGAAGTTGAACAAGGGTACACAGTGTCTCACAAAATGTGAGCACGCCGCTCACATTTCTGCAAATGTTTAGTTGTATTTTTTCATAGGACAACACAAAAGGATGGCACTTTGATACAATGTAAAGTAGTCTTTGTACAGCTTCAATAACAGTGCTAATTTACTGGTCTCGTCAAAATAACTCAACACAAAGCAATGCATCCAACAGCAATACATACATACTGAACTGCTGGCAACAAAAGTGAGTACACCCCCAAGCACAAATGTCCAAACTGGGATCAAAATGTCAATTTTTGTCTGACCAAAAGTATTTTCCAGCACTGCTTTCACCCTCTTGGCCATGGAGTTCACCAAAGCTTCACAGGTTGCCACTAGAATGCTCTTCCACTCCTCCAGGACAACATCATGGAGATGGTGGATGTTAGAGACCTTGCTCTCCTCCACCTTCAGTTTGAGGATGCCCCACAGATGCTCCATAGGGTTTAGGTTCTGGAGACATGCTTTTGCCACACCATCGCCTTTAACCTCAGCTTCTTTCAACAAGGCGCTGGTCATCTTGGAGGTGTGTTTGTGGTCTTTATCGTGATGGAACACTGCCCCGCGCACTAGTTTCCCGAGGCAGTGGATCGTCCTCTGCTTTCGTATGTTGGCACTCATGGTTCCCTCAATGAATTGCAGCTCTCCAGTGTTGGCAGGACTCACACAGGACCAGACCCTGACACTGCCACCACCAACTGTAGGCAGGACACACTTTGTACTTCTCACCGGGTCGCTGCCACGCACGCTTCTCACCACCGAAACCAAATAAGTTGACCTTGGTGTCATCAGACCACAGGAGATGGTTCCAGTAAACCAATCCTTAGTCCGCTTGTCCTCAGTAAACTGTTTGTGGGCTTTTTTTTTGTGCATCCCCTTTAGAAGGTACTTCCTTCTGGTACAACAGCTATGCGACCCATGTAATGCAGTGCGCGGCGTACGGCGTGGGCTCTGACAGACTGACCTCTCACCAATTCAAACCAAATCAACCTCTGCAGCAATGCCGGCAGCATTCGTATGGCTTGTTTTCAAAGACAATGTCTGGACGTGACGCTGAACTTCTTTGGTCGTCCTTGGCGAGGCCTGTTCTTAGTGGATCCAGGTCCTGTTGAATCGCTGTGTGATCCTGGCCACCATGCTACGGCTCAGTTTCAGGTTGTTGGCAATGTTATTTTAGCCTAGGCAATCTTTATGTAGAGCAACAATTCTTTTTTCATGATCCTCAGAGAATTCTTTGTCATGAGATGCCATGTTGAGCTTCTAGTGACCAGTATGAGAGAGCCTGAGAGCTGACTTTTCCACTTAGGGGTGTACTCACTTTTGTGGCCGCGTGGTTTAGACATTTATTGCTGTGTGTTGAGTTATTTTAATGGGACACTAAATTTGCACAAACTGTGCACTGACTACTTTGCATTGTATCAAAGCATCATTTCATCATGCTGTATGTTCTTCTCGTGCTAGATACCTCACTTCACCTGGGTTATGGCTGTTTAGTCTGAAGAACCTTGAAGTATCTTATGCTCTGTACACATTTAATCACCCGTGGCAAGCAAATCATTTAAAATACGATTTTCAATGGGGATTTGATATATTTCAAAGTCATTTTTACTACATAGTGTAATTCTTGATGAGACAAACATGTGGGTTTCTGCACCAGGACTCTGCCGCCGCTAGACGATTTTAGTGTTTTTGGTTGTTATAGAGCAGAATTTTCCCACCAGTTACAAGCTGCTAGCCAAATTTGATGAGTTTTGGAGCATGTTAAAAGGGGGTTCAAAGACGCATAAGCAAAACAATTACAAAAAAACACTACAAATCCAATTGATCACTGGGTCTCAGTCCCCTAATAACAATAACAAGCCATCCATTTGTCTTCAGGCGAGGGTACGGTGCCTGTATAACAGAACCATATAGAAAGACAAACAACATTTAAAGTTCATCCCTACGGCCACAGGCGTAAGAACTCTACCACAGTTACCTTGTTAACTTTGTTAAAACTTGTGAGACCAACATTAAATGAACAACACCACTAACATATCTAAAGTCCTGCATTTAAAATCCTACATTTGAGAAATAGGCTACTGGGGGGTTTTCAGACCCGTTTTGGCCACAAATACTGTTCAAGGAACATTGGTTAAAATTTAATAGTGAAAAGTTGTTTATAAGGTTATTAAAGTAATATAAACCTGTCAAATAAATGCAGCGGAGTCGTGTTAACTGTAAATACTCAAAGCACAATAACATCAAAAGCATGTCATCATCAGTTACTTTACAGCAGAGTAAGTTATTTAACTTTAATATTTGTTTAATGTTTTCAGTAGTGGTTTATTTAAGCTTTTGCCTTTTCCCCTATTAGCTTATGTAATAGGCACTGCCTTATAGTCGTGTTTACTCAGGTATACAGGAGTTCAGTCTTGCTGGAAAGTTATACAACTGAAATCCATGAGCACTCAAAGCTGATTAATTCTGTTAGTTGAAATGTGTGACTACTTTATTGAACTATGATTTCATTTCCTTTACAGAACCATCACGACCAGATGGAAATTCAATTTTATGGGTGATTTCCATGAGAGAAAAAAATGTTAGTTGACGCTTAATGTCAGAATTTGCAAGATGATACGCTTGTATTTTCCATGGTTTCAGGCTCATTTACTGAGCATATTGACATATTTCTGTGCAAACCAGTTTTTGTTTGGGTTAAACTCCTCCCTATGACAATGTCCACAGCACATTTAAAGTTCCCAACTCACATGTTTGTTGACTGTCGAAGGAATATCCATCCATCCATCCATCCATCCATCCATCCATCCATCCATTTGCAATACCCGCTTCTTCCTGAACTCACGGCTGCTGCTGGACCATATTCCAGCTGCCATAGGGCGAAGGAATTTCTTTTCTTTTAATTTTATTTATCAATTTGTGCTTTTACTGACCAAATCGAATTTGTAAAAGACCTTGAGAGGCAAAAATAGACAGCACACACGTTTGAATTGAGAAAAAAAATTAAAGCAATATAAAGAAAATATGCGAAAGGCTTATTTAAAAATAATAATAATAATCAAAGAAACAAACGAGCAGCAACATTGGGTGGATTCGGGTCGCAGGGGGTCATCGTGGTTGAGGAATTCAGCCCACCAAAGGCTGCCCCTAGGGGGCTAGGGGGTCAGGGGAGGGTCAAGCGGGAGAAAGCCGCAGCAGGAGCACAGGTAGGTGACGCTGGTGAGCCCCCTTCCCCCCTCCCCCCACCTCGAGCACAGACCCATCCGCAGCTCTACTATCTATCGGTGGGCGGGGCCTGCGGGGGACACAGCCTCGGCCGGCCGCCTACTTGAATGTGGGGAGCGCTGCGTTCAGTGGCCAGCGGACACGAACGTCAAACAGCGGCAGTCAGGCAAGGCAAGGCAGGCAGGCAGGCAGGCAGGCAGGCAGGCACACAGCGGACACACAAGCAACCATGACGGCACCCGACAACACCTTCGACGTGATAGTGGTCGGCGGCGGAATATCAGGTAGGCGCATTTCGCCAGCACTGACCGGCAAACACCCCCCCACCGACCCCCGAGCAACACCGACGTTTGTGCACGCCCGTGCGCGATGCGCGGCGTTTTTCCGCGAAGGAGAGGATGAGATCCGCGCGCCGGACAACTGTTGCACGGAGAGGCTTTCCTCTCTGCTGCCGCGAGGAGCGGGGAAACGAATCGCTTGGTCCTCCTCATCCCGAGTCCCGCTTCCCTGCCGTCGGCTTCCTTTCCGCACATCCACCGCTGTATCGCCGCAGCGGTGAGAGCTAATCAGCCGCCGCTACCACACTGGGATTACATAATAGCGGGGGTAGCGGAAGGTGTCGCAGACTATGAAAGGATCACTGGTCGTGTTTGCACGGCGCGCACGTCCCCACGCAATTTCTTTCTTTATTCTTATTCTTTATTTCTTTTCTCTTTTTCCCCTTTTTATTTTGCAGTAGTGCATTTTGCCGACTTTAGACAGGCCGCGATTGGTGTTTGCCAGTGACAGTGACAGTGTCGGTGGCGCAAGGGGAAGGGAGGCTTGTGTTCCGGGAGAGGGGCCAGTGGTTCTGCAGCTGCTTGCCCTGCAGAACCACTGCTTGCCCTCAACACTTTCTTTGTGGGAAGATGATCGAGGCGTCATTCCTGGAATAGGGCTCTCCCAAACACTGACCATACAGTCTTCTAACTGTCAGTACTTTCTTTCTTTCTTTCTTTCTTTCTTTCTTTCTTCAATTCATTGATCAAAAAAAAAAGAAAAAAAATAGAAGAAGCTGCCTCCTGTCTTGAGCAGGTGTGCGCAGGGTGGTCGACTGCAAGTAAACAGAGGAAAGAGGAAAGCTGCCCGGTTAGCAATTAAACAAAGCAAATAGACTGCTGAGAGACAAATAGACAAGTTAACAACTGTTACAACAACAAACAACTTTTAACTTTGAGTGTGGTTTTCAACCTCACACCTCCTCATACATATATTAATCTTTATAATGTCTTTTATTTTCATTTTGAATATGGTTACTGAGTGGAATCTTCAATATTTGACGATTCTGTTTGCTCGATAAGTTGAAACCTGAAAGTTGTATGATAACATTTTTTATCATCTTTGACCATCATTTGTTGTGCATACAATTATTTCGTGAAATCTTGATAATTTAAGTTGCAGGAATAATGTTTTTTTTTTTTTTTTTTTTAGGGGTGGGGGCTCTACATTGTTTCAGCTTCTTGTTCGTACTGCTCTTTTTAGTGCTAGATACATGGGTTTGAATATATGTATTACAAACATTACCCCAATTTGCAATGCACTATGTCACAAATGGTAGAAGGTACAAATGCTTTGCCGTCAAGATACTGTAATACACAGTACTGTGTGTAGCATTACAATTTTCTTGATATAGTTGTACCTTTGTACACTTCATATGTGATTTCCAGTTCAAATCCTCGTCCACTACAACACTCTTTTATTATTATAAACTTTTATTATTCCAAGATGAATTACAGTCCCACCAGTGTCAGTTGATTGTGCGATCCATTTTTCTCTAATAATGAAATTGGTTTTTATCAAGATTCAGTCATCTTTTTTTTTTTTTGCATTGAACCATGTTTTGACTAATTCCCTTTTCACTACATCCAAGAATTAGAGAGCGAGACAAATACTTTAATAATTCTTCACGGGAAAATCACAGACTTGCAAAATAAAATTGACTAACTCATATCCTTTTTGCATTTAAATCTTGCGCAGGAGAGGCCATTGCAACAATCCTTGTGTTTCACATCCAGCTGCACCCTTTTCCCATAGTAGACTAAGAACCCGCCATCTATCCTGTCCTAGTTTCATTAAACCTCTTGTGCAAACATTCATAGGCAAATTACAATGAACTACTTAAGAAATTGCCATGACATGCATAATAACCCTTACAAAAATAAATAATCCAGGTGTTCAGTGTTTGAGCAATGATAGGATCAAGTTATGAGATTATTTTGGAATTTTGGTTGGTTGTAGTTTTGAAGTTGTATCTTGTTCGAACTTCAAGGTCCAGGACTGTGCCAGTACATTTTAGTCACTCGATAACTTCTTTACCTTCTCAGCTTTGTTTTCTTTAATTGACAATGCTGCAATGTTGGAGAGTACATGAATTTGATGTGGTTGACCGTGAAATATATATATATATATATATAAAAATGGTATTTTCCCTCCAAAACTAGCAAGAGCATTTAGTCCTGGGAAAGAAACATTCCTGCAGCTCTTGGCCCTCTGCCAGGTGACAACATACAAAACACGACAACATATTGTCTTCTGAGACAAGTCAGGTCTTGTTGTCATTTTGTTATTTTAACCTCTTTGTTTGAAAACACTGGAAGAGTTATGGATTTCTCGAAACTTTCCAGGTCGTGGTTGTTGTTTCAAATGTTAACATCAAGAGCATGTTGGAAAAATAAGTCAGTATGCCTGAAAGCCATGTCAGTTTAGAATAATAATAACTACCAGTGTAAACATCTGGTACAGTGGATGAAAACCAGGGCCTGGGTTTGCTAAACAAATACGTGTGAAGCTTGCATGGGCATACAACTAAAAAAGTTTAATCCTTGACATACGGAAATTTGCAAAACCAAAAACAAATTTATATCTGATATGCCTAAACTGCGACTAGTCAAAATATTCAAGCCAACAAAGCACAATATTCACATGCTTGTTAAGAGGAATGGCAAAGCAGCCAATCACTTGGAAGCATCTCAGTGCATTTAAGCGTATGAATGTGGCGAAGAAGGCTTGCCGAAGGTCAAAGTGAGTGTCAGAACAGGCAAGAAAGGGGATTTAGGTGACCGTGAATGTGGCATGGCTGTTGATGCGAGATGGGCTGGTCTGAGTATTTCACAAGCTGACTATCTACAAGGATTCCCACACGCAACCCTGTCTAGGATTTACAGGGGAGGACCTCGACGCTGGACGATAGTAAGGCAACAGTAAATCAAGATAGTAAAGCGTAATAAAAAAAAAAAAAGGCTGGCAACTCTAGGCTTTTCTCATAGATTAGGACAAGAGTTCAACCTATGAAACATTAGTGCAAGTACAAATGTACACATACGCTGATAAATCTGTGCTTTATTGTCTTGATCCAGATGCAATGTTTTAGCGCAAGGTTTCATAGTTTTGCATTTTGAGTGTCTTTTAAGCCAAAGATGAAAAACAGTGGTTATTGCGACCTTCTGCCATTAGCCCACTCACTGTATTTGCATAATGTCGAAGTTAATGCGTTAATAAAGAGTTTGAGTTAACGCGTTAGTAACGCGTTAATTTGCGATTAATCGCGAGTTAACTCAGGACACTATGCGATTAATCATGATTAAAATTTTTGACTGACAGCCCTAGTTTTTAATGGATTTGGTGTCTTGTATCCATCTCCCGTTTCCCTACCCAGGAAGGAAAGGTACAGATAAAAAAAAAATGCTTCAGGCAAGGACCACACCCTTTGTCCGTGTCAGTACACAATTATACATCCATTTGCAACACTTCCCTCAGGGTTTCCTCCTTTTAAAGTGCTTTCCCTGATGTCTACCTTTTCTCTCACCTCTTATCTTTTTCCTTCCTCTCGACCATGCGAGCTCCATACACTAATTCAACCCTGTGTTGATTACTGTGCGCTGTCATGTGCGGTTACAGGGATCATACCTCAGTTTCGGAGGCGGCAGGAAGGAGGCTGCACGAATTACACAAATCTGTTGCTCCTTCGCTCCAGCCGCAATTTGTTTTCGATGTTTACTTGATAAAACAGACCAGTTAATCACGAAGAAACTGAAGTTTCAAGTGAGGGTCGGCACATCATGGGCATTGCTGGTGGCTGCTATTTGGTGTTGTTGCTAATATTAGATGTTATTCAAGCAGCCAGGAATTCCCTCCCCCCCCCACGACCTTTCAATATGTTACATCAGGATTCTTTTTAAAATCAAAGTGAGGTTGTTTTTTTTTTTTAAAGGTCCAGTGTGTAAAATTGGGCTTGATTGATGATTTTTAGATTGGTAAAAGCTTAACATACTGACCATAAATACGTTAATAAAAGTGTATACTCGCAAGTACATTTAAAGTCATTTGGCTTTCCTATTAGAACGGTTTTCATCCATATGAGAATATACATAGAGCAATAAAGGTCTTGCTCCTCGTTAGCTGCCATCTTGCGCCGGCATTTTTTAAGGAAGCCCGTCTGATTGTGGGAAGTACAAAACGCACTGCCAGGCGGGCTTCCTTAAAAATTTCACACACTGGACCTTCATTAGTCGTTATCCTTTTCGTAGATTCATGTCAGAAAATTGCATTGTAAAATAGTCACTTGCATAAGCAACGAGATAAAATGATGAATGGAAACAAAACGCTCAACCGATGTGGTGCAAAAGTTATCGCCTGAGAACATGCTCTCGCATCATGACGCACTGATAGGACAGATAGCGCTGGACAGGTGCAAAATTTATGAACGACTAAGAGTATCAAAGCTTGTGCTGATAAATCTTTACACATCGACCTAAGGGTGTGGTTATAAAATCATAAATCAACTGTGGATTGGCCTCATGCTCAAGTTTGTTTTCTCTCCAAAACCTGATGGTTTAAATCCGGTCATTACGTTGTATATCTATTATGTGGTATCAAAGAATGAAGTCTAAAGGGCATTTAGTGCACAGATTCCCTCCATTCCCCTTTTGCCTTAATTATTAACCACGGAACCTTCGAAAGACCATCGACTTGCGCCTGCCTGGAAGTTTGTTTACGAGGCAACGCGCGCGAAATGGCCCTTCAAGCGGCTCGCCGGCCTTCGCGTTTGTCGCTCAGTCAGACAAGGGAGTGAAGAATTTAGGTCAGTGTCAGTTCAAATACAAATCAAAGGGGCAAAAACGAACGCCACAGAGAAGAAGCAAACCCAATAAAGAGCGGCCCTCAGCCTTCTGCTGGTTTCCTCTGTCTCTGCCCCTTTTCCCTCTCTCGTGTCACATTAGGGTCCCACAATTACACCATTTCTTTAGAATGCTGCCCTTTACTGGGCCGCAACGAGACCCACATGTAACAATAACTGTCTGACCAAAGGACAGATGAAACGGGAGGCGATGCTCTTTCCTCCCCCTTCCTCATCCCCTCACCGCTCGATTGTTTTTCCCTGAAATCTCTCTCCCTCCTTCTCTCTCCGCATTAGTCTTCCATCCAATGTACCAGCCATCTTCCTGCCCGTCACTCACCCACTGACATCTCCGCGCCCCCCAAGGGGCGGCAGCCGCTTGCTGAGAAACAAATACTTGTGACAGCCCCATTATCAAATCAGCGGCGGGGAGGGTGCGCCTTCTGTTTTTTTTTTTTCTGTCGGGGTGCGAAAATCAAATGAGTCAAAAGGTGGTAGATGAAAAGGGGGCAGAAGGAAGGAAGGAAGGAAGGAAGGAAGGAAGGAAGGAAGGAAGGAAAGAAGAAAGCCTGAGAACTCGGGAGGTGATATTTGCTCGGCGGGCGAAGAAAAATAAACAGGGAAGCGGAGGTGGCAGACAGAGGGGAGGTGCTGAAAGAACAAAAGTGAGCGGAGCCAAGTGCCGTCCAGTCCAAGAGAACTTGGCAGCACATCATGGCCGGCCTGACCGGGCCGTCTCCCACAGACCCTCTTTTTAAATTGTAAATCTGACAGCAGTAGTCTCCTTCCATTTGCCCCCTGTATTTAGAGAGCCGCCTGACGAAACTGGACTTGGTGTATTTTTGACCGTGGGAATCATTAGCATTCATGCGACTTTTGTTTTGAACAGTGCGGGCATCTCCGCGTGGAACCCCGTGCTTATCTCAGTTGCGGTTCACCTCCACTGTGGAGCAATGCAGTTTCTTTTGGGCATGATTAATTAATTCCACAACTCATAAAATATTATGATTATTGCTGTTGGAATCTTTCCAATTTCCTTTTGATTGTTTGTTCAGTCCTAACTGATGGCCTGTCTAATTGCTATAAAAGGGGCTGCCTTATCTTAATGTCTGTGAATGATGTACTTTATTGATGCCAATTGGGAAAATACCCTGTTGCAGCACTAAAAACAATACAAAAAACAAATTACACACTAATCACACAGAAACAGTCAAGTGAATCTATATACAAGAGCAGACGTGAAAAGGAAGTCAATTGTGCAGAGGCAATGATAAGCAAGGTTTTATAAACCATTATTGCAATTGAGTCCATTGAGTCCTGCAAAATTCCAGATAATAATCTATCACACAGCAGGGAAGAGATCTAGAGGGAAATTCATAAAACATGTGAATCTGCCAACTACACTATACTGTGTATTTACCTTGGGTGATGTGTGTTGTAAAAGATTATTGCAGACTCCTCTGCATTCATTGTTCCAGACAGTTTACAGGATGAATCAACATCTATATACTATCATTTATACACATCGACGAGAGGTCATCCAACTATCTGCCTGCCGGGCCAACTATCAGAACTGATATTTGGAATTTGGCTGTTATCACATGGGAAAAAACAGGAAAAACTAGTCTTGGCATTGGCTCCTCCTCCTGCTGCAGCTATGTTTTTGCAACTCAGCGTCCTGCCTCATTTAGCGTCCCACCCACAACACTATCTGATTGGCTGGATTTCACACAAGTAAAAGTCCCGGCGCCAGTGTCGTGAACAGAAAGCACTGTGAACGCTGAGAGGAGACAAGCAGGGGATCAGTGAAACAGTCTGCGACTGGAAGGACAAAAGTGTTTTCAAAGTTACAAGAAGTCCTCATCAGTGGACAGTGCAAGGCAACACACACAATCCTGCGGGCTGTTTCGGCAATGACATTAACGGGTTCATAGCCCTTAAAATGCCCAAATTTCATAACATATATTCCTATACATATATTTTATTTATTTATTTATTTATTTATTTATTTGGATTAAGTGTCAACACCATGATTGGTGCCCAGCCCTTATGAGCTTTTTGGACACTGATCAATACATTTGTCAAATAACATGCAAAACTTAATGCAACCTATGAATGGGACACATTCAAACTAAAATGGTTTGTCATATGGGATACAAAATACCTTGCCTCTGAGTATAAGTACAGATAACACTTACAGATAATACTTACCATATGGCAGCAAGGCAATGTATTTAGGGCTTGCCTACATGGTCATGCAGTTGCACATGAGCATCAGAATGAGAAAGGACGGTGAGGTAAGGCGTTACAACATTGTATGGTTGCGGTGCCAAGCAGTCTGGCTCGAGCGTTACAGAAGCCTCTGTTTTCACTTCTCTCTACGAAGAGCGAGACGCCGAGGCTGAACTCTGCACAGTTTCACCCGCTGTGGACAGGAAAGGCTTGGAATAACACTGCGCTCTGTCGGGTCTGGTCCGGTCTCACAATTTGTGCTGCAGCATTTGAATGGTAGTGTCACAATTTAAAATAATCTGTCTACTGTATGTTGTATCATCATATTTACTAATGGCAACTATAAAACATACAGTAGACAGATTCTTTTAATTTTGTGAATTACCACAATAACCAGATCTAAGGCCAACGAGATTCAGGTGACCCAAACACAGTGGCACAGTGGCTGCTCTGAGATACAATACCTCTAACACCAATCCAGGGTCAATAGAAAAGTAAAGTCAAAGGTCCTTTTGCAACTACATTGAAAGCATTTGTCTTGCATATCGTGCACATATTTAGGATTCAGGAGACCAAACAGCATGTTCCTCCTTGAGTTCGACGTGTTCACACACACACACACACACACACACACACACACACACACACACACACACACACACACGGTCAACTCCACCTAGAGCTTGAAATGAAATCTACTCAAGAGTGAAGGAAGAATCACATCACACCAGTGGCCATCACTTATGCAGACGACAACAATTAAAAACTCATAACTCAGAAGTTACCCAGCAGCCCACATCCAAGAATGCATGTTCAGAGTAAAAGCTTTTCAAACCATTGCACAAAGATGTTGATTCTGCTGTAGCAGTCAGTCTCTCCCAAAAAATTTTTTAAAAATGTTTGTCCAGACAATTGAACCATTTTAAAGACTGCAGTCTCTCTAGTATATGGTGTATCTATTTGTCTTTGTACTACCAAGTGTCTCATTTAAAATGTGACAGTTGAACTTTTCATTTTCAATAAATCTTTTGTAATTTCAGCAAATTAAAAAAAAAAAAAATGATACCAACTAATAGCTTAATTGACTGTGAACCAACGTAATCCACTTTGTATGTAATAAGTACCCTCTAAAGTTTATTTTCCTTGAAGTTTTGAAAGCTCCTCTTTCTGTAACGACAGTAAGCAATACCAGAATGCAACCGAAAACCATAAAGTGGCTAAAAGGACATCCACCATAGCCATATGCGCTTGAATAGCAAGAGAATTATTACGCTAAATGGGCATAACTTGGTCCAGATGGTCAAGCATACCAACAGAAGCTGCTGTGCCAACTTGAATCAGGACTGAATAGAGTTGTCGCAGATTATGATAAAAACAGAAGACAACAAATGGTGACATAGCGGAAAACCAGCAGACATTTCAAAATGCAGTGTCTGCATGCTGGGGGAAGGGGTTGAGGGGTAAATGTAATTGGAATTTGTCGTCTAACGTCTCCTTCTCTCGATCAATATGGCCCCTTCAGGGCCCTGACTCAAGTGGCTCACTTGTCACTTAGCTCTTAATGGATTTTCCTTCCCGCCCCCCAATGAAAGAACACTTTGGACACTCGCACAGGGATGAAATGTCATGCACAGGCACTTTCAGACGGCCACCGCGGTCTCACTCGAAGAGAATGTCTGGAAAGGAATTTGTTTTGTTCCGTAAAAGTTGAAACTTGTTTTTGTTTTCCAACAATCACGCCTTCAGCACTTCAGACAGATGAATCACACACAGACACAAGAACACTTTATTTGGATATTTTTCATTCAGCAACAATTGGGCCTATTTGGGGGAGGGAGTAACCCAAAAACACATACACAGACATTGAAATGTAAAAACTTGTTCCATAGCAGGCATGGACAAACTACGTGTGATTATGTTGCACGCTCAAGTTGGTGGTGCGGCCGATTTAGGATCAGTGTCACTCTGGTACACTCTCAGTGTACTTCGTGATCAATGTTTTAAAAAACAGCAACAGCAAAAACTGTTTATTTGTTCTTTATTAATTCATGATCTTAGTGGAGCGACAAGTTAGGGCTTAAGTTTTGTTCCAAGCGTGCAAGGTCGAGTCAGTAACTCAGAAGATTTGGCTCCTGATGTAAAGGAATGCCAACCTGAGTGGGATGGACATAAAGTGATTTCATAAGTCATGTTACATAATGACTACACAGCTTATTTGCAGCAGCCCGCCCTTGTAAAATAAACTTGACGTACAGCAGGGTTAAAGTTGTAGATTTTTTATCGTAAAAAAGACTGAGACAAATAATTTTATGTCAAGAGAGCAAAATCAGGTCAATCCTGAGGTTTATTTTGAGGAACAGAGAGGAGAAGTGGTGGGGAGTCGGAGAACAGAAAGGAAGCGTTAACTGAGAGTTTACACAGCTGTTGACTCAGAAAAACTTGGCCCGTCTTAAAGGGCAAAGTAAAGAGAACATTTATACACATCGTCTGTGCCTTCCAAAACATGAAGCATGTGTGTCCATTGGATTGCATATACGATCACTTCTGTAATAAATTCCACAAACTGCTGACAGTTTGCGTTCACAAGAAGCAAAACAAGAAACAAGAAAAGAAAATCACTTCAGGTTAAAACGTCTTGCTGCCCAACATGGAGAAACCTTTTGGCAGGCATGTCTGTGAGACTATATTTTCCTGTTTAATCTATAACTTCAGGTTTTTGTTTTTTTTTTTATTCTAAAAATGTTGTGGAAAAGTGAATATGAATGGCCTAAAATTGCATATCGTCTTCATTTGCAGTACAAATCAGTCGCATCTAATTCAGACCCAGATCTATTGGCTCCATCCAAACATAGTATAAATAAACAACAAAACAAATAGAAATTTATATATTATGTATTTTACATGAACAGTGAGATGCTGCAATGTTGTTTAGCCCAACATCTTAATTCGAACATATACTAACAGTTTTTTACGACAGAATGCTGTTACTGCTGTTAGTGAGTCCACTGTCTAGCATCATCTGGCTGTTGGGGGCTAATGAGCCATTAGGGGATATTGGATACTGTTGGACAGTGTTACGCACCAGCTCCAATAAGTTTACAGCTAAAAGCTAAATTTATAGCTTTTAGCCATCTCTTTTATAAGCCATCTCGTAACTATATTGAATTTCAAAAACCTTAACCTTCCATTAGCCATTAGATTGTGCTTGTATGGATGTATCCCAATACTTCTTAAATCCCCTGGCAACTTTATTGAAAGAGTATGTCTGCTCAAACATCTACTACTCCTACTACGACTACTACCACAACTACTACTACTACCACTACTCCTACTACTACTACCATTACTACTACTACTACTACCACCACTACTCTCTACTAACTACTACCACCACTACTACTACTACTACTACTACTACTACTACTACTACTACTACTACCACCACTACTGCTACTAACACTACTACCACTACGACTACTACTACTACAACTACCATTACTATTACTACTACTACTACTATTACTACCACTACTCCTACTACTACCACCACTACTACTACTACTACTACTACTACTACCACTGCTGCTAATACTACTACTGACGACTACTACTACTACTACTACTACTACTACCACCACTACGACTATGACTACCACTAATACTACTACTACTATCACGACTACTACTACCACATCTAATAGTGGTCAATGTGCATCTACTAAAGAAAAAAAAAGAGATGCATACCAAGAACCAGTGTTTTGTTGTTGACACCGGCTTCTAATTGTACCAGTAGTGTGCCCTCTTTCAGTGCAGCCTTCTGCCGTCATGTTTGAGTCATGGCAAGTACGAATCATTACGTTCACAATTACTAACAAAGGCGAGTACTGCATCAATTTTAGGACAGCTGATAGACAGTGCTTAACTCGCTCAGGGCTTAAAATGCAGGTGTTTAGAAAACTTCTCTGCTCTGACTTCTTTGATGGCGTTGCAAGACATTTTTAATTTTCACATATTTTCTCACCTTGACTTTTTAAAGTAAATTGCATACAGTAGTACTGGGAAGAGTACTAATAAGTAGCACACTACCATTGCCGTGGACAAAATCCCAACTACATGCATCCCTATTAGTAACTGCAAAAACAGTTTGAGGCTTTAACAACTTGTTTGGCGTTGCAGGTACTGTGTGTCTCATTTTGATTGACGGCATGAACCAGAATTGAATGGAGAAAATCGAGTGGGCTGCTAATGGTCACACAAACATGGTCTATGTTTTTTTTTTCTTCATCTGCGACTGAAGCTCCTTATGGTGTTACACATGTTTTATGTTTGTTCCTTGTTAGAGGTAGAGTTGAATTTCCAAACAACATGATAGAGAGTCGGTGCCAGAGGCAGCATAACCACAACAGTATTTTTCAAAGGATGCCAGCCTCCACTTTCCAGACGTCCTGGTCATCCCACAAATATACAAGCCCTACAAATGGAGCATTGTTGAAAAGGAAAACAACTAGGCATGTTCAAAGACAAGATAAAATTCTGGCTTTGATCATCTCATACTTCATTTTATAAGAGATGGCTAAATGAAACGTAATCATGTTACAATTTCCTCCCATCTCTGACTTTTTAACCATTGGCTTTCAGAATAAGGAAATGAAGAATAAAGGGGAAAGCTCAGCTTTCTTCCTTAAAATGATCATGGCTTTGAATTGATCCAATTTATGCAAAACAAACACGTATTATGTTCAAAGCACAATACCGGGAGCGTGTGTGTGTTTACAGTAATTATCATGGCAGTGAAGTAGAGAGAAGCTGTGGTTTTTTTTGGGTGTTTTGTCAGAAGTTGCAATGCAGTGATGCAGTGATTTGCACTGCCGTCCCGAGTCATGGGGCCTTTCTGTTCTCCCTGAGCCTGTGTGGGGTCTCGTTGGGTACCCTGACCTCTTCACACAGTCCAAAAGTCAGGCAAATTGGGAACTTTATATTGTCCGTAGGTGTGTCTGTGAGTTGTCTGTCTGTCTGTGTAGCCCTGCAATGAACTGGCAGTGAAGCTAGTGAAGTGGGATCCATTCCAGGATACAACAAACAAACCGTTTCTCTGTTACACAGCTCAACAGTCAACAGTTGCACAACAAAGTGACACGAGGCAAGCACAGGCGCTGTACTAGACGGTCTGCTCAACTCAACTCAACTTTATTGTCAAACATGGCATACATACTGGATATATGACATGAATGAAATTTCAGTCCTCTCAGACCCACGGTGCAATAGGCAAAAGAAACAGAAAGACAAGGCAGGGAACAACACTGTTGGTATAAATAAATTAGACTATAAGCTAAACTAAACTAAACTAAGCTATACAACTATTCACAATAAGGTGAGGTAGTGTGTGTAGTGCAAATAGGGTGAGGTAGTCCTTGTAGTGCAACAGTCAATGGGTAACAGTCCCTCAGTGAATGAATTGGTGTGTGTGTGTGTGTGTGCAGGGGGGCGGGAGGGTGAGTGGGCAGAGTCTGTCAGTGAGGGGGACAGGGAGGGACGGAGGGCAGAGCAGGGAGAGCGTTGAGCCTCCTGATCGCCTGGTGAAAAAAACTGTTCTTCAGCCTGCTGGTTTCGGCCCGGAGACTCCGTAGTCTAGGTGGGGTCACCTACAATCCTGGTGGCTTTGCAGGTGAGGCAAGTGTTGTAGTTATCCAGAAGGGAAGGGAGAGAGACACCAATGACCCTCTCAGCTGCTCCCACGATGCGCTGCAGAGTCTTGCTGTGTTGGTACTCCAGGACAGGTCTTCGGAGATGTGTACACCCAGGAACTTGGCGCTGCTCACCCTCTCCACTGCAGCACCGTTGATGGATAGAGGGGCATGCTGGGTGGTCACTCTCCTGAAGTCCGCCACCATCTCCTTGGTCTTCTCCACGTTCAGACAGAGATTGTTTTCCTTGCACCACACGGCCAGACGACTCACTTCGCTCACCGTTGCTGATGCAACCTACCACAGTTGTGTCATCCGCAAACTTAATGAAAAAGTTAGAGCTGAATGTCTGTGTGCAATCGTGAGTCATCAGAGTGAAGAGGAGGGGACTCAGCACGCATCCTTGGGGGGTCCATGTGTTCAGCATGATAGTGCCGGAGGTGTTGTTACCCAGCTGAACGGCCTGCGGTCCCCCTGTCAGGTAGTCCAGCAGCCAGTTGCACATGGAGGTGTTGAGCCCCAGCTGGTCCAGTTTGTGGATGAGCTGCTGGGGGATGACCGTGTTGAATGCTGAGCTGTAACTCAATGAACAGTATGAGTCTTTTTTGTCTAAGTGGGTTAGAACTGAGTGTAGGGCAGCGGAGATAGCATCATCGGTTGAGCGGTTGGACCGATATGCGAACTGAAAAGGGTCCATGGTGGAGGGGAGGGTGGACTTGATGTGGTGCATGACTAGCCGCTCAAAGCACTTCATTAAGATGGGAGTGAGTGCGACCGGGGGGTAGTCGTTGAAGCAGGAGGGAGACGACTTCTTCGGGACCGGTATGATGGTGGTGGTTTTGAGGCACGTTGGGGACAATAGCCTGACTCAAAGACGTGTTAAAGATGTCTGTGAAGACATCTGTGAGTTCCTCAGCACAGTCCCTCAGAACCCGGCCGGGGATGTTGTCTGGACCCGGGGCTTTCAGAGCATTCGTCCCTCTGAGAGACCTCCTCAGGCTGTCTGGGGACAACGTCAACACCTGGTCGCTGGGAGGAGGTGGGGTCTTCTGTGCCGGGGAGTTGTTGTCGGCCTCAAAGCTAGCAAAGAAGTCGTTCAGCTGGTTCAGCAGAGAGGTGCAGTTGTCGCAGGACTGCGGCACGGGTTTATAGTCCGTGATGGTCTGCAACGCCCTCCACAGGCTCCTGATGTCTCTACTGTCACTGAAGTGGTTGGCTATCCTCCTGGAGTACCGTCTCTTGGTTGGCCCTGGCTGTCCTCAGGCCCGCCTCGTCCCCAGCTCTGAAGGCGGCGTTCCGAGCCCTCAGGAGCCTGCGGACTTCCCCTGTCAGCCATGGCTGCTGATTGGCCCGAACAGAGATGGTTTTGGTGACGGTGATGTCGTCGATGCACTTTCTCATGTAGGCGGTAACGGTCTCCGTGTACTCCTGGAGGTCGGTTGTGTTGTTATAGGCGGCTGCCTGTTTGAACATGCCCCATGGTGGAGAAACAGTCCTGGAGTGCCTCTGAGGACTCCTCTGGCCACAACCTTACCTGTTTGATTTCTGGTTTGGTGGCTTTAACCAGAGGTTTGTATGCTGCCATTAGCATGACAGTGGAGTGGTCTGAGGCTCCTAGGTAGGGGAGGGGTATGGCTTTGTAGGCGCCACGCTGAGTGGTGTAAACATTGTCCAGGGTATTGTTCCCTCATGTGGGAAAGTCAATGTGTCCATACAGTTTGGGGAACACTCTTTTTGGGTTAGCGTGGTTGAAATCCCCGGCCAGGATGAGGAAAGCGTCTGGATGGGCTGTCTGCTGTTCACTCATGTGATGGTGGAGTTCATCCAGTGCCTCACTCCTGTTGCTGTTGGAGCTAGGAGGGATGTATAGAGCCACTAACAATATGGCTGTGAATTCCCTCGGCAGGTAGAATCAAGCTAACTGACTGAACTGGCATGTTACCCACTGATCTCCTACTACTTCGCCATGGCTCAAAATGTGGATTCGCCACTGTCAATACTTCCTGACCTTCTTCAACTTTGTGTTCAACCCCATGCATTTCCAAATCCAACTGAAAGTATGCATACTAACATTATTGTCACCGACGGTGCTCAATGAGTTCAGGAGCTCACCATATCTCAAACCAAGCTTAAAGTGCAGTTAAATCAAATTGTGCAAATGAGCCACAGTGCCTTATTAACACCTTTTGTTGTTTCATTTTGATTTGTTGGTGGGAAATGTGCAAAATTATCACCTAAAAGGGTGAAAATTATCATGTAAAAAAAACTTTCACAAAATAGTGTGATATTTTCACATTTTAACGTGAAACTTTCACAAAATAACGTGATAGTTTCACATTATAATGTGATAATATTAAATAACGTAATAGTTTCACATTATAATGTGATAATATCATAAAATAACGTAATAGTTTCACATTGTAATGTAAAAATAATTATTTAAAATCCTGCTTCAGATAGCTTCAGAAAATAACATGTAAGTTTCACGTTATAACGTGAGCCTAGTTTTACTTTTCTCATGTGGCAGCAATGCGCTGCCGTTGCATTGCAATATAATGTGAAATACATCCTTCACTTAAATGAGTATTTCTATAAATGTGCAGGTCTGAGTGCAGCTAAGCTGTTAAAAGCCAACGGACTGACCCCCGTCGTCTTGGAGGCCAGGGACCGGGTTGGCGGCCGCACCTTCACCATGCGGGTAAGAACGAAGCTTTGATTCTGAAGCTGCTCAGATATCACGTCCAAGCGTTACATTCACGGCAAGAGCAGAAACCACATTGTGAATCCACAAAGTTGGAGGCCTGAGTTTGTGCCACCTCAAGCTAATGTCAATGTAACTGTGTAAGTCTTAAGAAAGCTAGCAACACCATTGATGTTGATGGATGACACAACATTCTCTCATTCTAGAAAAGTTAGCTTTGACTAATGTAATTTTAAAATTCAACGTTTTATTCGTTCATTCATTACTCATAAAGTGAAAGAAGACAAGTCATCTTCGGGTGCAAACATTCATATGCGCCACTTAGTCCAAATCAAGACAGTAAAAGAACCAGTATGTGTGAAGTCACTGACACACACCACTGTGAACAGCACACAACCTGCCATTTTTTCACGATACTCTAATTTTCTAATTTTCTTTTCCCTTCTTTTTTCCCAGAACAAAGAAACCAAGTGGGTTGATCTTGGCGGTGCGTATGTTGGACCGACTCAGAATCGCATTCTCCGATTGGCTCACGAGTACGGCATCAAAACATACAAAGTCAACGAGAACGAGCGCCTGCTGCATTACAAAAATGTACGTATCCCAGCATCACATGTGCCAGCCTGTTTCCTACAGGTCTCAGACTTAACATTTTAAGAGAAGCTTTAACACAGACGTGACGTTTCATCTGTGTAAGAAGCCACAGTAGGACTGGATTAGTTCATGTTGGATTTAAAAGACCTGCACAATCTGCTGTGCAAATATAACTTGATCCTCAGATGGCATCACGGTGAGATCTTGTTTGTCTATTTTGCACAGTGTCTGAACAGGCTACAAGAGAGTTTGTTATCAAAAAGTCCATGTTTGACTTCAAATACCGCTTCTTGGATGCCAGTTGCCTTTTCTCCATCATGCTTGATGCTGATCTTTGCCTCAGGGATTATTCTAATCCTGTTTGCCCTTTGTCTGAGTGCTTAAAAGGCTAGCAAAAGCAAACATGAGAGAAAAGGCACCATGTTCCTTGTACTCTTGATTCCCTTACCTGTATCGTTTTATCTCTCTGTGCGGTACCACTGCTTCCCTTAACACAGTTGAATTTTTTTAACATAATTGGATTTTGCAGCTGCTGCCATGTGCCTTTGTCTGGGGTCTCGATGGTATTTGGTTGGCCCTCCTGGCGCGTCTGTTTCCTTGTTTGTCTGTTTGTGTTTGTCCTTGTTTGTGTGTGGGTGTGTTGTCCTGAGATGAATGCAGAATGCAGATATTTGGGTGTCCACCGATTCGATTCTGTTTCTTGGGGTCACAATTCAAATCCAAAATCAACTCTCCATTCAAACAATTCTCATTTGAAATAATGAGATCGTGCATAGTGTGTTAATAATTTGGCAAATTATGCAATCAAAACGGAGTACAGTTTGTGAAACGTGATTTTTTTTCTTAGTTTCATGGAGTCTGTTTCTATTAGAAAGCTATATCAACCAATTACTGGACCCACAACCTCGCTCAATGACCCCGGCGCCAAAGACGAGTCACCTCTCAGGCCGGGAAGACAAGCAGGCAGACCGAAGTGGTTCTTCCTACACAGTTCTGACAGTGAGAGTCGTTCGCCGCTACCTAGCTAGCTTAACAATGTAGCGCGCTGCAATGCTGTGAAAGAGGAAATGTAAATACAAATTGGTTTTTGAAATTTAGGAATTGATCCAGAATCGTAGAGGGAAAGTATTGCGATTCTGACAAGAATTGTTTTTTTTTCCTCCCATCTCTCATTATAACTCTATTAAACTCACCCACGATCAATTCACTTTACTTATTATTTGATCTGTTAACAAGTTGTGGCTTCTCCACATATTTGAAACTGTGAATTCCACACCCTGTTCAAATCCAGTCTTGGGGTGCAGCGGTTAACTGGTTTTACTATTAACCGCGGTTTAAAACGTTGCGGTTAATTTAACCGAGACGTTCGGCAAAACCGGTTATTTCCGCTCACAACAGTCCGTCAGTTTGAACTCCCGTGCGGCGCAAAATGAAGCCGGGATGTTCCCTTTGTCTCTTTCTCGCTTTGTTCCCGCACGGCCCATTTAGCGGGCGTACCACAACACACACACGTTTCTTGTAGTGGTGGGCGCTCAGCTAGCTTAACATGGTGGCTACGTTAGAATAGAGCTAATGGCAGAAAACGAAAACGACCTCTTTCCACCAAAAAAAAAAAACAAAAAACGTCTGAGGTCGGCAGTGTGGGAGCATTTTGGCGGACGTTAATGTTTTGCTGTTCCAAAGGGAAATCCCACCATACAGTCAGACTTGGTTTATTCTGTACGGCCCGCGTGAAGGCAGTCATAAATCCCCCCCAACGTAACTTTGCCGACTTTGTCGCCCCCCCGGTCAAAAAATAAAAAATGCCGGGACCCAACCTGCACCCCCTGCCGCCGCCCCCCAACGAACCGTGGCCCGCCGACACGATGCTGTTCCATCATGTGGCCCATTGCAAATGAGGTTTGGCGACCCCTGTGTTATGTCTATAATAATCGTAAAACCGTAAAATCGCGTTTTTTTCTCAGACTATAATCGTACACCAAAATATGAAACCGTTGCACCCCTAATTTCCAGTCCCTTCTCCCGCATCACAATCACCTCCTCATCGTCATAACGTGCAATCCTGAGAGAAGAAATTAATATAAGTTTCTATGGCGAGCATCACTGTGCTGTGATTGTAAGCGGCTTTGGATTAGCTACGAGTCTGTTCAGATGTTTAAGCTCTAAACATTTGTGACATGTTGAAGTTCTGTAAATATTGTGCCTGCCTGTGTCTGTTCTTCAAAAAATATCCAAGTCTCACAAGGCAGGACTGCAACATCTGTGACCGCTTCTACACAAAGCATCGCTACAAAGGACAGCAGAAGCGTCACATAGGGGTGTTTGCCCAGCTAGTGTTTAATAATGGCTATTGCTCAACCTGGCAGTATAGCTAATCAGCTTTTCTATAGCAGATTGTAATCCATAGGCCAGTGATGGTTTCCCTTATCAGCAAACTAGTGCCTGATAGCAGCTGATGCTCTTGGGCTAATTTACCAATGTGAGGTCATCAGGGGAAAAGGGACGCCTTCAACTTCATAGTTTTTGTAGTACCGACACGATGGTGTGGCATTTGTCCTCATCATCCTCTTGTTTTTGCCTTTAGCCACAGGACCACAGAAATATAATGTTAGACTCAGCCCAAAAAATGATTGCGAACAGTCATTGAATGCTAGCTCCAAAAAGCTAACTTTTTGGAGCTAGCTGTTTTAGCTAGTTGAAACGAACAAACAAAAAAAAAGATTCCTCCTCCTTCAAGGTGATTGGGAAAAAAATGCTGCTGGCCTGTAAGTCACTCAAGTGTGTGTGTGTGTGTGTTTGTGTGTCAAGAGGGGGTTGTGGTCTTTAAGCAGGACGGAACAGAGCTGTGGCTGTGGGAAAGGCTGGAGATGTAGGTCAGCCAGCTCACTGGTACGTGATCGAGGATGCCCGAGGATGTCTATGGTCCTCGGTGCTCAGTGCCAACTGATCTATGCTCAAGCAGAAGCAAAAGTATAACAAATAAATAAATAAATAAATAAATAAACAAAATCACCAGTATGGGAATGTTGTCAACTGATTCAAGACAGTCAGGAATGCCCTTTACTTTGACATACATTTGGCTGTCCCAGTTGGTTGACCTCACAGGTCAGTAGCGTTCATTGCTAATACTGTATTTGCATGTGATTTATTTGTTTGTATATTTTAATGTATTTTAGTACTTTAGTACTTACCTTCAAGTGCAAATTTTATTCCAATGTGTTTTAACCTTACATCTATAAAGTGTCTTCGAGAACCTCGAAAAGAGCTCCATAAATAAACGTACTGTTATACTGTGATTACAGTCCAGATGGCTCAGCCGGGCCTGAATCACTTGAAGTGATTCAGTGCAGTTTGTTGTTCGGCAAACTGATTTGGTCTTCGTGTGTGGGTCTGCCGTGACCGACGCACCGCTAGTGAGCGTGTAACATGAGGTTAAACTAGACCCAGCGCGTCGCACTGACTCACGGCTCGCTGATGTAGAAACAGATGCTGCCCCTCTCTCCTCCCACTGTTGGCTGAGCCGGCATCGCCATGGCAACCGACCTGTTGTTTAACAGCAATTGACAATTGCGGCCGCTGCAGCGATAGTGTGCGCTGTGCAACACTCGGTTGCTCTGCGTTTGTCTCTTTTTGTTTTTGTTTTTCTTGATTTGGAGTTACCTGTTATTGATGGTTCAGTTATTTAGGCATTATCGCTGTTTTGACGAATAATAATAATAATAATAATAAGCAAGAAAAACATTATGGAGATGCATTTCAAATGTGCAGCAGCAGACAGGTGTCCGGTTTGGGGAGGACATTGTGTCAGTGCTCGAATTTTCTCTGTGGCAATTACGGTAATTGTGCAGCTACAAGCCAGAAACGACATCATGCATGTTCGTTGTTGCTGTTTTGTCAGTTTCGGTCGCAGGAAGTGGCTTTCAGCGCCCAATTTCGGTGTTTGCTAGCAATACTTTGCAAAATGCCAGCATTTTGCGAGATTACAAAACGAGATGAGGATGCTGCTGTTTGGGCTCTAATGTGATTTACTGATATTTACTGACATCCTTACTAGATTCTACCTTCAGCTTCTACCACACAGTCTCTCTGAAGGGCGGTGGTCTGGCGGAGAGAAACAAATTGGACAGTGAGCATTGACATGAGATTCTTGTCCACAGTCAACCAGGGCCACGGGACTCAATTTAAATGGCATCCTTGAATCTTCAATCGTAACTCCTGATTTAAATATTGCCCAAGATTAGTCAACAAAATCACCCTGGTGCTTCGTTTTCTTGGTGCTTTTTCACTTTTACACAAAGTTAATCGCTGGTTGAAGCTGACCGGCTCAAACCTTCGTCCATACCTATGTGTCAGGTGCCTTTACCGTGCCAAAGTGGAAACTTCAGTCGGTACTTTTGGAGGATATCAGTGCCTCAAGGTTGCTGAAAACCACGAGGCGTGTCGCGGTCTTATACCATTTGCACCTGGGACCGTTAACTCCACACCTCAACACCCTCATCTGTTCAGAACAGTAACCCAAACTGACCTTTGACCTTCATTGTATTCCTCCGTCTGTAACAGAACACGGAAACCTTACAAGCTGAAAAACAACTTTTGACCAAAATCACGAGGAATCACATGACCCTCAACCTCAACTCAGAGTTGAAACTGCACAGTTGGGTTGGAGCCCAACTCCAAGCAGCAGCACATTTCTGACATGGGCAACGCTGCAGCTTGATAATTTGGGACAAATGCTTCATCTTTAAATAGAGTTTTTGCTGCTTTTTATATTCTGCAGTGTTTGTTCACTGCAATCAGGGGCAGAGAAACACTCCTCGCTGATGGGGACCTCGATTTCATATTTCCTGCTCGTCATTCAGTGAACTCTTGTTTTAAAATACTGAGCGCTTCTTCACACTGTGCACTGTGTGCACGAGGCGCCCCTCACTCTCCAGATATTGCTTCTTTCCATTCTTTCAGGCCTGCTCATCTAAACAAGGGCAGCTGCAGCAAGCAAAGAGAAATTTCTGGAGCGCTGATGTAGGATTGAGCCGAGCGCTGGGATCCTTGTGAATGAATGCCGCTGTTTAGCTATAACCTCATATGTCTGTGTGTGTGTGTGTGTGTGTGTGTGTGTGAGTGTGTGTGTGTGTGTGTGTCTTTGTTTGTTTTTGGGCGCAAAGATGGCGTTCACCTTGAACAAAGTGTCCTCATGTTACCTGACCTCATGTTACCTTACTAAAGTATCATGTACAGTCAGTGGAGATGGCAATTTAGACAGGCGTGGCAGAATTGGAAGAACACGACAGAGAAAGACGGACGGAATGCTATCACCGTCTCCACGCCGGAAGGTTCAAGGCTGCTTCATTAAACCGTAAAAGTGCGGTTGGGAAACAGAGCAGCGCCGTCCAAGCATGCAAACACTGCACTGACTGTGAACATTCTTATCTCTTAATGGAGTCTGTAAACTTTTCATGTCACGGTTGCATAAGCAGCAGTATAACACTCGCTTTCCGCTGCCCCTGGCATTTTTGCACAGTCACCGAGAGTTCAAACAAGGCTGTGTTTGTTCAAAATCCAACTGTGATGAAGAAAGGACAGATGGTGTAGTGACACCCCCCCCATACACACACACACACACTGGCTAGCAAGGGGTCACCGTAGTGACAGTGCAAACTGCTGATTCGCAGAACAGTGTTCAGGTGCACAGTCTCACACGGCAAAGGATGCTCTCCTCTCATGTCCGTATTGTTCATTACCAGACAGAGAGACATCATCTATTAGCAGAAGTGCACTGGATGAGTGAGTCTTGTGTCAGTTTGGCTACAAGGTCTTTTAGTTTTGTGGTAAAAGGATACACTGTAATAACACAAAAAACACAGAAGGTGGTAAGGGCATTAACCTTTTATTAATGCCCTTACCATATACTGTATGTACATATATATATGTATGTATATATATATATATATATATATATATATATATATATATATATATATATATATATTTGGCTCCGGCAGTAAAACACTTTTGTCTGTTTTTTTTTTTCTTCTATAATTTCTCTGTGCATTCTTGGGATTAGAAAATTTGAAAGAAGTTTTTGAATTGATATGGGAGAAGTGCTGGAAGACATTGAACAATTGGCACAAGATCGGTGAACAAAATAACTGCTGATTTCATTTTTTTTTGTTGTACTTTTTCACTTTACTTTTCCACAAAGCTAACCAGTGCTTGAAACCCAAATGAAAATGATCACTTGAAACCTCTGTATGTTACTTATATGCTAAAGGCCTTTATCGTGTCAAAGTGGAAACTCAAGGTGACTCTGGTAGACAGGTAGATGGCGCTGCACTGCTGAAGGTGTGCACTTTTCAAAAAGTTCAACTCATTAGCCCGAGCAGAGCATCAATCATACGTCTAATATAACACGATAGCACGATAATATACTAAAATATCAGTCAGTATCTACTACCTCTTTAGCAGTGAGTTGCTAAGCAGACATCAAACTGTGTTCCTTCTGTCAAAGTACTTCAATAGAATCTATGCACACTCCACAGGGAAAGTCCTACCCATTCCATGCCGCCTTCCCACCCATGTGGAACCCAATTGACATCATGGACTTCAACAACCTCTTCAGGACAATGGACGAGATGGGCCAGGAGGTAAAACTAGTCTCCGTACACTTTAAAACTCTTTGACGTTGGGTCTCCACCGACTCGTCATCCTCCTCCGTCATCCGATCCCTCTACTGTGCCGTAGATCCCCAGAGAGGCTCCCTGGAGAGCTCCTCATGCTGAGGAGTGGGACAAGATGTCCATGCAACAGCTATTCGACAAGATCTGCTGGACCAGGTAATACACAACAGAAAGGAGAAAGTACTTCCACTCAAAAAATAACATCAACATAATCACATAAAAACCTGAAACTATTACAAAATGATCTGATAGTTTCATGATAACGTAAAAATTGGAACAGAAAAACGTGAAACTATCTTAATATAATGTAATATTTTCATGCATTACCATGAAAATAATCACAAAAAACTTGAGACTTAAAAAAAAAATAAAAAAAATTCAAGTTATTTTGCGAAACTTTCACAAAGTAGTGTAAAACCTTTACGTAATTACAGGACACTGAGCCTTTTTTTGGTTGTTTTTTTTCTTAGTTTGGCAGCAGTACGCTGGGAGAACACAGCCGACAATGCAGTCATGAGGGTTGTGTATAATTAAGGAGTATAATACGTGTGGGAATGCAGGACCAGCAGTAATAGAAGCTGGATGGATGTAAAATCCCACTGCTGCTAAACTTTATGACAGATAAATATGCCTATTTAAATTCAGTCTAATGAAAAAAAATGCTTGATCAGAACTAACCATGGTATAAGTGAGTAAAAAAATAAAGTAATATAGTGCTGACTATCCCATAATATATATTGTCTTCTCCCGCTTTAGCAAGCACTGTGTTTTGAAGGCTGCGTTTGCCAGTTTGATTTTCCACAATCATTCCACATTCCACATTCCATATTCCACTCTTTTTTTTTTGTTGGTTGTTTTTCCCGCAAAGTTCACCTCCCTCCCCCTCTCCCTTGTCCCAAGAAACGCCCGCCAGTTTGGCACCCTGTTTGTCAATGTGAACGTGACCTCGGAGCCCCACGAGGTGTCGGCTCTCTGGTTTCTCTGGTACGTGAAACAGTGCGGAGGGATCATGAGGATTTTCTCCACCTCTAACGGAGGACAGGTGGGTGCGGAGGAGGAAAACCACATTTTGTTCTGTGCGTTGCCGCTGACATTTGCTGCCGCCGCCATCTTTCCGATTCCATTCGTCTCTTTTTGTATTCATACCAAACATCGTAGCGGCGCTGTTGTGTTTGACATTAATATAAATAGAGGTGCAGAGTCCAGCATCAGTTTGACTCTCTGCGTAATCTCAGGCCCGCTGAACCCGGGTATTGCCAAGCACTGCTTCCAGCATGCTAAAGAGAACAGAACTGACTCTACCCATATGAATCAGGGGCTGAGCATCAGAGCTCGACCTGAGCTCTGACCACTGAGTTTCTCAAAGCTCTCCCTTGCAGCACTTTGGGAAGTTTATCCCAGCAGTTTCCTCGGAACACTAAGTGCCCCCGCTGCGTCTGCCACGAGGGAGTGGAATTTCTTCTGTTAAACAGATAACGTCATGTCCCGCTCTCCCACTCTTCCTCTCCACCCTCGCTCCCCAGCCAGGAGTTTCAAAAAAACATTTCCCCAGCGGTTTCATTGACGTCCTTATCTGAGGAAAACAAGCTGGATTTAGAAGCGACCAGTATGTAGCACCGGGATTAATTGTAAGATATTATCAGCTGGTCCCTGGTCTTTCGTTTGTACCTGGTGCAGGATCCTGCCGGCGGCCGAGACGCATCATTCAATTGAGAGTGCTTTGCAAAGAGAGCATTTAGAGGCAGTCGCGCTGCCTGAGCGCACTGTGATGGTCGCCGTATCTTTTGCTCTCATCCGCAGGAGAGGAAGTTTCAAGGCGGCTCAGGGCAGATCAGCGAGTGCATGGCTAAGGAGCTGGGAGACCTGGTGAAGATGAACTCTCCAGTCTACAGGATCGACCAGACTGGGGACATGATCGTGGTGGAGACGCTGGACAAGCAAACGTACAAAGTAAGCGCACAAGAGGGCAAGAACGGCCCCGCTGGGATTCCCTATACTTCCCACAACGGGGCCACGCTGCCTTTGAACTCATGTGACCCTCTCCAGGCAGATGTGCGCCGATCTAGACGATGCACGCTCAAGCAGAAAAGTTGCGTTTCTATCACTGAACAAACGACAAATGTTCGTAACTGCGGTACGCACTTAAAGACGTGCTTCAGAATTTTGGACTTTGGACCTCATTTTCAAGATAGCTAATGTGCTATTTATCAGCGGAGACTGTTTCAACACGTTATCTCCATTCCTTGAGTGCGGCAGAGCTCACCGGTGCTAGGTTAGCGCAAGTCAGTGGTTTCTGCTAGCCTGACAGTAAAAAAAAAGTCATACCCACTCTACGGTAGGGACGTCCGATAATATCGGCCGGCCGACAATATCTGCCCGATATTAGCATTTTTTTGTAATGCTTGTGGGGGTGCAGGTTTTTCCATAACTTAACTTAAAGTGGTGTTCTTCCTTTCTCCGGAGAATGTTAATTTGTGGAACGCCTGCATAAATCGGTATCGGTTGTTATCGGAATCGGAAATTAAGCGTTTGGACAATATTGGCTTATTGGATATCGGCAAAAAGTCAATATCGTACATCCCCACTCTACAGTACTCCCCATGGTAAACAAATGATGACGCCAGACTATCGATGTAAATGTCTGTGTTGATAGTGATCGAAATATAACTACTTTTTCAGTAACAACTTCTCGTGGTTGGTTGTTTTACAGCAGCAGCGGATGACTGATATTGCATAGAATACCAGCTCTAACCAGGGAAAAGTAAAATTCCACCACTAGACACTAGTCCTCCAAAATGTACTGCAATCATTGCGTTGCAAGGGTAGTTTTATTTCTAACATCGTTCTAACAACACAGACATTTGCATCAATAGTCTGGTGTTATAATTTATTTGTCTCGGGCGGATATATATATATGTATATATATATATATATATATTTTTTTTTTTTATTTATTTATTTATTTATTTATTTATTTTACCGACAGGCTAGCAGAAACCATTGACTTGTGCTAGCCTAGCCCCAGTGACCTCCGCTGAACCAGAAGGACTGGATGAAATTTGTTGAAACGGTCTCTTCACTGATAAATAGCACATTGGCTAACTTGGACCTGAGGTCCCATGTCCAAAATTCTGAACCACCCCTTTAATATGAGATTGGGAAACTTGCTGGACGTCCAGATAAAATGGACCAAACAGCCATGTTGACTCTCAATCAAGATCTAACCAGTTAATGGTTTATCGTGAAGAGCTGTCTGCTTCAGGTTTGAAACGCTCAAGCTACAAATTTGAACGGATATGGTTGAAATTACGGACACATATCCTTGAGAAGGGTCGCAGGGCATAGGTCAAGTCACAGAAAGAGACACTCTTACCACCATCTTTACTTTGCTTCAAGATCGGGTCAGAAGAAAAAAAGCGTTGAGTCGGACACGGTGTGGATAAAGTAGAAAAGGTGATTACAAGATTACACCACAATGTCTGATAATATATGACGTTTATATCAGGTGCATTTTACAGGACTTGGTTTTGCACGTCACATTATCAGTGTCATATTGCAGCCACTCTGATTAATTCTATGTGCCTTCATTTTTGTTCCCGTTTAAAACACCTACACTGAAAAAAGACAAAGGAAAAAAAAAAAAAAACACGGAGACCGGTGAATGTAATTGTCTTGTTCTCTGCTGCCATCTAGTGGTGCCAGGGCAAGAATGAGGGATTTTATTTTGACACGTTCAACCCGTTCTGACTCTAGGCCAGGTATGTGGTCATGGCCACCCCTCCGGGTCTGAACATGAAGATGCACTTCAGTCCCGAGCTTCCGCCGCTGAGAAACCAGCTGATCAGCCGCGTCCCCATGGGCTCCGTCATCAAGTGCATGGTCTACTACAAAGATACCTTCTGGAGGAAAAAGGGTAGGCAGGAAGTTGGAGGCTTGGAATATTCTTTCCACACACACACCGCCTGTACATAAATATACATTAGCCATTATTTCCATTTAATTTTTTTTTTTTTGCGTCGCCCAAGGTTTCTGCGGTACCATGGTGATCGAGGACGACGACACCCCTATTAGTCTGACGCTAGATGACACAAAGCCTGACGGGAGCGTACCTGCGATCATGGGGTGAGCAACGCACGCCTCCAGCCCTGCATCAGTCGATACCTCCCCCTCCTGTTGGCACCTCGCTCTCAAATCCATTCAACTCAATGAATTTCTTCCTTCCCCGTCGCCTCCTTCAGATTCATCCTCTCCCGGAACTGCAGGAAGTTGTGCATGCTGACCAAAGAGGAGAGGTAGACACACAGGAGAAATGACGCAGAGAGCCTTTTTTTTTTTTTTTTTTTTTTTCCCCATTGCGACCGGTTCTGATGCCTTCTGCCTGCGCTGTCGCTCCTAGGCTCCGAAGGATCTGCGAGATCTACGCCAAGGTGCTGGGCACAGAGGAGGCGCTCCATGTGAGTTGGCATAGCGAGTGTCGTCGCCTTTGCAGAATACACGTGGATGGGTCGATGGGGGGGGTTTATTATTTGTGGCATTTCTTTTTGTCCAGCGCTCCGTATCCGCGTTTGCTTCTGCATGAAAAGTGCTTTATAAATAAAGTCTGATTTGGTTTGTGGGACTTGTGTCGCCAGCCGGTGCACTACGAGGAGAAGAACTGGTGTGAGGAGGAGTACTCCGGTGGCTGCTACACCGCCTACTTCCCTCCAGGCATTCTTACCCAGTTTGGCAAGTGAGTATCGCTTGGACGCGCGTGTGAAAACATTGGTTCAAGTGGTTGGCCCGACTGAAGTGAGAGAGTTTTATTCAGTTGCTAGCTGAAGTCGCTAATGGACATTCTTGAGCCCGGAATTAGATGGACAGTGCAATGCATGTGGTCAAACGGTACAGCAACAGGTGACGCGCATGGTGTACGTACGCGACGGTCAGAAAAACACACAACACAACGTAACACAACGTAAGACGGAGGAGGACGGAGCTGAATTCTAATACGATTAAATAGTGGCAAAAATAATCACAACCGTAAAACAACAGAAGCAGAACAAGTAAACAACACAGAACCGAACAACAGAGCCAACATTGTTCCGAGATTTCATCTTGCTAAGTCAGTCATTGAGTCAGTGTGCGTGCCGTGCGACTCTTTTCACATGCAAATACTTGTGTGGCGTAAACACATGGGTGAATTAGTCAATTGGAGGAGTAAAATGAGGGGATAAAAAGCAAATGAACAGACACATCAAGTTTGGTAGGTATGATATGGGATATTTTTCTGGCCATTACAGCTCATAATTAAGAAAAGAAATGCTACTGCAAAGAGAAGCTGTAAATTTGGCACCGACTTTGAAAAAATACTGAATCCCACATTGACAGGGAATCGTTTCCAAGAGCAGATCTATACAAATTGGCACTATTTGTTGTCTGTTTACAAAGTTTACGCAGGTCTTAAATCAATCTGAGTCCATCCGCAGAGCCGTGGATACGATTTTGAAAAAGCATTTCAGCCGAGTTGAGTTTGGTCAGACCTGCGCGTTGGAGACCACACTAACGTATGCATTAGTGAGGTGACGGAGACGGGTTGACGGGGCGAGCGCAGCGAATCAGAGGCGGCGTCAGTTGGTCGAACGAGAGACTTGTCTGTCGGCGTTGCGTCTCACTCTCGGTTCTTTCCACCCCCCCTCGTTCCCAGGGTGCTGAGGGAGCCGGTGGGCCGGCTGTACTTTGCAGGCACGGAGACGGCAACGGAATGGAGCGGCTACATGGAGGGAGCGGTGCAGGCCGGAGAGAGAGCAGCCCGAGAGGTTCGAGCACAGACTGGCACACTTTATTAGGACAGGGTTCGCCAACAACGGTGCCCCCTGCAGGCCTGTTTGAAAAAATAGCACAAAACTAAGATGATAAAAAAATTATTATAATAAAATTAAATAATACGTTTAATAATAAAATAAAATATACATATATTTTATCCAAGCTCGTTAAGTCATTGTTGATCATTATTGAGAGCTCTTTAACGTGATCAGTGTATACACATAGATGAGTATCATTAATGATCCTATATAATTGAGACAGTTTGTTATTCCAGGAGAGTGTAGCAAACTGGTTCCCCAGCTTTAGAACGTACAATAATAGCGACACGGTGGCGCAGTGGTTAGCGCTGCCGCCTCACAGCAAGAAGGTTGTGGGTTCGATTCCGGGGCCCGGGCCTGGGACCTTTCTGTGTGGAGTTTGCATGTTCTCCCCGTGTCTGCGTGGGTTCTCTCCGGGTTCTCCGGCTTCCTCCCACACTCCAAAAACATGCATGTGAGGTCAATTGAACACTCTAAATTGTCCGTAGGTGTGCATGTGAGTGTGAATGGTTGTTTGTCTCTATGTGGCCCTGCGATGAACTGGCGACTTGTCCAGGGTGTCACCCTGCCTTCGCCCTAAGACAGCTGGGATAGGCTCCAGCAGACCCCCGTGACCCTGAACAGGAATAAGCGGGTATAGAAGATGAATGAATGAATGAATGGTCCTTTAATGCTGGACAACTTACTGAGGCAGAAGACTTCCCTCAAAAATTTGTAGTTATTCCCTGAATTAAATTCACCATTTTTTTCTGTGGAAGCACATGATGAAAATATCCCCAGAAAGATCAGATAAGCTCAGCATATCCGCTCCATCAAAACATTTTGAAACTGAGCTGATTCAACAAATCCTTTTGGGTTTTCTTCCTCAGATCCTCTCTTCCGTGGGTAAAATCCACCAGAGTCAGATCTGGCAGACCGAGCCGGAGTGCCAGGTAAGATAAATCTGTCAATTTTCATTCATTCATTGTCATTGACTGCATTAAACGTGTGCTGCAACGAAAATCACGGCCCTACTTGCACTCCTCTGTCCTTCCTGCAGGAGGTGCCAGCCCTCCCCTTTTACACCACCTTCTGGGAAAGGAACCTGCCGTCAGTGGGCGGCTTCCTCAAGTTGACCGGAGCCTCCGCCTTCCTGTCTGCTGCCGCCGCAGCCGGCCTGCTGGCTTACAAGAAGGGCCTCCTTCCCCGGAGTTAAACTACCCGCACCTCACCTCACTCCTCTGCACCCCAAGAGGGCACTTCTCATCAGACGTTGTACTGTTTTTTTGTTTTGTTGTTTTGTTTTGTTTTTTAACCTATAGTCCGCTCGCTGCAGAGTAGCAGAGCTATGAAAAGACAGGATGTCGGTGAGATGGAGCGCTCTTCAGAGAGAGAGAGAGGGAGAGAGAAACAAAAAAAAAGCGTACGCTAAATAACACATCAAAGGAAAACAGTCGATGGTAATTGTGTGGGATTTATTCTCAAGGAAAAGGAAAAAAAACAATCCAATTTGATTACTGTTAATTTCTCATCCTCTGCCAATGATTGTCGAACCGACGGTGACGTAAGACTTTGCCGTCTGTCGGGCGGAGCGTGCGTGGGTCCAGCCGTCCAATCTCTAATTACCTCTGATGACTTCAGGTGCTGATCTATTTCTCTTCACGCGGCTGCAGCTGCTCTGTGAATCACTGCAGAATGAGGTTGGGCTTTTGCTATTGGCCGGCACAAAAAAAAAACTCAAACACTCGATTGGCTCGAGGGGGAAGGTTTGCGATTTTCTCGCCGTCAACAAATCCCGTCCACAGTCAGTCCCTTGTATTACGGATATTTTACTTATTCCCCCCACCACCCCACCCCCCCACTCCTCCTCCTCCTCCTCCTCCTCCTCCTCCACCCCACTCCCCGAATGATGACAATGTCGCCCAGCAGATGCATTTTCGGCTACATTGAAAGTTCTGTGATGCATTTGTCGCACACATCTTTGGCTGTTGTGCTTGGCCCGACTGAAAAGGCAACATTAGAGTGTTTAGAGTTGATTGTCCGCAGCAGCGGGGCGCGTCAACGCCGCTTCTCCTTCCATTTCGGAGTCACGCCAGGCGTTCATTATTAGCGGTTCAATTGGAAACGTACACGAGAAGCCTTACCCTTCATTTCAGTACACGCTGCTCCGTATTTCTGCAATGGAAACCGTTCGAATGTATTTCCTCACAAATAATTTGTGGCACTGTGCATATGTGATTTATGTTTGACGTACGTTCCTATCAGAAAAATTGCATTTTTTAGTTTTTTTTTAGTTTGTAAAGATGTTTCACACCCAATGATGTTGTTTTCTGGGCATTCGGCATGTCATTGTTATTATCATTCATAAGTGAATATTACTTAGCCCCCATTGATTATTTTATTGCTACTGTATATGCAGTACACTGACAATAGTATTTGTTACATTCCTGATTTAGGGCACCCTGGTAGACTTAATATAACATTCTAGCCCTCATATTGAACACACACCCATCCATTTTAACGGAAGTCCAGTGAATTCAGATGATGTAGGGTTGACAGTAACATGTATTTTGCAATATATATATATATATATAAAAGAAAAAGCAAGTGGCTAAATGAAGGTTTGTTATTAGAGTTCGTGAACACTAGGAGAACCTCTAACCAAGCGTCACCATTCAAAACCGACAGCTCACAGAAACAAGCCAACGGCAGTAGTTCCACTATGAGAGAAAGTCCATCAGTAGCTCGTCCCTTCATGGTGTGAGCTACACGAAGAGCATTGGATGGTTGTGATAAACTCATACCGTTCTTGTCCCAAAGACCGCATGTGTGTGTATGTGGGTGTGCCTGTGTAGTTCTCTGTCGTGCCTTACTGGAAGTCTTGGTGTTTTGTCTTGGCTCTCAAGTGCCTGTGTGAACCCAGACACTCTTTGCCCTTACCCCTCTCCCATCTGCACCAGAGGTGAGAGGTCACATGGACCAGCCCGTAGTTTTAGTTTTGCCGTCAGTGCCAACCCACAACGTGAACGCGACGCCCTTTTGTCACTCGCCATCGCTCCCCACCGCGTTACCTTAGCTGCAAACTCGAAAGTCCAAAGTTGACTCAGCTGAAGCTAGGTACACAAACACAGAGTCAGCGCAAAACTGGTTTGATTTACGGCCCCCTTGGGCTCTGTTGAATAATAGCACAGCCGGCCAAGCTCCTTCCGCCCTGCCAAAACTACAGAAATATCATCAAGTAGGCTTTTGGTTTGATAATCCTTCAATATTTTCTGGACTGGACTTTGACTGTTCCTCCCTGCCCTTCTGTGCACTTGAGCCTGTCCTATTATCCATGTGAAGTAATTATTTGATGTGTTTGATTCTGCAGACAAAGATGGTAATAACCGAAAGAAACAATGTGAAATAAATCTTTTACTCACCCATATTTCTTGTGCGTGTCCCTTTAGTTTTCTTCAGAGTGAAAATGCTTTTATGTTGTCTTCTTTCTGCAGCAGTTACAATACAGAAGTATGACATGTGATGGGTTTGCTTTTGGTCACAAATTGATTGTGAAAAAGAGTTTATCACTGAAACTGAAATGCTAAATATTTGAGGCAAAAACGTACATTTCAAATTCAAATAAAGTGGAAATGCATTTCTTAAGCTTGGCCCACTGTTGCAGTTGGTGGCTGTATTTAAAATACATACATTAATATTATTATTATTATCGTTTGTTTTGCTTCTCTGGATTAAAACAGACAAAAAAAGATGATTATTTAAATGAAGTTGTGCTCTGATGTTGCAGCGATGGTGTAAAATAAAATGAAACAGAGATGATGCACATGACACTATTACGTATTACATTTGTAAAAAAAAAAAAAGAAAATGGTGGTGTGCACAGTGATGACTGAGTCACCAGGGTTAGTCATGAGTCACACTTTATTTATCTAAATCATGCGTAAAGTTACGTGAGGCATAACTTTGTGTCGCAGCGCAAACAGCTCTGCAGGACTCTGCCGTTCGGAGTCTATAATTGGTAATCCATGGAAGTTTAACAGTGATGTCAAACAGACGGTCATTTACAGCATTTGACAACTGAAGAGGGGTAAGGATAGGATGGTGATTGATGCTGTGCAATAATTTTCACCAGCGCGACTGAATCTACAAACTGACCAAAAATGAAAACCTCTTGGTGGCGTCTGAGATAGACAAGTCTGCAAGAAATACCCAAGAAGGGGATTGTGTGAAGGGATCTCCAAAAAGATGTCAAGAAAATTCATTGCAGGAAATTTAGTTCTCCGTTTTAGCTTCTTGCCACGTCAGTTGCATGACTGTGAAACTGTTTGATTGTTTTTGGCTGTCAAGTATTTATTAAATAATGAACAGCTGCTTTTTATTTTCGCAATGCTCTCTAGAAAGGTCCGTTTTACTGTGCGCCGTGACTGTGTTCATAAAGGCAAATGATGATTCATATCAATATTAATAAAGGATTATGAGCGGTGGACATAATGTGTAATGTGCTTCGAGGAGAAACTAAATCAATCTGAATCTGAAACCCAAGGCACATTCCTCCATAAAACACTGCTGTCATCACCTCACCTTGAAACACTCTGAATGATGAGCCAATAATACATTATGTCCACCATGCAAAATCCTCAATGAACCTCCTTATGACTTGTCTCATGTAATTTTGAACATGTTTTATTAAGCGCTATGAAAGCACTGCAGTGTCTTTAGAATACACCTACTGCATGAAGCATCCAAATAGAACATAACTTTATTTCTTCCCTTTGCTGACGGGAGACTTTCAGTTACATGCATATAACCGCTACAGGTCAGATGAAAGTGTTAAAACCCTACAAAATCAAATACAAAGCTAAACACAGAGCAAATATTGAAGGTTAAGTGTGTAATATTTGGAGATTTTTAAAAAGAAACAGCAACATCAAGTGCCTCCATTTTAGATTCCAGCGTCTTTTACTCTCCCTCCCCCTCCTGAGCTTGACCGTGAGCTACGGTGGCCTGTGCACCCAAACCTGGATACCTCTTCCACCTTCTTCTTCGTTGGTTCATATGAAGACGTGAGTAGTCACCCCAAAACACGTTATGAAACACAAAACACAGTGACGAAACACGTTGTCAGGTGGACCGGACTGTCCATTCCCAGCTTCCTTAAAAATACAGCGGTAATGTGGTGGTTATCGTACTGTTATTATACAATGTATTTATGGACAGTATATTAAGTTTTTACTAATATAAAAAACACAAATAAAGCCAAATTATACACTCTGGACCTTTAAGACATGGGGTCTCGTGTCTGTTTACCTAATTTAACTGCTATGAAGCTTTGCAGTCTTCCAAGGCAGGAGATAGACAGCAGCGGAGGCGGCTGGTTGACATACGGCACTCATGTTGGCCCTCATCACTTCCATCTGAGCCGTGATAGCCAGAGGCTTAAACGATCCCTGATAGACACACCGAGCTCAGGCGCTGCAACCACTTTCTATCTCTGAGCCACGAGGCTCAGGCAGCATGACTGCGAGGGCTGCAGTGCCCTACATCAGCAGTGCCGCCCCACACACTGTCTTTCAATATCAACCGTCTTTCAATATCAACCGGACACTTGGAAAAATCTATCTTGCAAACAGAATACATGTACACAAGTGCACACGCGGACACTTGGAAAAATCCATCTTGCAAACAGAATACAGCCCTTCTCATCCATTTTCTATGACCAGTTCCCCTGCACTCAGGGTGCTGGGGACGATCCCACCTGACTTGTGGTCTAACTTCCGAGGAGTAAGCCTGTACTCACATTCACTCCTACGACCATTTCAGAGTTCCCTGTTTGCCTCACAAGCATGTGCACAAACAACTGTGGGAGAAAGCCAGGGTACCTGGGAAACATGTAGAAAGGCTTCAGGCCCAGGGAAGGAAGACTGTGAATTAACTAAAAGTTCATATACACATCACAAAACCCTTAAATAAAAAGGGAAATCCCACCCATGTTGAGAGTCACGGTAATTCCATCCGTCCGTTTTCCATACCCATTTCGTCCTGCACTCAGGGTTGCGGGGGGTACACCCTGGACAAGTTCATCCCAGGGCCACATAGAAAGACAAACAACCATTTGCACCCACACATACAATTTAGAGTTTCCAATTCACCACACAAGGATATTTCTGGCCTGTGGGAGGAAGCCAGGGAACATGGAGAGAACTCACGCAGACACAGGGCGAACCTGCAAACTCCACACAGAGCTTCTTGCCGTGAGGGGCCAACGCTAACCACTGCACCGCCATATCGCCCGTCCCAGTAACTGCAGTGGATATTGAACTGATGATCCCTTTGTTGAACTCTATCACATCCGTCCATCAGTTTTCTATCTCCAGGCCTCCTGCACTCAGCCAAACGTCCGTGTCTTCAGACTGTGGGAGGACGCCAGGACACCTGAAGAGGTCCCATGCAGACACTGGGAGAACATGTAAGGAACATGTAGCGACACTGTGGCATTGCAGAGCTGAATGCTCATGTAATTAGATCACAGCATAAATCAACGAACACAGTGGAGACCAATGCAGCTTCACTCTCATGTCACGAAGCTCTTTTTACCTCGAAGGACAATGACAAGCAACCCGAACTTCTTTGCTATCATTATTTATGCATTGCTTGGGATGAAGAATTAAAAGCCAATTCTCGGAGCTCTGCAGACTATAAATCACAAGAGATTCAGTTGCGCTCCCATGGTCATTCATGTTGTCAACGGTCTTTATTCTCACCGTGATTTATTCACAATTCACAATTTGCAACACACGTCCTTTTTTTCTTCTAACAACATGTATCATTGAATGTTACAGAACATGGTTATGGGCAGATTCGTTCAGGTGGTTGTCTTGGTTTGATATGAATAGGGAGATGTCATGCAATTGAGTAAAAGTAATTGGTTGCATTTCTCTCACCCCTTATTCATTATTTTTGTAAGTTTCTGATTGTTGTTGTGTTTATTCATATATTTGCGTATTTTTTTGTCATATTGTGAAGTACACAGCAACAGTGGAGCTTGCAGTGTAAATGAATAATGGCTTCAATGTGAGGCGATTTGAGTAACTTGAAAAGCGCTATATTATTGTATATATATTATGTATTTGAGGAAACCAAAAGAAATATCCAAACTCTGAGAGATGACTTAGGGAACTAAATTGTAGCACTAATATTTAAATTTCAAATCTTTCTGGGATTCTGGCTTTTTATAACAGCGGTGTGATTTGCATTAAAGAAAAAAAATACCTCTGTAATAGGAAGAAATCTTCATTTAAATAATGCAGTAGCACTAAACCATGATATTTTTGAAAATTCTGTGCAACACCATGTGTTTTTTTTTGTATGTACATTGACTCCATACAACTTCACTGCTGCAGGCAGTATATTGCAGGTAATATAGTCATCATTTGGTCTCATCCCAATTCACTTCACGGTTATTTACCAATGGCAGCCGCTCTGTGACTCAGTGGGCCAGGTTGGAATGATCTAAGTTGGCTGTGAGCCTGAGATATTCAGAGCCTCCCACATCTCACGGCGTGAGAGGCTTTCAAACTTATTGTTCTGGGCTGGTGGGACGGCAACAGGATTTACTGTGGGATCCTCAACAGATTACAGCCTCTCCTTTAAGCATGTCAGAGGTAGGAAAGACAGGGGGAGCTCTCTGTTTGTCCATCGTCATCGTGTTTGCAGAGTTTTCGCAATGTACTGACACAAACGGACGGGAAAAACATGATATTCTGACAGACTGGTTCAGTTGTACCCGCATGTGTTTCAAACTGCTGCAGGTCAACCGTTTTGCTAACATCATTTGTTCTTTTTGTAAGACATGGCTGTACACAAAGTTTCAAAGCAGATCTAGACATATAACTCCTGATGAGTCACTGGACTGTGACCTTGTGACCTCTTCCTCAACCTGGATCAGAGCGTGTGGTATATCCGGGATCATCTGCGGCGGAATGCATTGACACAGGATGGCTCGGTAAGTAATCTCCCATTGATCATTGCCATTCTTGAAACGTGAACAAACATTTCCCAGCACCTGGAACCCACTGTGAGGACAAGTGAACCAGCACGAGGCCTTGCCGACACTCTCGCACTTTCTTTGGAATTACTAGAGAGAATTCAAGGGCAGTGATCGGTGTTAACCTGCTCATCTGAGAAGAGAACAGGAAGTCATTGGCAAATTTTTCTCAGGCCATTTCTCTCCATTGTCACTTTAAAGTAAACCACTAGTGGTTTACGTTAAAAATTGGTTTACGTCAAAAATTGTTTGCGATTTTTGCACATTTTCTAAAGGGGAGATTGATATGATTGAAACCTACCGGACTCAACTCACTGTGACAAATGACAGAACAGCAGCAGCAACAAAAGTGGGTGGCAGCCACTGGAATTCATTTCAAAAGAAAAATTTGAAATTTAATTTGAAATGTTAATTTACAATTTTAAATTACAACTGCACAACAACTTTAATATGCTACCATGTATTATGTAGCAATAGTATGTTGATAAAATGTCTAAAAGCATTTGTACGCTGCCCTCAGAAGAATTCAGTTTGGAGTTAAAAGTAAAATCCCAGAGGTAGAGCTGGACCATTAGCCTTGTAATTGCTTCTCAGTGACAGTGACAGAGCACCTCGGAGGGTTTCGTCTCATACCGAGCCATTAGAGCTGAGTAATGATCAATATAACTCACTCTGTCAAGACAAAGAAAAGGGGTAAAGAAAAACATACACAGGTATCACCGCTGGAGCGGAGAGGCGAAGGCGTGATGGTGCAGACACATCAAGATAGAACAGGAAAGAATCTAATGCATGGCTCAAGAGGTTAAACGTCAGTTCTGATCATTGTCCTTGCAATAGAGACTTTCAATGTCATATTTAGTTCAGGCTTTAGTATGTAACTCCTTTGAAAAGAAGCACAACTCGATAAAGGTGCCAAACCAGAGAACCTTTGGTGGAATGCCATGCAGGAGATATCGTTTGTCGTTTTTTTTCAGGTAAACACACTACAGATCCTTTTCTTTCCACACATGTTCTGTGGCGTGAATAGAAAGACATGCCGTCTGCAGCGTTCTCCGCTCTACATGGAAACATTCAAAGCAGTGTTTTTTTTCCTCCTCCTGAACACCACTCATTCTTTTCCCACTCATTGTGCACACGTTCTTTTTGTTTTATTTTCTTTGTGTAGTGAAGCCCTTTGTTGCAACCAGAGAACAACCCTTTGTTTGACACACGGGCTTCAGGCAGCCTCAGGCAGGAAGACGTAGGACTGCTGAAATGAGAGGAGACATCTGACAAAGTGCAAACAATGAGAGAACCACTGAGATTGAAAATAAGTCATCTCTCATATTTTTGCTGTCTGAATTTTCAACTTTGTTGCTCAACAGAACAGAGTTGCGTAGCCATTCACGTCTTTCCACAGGAGAAAGCCAAACATTCTCAGTTTAATTATTAGAAGTTGTCATCATCATTGATGACAATGATCAATGATCATTGTCATAACAAGCATTTGTAAAAATTAAAAATCAAAATGTGCAAAATTAAAGTGATGAAACTGGTTACCAACAAAAACATACACATAACTAAAAGAGTAAGGAAAATGCAAACAACATTGCAGACGGTTCCTGAGAAAAGGATCTTCTTAAGAAGAGGCTTAAATGAATTCACTGGCTCAATGGCTTCATCTCCTCAGGCAAAATGTTCCAAAGCCGAAAGGCTCTGACTCTAAATACTCTCATTTCATTTGCATTAAAGACATGGGAGGCCATTGCCGGGAATTGCTTTTTCTACATTTCTGTATGTTACAGCCCCCTCAAAATTCCACAGACAACACTAAGTAATTTTTAGACTTTTGCAAATTCATTAAAAACAAACAAACAAATAAGACGTACATAAGTATTCACAGCCTTTACCACGTAGCTAGAAATTCAGCTTGTTGCATCCCGTTTCCACCGATCATCCTTGAAAATGTTTCTGCAGCATAATTTGTTGGTTGATTGGAAATATTTTGGAGAGACACACACTTCTGGGAAGGGTGCAGAAAAAAAATCTCCGCTCCTTTGAATGTCCCAATGAGCACAGCGGCCTCCATCATCCATAAATAGAAGACAGTTAGAACCATCAGGACCCTCCCTAGAACTGGCCAGCCATCTAAACTGAGCGACTGGGGGAGAAGACTAAGAAGACAAAGAGGAATGAGTAAAAACTGGCCAAAGACAGGTTTGGTCAGCTTGTTGTATCATATCAAAAAGATGTTGTGCTTTAATGGCTGATAAAGGTGCATCAACAAAGTATTGAAAGCTGTGAAAATCATGGTACATGTGATTTTTTTAATACATGTGCAAAAATCTAAAAAAAAAAAAGCCTTTTGCATGTCATTATGGGGTGTTGTGTGTATAATTTTGTGGAAAAGATGAACTTAATCCAGATTTGGAATAAGGTTGTAACATTAACAAATGTGGAAAAAGCAAAGTGCTGTGAATACTTTCCGGATGCACAGTATACAGGGAGAGAGTACTGCAAGTTCATGGTGATTAAGGATTGAGATTGAAATGCATTGGCAGGTAACAGTAGTTGAATGGGAAATGGAAGGAATATTTATCACAAGAGTTGACGAATGAGGGACGTGAGAGAGACCAAAGAGTGAAACAGGAGACCAATGTGGACCAGGAAAGGGTGAGGTGGACATTAAAGAGGAGGAAGAGCAGGGAGGCAGTTGGAGAGAAGTTGCAGGGGAGAATGTTCCAATGGTGCCTGACATGTATGAGAGCTGTGGTGGTGTGTTGTGGGTGAAGTTCGAGGGGGATCGGCTCTGAGCCCCTTCTAGTTTGCTGTGGTGATAGACAGGCCGACAAATGTTTGCAGATGACACTGTCATCTGTATATGAGGAAGAATGGAGGCTCTGGACAGGGGAAAAACTGAAGGTTTGCCGCCACAAGGCAAAATACATGTGTATGAATGAAAGGGACCCGAGTCAAACAGTGAAATATAGATCATTTATTTCCATTTGCTGTGGTAAAAGGAAAAGGACACCTCGATATAAATACATTGTCACCCAAACTTCACCTCATGATGGGTTCTGGAAATTGGCGCGAGTGCACTGTAGGATTAACAAACAGCAAGGCTTCTTGTTTTGCTGCAGAACACTAATTTGCAGCACTTACACGGCCGCAATTGTGTTTCATCTGACTGTGGAGAGGAGAATAATCAAGTCAAATCAAGCAAAGCAGCAAGTTTTAATTCTGGCCCTGGCCTCGCCTCACTTCTTCTACCCCTGCAGGTCACTCTGTTGCCGCTTTAAATGATAAATAACTGGTGGAAAATGGAAAAACACCCTTGACTGCAGTGGGAGAGGAAAGAGGGAAGCTTTCTGGGTCTTAATCCCTCCAGTGAAATGACTGCAGCGTGAGTCAGGCCCTGGAACCTAAAATACTCTTTTACTTTAATACAAACTCTGGATTTTTGTTCCCGTGCACTCAAAGCCGTACTAGTCTAGCTCCTCCCTGTGTCGGAAAACAATCTCAGGCGGCTGAGAAATTCTGTATCAAGTACAGCACTTCGGGAAATTATCCGCCACTGTCATATTCCCAATTGGTTAAATGTGGTCCATTTATATGCATAATGCCTTGAAGGATTGAAAAAGCTAATTGCAATTTGCTCTTACTTAGCCCACGACAAATGACAACCTGCCTTGGTAGCACTATAAAAAAAAGGAAAGCTAACCATAGAGTGAGTTATTTGATTATTCCACATCACCAAAGCCCAGCATGAGTGCTCAATTCTGCAGGGGATGTCAGTTTTTTTTCACGCTGGCATCCTTACAAATTCACCATATCACAAAGATGTAACAAATTGTAAAACTATGAGTGTCTTTGAAAGTATCTTTTAAACACACTGAATTTTAGCATGAAGTAGAAGCAACAGAAATGTCACCAGCTGATGTGAATAGTTTAGAAGCTTTGTGACCGGCATACAGCTAAAAAAAAAAAAGACAACAGACACTCATTCAGGCAATTTTAGAAGAAAAAAAACTATATAAAAAAAGAAATTGATAAGTGTTAGTGATGGCAAACCTATCAGCGAGCCTCTGTGTTTTTGGACCTACGCTATGTGCCGCTCTGTGTCCAAGCAAATGTTTGTGTCGCATGCTAATCATTAAATAAATTCACCTTTTACATTAGAATCGAAAACATAACGAATTTGCCATTGAAAGTTGTGGATATCCAGCGCCCACATTGTTATCCCGTTCTTTGCCATATTTCTGTCTCGCTACACTTACACAGACCCCTTACAACAAACACCAAAAAATATAAGAGGGTACTGGCTGTTCAGGAGTCCCGTTACATACTCATACAGAGAACTCCGTCTGACAAAAAAAAAAAAAAAAAAGGGTGTAATCTCCTTCAGATGTTTTGCATTTTCGAGACTTTATTTGATGAAGCATGATCTCAAACAATTAGAGATGGATGAGTGGTTATTCTCAAATGCCATTTGACACATCATGTTGTCACAATTGGGTTGGTTAAATACAGACCGGTAACGTCGGAGGAAAATAGTAATTTTTTTCCCCCAGGATAAAGTACCAAGGAAATAGAAGGAGAAATATAGACAAACTGACATTTCTCCTTGTAACATTCTGCATTACAAATACAGCAACAGCAAAACACTGCCTAAGGAAAATGCTAAGTAAACACAGCTCTGAATAGGCTGTGCTCAACAGTACAGACAAAGACCAGTATAGTCCTAGTCAGAGAAGAATATATTTGCACCTGCATAGACACCAGTTCATTTTCTCTATTGGCACACTGAACTGGGTGAACTGGACTGGTTGTTTTAGGTCCTGGTGTGTCTTCCTCCTCAACTCTTGCTCTTTGGACATAATGCCTAAGGGAACTTTGTTTAGCCTATTGTTGTAGAAGTAACACCGTGCCAGCTAAGCTAAGGTCGAAAGAATAGGGTTTCTCACCAAGTCTTGGTCCTTGGTAATCTTTTTTTTTTTTTTTTTCATTCTTATTTTTCAGATTAATTCATCATTTCTAGGGTCTCACGCACCCACAGAAAGAGAGCGAGAGAGGGAGAGAGAAAAATATAGAGAGAGAGTGAGTGAGAGAGAGAGAGAGATTTGCACGGAGCCAGAATATCAGCCTTGATGTAATTTGATAGCAATCAGTTTGTTCTCCACTCTAAAATTCAGGGAATAAGACTTTATAGTCACATTTTTGCATGTAGGTGAACGACATACACTGCTTAACAAATGCACAGCCGTAGTTTAAACTACATTTCCCAACCTGAATTTGCATGGCTATGCAAAAAAAAAAAGAAAAAAAAAGACAGAAGTATTGTCGAGAAAATGAAGGTAGGAAACCGCTTTTCACTCCGCTGCCGACTTCTCATGTAGTTTACTGAGTTTGTGACATTTTTCTCGTGTCAACTTCTAGACAAGAAATACATAAGACAGATATAAACTGCTTCTATAAAAAGAAAAAAATATTATTGCTACCATATCATTTTGGTGGGTAGTTTGTTTCAAAGTTTCTCTGAGTACTTTAAATTGAAGTGAATTGATTATCTCACTTGGTACTGTACATTTCATTGGTTTGCTATAGAGTCCCAGACAGCTGTTATGAAATAATGTAATTGTCTAGTTAACTCACACAAAACTAGATTTCAAATGGTTCTAAGTATAAGGGATGAGCCCTCTAGGTGACATGGAGTCCTAATTAGGGGGCACGCAAGTAAGCAAGTAGGTCAACATCTGAAAATCATACCTCGCTCAAAGTGATGACAATATTGTTTTACGCAACTTTATATATGAGAGTAATCTGTTTGAGTATTTGACATGTCCACTAGAAATTTACTGCCTTCCTTTCCAGTGAGCCTGATTCTTTGGCAATGCGATCGTGGTTGGACTTACATCCAAATAGCTTTAATGAGGCTGTCAGGAAAATATGGCTCGAAAGACGTCTATTGAGAGGACGACTCTGCCCGGTTGTCACTGCACCCGGCCAAGGACTTCACTCACGGAAAGATGTTCGTGAGTGTTGTCAGTTTGGCCGAGATGTGGCCGAGTGAAGATAGCAAAAAGGACAGAGCTCATTAGCTCAGGAGACACCGAAAGAGACAAGTAACGTGGTCACTGCCGCGGCGGAGGTAATGGGACAGGACCAAACTAATCACAGAACATAACACTGCAGTGCTAAGTTAAGTCAGTGCGATTTGGAATTAGAAGAAGAAAGCTGAGGATTTATTTATTCATTTGTTTATTTGCTGTACCAGCTACATCGAATGGGATCGTGGTGGCTTGTCCGAGGAAAAAGGCCCTCAAGCTTGCACTCTTTCTTCGTGCCTTTCCGTGCTCGGAGGGTCTGTTTGTATTGGTTATAACTTCAGTGTGTCCACCCAAAGGGCTTGTTAGACTCACTGAGCTTCAAAAGTGCTGCACTCTCCACATTTTGGCAGTGCTCTTGGTGTGCGTGTGGGTGCGTGCGTGCGCGAATGTGTGTGTGTTACAGCTATGAGCATAAAAGGATGATCAGTTGCTGCTTGCAACACAGCACTGAATTTCAAACTAATATTACCACATTGTTCCACAATGGTGCATGAATATTATTGGTTAATGTAATTAAAAAAGAAATCATTCAAAACTTCACATTTACTCACAGTAAAAAAAAAAAAAAAAAAAAAAATCTAATTCATTTGTATGTGTGTGAGAGAGACAGAGGGAGGGAGAGAGAACGAGCGAGGGGGAGCCCAGTATGCATGACTGTGTGTGCATGCATGTGTGTGGTTTTTAATGGCCTAATTCCCTTCAGAGCAGGGCAGAGATGCAGTTGCCCATCAGGCACAGAGGGAGATAAAGCTCTCAGAGCTTCACGAGACAATTTTACCGAGGCACAGAAAAAAGACATATATATATATATATATATATATAAAATCAAACCCAGACCCACTCGCCCCCCAATGAAGCTCCAAATTCCAAATCTCCCACAGAGGGCCGAACCTTCAGCTCCTCTGTTTTCACTGGTGACTTTAATCCTGCAGTTGTTTGTGTTTACAGTTCAAAACTTTCCCAGTGCATGTGTGTGTGTCTAAGAAAGAGGAAAAATTATATGACTGCTCAGATGTGTTGTGTGTTGACGGATTGATGGTTCTACCTTCAGGGTGAAATTCACTTCGATAATCTTTTGCAAGGATTTCGGTTTGGGACAGTATTTCAAATCGGACCCTCCTGAACTTGATTTGCCCTGACAATGTAGAAAGTACTTGGTTGGTTCACATTGTCCTAACATTGTGTGAAGCCATTCATATAAATCTAGTAAGTAGGAGTCTAACTGGACTTTGCTATTGAGGGTTGGACTTTTACATGATACAAGACATTGAACACTGTGAATTAAAGAGGATTAAGAGTGTTAGTGCAATATAAACCAGACCTCCTAAGAAAGTGCTACAGTTTACTACTTCTTCTTCTTTTTTTAAATTAAAATGGCATTTAGTTATCTGTTTTGTCATCTGTAAAAATCTGCCAGCCTGTCCACCACCACAGCAAACAAAGAAGGTGGTCAGAGTCAATCCTTGATGCACCCCCTCCTCTTCGAAATTCCACCTACAATATACTTCACCACAAGATGTTCATTTCGAGGAATTATTTTCCTTTTGACACAGCAAATGGAAAAGTCCTCTAATTTATTTCACCGTTTCACTTGGGTCCCTCTCATTCATACACATGTATGTTGTCTTGTGGTGGTAAACCTTCATTTTTCGCCTCTCCAAGTCCTCAAATCTACTTTGGCATATACATGTATATATATGTATATATATACATATATATATATACATATATATATATACATGTATGTATATGTATGTATATATACATATATATATATATATATATATATATATATATATATATATATATATATATATATATACATATATATATATATATATATATATATATATGTATATATATATACATATGTGTGTATATATACACACATATGTATATATATATATGTATATATATATGTGTATATATATATAATGTATATATATATATATATATATATATATATATATATATATATATATATATATATATATATATATATATATATATATATATATATACATATATATATATATATATATATATATATATATATATACATATACATATAAGGTAACCAGTTAACCGTGTTTTTACAACCTTTTGGCAACATTCTGAAAGAGCGTCGTCAAGCAATGTCACTGGAAACCCCATATATACATATACTGGTTACCTTTTGAAATTGTTATTAGGACACACCTTAAAGGGTCCTATTATGATCAACTGAAACATCATTCTGCATTACTAAAGCCATCTAAATGAACAAGTATAGAAAATGACAACTTGCGCACTTGTGATGGGCTTTTTTCATATTACTGTGCAGAAACGAGCAGTTTGGGTTTTGTACACGTCAAGCAAATTATTGTAACACCTTTTTTTTTTTATGTGGGTGAGGCATCACTATATGAGCGTTAGTAGCCATCTTCTCTGCTAGCTAGTGCTAGCTGTGAGCTGCTGGCCAATCACAAGGGAGTGGGCTGTTCCAAGGCAGAGCCACGGATCGAGCAGGTAAAGGGGGTGGGAGGGAAGCACTGCGAGGTGTCGTGGAAAACTTGGGAAACAGCGAGGTCAAAGCGCTACTGTTGCAGGCCGAGGACAAAGTCATGCAGTACTTTTCCGCCAGCTTTGCTGAAAAAGTAGCTGTCACACAGATATTGACGCCGCTGTCAGCAATCTTCTGAAGATCTCAATCTTGAATGCCAATTTGCTGGAAATAATCACATACTGCTGCAGCAAAAATCAAAGCCAATTGATGGAACTTCACGACAGTCATGACGCTGGATCTCTCTGTGTAAGTGGCTGCTGACTTCATCAAGTGCCTGGATGAACAAATAAAAGGGCAAGGGGAACGACAAGACGCTGCAAACATCCTGCTAAATACAACAACCTTGGTTGGTTCTGAAAGGCAAGCCTTCATTTGAAAGTTTTACTGTTCACTTTACCTCTGACCGAAACACAGATTGTAACATTTAACTAACTGTGGAAAAGCAGTGTCGCCTCACGAATCAATAACCTGTCATGGTTCGAGGTAAATCTGACTATGTGTTGCTGTAAAAGGTGTTAGCATGAGTGTTTATTGGTGGTCTGAGTACAAATTGCCCTTTGGGGATAATAAAAATTGCTTTACCGACCTGTCCGCTGTGACTGTGGGGCTTGGACACTTTTCTTTATTTAGCTCAGGGCTTTATTGAACATGCCAGACGCTCACCGTTCGCGGGAGCAACATATAGAGGGAGGGAGGGAGAGATTGCTTCTAATCTCTTACAAAAAGTAATCTGTCGAGCTGCGGGCAATGGCGATACATTCTAGCCAGGACTCGAGTGAAGGAAAGATGGATAGCAGAATCAGACTGCGTTGGTTTTTCTGTAACACTATTATCAGACCCGTCAGTTCTGCGAGCAGCAGAAAGACAGAGAAGGCCTTCACCGTCCGTGTGCTACTCCATGACAGCATCCGTTTGCCATTCGTCTCGTTCCTTCTTCTCTCCCATGCCTCGTCTCCTCCTGTTGCCCCCTCTGGCCTGCTCCTCCCCACTGCTCAGCGCGTCCCTGATAAGCACTCTGCAGAGCCAGACAGCACCTGTGCTGCACTCGGCATAGACGGATGAGCTAAGGACACGCGCACAAGCAGAGAGGCCTTCCTTCGGTGCATTTAATAAAGCTTTCAAGCATCGTTTGCATTCATCGTTTGCACTGTTTCGAGTGGTGATGGTGATGATGTCATTCGATCAAACTGTATTGATTTCTACTGTGTTAATAACGTCACGGGAGCCATGAGACAAAGGACTTCTGTGCCAAGGTTCATAATGATCACGCTCTGCAATTTCAGAAATATTTTTTTTTTTGCTTAGGAACAAGGAAGATCATCACAGGTCTCAACAGCACAGGCGGAAATCGATTCACTGAAAACCAGTGACAGGCACTGCATCAGAGCGACAGGAAGTTGGTATTTTCCTGGGCAAATTGAAACAAAGGATTAGTCGTCTCTTTCATGGAGGGAAAAGGGAAAAGGGGACTACTGTGGGGCAAAACAATGCTCAATATGCAAGTTATGAAATTTACGAATGTCAGTTTTCTACAACCTTGAGACTTGACAGCTTGGTGTTTTTCTTGTCTTAGTCTTTCTGCAACTTTCATACTCAAAACCCACTGAGGATACTGAGGAGGCTGTCAGTCGCAAAGGCAGTGCAGTTCATGATTTTATGGCTTATGCAGAAAAAAAGATGTTTCTAATAAGTAAAGATCTTGAGAGAGAAGAACTCTCAAAAATTGAACGGGAAGGACAGATTTACAGTAACCTAAGATATTTAAATACAGTCTAAGATACAGTATGTTGGCCTCACTCTCCATGGTGCCCTCTTGTATAATACATTATGAGCGTATTCGCAAGGCATTAAACATACTGGAAATTTGTATAATATGACATCCCTCATTAAGGATTGTAACTGGTGGATATACAGTGACAAACAATATTGTTTCATACCTCCCTGACAATACAGAATTCATACACTCATCATCTCTTATTATTTTTTACTAGAAGTGTCATCTAAAACGCAAGTTTCAGATTCCGGCATAAAACTGTGGAAATAAAACATCATGACTGACGTGGTTGTAACATGTTATATTCACTAGTTACACTCCTTAATGAGCCCTGTTAAAAGCTGGTATATGTGATTATGAATGTTTATAACTTAATTTATGAAGCATGATGACTTTATTAAATGTCTTACGAGTGCGTTTATACTGCTATATAAACCAGACTTCCAAAGAAAATGTTATAGATTTTCTTTTCACATTCAGTTAACTGTTTTCATTTCATTCCATTTTGCATGCAGAGTCTTATGTCTTTATTAGCCAGTCCATGTATTACAATTATGTTATTTGAATTCATGAAATGAACTGAGTGGTAAAAAACAGAATTAAATCAATATTCTCTATCACAATATGTATGAAAATAATTTTTATTTTTTCCAATTGATAAAAGAATTACTTCAATGAACAAATATTCAGTGTGAAAAATGTTAAATACAAACAGGTCTTACTGTAAAAGTTGATTCCAGCGTTCATATATAGAGAACAGTGAAATACATCAAAACGATTGAGAACAAATAAAAACATAGATGTATCTTTATACCTGCAAATATTATAGTTTATTCACTGCAATAATTCCTACGGGTCAAATTCCCTGAGCAGTCTTACTGCTTTTTGTTTAACATTCAAATGATGTATGAGGTCCTTGTTTGTTTACAGCTCATGTACATGTAAACTGGGGTGATTTCATAGGGACTTGCATCTTCTTATGATGTTTATTTAACAAATTCAAAGGTGTACGTGGCTTTAATATCATCAAAGCAAATGTACTCTGGAGAAAGTTTCAACACATGTTTTATCCATATCCGGACAGAGTGAGATCACACGGTGCCATAAACAGTGCAAGCACTCTAGCTGTGATTCCCTAATTGACATGGGGTGTCCAAGAAGATCTGATAGGGGGCAACACTCTCACATATATTCCAGAACAGTGTGCTGGACAGAGATAAGATGTTCTCTGATGTCCTTTTTTCAACCTAATCCGTATGGCTCCCCTGCCGGTACCCACAGCATCCCTGTCTCTTTATATACACAACCTCAAGTGATCCACAACAGTACAAACCTACGAATCAAATGCCCTTATTAAAATGTCCGCGTGCTACATAAGCAGCAATGTATGAAGGGAAACAATAATACTTAGCTGCCACAGGGCATTAATTATATAATTTTGGAGGGGGTGGGGGGGGGATTGAAAAACCATAAATAAAAGAAAAGGCTCATCATTTTGGATTTACAAACTCTGCTTAATTATTCACTTGCCATTAATGAGGCAATCAGCTGGCAATGTATTTAGCCCCAGAGCCTATAAAATATGAACAGACAGCACTAATCTGCATGCTGCTTTTGACTCGTTTGGGCCACAGAAGCCTGATTTGTAGACACGCAACACATTATTTTGGTGCAAGCGGCTGTCAGAATAGACAAAATCACAAGTACCAGAATATAATTTGATCGCTCCAAGTTTCAATAGATCAAATGCCATTCCTTGTTGGACTTAATTTTGGTAGCTGTGCTTTTCGTGAAATCAGTGAATGTACATAACGTGCCATGTTATAGTTTTTTATTTATGTCAGGCAGAAATTATTATTAAGTATACACTAAATTTATAACGCCATCAATGTCACAGTCTACTTGAATAATTGGTAGAGCCCTAGTTAGTACATTGCTCTTCAGTGTCGTATCATTATACATGCACCAAAATACACAACTGGAATGCTTTTCTTTACGATGCCAACACAATGGTCTTACTTGAAAAGCTGTGCTCCCATCGTCAGCCTTTCATATGCAACCAAAGTAAGAATGTATGAGTGAGACCAACAATGCAGTGAACATATTTTATGTATAAAACAATTCAATCTTGACTGGATCTCTGAGTTTGCGTACAATTAGTCATTATAAAATTCCAAAATATGGAAGATATCCCAAAATGTCATGAACATATATGTACGTGCGTACTTTTGGCATCATAAAGGTGGGGAGACTTTGAGGGTTTGTGCAAAGCATGAAGCATAGTTACTGTCATCAATGAAAAAACTGGCTTTATTTATTTGAATTGTAATCGGTAAACCTACAAATGGTCAACTCAATTTGTACTCCAACTTAATGTGTGGACAGAAGCAGGTCAGTCTGCACTCTGTTACCCTGAAGACAGTGTTATGGTGAGATATCTAAAACGACGCCTTTGTCATCCTGACACGATTCAGGGGTTTTGGGGGGTTGGGTTAATTTCGGTTATTTATAAGAAAATGAATAATATTTGGCTATGCCCACTGCACTGTTCATCTTTCAGTGTGGTCAAATTACTGTCAAAATATGCAATTCAATTATGTTTCAAGAATTTATGTTTCTTTGAATTGAATTAGAATTAACTGTATTATCTCCCATACTTTAACTATCTTCTGCCATTTTCTAATCAATCCACTGGTGTTTCTTGTGATTATTTGGCAGTAGGTCTCAGTGTGATCAGGCTTAGCAGTGCGTTACAGGCCTCCTGCTTACCAGGAACACTTTCCAACTTCTGGGGAACCAGAGGTACTCTCTCACTGTTGAGATATGTAACCTATATGTATGCGAGACCTAGACTGTACCCCGGGGGTCTTCACTCAGATGGTCGTCCCCAGATCACCTCTCAGGGAAGGCATCCCAGAGGAATACTAATCCAATGTCTGCGCTACCTGACTTGACTCCCTCAACACTGAAGCAGCAGCTCTCTCTGAATGTTACAGGTCCTCATTCACGACTCCAATGCTCCATCCTGTCATGGGTTCTTCCAACATGTTGTCTTATAATAATAATAATAATAATAATAATAATAATAATGATTATAATAATCAACATCAACAATAACTTAATGTGGCTAAATTGTTTACAGTACATTGAAAAGAATATTTAAAACATGATTTTCACGATAGGATTAGAATTTTACCTAATAAATTTTAGAAAATAGATGTTCATGCACTGCAAATGTATATTTGTCAAGGTGTGTGTCCACTGACCACTATAATACATAAAAGGAATTTCACTATTGACAATTTGACAAATAAAAATCTTGAGTTTTGTTTTGTTCGGGCTGAAAGGCATATTAAACTTTCACATTGAATGGCGCTGAAGGTGGAAATTAACCTGTGGTCAAAAAGCTGTTTACATTAATAGCCATTATCAAATATACTCACGGAAACTTGCACAGCCCTGAAGTGACTGTGACAGCGTAAATGTCACCGCGGCGCCGCCATGTTGGCTCAATACCTTTTGGACTCCGACGGAGCGTGTGCGCCAGAATGGATGACAGAGGACCAGTTTCATAACCCTGGTGGTGGGAGGAGCTAAAGCTTACTGGAAGCTCAGTGGAACTGAACATAGGGACACATAAGCGACACTGACAGGGAAAAACGAACACGCTGTGGAGGGAGAGGAAGGCGAGAGCCCGAGTGTGACGCTTCTCAGGTGCCGTGGCGAAGCCTCGAGCCCACCTCGTCCAAGGAAGAAAAAAAAAGGAAGAAAAAAATAAAAATAAACGGAAAGAGGATCCCGGCAAACAAGAAAGTGAAACCCATGGCGGCTCGTTAAGTCCCGGCTCACGGTAACCCACCTGGATCGGCGCCCCGGAACCCGAGCCTGATGCACAGTGCACCGGGTCTGCTCGGGTATTTCCACCTCCGTGCATGTCACGTCTTGCTAGTCCCAAGACTCCGCGCGGGAGCGGGAGCAGGAGCAGACGCCGAGGCGTCGTAGTTTTGCTCTCGTATTAATAGACAACCACGTCTGGTCTGCTGCTTTTTTGACACGGGAGGAAGATACCGGGAAGCAAAGGGGAAGGCGGGGCTGGACCGGTGGACTCCCAAACTGGATTATTAAGCCTCTCCTGTGCCGATTCACCCTCAGCTGCGCAGCCCTTTTTCTGAGGGGGAGGCGGGGGTCCACGAAGGAGGCAACAACTGGAATTAAAAAAAAAACCAAAAAAACCCTGTCTTTGAAACTCTTTCAGCGCCATCCCTGCCGCTGACGCCACGAGTTGTAGCCTGTCGGTCATTTTCTGTCGAAAAGTGTGGCGTTCGTGACCTTCGTTTTTTTCCCCCCTTCTGGACAGGACCATCAGCTCCGGGACGACATTTATTTTGGGGATTTTTTTTTTTTTTTTTAACCCACTAGGGTTCGGACTATGGCGGACGACGACATTCTCTTTGAAGATGTGTACGAGCTCTGCGAGGTCATTGGGAAGTAAGTATCGCAATTGTGTGTGTGTGTGTGTGTGTGTGTGTGTGTTTTAAGGAAATAACGTTCGTCAGTTAGCCCTGTCATTGTGGTGCTTTGACGACAGCGTATGTGAAGTAGAGACTCGGGACTGCAGCGCAGTAGTCTAGCTTAAAGTATAATTCCCCCCCCCCCTATTTTTTTTTTTTCAAGGCACGGGCACATGACTCCGTGAACGCGACAACAGTTGTTGCATTGTTGTCTGTAACGTTCGCAACTGTGGCTGCGCGAGTGTGAACGCGAGCGTGGTGACACACGGGCTACTTGCCAGCGCGTACTCTGACCTTATGGCAGTTGCAACTTGGTGCAGAGATGAAAGGGCAGGGCAGCCGGACTTGTCATGAGTCATGCGCGGCGCACATCTGCTTTAGGTTAGTCCGTGAAGGTCTCATCGAGGCTACTTAAAAGTGCTCGTTGTGCTGGCGAGCGACACAGCAGCGCTGCCTTTCTTCTGCGAGTCCTTTTTGAAATTAAAGCAAACAATGCATGAATTCTTCACTCCAATATAAAATAAGAACTAATGAACAATATGTTTATTGCATTATGCCACAGACTGCATGAGTCAAAACTCCCGGAATACACATTTATTGCAAAATGTGTAGGTGACGAGTTCAGATCATGCATGCTAAATTAAAGTAAGCTTACAGGGCCGAGCTCTGTCACCTACAAGCCTTGCATCTTACTGACATTGTTGCTGCTTTTGACGTTCTAAACCAGGGGTGGGCAAACTTTTTGACTGCTGGGCCACAATGGGTTCTAAAAATTTGACTGAGGGGGCGCCAGAGCAGGAGCAGAGGGATGGAGTGTTTTGGTGACCCACCTCATGGTAGAAAAAATATATATATCATGGGTTGTGTAGAAGACATGTGCTTTAATGTCTATTGAAAATGAACAAAAGCGTTCACTTAAATATGTTTCTTTGAAGCCCCACAATATTTAGCTCTTTATTGAAATGACTCTTACAACACTGAAAACATGGATCAAATACAGCTATTTTATGACTTACTTACTATTAGTATAATTTCAAGTTCGGCGGGCTGGATTAAAAAGCTTAACGGGCCACATGTGGCTCCCGGGCCTTAAGTTTGTCCATGCCTGTTCCAAACGCATCAGTGCCTCAAAGAAGGTACTTCTTCTCCTGCCGCCCCCAAGGTTTGTAATTACTGCTGCAAAAAGATGTAATCACGAGCTCCACTTTTAAATTCTAACGGTGTAATACGTTACAGCGGTGTCCGCATACCCACACTTTGTTGTTCAGCCAGCTGTATGTTGTATTTTTACGAGTCACCCGTGGGACTTTCCTAGATTTTGTAAGAGCGCGCTCGGCGGGCCGGCGCTTAAGTCAGACTTTTGTTCTGCTTTCCAGTGCAAAAGACGGTTGAATGAGCGGGGGATGTGTTTTGATCGACGAGTGTGTCAGTCAAACATCAGACACTTGATTTTGTGTGCAAACACAAGCTCTGCGCGAACCAGGAGCCTGGCAGCACTGACAGAAGACAGACACGGTCGGTCCGTCAGAGCTGGCTGACTGGTTTCTGGATGTCTGCGGTGTCACTGAGATGGTTGACTGTTTGACAGGGCGATAAGACCTGCATCGCACCGGGCATGTTTAGGCAGGCCTGAGACGCCGTGTGTGCACACATTTTATCCCCATTCATTCAGGGAAAGCTTTTCCTTCTCTCAGACATGTACAAATGTGAAGCTTTCTATTGTCCTGGGGTTTTTTTCTCTCTTACAGACAGGAAGCATTAGTTATCCTGTTTTAAGAGTTTGAATTCAGCCAAATTTGCATGGCACAACAGACAAAACAATCATCTTTCAGTGGCAAATTCTAATATCCAGATAATTAAAACTTAGAGTCTGCCAGTCAGTAGTCATCAGCATATGTGCGCAGTAATAAAGACACCAAAGAAGTCTGAAGCAGCATTTCTCCACCTGTGGGTCGCGGAGCTGTTTCGCGTTTGGGTCGCGGAAACAAATAAACAAATCAAACGTAACTTGAATTTCAATAAATTACAACCCCGCCGCCACCACATTCAACATTCAAATAGCGCGTCACCTCCCATTCACACTTTAATCAGTAGACCTGCTGCACCCTTTTGCGTTTGCCGCCGTGCCTTGTGGACGTTAGCGAGGAGGAAAAACGGCGGGGAAAAAACTTTTCTCCACCTCCAACAGCAACTGTGATAGCAACAGCGCATAATTGTCTGCATGAGTGGAACAAGTTTGCGGAGGTGCCGGGGGAAGAAGGGGGTGAGGAGAGGGGGGTGGGGGGGGCAGGCAATGTCAACATGCTTTTGTCTCTGACCCACAGCATCAGACTTCTAAGCATCGAGGCGGGAGTGAAAAGAAACTGGAAAAAGTGTTTTGAATATGCATGCTTTCGCTGCTGCCGCCTTCACTTCAAGGTGAGACTGACTTCTCCTCTGCATAACAGGGCTGCTATGCTATTCCAGTGTTGACAAGAAGTGAAATGAAAAACCAGGCTCTAGTGCCGACCTGTTATTTACCACATCCCCTTTCTTTAAACGCAGCATTCCTGCTTTGCGTCTTAAATCGCAAGGTAAAGTCCACTTTACACCGTTTAATATTTGGCGATAAAAGAAAAATCATTTCTAGATGTTTCGAGGTGAGGATTTGATTTAGCTATGTGACCCAGTCTCTCCATGCTGAGCTTGTGAGGCTACACTTGCAAAAAATAGAAAGAGGGTCCTTATCAGCGGACCTGCCTCTTGCTGTTGCTGTGCCGAGTTTCCTACTGGTGCTGCTCTGGAGTAGCTGTGCCTTTGATCCAGAAAATGCCCTATATGACATCGTGTAGGTCAAGGTATGTGTCCTATTTTTCATTGAAGCAAGAGCAATTTGAATGAACTTTGTCTCACTCACATCAAGACTTGATAGGACACACAAGTGATGTGTACTGCTTCTCTGCGATATGTCTGGGGCCTGTCGTAGATGAAGTTATTGTTGTAGTAACATTATTAACATGCATTTCGTCATTTGCCTCTGGATGTATTTAAGTACTACCCACCATTTTCCCTTTTAAAGGAAATTACTGCAAATTATTAGACAGATAGATAGATAGTCAGACAGGAGAAATTTGTGCAAAATAGCCTTTTATATTACATTTTCTTAGTGTTTCCGTGTCAGGATATGCCTGACGGCTCTACATAAACAATATTTAGTTACCCTCTTTTTGCAAAACACAGATCTTAAACAAATCCTCACAGTCACAAGCTTATATGTGTGTGTATCGGTTGCACCTACCCTGCTGTCAGTTAGATCCCACCCCGCTTTGCTGCTGTGTCCCCCAGGCACATAAACAAGAGGAATGCATTGAAGGTGGGGGGAAAAACAATGAATGGGGACGTTTGGACCGAGAAAGCAAAACGGGGGGCCTGGATGGAAGAATGACAAAGAGGAAATACTGTATCGGAATGGTTGTGAGATAGGTCAGGGTCAGTGTTGAGAGAAGCAGTCCATTAGCTAGACTCGCACATTGGGAGACATTCTCTGCCTTTGGGCCGCACTCCTCCCGCTCCATCCTCGGAAGAAGAAGTTGTGCTTGTATTTCCTACAGTGCTGGCTGGAAAGTGGCACTGCTTTGTTTTTGAGAACCCTCACAACTCTGAGCTATAATGCACTTAATGGATAAAAAGCGAGGTATCCTGCAAGTCCTGATGTCATGACTGACAATGTTGAATTCATAAGACATAGCAGACATTGTGATGTGAACTACAACACTATCAAGTATCAAATAGCCTTCCTAATGTTAGCAACAGGGCATCATTCACAATTTTTTGATTCATTGCCAAGTTCGGTATCTTAGTTCTGATACAGATTCCAGAACAATATTTGGTTGATGTACTTGTTCAAAAACAATTTTGAGCAACGACTAAAATTCACACCATATCTTTCCGTGGTAACTCACAACTTTTCATTTCCCTGGTGATTCAGGATTTCCTCCAAATCAGGTTTGTTGGATTCCCATCCTTTGCAGCTGTATTTTGCTTTCTCTTGATGCCCCTTAATGAAGTTGAGCCACACTTTAGACTTCTTTGGCATGATGCAAATTTTCACTCCAATATCAACAATGTCTCTAAAATGTGAAAGCCAATCACCAGCGACTTTAGATCTTGACACACGTATGCTGATGATTCTTAATTTCCTGGATGTTGGAATTTGGCACCAAAAGACGATACATTTTCCAGTATTTGATCGGATCTGAGCATTTCGGTCGGTGCCGTGTCTGAAATGTATCAAATTTCAGTACCCAGCCCTAGTTAGCAAGCTAAGTGGAGCTACTCCTCCCCACTGCGTTGGGAATCATCACAGTGACTGTAGGTTGGAGTTGTCTTCCGTCACATGCAGCGCCGTAATAGTGATGTGCCTGACTCTGAGTGAAATAAATTGAGTCCCATTTGCATACCCCCATAGCTCAGGAGGACACTCAGGGCTCATGTACCAAGCCCGAATGTCATTATAACTCCAAGGAGCTGTGGGTTTCCAAGTGTGCACATTTCTGCACGTGTCAGTTCTTGCACTTGTGTGGTCGAGAGTGTCCCTTTCCAAGAGACGACAGAGAATATTAGCCCGAGGCCCTGCTCTGCCTCCTGCTCATTCGTCCTTTTCACCTCATGGAATGAACCAACGTCACCCTCGCAATCCTCGGGGAGTAGAAGAACCTCGAGTACAATTTTCCATGGATTTTTTATTTCGTATTTTCAATAACAAATATATATATAAATAAAAACATCGTAAGGTTGTGTGTACGTGCATTTCCAATTCTCTTCCATCCCCTAGAATAGTAGTCATTTTGGAAAGGTGCTTGCATGAATACCAGCACTTCAGTTTTGCTGCATTTTTCCTATCACCATCAAGCTTGATGGAAACCAACAGGCATATTTACAATTTTTAGGTCCGATACGCTCAGCAGGTTTGATAAAGCTCAGCATGTGACGCGTTCAAAAGGCCTCAAGGCAGCTTCACGACACACCATCACCCCGGATCAGTGTGTACACGCTGCCTTGTTTGTATTGTCTGGCCCAAAGTTAATCTTTAAAGACGGCGCGGAAGCGGCGTCTGCTGTACTTACGGCACTCTTTCTTCTTTCAATTGTTGAGTCACGTTAATGCGCCCGGGATGAGTTTTAAATGGTGCCGTCCATCGCCGGGATTTCTTTTGTCTGAGTGCTTCTGAGTGCTTCCTCTGTAGTGGCTCGTCGCCCTCCACAGAGCCGTCGGCACTGCCTCATTTGCATGATTTAAATGAGCATTCCCGTCCGGTTGAAGTCTCGCATGTGTAGACGGAAGGACACTGTATGGAAGAGTGGATGGAACTCAATGGCACAAGTCAATGTTGGATTTTCTTTTTTTAAGAGACGAGATATCAATCAATCATCAATCAATCAATTCAGAGATGTCTCAGAATGCTTTGTACAATCAAAGAGAAACCAGCTGATCCCTCCGGCGGCCACGAAAAACTCCCCAGTGGGAAGAAACCTCAAGCAGACCCCGACTCCAGAGGGTGGACATCTGCTTTGACCGGTTGGGGCGAAGAAATGCAAAAAAAAACCAAAGAGATGGAAATAGAAATAGAGTTTTAAATGGTAGAAATACCAGAATATGTAACTCCTTTAGCATTGGAAATGACTTTACACAGCCAACACACCCTGTTTCTTTCCTTCTTTCTGTCTGAGGTTCAACTTGGCAGAGCTTGCTGATTTTCATTTATTTTTTCTATTTTACAGAATAGTTGTACAGATTAGACAATGCTAGCTATCATTACTGGCTAAACTGTCTCTTTAATTTGTAGCACTGGATGCAGTGATACATGTCTGATGTCTGGTAGGCACGATGATCAAACTGGAAACCCTGTATGCTTATTGTCAATGCTTATGTCTTGTTATACCTCCATACAGTGCAAAACGGCTGCAATACAGTAACCAAGGGTAACAATTGAATCAATGCCATAAAAATCAGATGTTAGCCTGCTGTCGTGCGCGTGTGCGTGCGTGCGCAATCAGCTCGGCATACGATGTGATGTGGACTTCCCCCGCTTCCCCCAGAGAGCTCGGAGGATGAAATCTGCTGCTGAAAGCTGGTTCCTACGTGCACAATTACACCGCGTGATGTAGCAGGGAGATCTAACACTCAGCCACTAAAATATTAATCCCTCCTCATCAAGCTGGAGAAAACAGCCCCAGCAAAACCCCTCCAACCCTCACCATACACAAAAAAAACCCCTCTTTACTGCTGAGATTACATGATACTGATGAAGTGACAGTTTTATAATTAAACTGAAATAATTAAACGTCGGCTCAGTGTGATATTTGCGTGTGTGGCATGTGGAGGCAGAACCAGATGTAGGTGTTACTATTGGACTCTGCTACCATCAGCATATTTACTGAAGTAGTCAGTAGTCACATAAGACAGTGAAACCATTTTGCTTCAAATGCTGCTTGGTTTGTGCACCTTGTAAAGCCAATGAAGCTTGATGCCACAATTGAGCTTGAGTACTTGGTTATTCATTTCATTTTTGCCATTCACACTTAATGCTAAGCAATGTTTGCACATCTAAGTTGAATACATTCCAAATTCTGATTCTATTACTATGCACTATTATTTTTGCTGTAAAATATACATTATAATATAATAATATACATGGTGGCTTCTTGGTTAAAAGTCCCAGTTGCAGTTTCCTCTCTGACTGGTTGTTTTCATTTGAGGGTTTCGGAATTGAAAACTGCAAACCGCCAGTGTTATGTACTGCTAGGCCGCCCCCATCATTCTGATTCCGGATCGCTGTCTTCGCCCCCAGACCACATTATTGCTTTGGATGAACAGCAAATTGGACCTTGGGCAATGCGGTGATAATCCTGAAACGGTTGCCTGCTCTTAATCCAACTCCTACCCCTTATTTGCCTCTGTCAATTTCCCCCCCCCCCCCTGGAATAAGTAAATTCTTCTGAAGCAATAAGAATATCTAATAAATAAAAATCTAACGGCAACATAAACACAATCCACATATCCACCATCAATTCTTGTCGACATACTATATTCCCATTTTAACTATAAAGTCATTTGGATTATTGATTTTCATGAATTATAACACGGATTTGTTCAATCTAATGCATGTGTACATTTCATTTCGCTTTATATAAAGTGATATACTAAAATAAAATACATGCAAATGTTCATTGGGATCTACGGCGGCATGGACGGGGAATCTCGACGAGTTTCATTATTCCAAGCTGTTTTGTTTTCGCCAAATGCAACATTGCCCTTTTTGAATTGGAGTACAGTAGAAGTGGAACACTTTGCCACCTCAAGGCCTCTTTATCACACCAGCAGAGCCATTGTTAATGGCAGCAGGCGCAACCGCCTCCAGGTGTATTGCTGTAATAAAGGATATTTGTAGCGCTCTATTTAGCGGCTTTTCTATGGCTCGTCCTATGGAGCTCCATCTCAGCTCGTACGCAACGTGTCTTGCTCACAAATGCCTGCGCAAATATGTTGCCTTTGTGTTTAGTCTGTTTTGATAAACCAGGACAATTGGGAACCTTCTTATGATCCCATCACTTATGTAGAAATAGTTGTTGAGAGCTGTGATTGTGATACTTTGCTGGTGGTCTGTTTGGCTATTTATGGTTATGTGTCATGTATATTTATATGATATAGTTTTTTTTCAAGTTTTCCTCTCTTTATTCTCTCGTTTTTGCTGCCACTGCAGTGGCCAGTGTCGTCGTTCTTCAAAAAAATTTCACTGCAGTGGCTGTGTGGCGTAACTGTTGAACGACAGCAAGGATGAGCTCAGTCTTGGCTTTTCTCAGCTCATTTCTGGTGTAGTTCAAGTGACATGTCCACGCTGAGTCGCTCTTAAGTGCATCCGCACTGCCTTGCATCAAGGTTTAACCAAAGCCTCACCCCCTACATTCTCAAACAATTGTTGTGAACATTATTCCAATAAGACAGGCTGAAATAATCATCCATCTATTTTCTGTAACTGGCTGTTGTGCATTTAGGATTATTGGGGTGCTGGGACCTTGGAGATCCGCCCCCATAGCCACTTTGCTTTAAATTACCAGCCTGTATTTCACACACTGGTTGCAGCCATGGATACACTAATCAAGTCAAGTGAAGCAAAATGAGCGTTTTGACATTGCCAGTGTTCAGTTTAATTAATCTGATTCCTGTATTGCTGTCTTCATTTGGAATACAGCTAACCTTTGTCACTTCTTTCGCATTGCCACTTTCAGGTTGCGCCTCCTTTTATTTTCCCTCCTCTGTCCAGGTGTAATGTTTGCATTTGATGTTGCCTTGGAGACTTGACAGTGGTAGTAAGTGGATAGGACAACTTGAATTTTCCAAATATCAGTTTATTTGCGTCCGTCTACCTTCTCTGTTCTCACTTTAGCTGTGTTAGTTCACCAGATGTAAGCAAACATTATTACCATGCTGCTCATTTTAATCCACTCATTCACTGACTCACTCACACCTCCTGGCCATTCAGAGGCACCTGCTTATGTCGTGTCACCGTGATACCAACAAATGTAATGGAAGTTTTTAAGAAAGATGTTATTCACATTATTCTATTATTTTTTTCATTATTTTATTTTGGTGGCTTAAATGTTTTTATACTTCACCAAAAAAAAAAAAAAAAAAATAGCTGCATCACAGAATCTGATTAATGAAGTCTTCTGATTCTGATTCTTTGTTTTTCAGATATGAACATCTTGTCATTTACATTTTTACCTCAAGTACCCCAAGGGAACTGAAATTTGTGAAGTTTTATTTTCCACCGCATTGTTTTCTTTTCTAAAATACACATCTCCGGCTATTGCGTAACATAATAAATCAGGAGTTGCCGAGGAAATTCGATTGTGCAGATGTTCTGTGCTGTTGTGTTCTTATGCGCAACTAGGGTGGACAGACATGAATGTTAAATACAGCCCCAGCGGTGCAGTGAGCCAAGCAACTGTCTCCGGTTATCCTAGCAGCATCCTAGCGGTCGTTAACGCTGCTCTCGTCCTAGCAGGCCTGCCAATATGAACATGGGGGCGGGTGGGGGATCAACCGTCAGCGTGATCCACACAGACTGTACATTGACTTTGATAAACATCAACCAGTGTCTGTTTCGTTCTCCTCCCAGAAGCCCGCGGAGACGCCGCAGCGCACCACTGCAGTTAAATCACGGTTACAGCCGCGCTTGAATGCGCGGCGTTCTGTCTCCAGAGCGTCGTACGCGACTCCCTTAAAGTGACTGATCGTAAACACAGAAATGCAAAACTCCAGCTCCTTTTATTCCACCTCGCACGAAAAAGGACGATTTGTTGAAAGAGAAATAGCCGAGATGAAAGCAGAGCGGAGCAGTTCGTCTGCGAGTCTCCTGACGGGCCGCGGCAACGTTTAGCACGCGCGTTGGGCTTGTGTTGACATATTGTCTGACAGATGGCTGACACATGGTGCGTGTGTCACAGCCCCATTGTGAGCGTCGCCGCTGAGACTGTGTCACTGTCACGGAGCTTTGGCGAGCGCTGCGTGCGGTTAAGCCACGCTGTCCCACTTCAGGCTGCCACAGTCAACACCTCCTCCTCACTCCGCTCCACTCCTGCCTGCACCCTCCCCGGTTCCCATCAAGCCCCGCTCACATTGTCAAGCGCCGTGTCGTACCTGTTGCAAAATGAAATCCTACGGCAGTATTTCAGTCAATTAACCAGCCCTCCCAATGTTGATTGAAGTCAAGGAGGAACTGCCGTTACAATGATTGGCTTTAATTATCCCTCTATTTCACTAATGCATTGTGCTGGGGAGCCAGTTGGAGGTTGTTTTTATGTTCTGTCTGGAGGGGGAAGCTGATTGAATTTTTTCTGTCCTTTACTTGAGTGTTTTTTACCGGTTGTCAGTTTTACTGCGTCACACACTATTTTCAATTAAGGCTCGTGCATTAAAATTCACTTCATTTTTCGCTTGATGAAGCCCGCCACCTCTTTGTATTGCACCTTGCACGTGAATGTAAACAAAACCCCAGATCCATGTCTTCTGTGAGAGACTTTAGGTCCATCACCACTTTCAAAACTAACTTTAAAAGATATAACTTAACACCACTAAGCAGTGTCAATGTTCTTGTTGACTAAAAATCTTGTGGGATTTCTCACCAGTTTCCTTTCAAAGCATGCATCTACACACACATAGGCCTTTTGTATCAGTTATACTTTGAGTGGTGTTGGTTCTGTTTTACAAAAGGTTTAGACTAGTTGTGAAATGCTGATTATTTTTTATATGAATCAATTGGTTGCAGTGAGACTTATAGCAGTTATGACTTAAAATGTCTTTGTGGATTGTCTATCAAAATCATCAAAAAAAAAAATATTATTAGCTTACACCAAATGTATTTATTTGTGATGTTAGAGAAGTTAGAGAAGTATACATATGCTGCAATCATCATTCAGGTCTACAACTAGCAAAAAAAACAACTTATCAGCAGCATAGTGTCTTAACTACATCATGTTAAGAAGAAAGTTTTGGATGTTGCAATTAGATACAATGATAAATTATACAACAGGGAGGCTGTTGTGCTAACTGAACCTCCGTGTCTACTGTCAAAATTGCATGCGATGTTACATCATGCCACGAATGTCAAAATAGAAATACTCTCAAAGACCTACTACCTGAATGTGACTTTGCCCTTTTTGGAAGCAGTACAGTTTCATCATAAGTAACGGTGCTGTGGGTAATTGACTGAGAAAGTATTAGTTGCCCTTGTAAAGTACACAAAAAACTACTACTGCTACTTACTATTCTACCCTCCTTTTAAGGTAAAACCCCCAAGGTGTCTCTGATTGACTCCTATATAAGACATTTATGCAGCTGTTCATATATACTTTAGGTTGTTTTGGTCTTATTTGAAATTCAATTCTCAATAGAAGTATCCTGAATTAACTCTGACATAGCAAACTGCACTGTTTCCACCTTCCTAAATGTTTCGGTAACGAGCAGGGTAAAAGGGCCGTTAGCGTTAACAGCCCTGCCTGGATGAATGAAGGGACCAAAGTGTTTCTCAGCCTCATTCGTGAGTGAATCTAACAGCCGTGCTGTCAGTTTTCTTGAAATGCTCACTCAATTGTTCTGCTGGTTTTGTTGTTCTCTGCTTCTTCTGTTAGTCCTGTTTTCTGGGCACATGTTGACATGTTATTATCACTTGTGTCTGTACCACCTCTAATTTCCTGTGGAGTTCTTGAAGATGGCTGCAACAAGGCTTTACCACGGGGTCACATTGTCAGTTGTGTACCTTAGCAACCCAGGGTGTATCGACCATTCAACAGAAGACACCCACCGCAGAGGCAGGTTGGTGGGTTGGTGTCCTGTGGTTAGTTCCCCCTAGCACCCCCGATGGTGTCACTCCTCCTCATCCAGAGCCAGTGGCTCGTCCTCTTGGTAGTGTTGGCCAACTCTTTGATGATCTGCCTGTAAGCCTGTCCCCTGATTCCACCCTCCCTCAGGAGCTTTGCCATTGTGCTGGCCCACCTCCACCGGGCGCACCTTTTCTTCCAGCCTCTGCCTCAGCTGCTAGGTTAGCGTACTGCTGCGATTTTCGCTCAAACGCTTCCTCGCTGGCCCCCTCCCAAGGAACTGTTAGTTCCATGATGTACACGAGTTGTCGGGAGTTAGACCAGAGGATGAAATCTGGTCGCAGGGTGGTCGTTGCAAGCTCCGGTTGGGGGGATGATGAGCCTCTAATATCAGTTGATTCACATCTGCCAATCTCTGGCTGCGTTCAGTGGGCATGTCAGTGGCTGTCGCTACACTTCCTGGTTGCTGAAAGGTTGGGCGTTGATGGGTATATTAATAGGATTTACAGATGCTACCAGTAGTGGTGTTGTTCTTAGCTGTTAGCTGAAAACTTTCTTAGCTGAAATTAGCTCTTGACCAATTCTCTGATGGATGCGGTTTGGTACTCCAAAGAACTTTAAGACAGACCACAGGATGTTATTCAAGACTGATCGCAAGGTGTTGGCAAGGTGTAAGAAAACCACATGAAGGTCTCTCTGTTCATTTTTGGCTGTTTGGATCTGGTGCCAGATGACGGTGGCATGCTCGAGACATCCCAAGAAGCCCAGATGTATCCACCTCAGACAAAAATAGACATATTTTGCTTATATAAATAAATCTACATTGGGAAGACGTATGATGTTGTTGCAGCTGTATTTGATATGCACATTGCAAACGGGGAAGGAGTTCAGATATAATTATGTGTCATTTTCTCAAGTGAAAATAAATGTATTTTCTAGCTTAGTGAGACCTTTTTGCACTCGGAGGAGGCTGCTAGTTCTCATTGTCGAGGACAGTGGTTGCAAATCATCTGTCGTGGCGGTCTGTCCTTGGATTTGATGATGTTCATGTTTGAGAACATACTGCACACTCATAAACTCCAAAAAGAGCTGTCAAGTTCAACATGTCTGTGAATGCTCTCAGTAGTAGCAAGCAACTGGACTTGGCTCTTGGTTGTTTGAAGGCGTTTCACCTTACGCCTGAAATTGGTTTAGAGTCCATAATACTGAATTGACTCTGCCATTGGTACTAGTTGTTGCACTGGATGTTATAATGTCATTTGTGAGTGTAACCACCACATTTCAAACAGCAGAGCAGTGATGTTACTTTGGAGATGATCTCATCCACATCAGTACGTCCGCCAGTCAGAAAACAGAGCTGCTCATAGGACCGTCATGATACCATGCCGGATGATTTTCCCCAATGTAAGTACACCTCCTTTGATTCTGTGCCTGGCTGCCAACAGGTTCAATTGGTGAAAAGCCACTAAAACGCCCCTCAAATGCTGCCAAGATGCCCAGGACTTCCTGGTTGTATTGTGCACTTGCCGTGCAAGTTGCTTGAAGGCTTGCATAGCCTTTTTATTTTCCGTCTGTCCGTGAGGAAAGGAATGTTGCCTTGTGCCTCTTTGTAAAGCTCAATTAGCATTCCAGTTAGATGCTGAAGAAATGGCAGGTACAAAAGCCAACACCTCTCTCTACATACGCTGCATTTTTTAAAGCATGAAAAGTGAAGATGGAACAACCTCCTTTGTAGACTCTATTGTCAAACGGTGGCCTGTTCGCTGTCGCAGGAAAAACTAATTTCATGTGTGCATACGCAGAGGAGAAAATAAATCAGCTAACTAATATACAGTATGTCCTTTTTTCTTTGTGTTGGTTTGAAAGAGAAATCATTCTTAACTTTGAATGTGGACATTGACTTTAGCTCTATTAGTATTGCATTGATTGCTCCAGCCCAGTTGAGATCTCCGTCCTAATGAAGTCTCTCTTTCTAAGTCTCTGCACCACAGGATCTCAGCCACCCCCTTTCACTTGTGGGCACTGGAGTGGCACAGAAGATGGAAAGTGCTGGTGTGTGTGTCTGTGCGTAATTGTGTGTGTAAGTAAGTGGCACCCGGGCTATGCAAAGAGTATGTGATCCCTTCATTTGTAACACTGTGTGTGACCTCTTGGTGTGTATGTGGGCTAATCTTAGCTTTAGCGCTGGCCTTAGCCCACGAATGGGATTACGAGACATAAGCACATGGGGAAAAGCCACCGGACAGAGTTGAGTTGTAAGACGTAACAATAAGAGAGTGATCTTAAAGGTCCAGTGTGTAATATTTGGCTTGATTTATGATTTTTGTATTGGTGAAAGCTTAACATACTGCCCATAAATGCATTTATAAAGGTGTATAATCGCAATACAATAAAATTATTTTTGATTTTCCTAACATTTGAACGGTTCTCATATATTTACATAAACATGTAACAAGGGTCTTGCTCTCAGTTAGCTTAATCTTAAACAAAAAAAAAATTTCAGTAAATATATTACATATAGCCACTTTGAATGTATAAATCGTTGCATTCAACTGTGAGAATATACGTTATTTTAGTGAGAGACAGAGCTACGCAATTTTGTCTGATTGAGTGGGCGCTAGCTGTCATCGTTCTAGTAAACAAGACCAGGGCAGGATCAACAGGCGTGCAGATACGGCTTCAGAATAATAATTCACTGGTTTGGTGTTTGGTGTAGTTTTTGCATTCTGTTTATATGACAACAGCATGCTGCCGCCCTCCAGTTGACATTGATTGACTCCTGGTTTTGTAGCGTGTATTTTTTAATTTGTTTTTGTATTCGTCCCTGCTCTCCACCGTGCCCTGCATATTTAAAGTTGGCCTTGTACTGTTTGTCCCATATGACACGTCACGCTTCCTCTGTTTGCGTTCAATATATGTGGACTGTAGAAACTAAATTGCCCTTTGAGTATAAAACGAAAAGTTTTCTTCTTCTGTCTCTGTGTACGAAACCACATCCATTTGTGAATGGGCTTTTGATTGGTTGATTGATAATGCAAAGCATCACACTTGCTGTGTACAGTGGCAGGACGGTGAATACGGTGACATCATAGCTCACTTCGCTAATGCATCCTTACGCCAACTGCGTTTCCATTACTCCTAGAATTGCGCCAAACCTAAATATCACAAAAAAAATAAATAATAAATGGTCATGGAAACACCTAAACTTGGAAAAACCTCTCAAATATCGCCAAAAGGTTTTTACACTCTCATGAGGTGGTTTTTCAGACGTTCGCATTTACGCGTCAGCGGACGTGACGTACGGGGTCACCTGACCAGTTCACTTCAAGTGAAAATAGCGCGTTGTGTTTGGACGGAGGAGGAGACGGAATATTTTTTACAAGTAATCAAAGAAATATATAACGACCATTCCTTGACAGCAAACAAACTTGACAAGCAAAAGCAAATGTAATCCTCGTAAATCTCGCCGAGATTTTCCGAGAATTCTCGTAATTCTCGTGGGGTGAGATTTTGCGAGAATTACAGTTTATGCACTTCACAGCATTCAATGAAACCACATACAAATCGCAATTTTACTTTGTTGAAATTTTAGAAATAGCGCTTCTATTTTGCGAAAAACTGTAATGGAAACGCAGCTGCTGTCAGTCAAGCTGCAGTGCGTTAGTTGTGACTGTGCTCACAACTTCTACAAGTTTCTTAAGGCTTCTCTATTCTAATGCTGACGTGTAGCAGCACTACTGTGGTCAGCTAAGTTGTATGGTCAGGCCTGCCTGTTCAAACATTGCAGCTGCTCTAATTACAGTCTAACACAGTGGTTCTCAACCGGTGGAGTCTCAGGACCCACATTTTTTTTTCCCCTATCATGAAATCGCGACCCAAATTTATTCCTCAAAATGAAAATTTCCCCACTTTCTATCACATCTAATAAATAAATTATTGAACTTATTAAAATATGTTTTCAAATCTATTTTGCCCAAAAAAGCCATGACCCAATCAAAACGGCTCCGCGGCCCACCAGTTGAGAAACGCTGGGCTAACGCTTACCTTGTGTTTTCCTTGGTCAGTGGTCGGCACTTAACAGGTGCTCCACATGGTGCAGCGTGACGCGGGTGACGCATCGTAGCACGAGTGCAAGTTGCTGATGCATACTTAACATAAGCATCATCGCATATTTGTAGCGGTCGGCAGCAACCACAACAAAACAGGCACATCAGATAGAAGTCTGCACACACGTATTCATGTCACCGAGGAGTTGAGGGTTTACAGGACCTGCACCGGAGCAAATGTGTCCCGGCAGACCTCTGCTGCCCTTCGCCTCCCTTCTGACGCAGAGGCAGGAGAGGGGAGGCGGAAGGCTGGCAGTTGAAAGCATCAGAGGGATGTTTATCCTTCACCTTGTGGCCTCACCCGACTTGTCTCCTCGGTCCCTTAGCGTCAGCGTTTGCTTTCTCCTTCTCTCTGTTTCGGATGTTTTTTTTCGAAGGGCTACTGAGGGCCTGGAGTAGCGCTAACGGATAGCTGGTCTGAGATATTATATGTATTTGTATGTTTGAATATAAAAATGGAGGCTAATTGGTGATCACAATGTCAACGATAAAATCTTTCAAATGACCAGCCGTACAATCGTTGAGCCAGTATAATTATTAAATATATCATAAAAGTACACTAATAATTGTATTTATTTATTGTACAATGTTCTACCTAATACAGCTAAGCCAATTTTATAGTATTGTTTTGGGGATTTTATTGAAAATTAAATTCTTAAGTTTAACAAAACATCTAACAGATGTTGCGCCTATGCATTACCATTTATTATCATTTTATATACTGATTGTTGTTGTGTATTAGGACTGCAATAATAAAAAAAAAAAAATACTTAGATATACAGAATTGTATATGGACAAGGTATTTTTGTGTGTTTTCATTCAATGATTCAGGGATCAGACCTAGATAAATATATTGTTCTTATGGGTTATTTAGGCAATTAGCACATACGTCTCAAACTCTCACATTGTGGTTTTGATTGTGTTCGATTTCATATGTTTTCTTCTTCTGCCAGTTTGAAGAGGAATACTTAATGCTTGCAGGCGGGGGGAAAATATTCACGATGATGGTCTGTAATGTTCTCCTCTTTTGATGCATTATATAACCAACAATGTGCAAGTAATTGCGAGTGATTAATGACGTGGCTTTCCGACATTGAAGGGGGTGGGGGAAAAAAACTATAAATGAAATATGGAATGTGTTCCTGGCCCACGTAACAGCCAAGATAGCAGTTTCAATTTGAAGTAAATTGCCCTGAAAATGGCTACGAGCCCATTTGCTTAATGTGTTTCTATGGGTTTGTATTTCTGTCTTCTTCTTTTTTTCCCCTGCACTTCTCCTTCCTCATTTCTCCTTCTGGGAAGTGATAAGAATTAGAGGTACTGACCATCATCCCCACTGCGGTGATTACCGACCACTGAGAAGATTCTCATGGTTCAGTGAAACACACGCGCAGACGCGCGCTCACACATCCGCGGCAGCGCGACGGAAGTCGAGGGGCCGCGTTACGTAACCAGGCTTACGACTGAAGAGCGTGTGAAATTTGAGGAGACGGGGAGGAACCCCCCCAACCCCAGTGCAGAACTGAACAGAACCTTAAAAAAAAAAAAAAAACATGGCCTCGGGGGAACTGTGTCACGTGTCCTTTTTTTTTTTTTTTTTTTTTTTTGTCGTAGTAGAATTGTTGGAACGCATTTGTCCACTCGCGTAGCCAGGGATGGCGTGTATAGAGAGAAACAAAAAAAAAAACCACACAGAAAAGTGTGTTGGTGTGTCTGCGTGCGGGGGCCTGAGCTTCAGTGCCAAATCTGAGCTCAGCGGCCTCATTAGGTTTTATAGACCGCTGCTTGAGCTGGGAGGAAATAGCCAAGCCAATGTGCTGACCACTGTGCACATTCACTTTGTAAACACACACACACACACACTTGTTGTCCCGACGTTGATGAAGTGTCCGACGAGACTCTTCCTTTGTCAGTGCATAAAGAAACGCGCACGTGTTTTTGACGGTTGCAGTCCGGCCGCTCGCGCTCTTGCGGTTAGCGCTTGCTTTAATTATCCTGATGCGTCTCGGTCATAGGCGGCAAAAGCATTCGTATTCTGCACTTAAGTAAAAGTAAAGATTTTTGTGCGAAAAAAATACTCATACATTTGTTCATAATTTGCAAAAATGTTGTTGGGAAGTGACTTGGACTAAACTGACCAGAGGTCTTGTATGAGCATCTGGATCATTTTTAACAGCTTTGCTACTCTCGATACTATATATATTATATATATAAATATATTTTTTTATTTTTTTATCTTTTTTTAACTGCAGCACAACCAAACTATCATCACTAATAGTGGGCTACTATTGGATGTTTACCATAACGATTTCCAATGTTATTTTCTACATTTTTATTTTTCTGACATACTAAACGGTGACACCAAAGCTGAGGTACTCTAAAATAATCTCCCAGTTTTATATTGAACTACACAGTTCCAATAGCGCCACCATAAGCAACAGCAACTATGATGATACATGAATGACTTCACAGAATTTGTATCTTTTAAGCGCTTTTAAACACAAAAGTAACTTGTATGTTTTTCACATATGTGTGCCCACATGTAGGGAGTACAAGCAAAAAGTTGTCGGAAAAAGAAATACTCAAGTAAAGTCCACCTGAAAAAAAAAAAAAAAAAAAAAAGCTGAAGCGTTGCTCCAAGCAGCGTCGGGCTGAGCGGGAGAAGGGCTCAGTGTCAGATTTTCCACTGCGTATTTCCGCGGAGTTTGCTGGCCTGCGGTCAGCTGAGCGTCTCTGATGTGTGCGGTCGGGTTCCCCCGAGCTTCCTGGATGGTCTGGCTCGGCGCTTTTAACGCGAGGAATATTTTTAAAAACGCGAGACGGTGTTGCAGACTCCTGTTTTTCGGTCGCCGCGTGTGTTGCTGAAGAGTAGCCTTGTGTGACTGTGCCACTTTTGAACCCGGGATACGGTGCCTTCCTGCTGCACCAATGACCTCATACTGCAGTCTGTCACCAGACCGCGGATCGTTTCACTGCCAAGATGCCCGGTGTTGGGCTGAATCGTTGTTACATAAACTGCGGCGACAGCTTTACAGCCCTCTTGAACTGTTTTTATTATTGGCATAATTTACTAATTCCCTCCCCCTTCACTTTTGATGCAAAACTACCCAGTGGCAGGGAATCGAAAATGCAAGCTCCCGAATAAGACCAAATTAAAAAAAGACACAGGCTATAATCAGGCCTTCTGCTTTGAATTTCATGGTGCTTTATTCTCGAGAGACTCCTCCGTTGCATCAGTTGCGCAGATTAAAAGTGTTTTGGTTTGTTTTTAGCCTCTGTTTTAAATGATGCCTGTACCCTTTTCAAAACTCATGTAACCAGCAATTAAATTGGATTGGTTACAGAAAGCCGCCCGGCAGGAGGCCGAAGAAACGGCATCGCATTTGAGGTAGCTAGCACCATGAGAAACAAGCCTCCTTAATGGTTAATGAAAGGGTGTGAGCCGGCTTAAATTAAGCATCTGATTTACCAGTCGGTTAGCTGCTGTTTGAATACGCTTCCATGGAATATTTGCAAGTCAAAAGTGCCTGGTGCATTGGGCTCAGAAGTGGTTGCAAAAGTTATCTGTGATTGTGATTGAAGAATACACAGTGCATGAGAGGGCTGTGGTCGCACCAGTATTTCAGTAAGCTGTGTGCAATTTGCATACAATTGATGAAAAGCCTATATATTCTAGTGTATTTGCATTGAATCTGGTTACCACAGTAGTGCTACAGTATACTTTCAGCTATACTTTAGTTCCTTGTTGAGGGCCAAACTTGGATTTTGTACATGTCCAATCTACTGCAATTTATTCCCAGCTACCCCTGTTATTTCCCACGTGTTGCATGGGAATTCACAAAACTATGAAAAACTTTGAAAATGCCCATAATTTTGCGACCCGTTGGATTCTTGTCTCTCCTATGAGTGCGCCAAGGTTCATTTCTCAGAGTTTTCTCTTCAACTCATCTCATAAAGTTTATCTGCATAATTTATTTATGCCGATAATATTCCTGTGGTGTTTTATTATTTATAAGAGGTTTATCGAAAGAGACCCCTTCATTTCCCAAGACAAACCATCCGTTTATTTAAGAAATTAATTTGAAGGTCAATGAGAACGTCTCGTACATTTCTCGTACATTATGCATATTAAATTGTTTTATTTATGCATGTTAATATTTATGAATATTAAAATGTTTGACAAACGAAATAAGTCATGGGCTCAATGGGACTGTCTGACTGTGTGATTGGTTAAATTTTACAAATACGTTACGTAGTTGTTATGTTATGGTGGTGATCACATCTTAATTCAGATTCAAAAGCCAACCTTACAGGGAGATCATGGCAAATCACAGAAATACCATTCTGGCCATTGTTGAACATGATCACTATTAAAGGTTAAGTGTGTAATATTTGGAGTTTTTAGGAAGAAACAGCGACCTCAAGTGCTTACATTTTAGATTGCAGCGCTCTTTCATTTACCCTCCCTCCCCTGAGTTTGCCAGTGAACTACGGTGGCCTGCGCATACTAACCTTGATACCTCGTCCACCTCCTCTTCCAGCCAAAATCCGATTTGTAGCCCATCCAGATTGAAACCAGATGGCTCTTTTGTAGTCTGAACAGTCACAATTCACGTTACATTCAATTTTTGCAAAACGGATTGAAACCGCCTTTGGGTCGTAGTTTCAGAACAGCTCCAGATCCCATTTGGACACTTGCTGAAAACAGTGTGGACAGTCAGCCCTAAAAATCAGATTTGCGAAGGAATCTGATTTGAATCAGTTTCGCCTGCAGTCTGAACGCAGCCTTTCTTGGTTTATTTGTGGACACGAGCGGTCACCCTAAATATGAAACACGCTGTCAGGCAGCTGCATTGTCCTCACCAGGCTTCCTTAGAAATATGGCAGTGCCATATGGCAACTAACTTGAGAGGAAGACCCATTCTTCTTCTATCTATGAGAACCGTTCTAAGGGTCGGAAAACCAAATTAATTTTATTGATGTATTTACAGGCAGTTTATTAAACTTTCTGCGATGAACTGGCGACTTGTCCAGGGTGTACCCTGCCTTCGCCCTAAGACAGCTGGGATAGGCTCCAGCAGACCCCCGTGACCCTGAATTGGAATAAGCGGGTATAGAAGATGAATGAATGAATGAATGAATATTAAACTTTTACTAATGCAAAAATCACACACTGGACCTTAAAGTCAAACACTTCTGCTGTACTGCAGTTAAAACGGATGCGCCAATGATTGAACTCTTACGGCATTAAAAAAAATAAATAAAAAAATTGAATGCGAACAAACTGAAGGTCGTTCCTGTTCAAGTGGTCTGCACAAAGACAACGGTCTCCCTCAGTAATTCAGAGTGTCGACGACAGCTTTGAAACCTGCTTCCTGTGTTAGTGGCCTCTGTGGGCTGCGATCCCCAAAGTAAATCACCCACGGCCACGCAGGAAATACGGGCTGGAGCGAGGGCAGGGGGCATGTGAGATCGATATCCTAAATAAATGATGAGACTCGCTCATTTGTTTCGTGGTGCTGGCTATTTGTGTGGCTATTTGAAACAGCCCGCGCTCCTGTACATACAAGAAGCGTGCCGGCGCTCTGACTTGTCCTTTAATGCTTTCTTAATGGGCCCCCTCTGACCCGACAATGGCCCCGAAACCTTATTAATGATTCAGAAAGGGAATAATGGCATAGATCTAATGGTGCATCCGCCCCATTAACGTCACGGGAGATCACAGTTTCACGCTCAGCCAGATTATTAGACGGGACAGAAGCGTGAAGCTCAGTGTAATGCAGCCAGAGATCATTTATAGAACTCGTCTCGTGTGTGTGTGTGTGTGTGTGTGTGTGTGTGTGTGTGTGTCTTCTGTGATTACTTGAGGGCTGGCATCCACTGGATATACTCTTCCTTTGTGAATTAACCTTGTGGTTTAGCAGCATCAATGCCCTCTTTTGTTCTCAAACACTGCCTTCTCCTTAACTGCCCAGCTTTCTAAAATTGAGTTGTTGTTTTTTTTTTCATTGCCATCAAGATGCCACCACTATTACGAAACATAACACAAAACAAACTGTTGGAAAAGAAGCAGGAAGAACCGATCTCGTTCTGGCATTTCTTTAATCATTTCATATTATCCTTTCCACATTTTCGAATGTAGTTATGTTGTCACCATTAGGAACAACTAGTTATCGTAGGGCTCTCATTGGTGATTCGAGTTGTTTTGGGCGGCGGAGGCTCAGTTGGTCGAGCAGGTCGTCCATCCATCAGGGTCACGGGGGTCTGATGGAGCCTATCCCAGCTGTCATAAGGCGAAGGCAGGGTGATACCCTGGACAAGTCACCAGTCCATCACAGGGCCGCAGGTCGCCCAGTGACCGGAACAAATATGTCATGGGATATGTGGAAAACATGCGCTTTAATGTCAATTGAAAGCGAACAAAAGCGTTTCAACAACATATGTCTTTGAAGACCCACGGTATTTAGCTCTTTATTGAAATAACTCTTAAAACACTGAAATAATTGATTAATTAACAATTGAAATACAGCTGTTTTAGGACTTACTTAATACTAATAGAATTTCTTTTAAGTTTGGCGGGCCGGATTAAAAAGCCATTAAAAAAACGGGCCGCATATGGCCCCCGGGCCGTAGTTTGCCCATGTCCGCGCCAAATCCTTGGCGCTGATATTACATTTTGCTTTATTCTGACCCACCTCAACGAAGTGGACCTCGCTGTTTGTGAAGCGTCCATTAGGCAAAAGCCAAATCTCCAGTGACTTCACACCTTGACCCCCGTACGCCAGATGATTATTGGCTTGCAGACTCTAATATTCACTTTCTTGGATATCGGACTTTGGGCCCTGCACGGAGACTTGGGGTGTCACCCTGCCTTCATTTAGGTGGATGCTGTAAAACGGGGCATTTGGGTGTGGAAGTTGTGAAGTTCGGTACCCAGCTATACTAATGCAGTCAATTTACTGTCCTGTTGGTTTTTTTTTTTTTTTGTTTTTGGTAAACTGAAAACAACTGGAATAAAAATATATATTAACAGATGCTGAGGAGAAAATACTGTGTAACAACATTCACTTTTCTGTCTCTAGCACGGTTCCCCTTTTACTTTGTATGAATGAATGAATGAATGAATAATTTTTATTTCGAATAGCCTCGGTGCACATCAAAAAAACAATTTTAAAAAAGTGTCAACCACTCAAGAAATAACAATAATGATAGATAATTATGAACATATATAGCATATTCGAAAAGGAGTGAAAAGAAGCAAAACCTATTAAATCTCACCCCTTTCCCTAAGGTAAAAAAGCAAATCAGTGCAAAGTTGTGCAACAATTAGGAAAAAATTAAATAATCATTCATATTAAGAAGAAAAAGAAACAACACCCAAACTAATTGAATTAATAACATTGAATATTGTCAAAATAATGATGAGAATAATAATCATTAATAACAACACCACAACAACACTAGCCATAATAATAACAAATACTCCACAACCAATTGGACAGGCTGGATTCTAATCAAATGTCTCTCTGTACTGTAATCCTATCTTTGTAAAACTTTTAAACTGTCTCATGTTCGAACTTCCCTTGACATTCTCATGCAAACCATTCCACTGCTTCACCCCACAAACTGAAATACAAAATCCTTTCATATTAGTGCACTTCTGTGCTTAATTTTTTAATGAGCCCCTTCAACAATAATTTCCTTCCGCTAACATAAACATTTTCTGTAAATTGTGAGGTAATTGTTTTTTGTTTTTGTTTTTTTGCTTGAAACGGCATTTGCACAATTCAGTTCCTTGCTTCCCCTAATTCACTGTAAGAAAAGCCCTTTCTGGCGTGATATCTACTTGGGTATCATGTCAGCCAGTAAATCACTTATCCCCTTTGTCCTCTGAGTCTTCAGTTTGTTGCTCAATTTGCTCTGCTGCATACTGCCATCTTACTTTCAGTCCATTTATTACTGTGCGGCCGCTTCATCATCATTACGAGCGTGTTCTCTTTCACACGTTTTCCCATGGCTTCATTAGCTCTTTTATTAATTCACCTTTCAATTTGAAAAAACAACAACAACAAAACAGTTCCCACTTTGACTCCATTACACAATGTGACGCTCAAGGCTTTGTCTGATTTCACTGTAGGCAATTGGCGGCCTTATCTACAACGTTTACTCCCAGCAGTCTTGGCCTCTGAAATCGCGAGTGGTTGATCAAACGCTGTCATCGCTTGGTGATTAAAAGAAAAAAGTGTTGCTTTTAAAAGTGCCGTCATTATAGGCAGTTACAGAGTACTTTCATCTAATTCATGTCTTATGTATTGGGCAAGAATGAAGTGAATGTGATTTTACGCTTGGTAATTCCGTACCGACTGAATCTTTTTTTTGTGCGGTTCGCAAGTTGTTGCATGCAAACACTTTCAAGCCATTTCAGCCACCTGCAATCTACTTGTGAAAGTGCTTCAACATGATACTGAACCCTAAACCTATGTGTGATGGTATGATAGTAAGTTATTTCCAAAAAGAAAATATAAATATATTTCTACCTTTTATCCATTTATTATTGCTTAAAACGCAAAACTATGCATAGTATTTTAGCATACAGCTGGAAAACTGGAATGTTGTCGTATCATTTTCAGTTCAAAAAATTTATTCATTATAAACAGTCAGAATTTTGTATGATAAGTTTAGTATTTAACTATTGGGATGTTAGTTGGTGTTTCCCAGACTCCCTGTTATTCCCATTTCACTCGCATGTTGTTTCAATGTGTTTCTCTTGAACCCGTTTATACACTGATCTTGTAAGGCTGGAATCACATTTTGCTTAAAGCTTTTTGTTGTGAAAGGGAGGATTCCAATTTCACTTCCTTTCCTCTCTCTCTCTCTCTTTCACCTCTCTCTCTCTGTCTCTCCCTCCCTGCTCTTCACGTCCTGATCCATTGTGATGTCTTGTGTGCGCTCGCAGTATGAAAACAATAATCTTCCCGGGGGTTTGTGTACTTGGAATCCGACCTCGTTGTGTGTTTTGGATCATAATTGGTTTTCGGAACCCTAAATATTGACGCACATTTCTCTACTTGTGCATAAAAACAAATAACTTTAGTACTTGTTGTTTTTTTTTTTTTTACTAAATGCAGGTCATTTACAGGCAATAGAAAATTTCGCCCTCAAGTTAAAACGGTCAGCATATTTGTTTGAGAGAAAGTGAAAAACTGGACAATCCCTTGTCCTACTGCTTTAAATGCTGAAGGGAAATTTGCCGGTTAGAAGAGGAAGAAGAAGAAGAAAAAGAAGACCTTTATTGATCCCACGATGGGGAAATTTGCATAATTACAGCAAAAACAAAAAAGAAAAAAGAAATTGGCTACAGTGCAAAAGGTCAAGAATTATATTAACTGAAGATATAGACAATAATAAAATAAAATTAAAAAAAAGCGAGATAAAAAAGCAAGATATTTACATATTAAACGTTTGAATGTACATGTGCTACATGCTCTGCTAAATAGTTTATATTGCAATCTACATGAGAAGTTTACAGTTATTGTAGATTTTAGCGTGAGGATGTTGCGCACGCTGCCTACACACGATACTTACCTAAATAGGAAGTGACACCATCAATTCAGCACAATTCCGTATTTCAAATTCACATGATGTTGTTGTTTGACTTGGATCGGGCTCCATTTCACTCGTGAGTTAAACGGTGGAAATGCAAAAAAAAAACGCACTGCCGCCTTGGTTCGGTCACTCAAATAGTATTATTTGGAAAATAAATATAGTGTTTGTTATGTTATAGCCGCCGGATTTCATTGACATAGTACCAATTCAAGGCGAACTGAGTCGAGCGCGTGTAGACGACGGCGTGGAAGACGAGCACTCGGTGGCTGAGGTTGGAAGGAAAAGCCTGAGATTTTTGCGTCTGCTGTCCGCAAAGCCTCAGCGTGATGACTCTGACAGGCCTCTGAAAGACGTTTTCATCTCTAACACCTCTTCATTTTGACTGCTGTTCTCTGTAATCCCACATTAACCCATCAGAGCTGAAGGGTTCCAAAAAGTCTTTTATCAGAATCCACTGGGGGGAACTTGGGGCTCTTTTGAAAAACATCACATAGGGTGCATCACATTTGCTTCCACTCAAAAAAGGAACAAAGGTTCTAATTAAACATAGTTTAGTGTCTTGCGACTTGCAAAAAAAACAAAACGCAAAACCCATCACTTCTGTTGGGAGCTGGTAACGGCGATGACATTGTTTTTGACAACCTCCTCCGCTATGCTAATGTAATGAGTCTTTCCTGGTGGTGGCACACAGCAGATGGAATGTTGTGATGCAGAGACCACAACCCTCAACACAAAAACATGTCTTCACTTTGTGTTCAGAAGCAACCATCTGCATGCCTCCATATAGTGAAAATGTCAGTGCCAAGCTTATCCTTGGCTATTTGCAATCGCAAAATTCAGGCCTCCTGTATTGAGACACTCGAAATGAATTGAATTGAATTGAATTGAATTGAAATGAAATGAAATGAATTGAAATTGAAATAAAGATTGTTCAATTTGTAATATTAGTCGAAATCTATTGCCATTTGAAAACTTGAATTACATTTCAACTATAGACACAGACACAATTTCTCAGTAGTGACACTATTCCCAACAGATAAACAGCATTGGTTAAAATGCTATAAACTTCAGATAATGCATTCTGAATGCAGATCTTTTCAAGTTGGTATGGACATATTCAGATTATACCAGAATCTGTTGAGATTCTTAATTAATCTGTAATTTTTTTTCTCCTAGATTAAAAGAAATGCATTGCCATAGATGTGTCATCAGTTTGTTTTCCCTTTTTTTGCTCAGCCACAGCCCTAGAGGGATCTTTTAATCTTTTAACCATCACGTTAAGTGCTCACAAAGCTGATACAGCGAGCACAAATGGCGATCCTCCAAGATTACAGTCGAGAGGAAGTAAAATGCCTATTAAGGTGATTTACAAAAGTTTAATGATATCCATTGGGCTGACATGGGGAAGGTTGTAAAGGAGTAGATGAGTCATTTCTGTAAGCAAATGACAAGAGGCTTGAGTGCATGAGGAGAGATGCAGCGTCAGTGAGTGCACTTATTTGACCCTCGCAAGTTTGGTTTTGTTTTTCATCCTAATTTTTTTTATTGTGGTTTTGTTTGGTAGATTCTTAGAGGGGTCCAAATTATGGCCACTTTGAGTAAATTAATTTTTGGGGTCTACTTACAATAATGCACAAGGTTTTGTTTTTTTTGGTCAAAAAGCATTTCTCTCACTCAGCCTGAAGAGGGAGCTTTGACCCTCTTCCCCGCCTCCCCCACCTGCTCCATCCATGGCTCTGCCTTGGACCAGCTGACTCCCTTGTGGTTAGCTAGCTAGCTAGCTAGCTAGCGGGGAAGATGCCTACTAGCTCTCATTTACTGAAGCTTCGCTTATATTTTTAAAAAAAAAAAAGAAAGTCTGCAGAGGTGTTGCCATGACAGTCAGGTGGACTTGTGAAGATCAGACGCCCGTCCAAATCTGAACATCTCCTTTCAGCAAAGTAACCTAGAAATGCAACATTTTATGTCTGTAGTGTTAGTTGTGTTAAAGAGCAGAGAAGGGTTTTTCAGAACAGGACCACTCTAACTTTTGAAGTTAATGTAAATGATATTTTGGCAAAGCCCTCAGTTACTGCCACATGTGAGTGTGTGTGTGTGAGCGTGTGTGTTCTGCATTTGTCAGTGAACGTTGCAGGTGCTGCTGGCTGGTCCGAGCTTCCCCTTTATCCCATTACATAACCTCCGACCTAGCCAGTGGTGATAGTGAAACTGAAAGAGGAGCAGTTGATACAAAAACGCTTTATGCATGTCAACTGTTCGAAGATGTGTTTCGGAGCGCCTGGCTTCTCCTCCTTTATTCCTGGTGTTGCTGAAGAAAACACAACTACTACTCCTGCTCTTTCTGTGTAGTCACATTCTTTGTGTTTCCAGCTATTTGGCCGTACATTGGCCCAGATTGATAACATGCTTTTCTAATTGACTTATTTCTCAATTCACTCACATGATACGCACTACTGTACTCACTACTGTGTAGATACTGACAGGGAGTTATATTTTACACCCAGTACAATAAAAGTTGCGGTCAAAGTCGAGTTGCAGTGATAGCTTATCTGTATGCGATATATAATTATGGTCGAAGCACCCAAGTTTGTTCAACTGTAATATGTCTGGGGAAATACCTTTAGCTTGTCAGCATTTGATCCCGTGGTTGACCCTTTGGTGGACGTAGTATGCGTCACGGACAAAATACGCCAAACAAAAACAAGGTTTGTGAGGTGTGAAGTATCAATACTGACCAGCGTTGGCACGATTACTTTGCAAATGTAATTGGTTACAATTACAAGTTAACCTATTAACAATGTAATAGTAGTTTAACTATGTCAATTACTTTGTCAAAGTAATGCAACTACGGTAATAACATTTGACTATATTTAGATTTTTTTTCCCTAAATTTTGAATACATGTACTCCACTTTTTAGGCCTGACAGTGTTAAGCCTCCAGCAGCACTCAAAACAGAGAGAGACCATTCAACTGGCCGGCGAGTGATAGGGGACGCTGCAATTCAGAACTTGACGGGAGAACCAGTCAGAAGCATCAGAATAGTATCAAACTTCTGTCAGTGGAGGGAAACGGCAACGGTGCTTGTGTCAAGAAAACCATGGCAAAAAACAAAACTAAAATTCATAAACATGAAGCCCAGCCTCTTTTGTAAAACAATTGTCAGATGTAATTAAAATTCTAATCGTGGGTAATTCCACAAGTAACTGTAATTTAATTAGACATTTTCTTTTACAGTAATATGACAAATTGTAATAATCTTTATTTTGTAAATAAATTACGTAACAATGCTACATGCAACTCATTACTCAGTTTTACTGAGGTGGCCACAGTGAACTATACTCCATTTTGTTGTCAGCATAATCCTCCACAACAACAATAAAACAATTATTAAGAATGATAAAATAGTAAACTATTAACCTTGTGCCTTCTTAACATGTATTTAAAATTCAAGTTCCCGTACATACATGTTAAATTTCATGTAAATAAAGCTACGTTTGACCGCCCTTGTCAAGGCACGATTCAGTAACCACAAGCGGATCAGAGTCAATCAGATTGCCAAGGCTGGGCTTAAGTAGTTAGTCTGATTGTCTAAAATGGGAATCAGGTGAGTCCACAAAATGGCGGGAAAAGCACAGACAGGAAGTAACCGAAAAATAAGGATGTGGTTGAAGTCACATGGCAAAGCATATGGTGGCAGAAACAAAAGACTCTCTGACAGCTGGGCGGAGACAAAAAAAAAAAAACTGTTCCAGGTGGGAACCCGGACAGTTGTTGTTTTAGTCCCCACGTCATGCAAAGGTGTCCGCTTGCATGCTAACGTCCAAACTCCGGTCATCTCTGCGTCGTCTGGCTGAAGAAACCCGCCAGCAGCAATGCAAAAGAATCAATCAACCAGAAGACAGTGACACTATCTGACAGGTGGGCGGAGACAAAAATAACTTCTAGGTGGCAATCTGGACAGTCCTGGCCCCGTGAAGGTGTCCGCTTGCAACCCAAACTCCATCTCTGCGTCGCAGGCAACAAACCCGCCAGCAGCAATGCAAAAGAATCAATCAACCTCAAATAAGTCTCGTCGGTTTTCACATGATGACCTCATCGATGGGCTCCGTGCCAAGGTGGCGCCATCGTGGCCACGGTGAGTGATGCGCTTTCTCCCGCGTGTCATAAAACTGGTGACATTTAAAGAACCAGCAGTCGAGCGGTGATTCACGCACTACGCCGTCGGACAGGAGCGTCGGCCGCAAATCACCTTTCACAGCGGCCGCACGGCGCTACCAGTCTGATAGATGGGGGGGGGGCGGCGGTACCAGGCAGCCCATCTTTTCGTTGCCATCATAAATTCCTGTAGGCGACCGCAACGTTGAGTACGGCAAAACCTGCAACCTCTCTCTGAGCATTCCTTCCTCATTGCGCGCATGTTGTTGGTTTGTTTCAACCGCGGCCGTCAGAAATTACAGTGGTGGGCACGTGTTTAAACACTTGTCAGGTCCACATCTGAAATCACCGTGATTTACTCGTCACTAATTCAGCCGAGCACAACGAATGAGAGGCCTAAACGGACTTTGAGTGAGTCGTAAATCTATTTACTTATTCCATCGTTTTTTCCCCCCCCCCTTCTTTGTGTGCTGCTTCTCCAGAGAAAACACTTCAGTGTTAACGTGAGATGTTAACACTGTCATGTTAACATTTTACGTTAACGTCGCAGTGAAATGTTGGTGTAGCAGAAGTAAAAAAGCTGGCGTGATTGTGATTGTGCACACAAGGAATAAAAAGTCTCAAGAAAGAGTCGAAGAAGTGCCAAGTTAAATATTTAAAGTTCTACAAAAATACAAAGTTAAACAGATTTTTAAAAAAAAAGCAAGTACATAAGGGTGTTTGAACTGTTGCGAAACACTTATTTCTATATCAATGACATATTTCATTTCTTTATTTCTTTTTAATTAATGTAATAATACAATTTTCTTTTGCACTACATTTTGTTGCTGTAATCATGCAAATTTCCCAAATGTGGGATTAATAAAGGCGTATTATACTATAAATATAATATAATATGATTAGCTCCAACCAATGGATTGCAAAGTATGATACTATACCATTTAGTGTATAATAATGCTACGTACTATAACCGTAATAGTAGTAGTCGTAATAACAATAATATTGCAATACAATAAACAATACTAATATAATTATGTATTATAATTAGTTATATAATTATAATATAATTACCGTAGTTACATGGTTTGTGAAAGCTTGGAAAGCTGAACTTTTTTAGACGCTACGGAGCTCCACTCGCGAGCCAACGGGCTCGCCGGGTTCCGCTCAACTTGTGAATTTTCCAAGCGTCGATGGCTGCTCACGTGCGCGAGCTGTGATTTTCTCACCCTTTTCCGCGCTTCCTTTTTGTGCACAGCAGCCGTGGATGCAGAAGAGGGGAGCGTCTGAGATTGCACAAATGGGACCACTCTGCTGTGACTTTCTCCCCCACTTCCTGTCCATTTTGTCTGCCTCGTTCCCCCTCTTCCTCTCCCCTCTTCCGGCGGTGGAGAAAGTGCGGGGATAATTGGGGCGGCGCCGCACGCAGCTGACTCTCGCGGAGGGGCTTGGAATGGCTGCCGCCGAGTGCAGCTGAGCCTCATTCAAAACCCGAACGGATCCTCCGCGTGCTGCTCCTTTCTTCCTCAAGATGCCAAGATCCGCTACTCCAGCCCTCCGTGTGTCAAAGCCGACCCCCCCCCACGCTCCCCATACCTCCCTCTTTCCTCCACCTCCTCCCCCTCCGTTGCCATTCACTGGCCTTCTCTCTTGTGACACATTTAGAAAGTTAATCTTCTGCCGTGAGTTTTGCGTTGATGCGTTGCCAGAGGTTGGTTGCGCCGCTTTAGACCCCCCTTTTTATGACGCTCTCCCACGCTCATAGACACTGTATACCAGTGGTTCTCAACTGGCGGAGTCTCGGGACCCACATTTGTTTTCCTTATCATGAAGCCGCGATCCACATCTATTCGACTGCACTCAAATTTATTCCACAAAATAAAAAAAAAACGCCAACCCATTATTATTGAATTGAATTGTGTGTCCTGCAAAATAAATGCCCAACATTTTCTCTACAAATATATATTTGATACATATATATTAATATAAATATATTTTAAATCCATTTTTTTTAAAGAAAAAAAGGCAAACTTCCCACAAATCCGCCACCCACCAGTTGAGAAACGCTGTTGTACACTGACTAGAGAGGCCCTTTGGCGTCTTGGCATACGTCAGCAATGCCACCAACTTGTGTCAGGTGTCGAACACAAGCCTTTGTTCAGATCAGCTCAGATAATCACGAAAGATGTCGGGACTTTTGTGCAACCTGTGGACGTTCAAATGAAAGAAATCAAAAAAAAGAACCACAGCAGTAAAAAATTTCTTAACAAACCGTTCAGTTGGAGCTGATACTGTTGAGTATTGTCTGGGCTGGGCTGGAGATCCCATGTGCTAGATCCAGTCGTGGCTGATGGTTGAGTAAATACAGTAGTAGTACTCACCAGGCTGGCCTATAGCTACTAGCTGCCTGTATGTGGACCAGCACTCTTCTTGCACGTTAGTCCGCGACTGAAACAGATTTTGCACTCGTCCCTATTTTGTTCTCTCTGACACTTTTGAACTATCGCACCAGAAGACACTTCTTATATAAATACGAGAACTGTTCTAAGGGTAGGAAAACCAAATTACTTTTATTTTATTGTGATTACAAACTTTAATTTGCGTATTTATAGGTAGTACATTAAGCTTTTACCTATATAAGAATCATATATTAAGCCAAATTTTCCACACTGGACCTTTGTTTGATTTCCTTCAGAACATATTTCACCAAAATTGCTGATAAATCCAGAATGACATGTTGGTGTGAATGAGGGGGGAAGTGAGGAACAGTAACCACAGGGGACGGAACTTAGTGAAAGGTGAATTGTAAATAAAGTTACGTAATTTCAGTCAGTACGGGATTTATGCCCGATGCGCACTAAACATTCCACTGTGAAAGTAAACCATTTGTTCTTAGAATTTAGTATAAATTAGACTTGGAAACGCTTCTCTGGTGCTCTCCGTCTCCCTGATTCCTCCGCTAGCCTCTGCAACACCCAAGGCAACTCTTTCATTTATTTGGGATAAGCCAACCATTCTATATTTTATTTCTGCAGTCTGTCGCTACTCCGCTCTCTTTCTGTGTCCGCCAGCTCCTGGAGGGCCTCTTGCTCACTGATGTATAGAGAGGTGCCTTGAGCAAGGCCTGACATTTGGCTGTACTGTGTGGGGTGAGGGAGACCCGAAAAGTGGCTGGAATGTTGCAATGGCGACGATAACGCGGCAGCAAAGAGCTTTGACTGCATTTCTAATAGGGCCTGTTTGCACGGAACTGACTGTTTGTTTTTTTCCGGTGGAAAAAACATTCTATTGCAAGGGCTGATTTTCTGACGTTTTTAATTTCTTTCCGGCAGGATACTTTTATTTTTCAGTCAATAGCAAATCTCATGCAGGAAACTAAGCCTTCATTCCTGTTCTGAGCCCTAAAAAGGCCAAAATGAAACAAGTAAACGCACCATTAAATAATTACGTTGATGTGTCATTCATTTATTACAATTGGAATTGAATACATAAATTAATTCATTCAATGCCAATTCATTTAATGTAATGTTTTTTTTAACTTAATTATTATTTAATGGTCCTTGTGCAGTGCATCATAAATTGATTGTGTCTGTCAATCTCACTCATCAAAGTCAGAGGCGGGTCCTAACTCCTGATTGGTTACCCTGCTCATCATATCAACGGCAGATTGATTCCAGATAAAATATTGATCCAGGGATACTGAACATGTACTTGTGATTCTCTATTCAATAAATAACTTTATTTGCAACTGCTAATAATCAGAGGGAACTTGGTCGAAAATTTGCCCAGAGCTGCTGAGCATTAACCTTCATCACTAATCAAGCTAATGGACATTAGTCTTAGCTAGCCACATCCCAAGACAGGTATTAAGGCTGTATTAGCTGACTGGTTACCACTGGTCTGTGACAGTTGGACAGGTAGAGAGGCTCTTTGTGCCGTGTCCTGGTGGAACCAAAATTAAGATGACCAGTCACAACGTTTTGAAAGACGTCTTTCAGGGTGCATGTTTTGAAAGAATTCCTGCTGTATTTTTAAGCTACATCACAATAGACAACTTCGCAAACAACCTAATAAACCCTCCCCAAGCTTCCCGCATGCTTGTTAATTTAAACCCTTTGAAATGACAGCGAGTAGACTGCATGAAAGAAGTTGTCTGTTGGAGTCATCATTATTGCTAAACAAAGAAGGAACACACAGCTACTTTGATGTTTTGGTAAACTATCACAGTTTTTTCAATTAATATTAATATTTTATCCAGCCCAGTGACAAGTCGAGATGATTTCTGAAGGCCCCAGACAGTTGTGGAGAAAAAAAAAAAACTGTTTAAAATAAACTGACTTGTATGTTCCGATCTATGTACATTAGATGTTATTAGACATTTTTTGTTGTTGGTGAGCTGCAATGAATGAGATTTCTGAAGCTGGGTCCTTCCGTGTCTCTCGTACAGCTCATGGAGTTGATGATGGAGAGCATACCTTCCGATGTAAACCCCTGCACCCATTTTTAGTATTTAGTACGCAAAGTTAACAACTAACAGAGTTACGGCCGCTCATTAAAAAAAAAAAAAAAAAAGCTAATAATGACAGCAATAGCATTCTCGCTCTATCTCTCTTAATTTCAGTTTGAGGAGCTTTATTGGCACGGTAAACATACGATGACAGTGCCAAAGCAAGTCATGCATGCGGTACAAAAAAAAAAAGAAAGAAATAAAAGATAAAATTTTGCTTTCACAGTCAAGAAAATATACACACATGCATAGATACACATACATATATTTATATTTATAGAATCATATATGTACACACACACAGCTGCACTCATATGCATATGTATAGACGAAACTCAATATATTAACATTTAGCAGGAAAATGGGTAAATAGATCACTCTCTCTCTCTCTCTCTCTCTCTCTCTCTCTCTACCTCTCTCTCTTCCTCTCCCGCTCTCTGGTTTGTTGATGCCCTTTTTCATTGTGATGTCTTGTGTATGCTTGCAGTACACAACGATAATCTTCCAGGTTGAGTCATTCTATTCCCGGTGCGTTCTGAAATTTTATCTGAAAGTTGAGCATTCCTCATAACCTTAGTACAAATGCAGTTCAGTGGCTGTCCTGCTATATAGCGGGACATGGCGAGACCAGAAAGAGTCGGGAAAATGACCCGCAGCAGCGCTAGCATCCCCAGCGCTAGCACTTTAGCGAGACTGTCTGCAGGATACAAAAAAAAAAAAAACAAACCAAAAAAAAAAAAACGTAATTTTCCTACATCTCATATGAAAGTAGACGAGGTATCTTAAGGACATTTAAGCAGTTTTTCCCTCCTCTGCTTGAGTGAGTGTGTGTGTGTGTGTGTGTGTGTGTGTGTGTGTGTGTGTGTGTGTCTCCTGCCTCTTCCGGCGCTGTTCTTTCCTACCTCGCCCTTCTGCCTCTAAGCAGCTTTAGCAACCTCACCATCTGTTCAGCCGGTCCGTGTTTGGGTACAGACGCTGCCAGACGGGACGCACACACACACACACACACACTTTCTTGACACACACACACACACGCTCTCAGCCGCATGTCTTCCATCCCTGGCCAGGCATTTTGTTAAAGCTGTGAAATGAATCCTCTCACAATACCACTGTAATTTGCTGCGGGATGTATAATGCGCAGGGCCGCGGGAGGTGTTTGTATCCGTGTGCGTGTGCGTGTGTGTGTGTGTCCCGCCTCCACTTAAAAAGTCATTTTGTTGCCAGCTAGGGAGAGTGAGTGTAAGAAGTGGCAGAAACATGGTGGGTGAACAAGTTGCCTCGGTGTTTGGACAGGTACACCAGACAGAACTAGAATAGCTGATTAGATATTGGCTTAATTCGCATTTGGCAGAACCGATGTGTGGCAGCATTTTTAGCAACTGCTCAGGCTTCGCCT